>HG995307.1:17776167-18376167 GCA_905332915.2 Hecatera dysodea
CAAGAGCAATACCATTTTACAATAAAAAAAAAAAACAGTACCAATAAATAAACCACACAATACCAATGTTTCAAGCAGTTCATCATTTCATACTGAAGAAAAATATCTTCACTTTCTTGTTGAAACTTCTTCGAAGATAGGAAGTACGAAATCCGCGAAGCTATCCAACAACGGTGTGTTATCTATCGGCACTGGGTAAACGTAGTAAATCTCCGCCGGATCGTAAACTTCTAACTTCACAGTGTAGAAAAATACAGAAGGTAAGTTGAAATTAAATGAAGGAGAGGTCGGACATCCCTGTTTCAATCCATGGTGGAGGGAAGAGGCATGGGACGCGATCGCCTCCTTCTGCGAAGCAATAATGCTGGCGAAGGACGAGGCGGACTGCGTGCAGGAGAGGGAATCTCACGCTCCAGTCGCCGCAACAGAAGAAGACGCAACACAGGGCGATTTCCGGCCACCGTAGGCGTGGGTCTGCGGATGGCGAGCTATGGGTGGCTCGCCGTCCGATAGCAACCGAACGAATATAAAACGACGAATTTGTTCGGAAGAGTCACCGCGGCCCTGGAACGCAAAGGGCATAAGAAGGATTACGGGTGGGTTTTAGTCATTAAGAGTCTAACACTCCCTTCCGCTCCGCCCGGAGCGGGAGAAGTCATTTGATGATTTCCCGTTAAAAAAAAGGAAAGTTGCCCATAAACACGCTTCACGTACGAACACGCTCGCTCACATAGACACGCTTCACCCACAGCGAATGCAAGCACACTTGCGATTGGCTGTCGTTTGAAATCGCCGCACGTATAAACAGGCACCCATAGACACGCTTGACGTACCGACCGGCGGACCGACTGACGTGCACCTGTATTCACTCGTTGTATGATCTTCGCCGGGATTCTCATATTCTATTTCTGCTCTATAGTATTCTGTTCAATCCTACAACCCCCTTTTATCTTAAGAACGTTTCAAGTTCCTTCATGACACACATAATAGATATCTGAGGTCATCGGACAACTTGAGGCTAGAGATGCCGATACATTCCACCAGCTTTTACGACAAATCTTTTACGGTTCAAGCGGTGCGGTTATGGAATGCCTTACCCGTATCGGTAAGGCGTGCTAAATCTTTGTCCATTTTAAAAACAATGGTCAAAAATCACTACCTCTCTCTTTAATCGTTTTATTTGGGTTTTATGCATTTTGTTTCATAATTATTATTGTATATATTTATCTATTATTTATTTATTGTATATACAATTAGTACACCTAAGACTACCTACAGTACTATTTTCCTTTTCTCTTTAAAATCCATCCAAAGGTTGTCTTGAAAAGATCGCTTTTAGCGATAAGGCCGCCCATTGTGTCACCCTATGTAATGTTTCCTTCATCCATATTTTCTGTAACTTATATGGTGTACATAAAAAAGAGTATTCTATTCTATTCTATGAAGTCGACCTTCTGCACTATTTTATCCCATACTGTTCTTGTACCTATATATTACTATTCGTAAAATTGATTAGTGATTTCTCAAGGTTTCCTTTTTTTGTTTTGCGTTTGATTAATAGTGTGAGCTGTAACTGAGTAACAATATCAAAAATGTGTAAGGCCTTCCATATACGGGCTGTTCGAGCAGTTATCTTGCGATTAAAATACACGCACCGGTTAAGCAGTCATAATCATTAACTTAAAGCTGCCATTGATAACTGCTGCAAAAGTTGGTGTCAACTGCTAGATCAGCTACGAAGGAGAGGGAGGCGCGTGCGACTTGGAGATGGGCTGATGAGCGCGGGACGTTAAAACTGTGCGAGAAGTCAGTCTATGTCTGATCATTATTTGATCGGCCGATGATACTTTGCAGTTGTAACGTTTGCGTCTGCTCTAGCGGTTCCATATATGAGTGCATATACATAATAATAATAATATAGCTTTATTTGATTCCATAAAAAAAGCTAAAAAAGAGTATAATTAATTAACTTCATTAAACATTTCAAATTTTATGATTAAGGTTAATGCATTTATATCTAATTTTAATTTATTATTTACTAGCGACCTGCCCCGGCTTCGCTCGGGTACAATGCTGATACTAAATCCCTACTATGTTAACCTTTCCCTTGGATCACTGTATCTATTAAAAAAAACCGCATCAAAATCCGTTGCGTACTTTTAAAGATCTAAGCATACATAGGGACAGACAGCAGGTAGCGACTTTGTTTTATACTATAGTAGTGATTTAAATTGTATGGACCCCATTCGGGTAAAAGCCTCTCCCAAGGCATGCCAAGATTCTCTATCCTTAGCTATGTCCAGCCAACTTCCGCCCGCCATCGCTACCAATTCGTCTGCCCATCTGGCCCTCGGTCGACCTCTTGCTCTGCATATACATAGAAAACTTTAATTCACTATGCAGTCGCAGCTTGAAGCAGTCGATCCAAACTGCTGGAAGCTATATGCCCCGCTCTAAGTTATTAAACATTCTTCTTCCTCCTTGCGTCGTATTCGTCATTGCTGAAGTCATTCCCTCAACGTGAAGTCATTTCCATGACGATTGTCCAAGCCTGACATAAGAAATATTTGTTTTGCAAAATTAAAAACTTGATGACTTCTTGAACTAGTTTAATGTGAGATTGTACAATGCTTTTACTAGGTTTACATGTTAACAGGTAGAGAGTAGTTACGTTATGCACGTTGTTGAAAAACTCCTATCACTTTTATTAGCATCCATCTCAAAATAAAAAGTTTCGCGGAAACACATCGAAACAATGACAAAGTTGATCTAGTTTTAATGGCGCTTGTTTTGGTACCGAGCCCTTTTGCTCCAGCTTGCGAGTGGCGAGGCGATGCTCGGCGCAAACAACGATATTTCGCCATCTGTGCCTATGGCATTGTGAATCGCTTTGAAGAATTTTGTGTTGGCGGATTTGGGCCGATTTTCCAAATGGACTGGTATTGAATTGGACTGGATGGATTGGTGTGGAGAGATACATATGAAAGAAAAGTCCCTATTAAAAAAATAACTTATTAGAAAAAAAAAAATACAACCGGCTTAAAAAGTTTTTGTTGTTTTGAAATCGGTTGTATTTTTCTTTCATTCAATGGCTTCACTCAATATATTGAACTGTCTTCAATAAAACCTCTACCTTTGCGATACATATGTATCTTAAAAGCTATGCAAACTATTATTTATTGAAAAAAGTTGTAGAAACCTTTCCGCTCAGTCGTCCCAGAAACTGTTTACAGTATTTTCTCCGCAAGACAGACAGTTATTTCAGTATTCTGCGACGTTGGAAAGTTCGTGGAACTCACCCGTGTTGGTGTCCTCTGAGACTGAGCTATCAGAATAAGCCAGTGATGTTACGGAGGTGGTTATATTAAAACCGGAGTTGGAATTTATAAATTTGGTTTGAACAGGAGTTGGAGGGAAAAGAGAGAGATTTGTTGTCAGTAAAATAAGAAGTACAAAAAATATTCAGTCTATTTTTTTTGTAACATAATTTTAATGAAAAATTAATAGACCTTTATAATATGACGGAGCAGTGGTGGCAGAGTGGTAACGGCTCCGACTTACGAATAATAGGTTGCGGGTTCAGACCCAGCCATGCGCATTACATTGTGTAATTAATTTCATCACCACTGCTCTCAAAACGGTGAAGGAAAACATCGTGAGGAAACCGGCATGTCCTAGAACCAGAAATTCGAACACATGTGACATTCACCAACCCGCACTGGGCCCGCGTGGTGGATTACGGCCCATTCCCTCTCCTAGAGAGGAGGCCTGTGTCCCAGCAGTGGGAACATTAAAAGGCTGATTATGTATATTATGATGGTGGTATTCTCCTTGGTCGCAGGTCACTGGCAGACAAGTTTGTCGATAGAACTTTGGAAGTGTCTGACAAAAGAATAAAGAGTATTTTGAATTAAGAATACGGAACATATGCTTTGTTTTATGGAAGTCGTGTAATAGCTCGACGACGAGCCTATCATTGCCGATGATCCTCTTGACTTGAGTCTTTAAGTCAGCAGTGAACAGGTTACTTCTAGACAAGCTTGCTTCATCTTCGACCACATCATCGCTTACCATCAGGTGAGATAGTAGTCACACGCGTGCATATCACTAGTAAAAAAACTTTACTTCTTATCCCGGAAATAAGTTCCCTTGAGACACTGTTAGAATGGAATAGAAACACTCTATTTCTGGCTCCATATCAAATTATAATAGGAGCTTAAAAATAGTTAGACTTAAATTGGGCAGTCTTATCGGTAAAAGCAACCTTATACGAATAAGTTTTGGATTGATTTGTCTGAAAGACATTCTCGCGGGCGAAGTCACTGACAGAAGCTAAATGATAAATGATATTTATTTTGTAAGTAGATTAAACATAGATTAAGTAGATTAAACATGGAGGAGCTCGTGGCTAAATTATAACAGCCGTACGGGTCGATCTTCTAGGTTAAGCAACGCTTGCCGAGGTTGGTCTGTGGATGGGTGACCATCTTAATATAACCAGACTTCTCCATGCCTCGGAAAGCACGTTAAGCCGTTGGTCCTGGCTGTCCTTTGGAGATCTTTGGCAGTCGTTACGGATTGTCAGAAGCCAGAAAATCTGACACCAGTCTTGCCAAGAAGTACCGTGTTCCCCAGTTAATGGGTTGTGGCGGTCTGGTAGGCAACCGCTTCATGTAAAATACTGGTATTCAGCTGAATCCGGCTTGACTGGGAGCCGACCCCAATGTAGTTGGGAAAAGGCTAGGCAGATGATGAAGTAGATTAAACATAACACTTTTACACGTCCAATATTTCTTGTCATTTTAAGCTAGATGAAACCGGTGTTTCCTGGCCGACTACCCTGAGAAGAAACACCGAAACAAACTCAGATGTCAAAGTCTCTTTTAATGTCCATGCAATCCGTACTGGTCAAGTAGCTAGTATTCAACAAATAACATTAAAACGAAGTAAACAAAACAGACAAGATGGCAACAACATAAGGACTCAATTTGCATCTAAGCCGCGTTTACGCATGGTCTTTGCCTCTTTGCGGAACCCAAGCTTACTATAAACCACAAAGTTGACCGCGCCCTGTATCTGATACCAAAGCTGAATCCAATCTAAACGTGTATCGATCTTTTTGATTGGCTGTTACATTAGCCAATCCCGTAATAATTCTAATAAATGGTGCCCTGCTTCCCGGATAAAAATAATGAGAATTTGCCTCTTTGGAGCCTGCGGTGATAAATAATTTAAAATGATTATAAATGGGCCTTTAAGTAAAATGTTGGACTGCTCTCAATGGCCGGGGGTCGATAAATGTTACAAATGAGATCTAATATTCAACTCTACGTTAAATACTCAACGTATTTAGATTACCTAGCTGTTATGTTTTTAATTTATAATATGTATTAGTTTATTATTCTGTAAAATTATGTTGTGTATTTTTTCTAAGGGCCTTAGTTGCCTGAAAATAAAGTATTAAATAAAGAGGTAACGTTTGTGAGTTTGTGACGTTGTAAGGGGTAATCTTTGAATCTACTGAACTGATTTTCAAAATTAGAAAGCTACGTTATTGTGGAGTGTCATATATTTTATCCCCGTATTGCCACGGAAACGGGAACAGAACAGGTGAAACTGCGGGGCGCTGCTAGTTTATAATAACAGTTTATGTTTAGACTAGCTTCTGCCAGCGACTTCGTCCGCGTGGAATAGTTACTTTACCCCCGATTTTGAAACTCTCAGCCCGATCGGTTTAAAATTGACAAAGTTTCATACAAACGTTCATCCCCTATTTTATCCCCTTGGGGGTAGAATTAATCAAAATCCTTTCTTAGCGGATGCCTACGTCATAACATCTACCTGCATGCCAAATTTCAGCCCGATCCGATCAGTGGTTGGGCTGTGCAAAGCTTAAAAAATGAAGTAACTTCTCCCGTTTTCCCAACATTTTCCTTCACTGCTCTGCTCCTATTGATTGTAGCGTGATGAAAAGTATACTATAACCTGCCCAGGAGTATAAAGAATAATTGCACCAAGTTTCGTTAAAATCGGTCGAGTAGTTTTTGTTTCTATAAAGAACATACAGACAGACAGACAGACAGACAGACAGACAGACAGACAGACAAAAATTTTACTGATTGCATTTTTGGCACCAGTATCGATCACTAATCACCCCCTGATAGTTATTTTGAAAATATATTCCTTGTACAGAATTGACCTCTCTACAGATTTATTATAAGTATAGATAGAAGATAGAAGATAGATAATTGATGTTTAGAAGTAAATTCCATTCTGCTCAACCGTCTAGTAGTAATATCATGTTATTAGGTTTATGTTTTCAGTGAGTATGAATTATCAGTTGGATAAGATGGAATATATACCAATTGTGAAAGCCATTTTTAATGTTTTCTTCCTTTTTGAAACCATTTTATACATTGACTTAAAAATCAACTTCTTAGATACAATTTTAAAGTCGATAATTGAGTCGGCACCGATTGACACAAATTATTTGAAATAAAAAATTATACAAAGAAACAATATTACCACTTTCAAACATTACGTAAGATGAATATTTACAGTAGGTAACTCCAACAGAACTCACGTACGGATCTCTCGGGAGACACGTGATTGTCTTCCAACGCCACAGACTTAATTAAACTTGGGTTAGTTTCTACCAGACGAATGTTATTCTGAACATAATATCAGAACGTGATCCCAGCATAGAATATACAACAGATAATGACAGAAAAATTGGTGAAAAAAAAATACTGCAATGGAACACTTAAGGGATCAAGAATAGTAAAATTGGAGCCAGCAAAAAGAACTCATAAAAAAACCGGCCAAGTGCGTGTCGCACCACGCATAGTGAAGGGTTCCGTAGTTCACTGTTAAAATCTCATATCTCTAAAAGTATATAAGCTGTGATGTTCAAACCAGTTTTCGTTGAAAGTGTCTGTGAAGTTCTATTTGCTCAATTTTCTTTATAATTTTCAACTTCATAGTACAAAAGTTAAGAGGGAGGAGACACATTTTTTACGAATTCGGAAGCACATATCTCAAAAACTACAAATTGCCTTAAATAAAAAACTTTTTTTAGAAACCTCTATTTCATTTTGAAAGAGCTTGGATAGCTCTTTCAAAATGAAATATGCTACCCCACACAATTATATTTGTTTGAATTTATTTTTTCATCCCTCAGTTACATGTATGCAGTGCCACCCCTAAAATTATTTTTTTCCGTAACATTACAGCATTATTGAACAGCGGTTAACAGGTTGCACCAATTTTAATTTATGTAGCTTTAATAGTCTCCGAGTAAAACGGCTGTGACATACGGACGGACAGACAGACATGACAAGACGAATCAATAAGGGCTCCGTTTTTGCCATTTGGCTACGAAATATTAAAACCAAGTCTCGCAACGCAGTTGTTCTACCGTAAAAAGATGTGAGATCCAAGTAAAACCAAGTCGGTTAATTTATTTAGTCTCTACTGAAAGTATCTTCTGTCTTAAGTTATTACGTAATCAGCTAACCTAACAATATCTTATACTGACCATACCAAAATTAAAATTCTTTTGTGTTTTTAAATACATTGACTTGCCATCAGACTTGAGGTGATCTGTCAGAGAAGCAAGGTCATCGATATAACCCACCGGATTAGTAAGCAGAAGTGGCAGTGAGCTGGCCATGTTATTCGTAGAACCGACAACCGTTGGGGTAAACGAGTTCTAGAGTGGAGACCGCGTCTCGGCAAACGTAGTGTAGGACGTCCTCAGGCACGGTGGAGTGACGATTTGAAACTGGATGCGAGAAGCCGAAAATAGATCTAAGTGGCGTGCAGTTGGAGAGGCCTATGTCCAGCACTGCAACTGGCTATTGATGATGATGATGAGATTGACTTGGCCATCGTATGAAAATACAATGTATTTCAAAAGTAATATATAATACATTAAATTAGATTGTATAGTGCTTGTTTAATTCAGGCTTCTAATTTTATCCTTATGACTTTTAAAAAAAAGTCGTAATTCCTATGACTGAAAAAAAATTGCAGCATTTTTGCACGATTAAAAAAATAAAACAAGTGGTAGACTTCTTACGGATTTAATATATAAATATATAATAATCTATATTTTTTAATCTATACTAATATATATGTATGTATGTATGTATATAATGTATACTAATATTATAAAAAGGAAAGATTTGTATTTTTGTATGTAACGAATAAACTCAAAAAGTACTGGACCGAATTCAAAAATTCTTTCACCACTAGAAACCTACATTCACCCTGTGTAACATAGGCTATATTATATCCCCGTATCCCCACGGGAACGGGAACTACGCGGGTGAAACCGCGGGGCACTGCTAGTAGTAATATAAAAGTAAATCTTATTTTTTCGCACAAACACACACAATACACAACAACAACGCACACACGAGCATGAGCAGTGGTGGCCGAGTGGTTACGGCCCCGACTTACGAATTGCAGGTCGCGGGTTCAAACCCAGCAAGGCGCATTACATTCTGTCATTAATTTCATCACCACTGCTCTCAAAACGGTGAAGGAAAACATCGTGAGGAAACCGGCATGTCCTAGAACCAAAAATTCGAAGACATGTGACATTCACCAACCCGCACTGGGCCCGCGTGCTGGATTACGGCCCATTCCCTCTCCTAGAGAGGAGGCCTGTGTCCCAACAGTGGGAACGTTAAAAGGCTGATTATGCTAACACACACACACACGTACTACAATTGATACCAATTTTCATCTACTATCAGTTGTGTCAGGTGAGAACTGCTATTATGGCACTGACCGTGCTATTTATACAGAAATATCGACGTATATTTACTCGTGAGAACATACAAGTGCAAGATGAACTGACCTGATTGGCTGACCAGCCTGTGACTTTAACCACCTGACATAAGACCTTCAGTATTCTTAGAAGCCATTATATTTTACTGTATATTGTTAGGAAACTTGCAATATTTTCATCTAGCTTTCATTTAAAAGAATTCCGTGTAAAATAGACCATACAAAAAAACTTTTTACAAAAAAATACAACCGACTTTTACACAAAAAAATCAAAAAAGTGCAAAATAACTTTAATTTTTGAACTCGGTGTTTTTGGTTGCTTTTTTGTTGTTGAACACACCGACTTCCGAAATTAAAGTTATTTTATACTTTTTGGTTTTTTGGTTTAGAAGTCGGTTTTATTTTTTGTAAAAAGTTTTTTTATTTTTCACTTTTAAGTGGTTCACCTCCCAGCTAAACATACCCATCACAGCGTACGTGGTATAAATTGGTGTAAACAATAAACAAACATGCGATTTCAGCTATCCCGACAGATTTGCTATCATTTATTGAAATTAACAAAAGAACCGCTTGTTCGATTTCGATAAAATTTTCATGGGACCATTTGGGAAGTACACCCTTTCCAGCAAAAAAAGAATTTTTCAAATCGGTTGGCAAGCGACGGAGTTATGCGCGAACAAACATTAAAAAAAAAAACATACAAACATCCGAATTGAGAACCTCCTCCTTTTTTAGAAGTCGTTAAAAAATTAAAAAAATAAATAATAGAACCGACCATTTTTCTTTTCTCGCGAAAACGGACAATGAAGTCACTCCTGTCTACCAGGGATCATGTACTGTCATGTATTAAAATTTAAGTTCGTCATTTCGTTGTCATAACACCAGTGACGTCACTAGACGCTGATTGTTTACGTTCGTTTCTCGTTATATTATTACGTAATAGTTGTTAAAAACCAATATTAACCACAGTAAAAGATTTCAGTGGCCCTTTTTTATACCATTTTATCATTTAAATAACAACATGTTCATGAATTCTGTAATTGCATCTTCCCCAGTGCATTTTTAACAACTAAATTTCATCATATGTGGAGATCCAAGAGGCTAATGAGATTTTATTATAGCTTCTATTCTATTTTATAAATGCGTTATCTAACACTGAAATAATTTTTCTAATCGGACCAGTAGTTCCCGAGATGAGCGATCAAGCAAAGAAACAAACTCAACCTTTATATGTATAGATTTCTAATCTCCTCCTGTATGAGTACAGTTACCCATTAAAACAAAACACGGTACGCGGTTAATAAAATGAATAAGTACCATGCTATATCATACCATACGAGATAGATTCGAGAAGTCAAAAAAAAAAAAAACATACAAACATCCGAATTGAGAACCTCCTCCTTTTTTAGAAGTCGGTTAAAAATCCACAAATATAAATAAGTTTTATAAATCGTTTCTCTTGTTTGCAGGTTCATGAAATGCCCTCTGAAAACTCTCAAAGACAAAGCATTTATTTCAATTAGACCATTTACAGGTAATTTGAAAATTCAGGAGTTGTAAGGAATAGCTTTACAAAGTTTAGTCTGCTAAGTTTTGGAGTCGTAATATCATTAGCCAATTTATGGGAGTTCTGTTTTTTATTGTTATTGTTATGAGCTTCGGGTTCGTGACAATAAAATAGATGATTAAATAACCAAAAAAAAATACACTTTAATTACATCACACTAATAACAACTTTAAACTCACTAATTATAAAACACAAACGCAGTACTAATCATTTCGGGAGGGGGCTGAAATGGAGTGCCAATAATGGTCCCATTGCGGCCTCCTCCAGAGACAAGTCGGCCGCTGTGCTATTGCGCAGTGGCTGATGCCTGGGGACGGTGAGCGTGGGTGGCTCGCCGTCCGTCCGCAACCAGGCCGAGTCAACGACGCGTTGTGTTCCACGCGCGCCTCAAGGAGCCGTCAGCACCAGGGACGGGGCCCCATAGGGTCGGTGCATGCTAGGGTTGCGGAATTTGTTCGAAAGAGTTACCGCGGCCCTGGAACGCAAAGGGCACATAGAGGAGCACGGGTGGGTTTTAGTCAGTAAAAGTCTGACACTCCCTACCGCTCCACCCAGGGCGGGAGGGGTCTGGTTACTGCTTAACCGGACTTGCCGGTGATGGCTTCAAATAAATTTAAGGCCCCCAGCCAGGGCTAAAAACTATGCTTACAAGCTAAATGACCGCTCGCTAAGGGCATCAACTGTGGGACACGGGCCACGGCGTAGCGGGGTCATTGAGGGAGGGCAGCATGGGACAGGCCGGATCAGGTTGGTATTATTTCGGAGATTTAACGCTAATGGCTCAGCGGTGCGGCCTGGCTCGTTAGGCAAAAGTCGGGGAGAACTCAGTCGGTATTATGTGCCGGGCCTTATACAGGGCGCCAGTTAATTTCAGAACGATGGAATCGCGGAAAGATCTAGAAAGTTCGTCGTTACATATTTATGGCGACTGACTAGGGACTAAAGAAGGATGCCCAGATATGGCCCACCTCAGACACGTTTAGAAAGATAACACAAAAATATAAGTATTTTAAATAAGAATTATCCATCAAAGCTTTATCTCAAACTAAGACGCCGTGATCATAACAAATAAATAAAATTGATTGAGTCAGGCGTTACTTTGCGGAAATCCATTTTAACTTTGAAAATGAAAGCAAAATATCTAGTTTTAATTTCCGCGAATATTAGTGGGTTGCAGGTATGCACCTCCCTCCCACCCGCTATATTATGCACATGCAAGATTACTAGGCAAATGCAAGGATATTAAGCACATGCAGGAAGGCAATGCAAAACCCAACACCATTACCGACACGTGTTTCGCCTCTCCACGAGGCATCCTCAGGGGACGTGTTGACTCGCTGACCGTTGAGTCCTTGCATTTGCCTAGTAATCTTGCATGTGCATAATATAGCGGGCGGGAGGGAGGTGCATACCTGCAACCCACTAATATTCGCGGAAATTAAAACTAGATATTTTGCTTTCATTTTCAAAGTTACAAATAAATAAGTAATTTTACTTACTATTGCGCAACTTTTATTTTCACGTGAAGTTTGGGGTTGCCATTTTATGGTCAATTTAATTTAAATTCATATATTATTTAATAAATCTAATCGATTACGGAAAAACTAAACGTTAGTCAGGTTTCAGTTTTTTAATCTGAGAAAACTGGCAGCCATTTTAGTTTTTTTTAATGAAACCCACTCGACTTTTAGACCAATTATGTTCATAAATACCTCAGACCAGAGATATTATACTTTATAATGATAAAATCACTGTTTGGCTTTGCCGTAGTTAGATATAAATTAAATTGATAAAGACCAAAATCCGATGCAACTACTCGATATTTCTTTTTAAATATGGCCATATTAGCCTTTGACAAATGATAGATTTGACATTAAACTACTCAAGCTTGCTCCCAGCCTGTCAAAGTGTCAAACAAGTATAAAAGGAGCTATAGCAGTTTAGACTTAAAGAAGATTCCTATTATTCATAAGGTTAAAATGAGTTAATAACGTTGAAATAAATAATTATTGTGTTCAAGTGATATACTTTCCATTCGAAAGTGGTTGAAAGTGTGTAGGATGAGTTTGTGACTGTGAAAAAATGAATGTTTTGAAAAAATAAAAACTGTTTTATTTCCAAATGGCGACTTATTTTCTTAACTGGTATGTACTAGAAGGTGTTCATAATAACTTAAACTATAATTCCATAAACTATTTATCAGTGTTCACTGTAGGCCAAGGTTGTTCTAATATGTGGGCATTGTTCTTTAAATTGTTTGAATTAAATTACATTAAATTTATTTTAATTAAATCAAATTAAATTAATTTTATTTTAAATTAATATATTTTATTTTAATTAAATCAAATTAAATTTATTTTATTTTAAATAAATTAAATTTATTTTAATTTCATTTCATTTAGTTAATTATTATTTCATTTAATTTAATGTAAGAGTCTAGAAAAAAAGAAATAACGGTTTTCCACTTTCTCTATTGTATAAATCTTGAAATTATCTGTATAACAACAGGACCAACTGCTTAACTTTCAGAGGCAATGAGGAGTCTTGCTTGTAGGCAATGGTCACCCATCCGTGAATTGACTATATTGTCGCTTAACTTTGAAAATCGACCTGTATAAGTATATTAAAACTTAGCCAAGACACCAAAAGTAAATAAAAAGCACCAAGGTGCCTTTAAGTATGTCACTGAGCCAGTCAAATCTTTCATTTTATCGCCACCCTACGTTTTTATGAGTACACCTAGACATAAACACAAATATACGCGTGTCTCCTCACAATGTCGCAGTTTTTTAAGACTGTTCTGTATTTTTCTAGTATTTTGTAAAGTAAATCTATGTGGCTGGCACCGAGGGACACCGTTGGCGACTGATTTATGTTTGC
Organism: Hecatera dysodea; assembly: GCA_905332915.2. NCBI lineage: Eukaryota > Metazoa > Arthropoda > Insecta > Lepidoptera > Noctuidae > Hecatera > Hecatera dysodea. Next base: position 17,789,411 of record HG995307.1, read on the forward strand.
ACAGCGGTGGTTTGACATTTTATAAGAGTCGTAGTTTTGTACATATAGTAAGTCAGTACTGATTCGGTCCTGGGTAGCTCGCGGTCCGATGACAACCAGGTCGGGGCTGACAGCGTGTCGTGTTCCACGCGCGCCTTAAAGACATGTCAGCAAAGAAGACGGGGCCCCATAGGGTCAGTGCCTGCTAGGGTTGCGGAATTTGTTCGAAAGGGTCTCCACAGGCCCTGGACCACAAAGGGCACTATGAAAAAGGGTGGGTTTAAGTGAGTAAGAGTCTGAAACTCCCTTACGCTCCAGCCAGAGCGGGAGAAGTCATTTGATGATCCAGAAAAACAAAAGTTAATACTGATTGGAAACTCAAAAAAGTAGGAATAAGTACATCAATGCAGTGTATACTGTTGAAGTGTTAGTGGCTGAAAAACTTGCTAAAACTACGAGAATAAAACTAAAATAATGATTACATCAGTAAGCAGCTCGTCGACTCTTCACTTGGGCAAACTTTTTTTCCAACTACAGAATCAGCACTGCCATTCAAATTGGCTGCCAGTGTTTTGGGCGCTTTTCCCATTAACATCGATTTGTACGACATTTTCGATATTTTATACATTTCTTTTTTATCATCTGCGATCCCATCACAGACCGTATCGCTATAATAGCGTTGCTTTATTTTATTTTTTCTAAAATCGCAGCATATGCGAGATCAAAAAATCTCCTATCGCATTGGAGATTTTTTGGCCTCGCGCAAATTTTCATTGTTACAACAACATTTAAAATCTGTGCGAGGCCAAGAAATCTCCTTTTATCTATACTAATATTATAAAGCTGAAGAGTTTGTTTGTTTGTTTGTTTGAACGCGCTAATCTCAGGAACTACTGGTTCGAATTGAAAAATTATTTTTGGGTTGAATAGACCATTTATCGAGGAAGGCTTTAAGCTATATATTATCACGCTTAAGCCAATAGGAGCGGAGCAGCGATAAAGAATGTTTTAAAATCGGGGATTCCACGGGGACGAAGTCGCGGGCAGCAGCTAGTTACTAGATAAGTTACCAGTGTTATTTAATTACTAGCTTCTGTCCGCGACTTCGTCCGCGTGGAATAGTTACTTTAACCCCGATTTTGAAACTCTCAGCCCGATCGGTTTAAAATTGACAAAGTTTAATACAAACTTTCATCCCTTTCGACCAAATTTGATTACCATAAAAACGGTTTTAGTGAGTTAATCTTAAAAGATAGACATATACTATCGCGGACATTTTTTTAGATCATTTTAAGAGAAATAATTCTTTCCTACATATTTTTTTGGTATCTTGAACCGTTTTCGCAGCGCACGCAACTGAAGCCCTCAAAGATGAATAATTTTCCCCGTTTTTTCCATATTTTCCATTTTTTCTTCGCTCCTATTACTTGCAGCGTGATTTTATATAGCCTAAAGCCTTCCTCGATAAATGATATATTCAACCCAAAAATAATTTTTCAATTCGAACCAGTAGTTTCTGAGATTAACGCGTTCAAACAAACAAACAAACAAACAAACGAACTCTTCAGCTTTATAATATTAGTATAGATTTACTTTTTCTGTGCGAGTCCCAAACAAACTAATTTTCTTTCTTTATCAAAATCTTTATACAGTCCTGTAATAATTGTTTCAGTACATGTGGTACTCACTACAGAATATTTCTACCTACCCTCGAGGGACTGCGGCTTACATTTTGTATGTGTGGCCTGTTTATCTAGGAGGCTTACAATTTGAAGGCAGGATTATGATGGGATTGCTGGCCTCTGATTGTTTAGGTCCAGTGTTGAAAAGTAGTTAAACTTGAATTTCAATAGCTTCATTTGTAAAGGTTTGTTCTCAGAATATATCACCTTCAAATCTTTTCGTGGAAAATGAGAAAGAGATGAGACTGTCGTCCTTTTGGCACGCTTCAGGTTGTAATCGTTTGCTTTTCCTTTATTTTATTGAAATGGATCTTTTCAGTGCAGTCGTGAGACACACTTAGTTCTTGTCATATATCATCGTATTATATATATATTTTACCATGTACAGTGCGTGTTTCATGTATGTGTTGAATAAATATTATTCTTTCTTTCTTTCTAAAACTTCGGTGGAGTGAGTATGAGTTCTTAGAATTTACAGAATGGGCCGGAGGGTTACATAAGCAGTTGCAAATTTTTTTCGAAAGAGTCACCGCGGCCCTGGAACGCAAAGGGCACTAGAAGGATCACGGGTGGGTTTTAGTCAGTAAGAGTCTGACACTCCCTTCCGCTCCGCCCAGAGCGGGAGAAGTCATTTGATGACTTCCTATCCAGAAAAAGGGTTATATATAAGCATGTACTTACCTACGTTAAGTAGATACGTTTAGTAACAAGAGCTTAAACCTAAGTTGCACAAGTAGGTATTAAGTACAAGGATTATCTTACTTATATAATAATAAATCTGATATAATCCGCATATTAAGCCGAAAGGACGACGGATGAGTAATTTTAGCTGCTGAGCTGCGTGCTGCGGGTTCGATTCCCGGACGGAACAAATATTTGTATGGCCTACAGATAGTTGTTCCGGGTCTGGTTATTTGTGTATGTAAGTTTGTCTATTTGTAAACGCACCCACGACACAGGAAAAGTTCCTAGTGTGGGGCAAAGTATTTTTTAAACAAAAAATGTCGCGTTCATTCACAGATAAATTACTACATCTCAAAAAACTAGTAGACGTTTGAAGTGAACTTTGACCCGAAGGTAGATAAATAGGGAAGAAAAGTAGTGCACGATAGCTAAAAAGGATTTTTAGGAAACTCCCTCCGTAAAGGGGTGAAGTAAGGGATGGAAATTGTTTGTACTTAATTTGCGTAGACGAAGTCGCAGACAAAGTGTTAGTAGTATTTATACAAATGCGACAGTTTAGATGGACGGATCTAAAAATTGATTGAGTCAGGCGTTACTTTGCGGAAATCCATTTGAATTTGAAATTGAAAACAATATATCTAGTTTTAATTTCCGCGAATATTAGTGGGTTGCAGGTATGCACCTCCCTCCCGCCCGCTATATTATGCACACTCGCTCTCGCTGACTGTTGCGACTCAACGGTCAGCGAGTCAACACGTCCCCTGAGGATGCCTCGTGGAGAGGCGAAACACGTGTCGGTAATGGTGTTGGGTTTTGCTTTGCCTTCCTGCATGTGCATAAAATCCTTGCATTTGCCTTGTAATCTTACATGTGCATAATATAGCGGGCGGGAGGGAGGTGCATACCTGCAACCCACTAATATTCGCGGAAATTAAAACTAGATATATTGTTTTCAATTTCAAATGGATGGATCTGTCTTTCAATCAAGCCAGAATGGCTGAAAGGATCTGGATGAAATTTGGTACAGAGATAGATTATAGTCTGGAATAACATTAAGGTACTTTTTATCTCATATCGCAGTAATTAGTATAATTTTCAATATTCACGAGGGCGAAGTCGGTGGCAGAAACTAGTAATATAATAATCCTTTAGCCTGTTCAACACGTGTAAGCAAGGGATTGGAAACTATTTGAAACCTTCAAAATTACAACAATTACAATATAATGCAAACCATAAACTTGTTAATTAACTTCTCTAAATTTTGGGAGTTTCTAAACTGATATGGTATCGATATTAAATTATTATTCTACACTAATATTATAAATAGGAAAGATTTGATTGTTTTTTTTGTTTGTTTGCATTGAATACTAATACTCAGAAACTACTTGACCGATTCAAAAATTCTTTCACTGCTGGGAAGCTACACCATCTCCGGTGAATATAGGCTATATTATATCCCCATATTTCCACGGGAACGGGAACTACGCGGGTGACACCGCGGGGCGATGCTAGTCAAATAACATTTCATAGAATTGTTATTTTACATATTTACCGTGAGAGTGTCGTGTGTGTGATAAATACATATTTTAATTTATTTCTTCTCTTGTATGTACCTATCACTAACAGACGATCAAAAAGGTTATTGGACCAATCAAAAGTCATGTATTCAAACTAGGCTGAGAGCCAGCAATTATGAACGTTATTTGTAAATAACCGCCGCGGCCGTTTTCGGGGACTGTCGTTGTGTACAAAGACAGTCCCAGAAAACGGCCGCCCGTCACCACTTTCCAGTGTTTTAGCTGGGAAGAAGAAGTGGCGTAACAAACTGCCCAGCAACACATCTGTGTGTTGCGTTTTAAGAACTTGAATTTATATGACAGTATGCAAAGTTAGGGAGAAAAAAATAAAAGAAAAAAAATGTGACATTCACCAACCCGTACTGGGCTCGCGTGGTGGATTACGGCCCATTCCCTCTCCTAGAGAGGAGGCCTGTGTCCCAGCAGTGGGAACATTAAAAGGCTGATTACGCTACAAGACAAACAAAAAAATAAAATAAAACTACTAGAAAATTAAATTCACAAAAGCTCTCGATACCAGTTGTGAGAGGCCAAAAAGGTTCCTATCTCAGCATAAAAATACAACATGGATTGGACTTACTTCTAGAGTGCCGTGTCAATCGTCTGTAAGATATAAAAACTTAGGAGAGGTAAGCTTGAAGTGAACTTGACAGTTCACTTCAAGCTTACCTCTCCTAAGTTCATCTTGATTGGACGAATTGACAACTATGGTTGACACCAGATAAATGTGCAATAAAGGTCATTGCCCTTTCCTTGATATCTCTTCGTAGGTACATGGAAAAAAAAAATGAATCGTTTTCCATTACTAGTAAATATAAAGGATCACGATGGATGTCGATTCAATATAGCATTAATTCATTATTTCTGTTTTAAGAATTAAGCTTGTCAATAAATGTGGGTGGGTCAATGACCGTTATTGCACATTTATTTAGTGTCGACTATAGCTTCTCTCAGCTCTGCTGGGTCACGATTGTTACAGAATTGTACTTCTGTAAAAGAAAGGGGGAGGTTCTCAGTTCGACTGTATTTATAAACAACTTCCAAAAAAGAAGGAAGTTACTGAAGTCGATTGTATTTGTACCGATATTGATGATTCTTTTTATATTCGAAAACTTGTGCTTTTCATGTGACTATTTAAATTTGAGTAAGATCTGAGGACTTTATTACTATTTGAGCTTTCCCTAATAATGTGTGGCTTCGAACATTGAAGATGTTCTCATTCTAACTTGTCTTTGTAAAAAGAAAACAAAAATACTGTATACGATGGTTTAGAAGAGCATCTTAGTATTTCGAGGTTAACCCTTTCTAGTTTGGTGAAGATCTGATCAAGAACGAAGATAAGACACGGAACTCTTCAATAAATGATAGCCAATCTTTCGGGATTGCTGAAATAATTTGTTACGAGAGAGTGCCACTACGCAGCATTGCTTTATTTTATTTTAATTTATTAGAAAAAAAAAACGATATGTAATGTAATATCGTTTTTTTTAACACTTATCAGTAAGGTATATAAAAACAAAACAGAATCAATGTAAAAACTACAACATTTTCCACGTATTAACAAAGAGAATTGCTGTGATGAGGACTCATCGGTAAGTTAGTTGTTATTTACATTTAAGTTACTAAAACTGATTGAGTCAGGCGTTACTTTGCGGAAATCCATTTTAAATTTGAAAATGAAAATAATATATCTAGTTTTAATTTCCGCGAATATTAGTGGATTGCAGGTATGCACCTCCCTCCCGCCCGCTTTATTATGCACATGCAAGATTACAAGGCAAATGCAAGGATTTTAAGCACATGCGGGAGGGAGGTGCATACCTGCAACCCACTAATATTCGCGGAAATTAAAACTAGATATATTATTTTCATTTTCAAATTTAAGTTACTGTTTGATATCTGTAAAGATCAATAACCTAGTTAGCCATTACAAGATATATCCAAACTGTTTAATACATGAATGATATTACTTCGAAAAGCATTGTGTGGAAATTTTGTTGAATATTTGGATATTAACACCTATATGGCTTCCCTTCTACTCGACCTATTTAAGTCGGCATAACTTTAAATGAAAGAGCTCGTTCCAGCGAGTATTCTTACTTTCACCGACCAAAACGTACCTCAATTGGAACCGGAGATAAAGAGATAAGGAAACTTATATTATTATTCTCTTTATTAATTTTACTTATATATAGGTAACTGGCATAGAGCACTTTGGTAACTGGGTAACACGGTACTTCTTGGCAAGACTGGAGTCAGCTTTTCTGGCTTCTGACAATAATTTCTTTTCTGACTTTGGCAATCATTGCTTAACCTTCAAAATCGACCCGTGCAGCTGTTAGGAGTAAATCCTGGGGCCCTCTCTTTTTCTATAAATTATTTTTTGTTATTTATTATTTTCTTTATCTCCATTTATAAAAAAAAACACAATATATGAGTATTATTTTATTAATTTAACCCATAATTATATTAAATACTAGCAGCGCCCCGTGGTTTCACCCGCGTAATTCCCATACCCGTGGGAATACGGCAATTAAATATAGCTTATGTTACTCAAGGTGAATATAGCATTCTAAAAGTGAAAGAATTTTTGAAATCATCCAGTAGTTTTTGAGTTTATTCGTTACATACAAAAATACAAATCTTTCCTCTTAATAATATTAGTATAGATGAAAATCTTAACCAAATATATAACGAAGCCATTTTACTTAAATCAACAACTTTACGAAGTTTACTTTACCAAATTGAGGTGAAAATGTTTCGTCTACCCTCATTAAATCAAAGTAAACTTTACTAATAGCTACATTGTATCGAACCCAAGTTTGGTTAAGTTTTAACAAAAACGAGACCGTTCTGAAGTTAAAAACAAGTTTCAAAACATGTTTTGTTGTACATTTAGTTGGGATCGGGTAACGATGCTCCTTCGAAAAGTTGCAAAACATTGGTAGAACATGTATTTTGTTGTTGAAGTTAAGTAATATTAAATTTTCCGTTATACAGTTTCTTTTTTGGGAAACTGTCAAAAGTATTAATTACGAAAGTTCATTAAATAGCATGACAGCTGTTGGATATTAATAGTGTTATTTTTTTTTATTAATAGTGTTGTTTATTAAAAAAATGTTGCAGCCGCTCCACGTTAAATACTGGTATTCAGCTGAATCCCGTATGACTGGAAGCCCACCCCAATGTAGTTGGGAAAAGGCTAGGCAGATAGATATAGTGTTGTTTATTAAAAAACTGTTTTCGCAACAAAATATTCAATTCAATGAAAAATAACATGTATTCTCGTTCTATAGTAAATGTTACGCATCGGTGTTTGGATCACAGATATTAATATGTGCACCAAAGGGAATTGCTCATTCTTGGCTTAACGTGGACAAGTTACTATGTGAAAAGTATTTTTGCGAAAAAATATAATTAAAACTAATATGAATATTTTTTTGATTCTCGTTGCAGGAAGTTTAATATAAAAACAAGTCGTTTAATAAGTATTTAAGGCGATTGAGTTCAAAAAGCGTCGCCATTTTATGGTTGGCGACCGATTCTGTGTTGCCACATTAATAATAATTGTGATTTCAATCGATTATTAAAGATAATAATCGATTGCTAAAACTGAGTAAAAAGAATGTATTTTCTTAAAAATCTATTATCAAGCTTTATTTAAAAAGGTTTTATACTTATTTTCCTTTCATTAAATAAAAAACAAACAAAACACTCGTCGTTTTAGGCCATTAAATCATTTTACATCCGATTATAGTATTAGTTTGATTAAGTATTAGTTTGAAAAATCGATTTGATTGTTATCAAATCGATTTTTTTTATTACCTGGCAACACTACTAAATGTCAATAATGACAAATCTAGACAATGAAATGAAAATAATGAAAATATTTTATGTAGTGTATTGTGATTGTGAATGTTGTTTCAGTTATTTTTACGAAGTTTTTGTTTTTTGTTATAATGGACTGTGATACCGATTCAATTGAAGACCCGGCTGTACCCTTGGACACTTAATCTGCTCATGACGATGACCCTGGCACTGTTTTCTTAAACGTGGAACCTTGAAGGTTTACCCTTATCTGGCAATTGCAGTCTAGGTATTACGAGGAAACATTCAAAGCAGGCACATAAGCCGAAAAATATATTTCGTGTATATTATAATTAATAATAATCTGCAAGGCAGAGAAGCAATTACTCAATATTGTTGCAATTGCCTTGTAGGGCGAAGAACGGTGGGTTACTGTGCTCACGTTATGACCACAATATGGTACTTAGGCTGGGCAAGGCATGAAAATAATATTAGGCCACCTGCCCAGTTTTTAGATGGTATTTTATTAATTTACCATTCGGATTAAAAATATTAGTTTTATTTTTTCCATTTAAATGACTTTAGGATATGTTACTACCGGATTTAATTAAGATAATATCATGATTAAAAAGGAAAATGATTTATTTTGGAAAATAAATACTCATAATTGTAACTTTTTCAGCGACAAGTTTTAGCATTAGACATGCTAAATATGAACTATTTTTACACTTTCCTGCAACCTTATTACTATAATTCATTTCTTTTAGGTATAAACTATTAAAAACACTAGTCATTAAATATTATAATTAATGTTCATGTTAAGCCAAATTGCCCTAACAAACTGAGCAAACCCTTTCAACCGAATCGGTCCAGTAGATTTGCATAGCAAATTGGCTGTGACAGATGAACGAATAAACAAGTGTTCCTATATGGGTTCCGTTGTTCCATAAGAACGTGTAACGTGTAAAACACATTCATTGTGTGCAATTATGGAGTGGAATGCCCTGCCCGAGTCTGTGTTTCCTGATAACTACAACCTGCGAGTCTTTAAGTCAAAAGTGAATAGGTTACTTCTAGACATCTCTGCTTCATCGTCGACCACATCATCGCTTACCATCAGGTGAGATAGTGGTCACGCGCGTGCTATATCTCCTACTCTCAAAACGGTGAAGGAAAACATCGTGAGGAAACCGGCATGTCCTAGAACCAAAAATTCGAAGACATGTGACATTCACCAACCCGCACTGGGCCCGCGTGGTGGATTACGGCCCATTCCCTCTCCTAGAGAGGAGGCCTGTGTCCCAGCAGTGGGAACATTAAAAGGCTGATTATGATTATGCGTGCCTATCAATAATAACAATATTAAAAAAATTGGTACTCCTAAAACAAATCAGAATGTCTCAATTCAAAAGCAAAAGTAGGAGAGATTCCCACAAAAAACTCTTTAAATTAATGAATGTAAATCCATTCTATAGCCATAATTCTCGTTCAATAAAAACGAATAAAGCCGCTATAAGAAGAGAGCCTCAGGTTTAAATAACATATTATAAAAACGCGGGCGTCTTAGAACACAGTCTTTGTAAAGAAAAATACTCAAAAACACGGGCACCGCTTGCGGGGAATCTGATTATTATTGTTTTGTCCTATGAAGCGGAAGAATTTTGTTCAAAGAGATGAAAATAAACTTGAGTATTATGTTATGAAAGTGGATGTTTTTACATTTTTCAATTTTATTTAATCATATTGAGAGCGTATACGGCGTACACATTTCATGCAAATTTTCAAGTCCTTATTTTCCAAGATGACTAAACCAATTTTATTGAAAATTTACACACATAAGCAGGATACATGTTACAGGTCTAATATGTGTTCCCCACCGCATGTGTCTCCACGTTGTCGTCGTGGTGGGGCTTGAGCGTCTCAATGATCTTGCGAGCTTTCCCGGTAGAGCCACTCATGCCGGAAGGTCGCAAGTGAGGGATCAGACCAAGAGAGACACACACGCGAGGAATCCCGCTCGCTGCCTTCTGGTACGCGTCTGCTCATCAGACGTGGCTGTGAGAGCAGCGAGCAGGTGGAGAGGTGAGGTGAGAAGAGTGGGCCCTGAGAAGGGGCGGAGCGAACAGGGACCGCACCCTTAAAAGGAACACCATGAAAAAACAAGGCGAATGTAAAATGAGTCGCCAGGTGGGTCCCGACTGCTCAGCGGTCGGGGAATCCCACCCCGCTTCGGCGGGCTGCCCTCCGTACTCTGGGGTGGGCACCAAACGCCTTCCGCTTGCCAGTGGCAACAAGAGCCGAGGAGGCTCCGAATCATCGTCGTCATCCGGATCCGCTTCCTATAAGGAGCTGATGGCGTACGATCTTGTAGAGAAGGGTTCGCCTGAGCGCCGGGGAGGTGCGGAGTCGGATTCCGGCTCTTGCCCTGACCTAGTAACGGTCAGCTCGGCGGGCTCTGAAGACGGAGGAAGGGGGGCCGCTGTGGAGGGCGTCAAGCTCGTCCGCAAGCGGCCCAGACGGGAGGAAGACAAGGAGTCGTCCTCCGAGGGCGAGTTCGCCTCCGCCCGAAAGATCCCCACCGCCAGGCGGGGCAGGGGCAGTGAGGCTGGGAGGGGGCTGGCTCCCTCTACCCGGGAGTCGGGGCGTCGGGCCGAGAGGTTGGTGGAGGAGGGGCGTCGCCCTGGAGGGAGCGGTCGCAGAGTTCCCTCTACTCTTCCGCCTCCTCTCGACTCTGACGACTCGGAGCCCCCGGGAGAGGCACCTCCCGCCGCCGAGGAGCAGAGGGCTCGTTTTGAGGAGGTAGTGGAGGCCGCGATCCGCGCTGGGAGGCCATAAGCGCGGCCAAAGCCTCCATTCTGGCGGCAGCGGCGGCCAACGGCGGGACAAGAGAGGCAAAGGAGGCGTCTGAGCTGCGGGCGGAGGTCGCCCGCCTCGCGGTTCTTACGGAGCGACTCGTTCGGGAGAATGAGTCGCTCCGGAGGGACCTGGCGGGGATGGCCAGAGCGGCCTCCGAGGAGCCGCGAGGGGGGCTGAGTCCGGCAGCGCCGGAGGGGGGCCAAGTGCTGAGCCAGGTGCGGGACCTGGTGCGGCAGGAGCTGGCTCCCTTCCGGAAGCAGTTCTCTGCTTTGGAGGACATGGTCCGGCGCTCCCCTACGGCGGCGACACAGAGGTCCCCGGGCCAGCAGCAGAAGGCGGCTTCGTACGCAGCCGCCGTAGCTGCCAGCCCGGGAACGTCCGGCCAGGCGGCGAAGGCCAAAAGAGGAGCCGGGCCAGCGCCTGTGACGCCGGCGCCTGCGACGCCGGCGACGACCAAGTCGGCCCCGGCGAAGAGGGGCAGGAGAAAGGCTGGGGGGGGAGCGGCTGAGGCTGCTGCGCCAGCGGCGCCGCGGCCGCCCCCACCCTCACCCTCGGACCCTCCTGCGGCCGAGGCCGAGTGGCAGGTTGCCGGAGAGAAGCGGCGACTAAAGAAGGCGGCCAAAAACAAGGCCAAGAAGCAGCGGCGGAAGGCCAACGCCATTGCGGCGAGGCTTCGCGCCCCGAAATCCGCGGCTGTAGTGCTCACACTGCAGCCGGAAGCGGAACAGAGGGCGTGACGTATCTCGCCGTACTGAAGCGGGCGAAGGAGGCGGTGAGCCTCCAAGAGCTGGGCATCAGCGGGGGCATCGGGGTCAGGAGGACCCTGACCGGTGCCCGGAAGCTCGAGTTCGCCGGAGCGGAGAGTGGCCCGTTCGCGGACGCCCTGGCTGAAAGGCTGAGGGCGGTCTTACCCGCGGACGAGGTCCGGGTGTCCAGGCCGACTAAGCGCATCGACATGCGCATAGTGGGCCTGGATGACTCCGTGACGGAGGAGGAAGTTGTGGCCGCCGTCGCCAGGACTGGGGGGTGCTCTGCCGAGCTCGTCAAGGCGGGCACCCTCCGGCCTGACAACACGGGCATGCAAACCCTTGTGGTGAGCTGCCCCGTGACGGCGGCCAGAACAGTGTTGGAGGGTCGAAGGCTCTTGGTGGGGTGGGTTTCTGCGCGGGTAAAACTGCTGGAACCCAGGCCTTTGAGGTGCTACCGCTGCCATGTGGGCAACCACACGGGAGCTATGTGCCCCTCGGAGGTGGACCGCAGTGGACTTTGTTTCCGCTGTGGTCAGCCCGGTCATCGGGCCAGCTCGTGCGAGGCCACGCCGCACTGCAGTGCATGTGCGGCTGTTGGCAAGCCGGCCGAGCACTGGGCTGGGGGAAGGGCCTGCGCGCCATCCGCCCCGACCAGGGGCAAGAGGTCCGCCGCCGCTGCCGCCTCTGCCGCCGCCGCGGCTTCCGTCGCCGCTTCTGCCGCTTCTGCTGTGGGTGCTGCGACTCCCGGTACTCGGGAGGGGGCTGAAATGGAGTGCCAGTAATGGTCCCAATTTCGGCCTCCTCCAGAGACAATTCGGCCGCTGTGCTATTGCGCAGTGGCTGATGCCTGTGGACGGTGAGCGTGGGTGGCTCGCCGTCCAATACCAGGCTGAGTCGACGACGCGTTGTGCTTCACGCGCGCCTCAAGGAGCCGTCAGCACCAGAGACGGGGCCCCATAGGGTCGGTGCCTGCTAGGGTTGCGGAATTTGTTCGAAAGAGTTACCGCGGCCCTGGAACGCAAAGGGCACATGGAGGAGCACGGGTGAGTTTTAGTCAGTAAAAGTCTGACACTCCCTACCGCTCCACCCAGGGCGGGAGGGGTCATTTGATGATTTCCCATCCAAAAAAAAAAAAGGTTTAATATGTTAGTTGAAAACATTTTCTACATTTACAGTTAAATAAGACCCATTTTGAAATTTTCCATACAAGCATAAATTTTCAGTTATCTTTTTTTTAAATAGGACATTTCGAAAATGTTTTAACTAACTTTTTAGACCTTTGTATCCTGCTTATGCGAAGGTTCATTAAAATCGGTTAAGTCATTTCGCAAAATAGTGACTTGAAAATTTGTATAAAATGCGCTCCAAACATACCCATCACAGCGTACACGGCATAAATTGGTATAAACAAACATGCAATTTCAGCAATCCCGAAAGATTTGTTATCATTTATTGAAGAGTTCCGTTTCCTATCTCTGTTCTTCATCAGAAAAGGACCACCTTGAAATACTTAGACACTCTTCCAAACTATCGTAAACGATTTTATTTTTTCATTTTACATCGACAAGAGTGAATTGCAATGTGAACAGCAGTGGGAAAATTAAAAAGCTGATTATGCTATGCTTATGCTTATACCCTATTCTCTCCCGGCATCTGTCAAGCTATTACTTACAAAACGCCCGAATTTATTCCCACTCATCAACATTTAGATTTATATCCCTATGTCTGCAGATGCTTTCCTCTTTGCTTTCAAGATTCAAAGCATTTATTTCAATTAAACCCTTTGCAGGCACTTTTGAATTGTCAAGTCGAAAGAGGTGAAGCTATCTGCACGTTCCAAAGCGTAGATCTCTATGGAGAAGAACGTGCAAGAAACTCCACGGACACTCTTTTAAATCATGTTCTGTATTACATAACATTGGTTACATCCTTGTTCGCTTCTATATGTGAGGACAATGCAAAGAAAAAAAAAGGAAACTATAAAAACAATTCAAAGTATAAAGATTAAAACAAGTCAGTGGCAGTTAAGAGGTGACCAGTCTCAACCGACGGCGCCCGTTCACGAACATGACGCGTGTATTGGCACCATTTAGCTTTCCTATCAGTACGGCGAATCTGTTTGAATCTCATACCTCTAAGCACATTCACAAGATCTTCGTTCGATACAGATGTCCTTTGAGGCAGTAAACCAATCTGGCATGGTACTGACATCCGGCCACAGACTGTTTGCTTCGGCAGATAGCAAATCAATTGAGATATACATACATACGAGTATATGTAGGTAGGCTATGTTGAGAGATTACTGGCAGGTAAGGCGTTCTGTATTTGAATTGCGTCTGTGGTTGATATTACTTTTAAACATAGTATGTTGCTAGTTCTACTTATATTAAAACCAAGTTCCAAAGGTGTATTAAAAAATGAAGATTTTTGACAGACTGTTACTGAAATGCGAATGGGAACTTCGTTTAAAAAGACAGCCAAAATCAATACCCTTTATTTCTGGATGAGAAATCATCAAATGTCTTCTCCCGCTCTGTGCGGAGTGGAAGGGAGTGTCAGACTCTTACTGATTGACACCCACCCGTGATCCTTCTTGTGCCCTGTGCCGTTCCAGGGTCGCGGTGTCTTTTGAACAAATCCGAAACCAAAATCATTACCGTTCCTTTTAGATTTGCTGTAGTCGGGTAAATGTAAGTTGCTTAAGAATTAGTAGAATATGTGTGTGTGTCTATGTGTTCCATTTTTTAAATAGGTAAGTACATATATATGTAAGATGGTAAAACAGATATAATAATTTATAACTATACTAATATTATAAAGAGGAAAGATTTGTATTTTTGTATGTAACGAATAAACTCAAAAACTACTGGACCGATTTAAAAAATTCTTTCACCATTAGAAAGCTACATTCACCCTGAGTAACATATATATTTATATTTTATCCCCGTATTCCCACGGGAACGGAAACTACGCGGGTGAAACCGCGGGGCGCTGCTAGTCTATAATAATTTATCATTTACTGCCAGCGACTTTTCCCGCATATACATACATATGTATATAGAAGTTATCCCAAGAAATTTTAGCATACAGAATTTTTATTCTTCGAGTACCTATCCCACTAGAAGAATAAAAATTCTGTATGCTAAAATTTCAACCAGATATGTTTGGCCATTCTAGCGTGATTGAGCAACACAAACACACCGTTCATATACAAATCGCAATCTCATCTCAGCGTCTCTCTCTCAATGTCAAAATGTAAGGACAAAGTGGAGCAGTTTAGACAATTTTTGCGCATGCAGTCGCTTGAAATCGCGAGAATTGCATCTTTGATTTATGACAATAGATTTTCTGTTAAACGGTTTTAAATCCCACTATCCCATAGCAAAGGTTACAATTGCATAAATACATACCCACCTAAATACTTCGAACTGAAAGTGTACCGAGCTTATAGTATTACGACCAACAGTCCATTTTAAACTCAGTCCAGTGTTGCCAGTGGCCGATAGTTAAAAGTAACATGAGACAGTTCAAAAAGTAAAAAGTTTCGGGAAATCTAATACTATTTTAAGTGACATACAAAAAGATGGCTGACATGAAATATCGCAAATTATTACAAGGTTCCTTTGTTTAAAAAATCATGGTTTCTGATTAATAGTAATGAAGTGAATTACTTACATAACATAATCAATCAGCCTTTTTATGTTCCCACTGCTGGGACACAGGAATCGTCTGTAGGAGAGAGAATGGGCCGTAATACACCACGCGGGCCCAGTGCGGGTTGGTGAATGTCACATGACTTCGAATTTTTGGTTCTAGTACATGCCGGTTTCCTCACGATGTTTTCCTTCACCGCTTTGAGAGCAGTTGTGAAGAAATTAGTTACACATAGTAATGCGCCTGGCTGGGTTTGAACCCGCGACCTATTTTTCATAAATCAGGGCCGTTACCACTCGGCCACCACTGCTCGACTCGGCCTCCACTGCTCTGAACTGAATTACTTGGTTACACCAAACTTACCTTCGTAGTCTCATAGCCTTTCTATTGTGTTGTCTACTTTCCTCATTCTTTAAGCGTTAAAAATAGAAAGAACACAAGAAGATGGCTCAAAATCAGGTGAGCCAAAAAGTTATACGTAAAGTAACGTTTTAGCCGATAACATTTAGTAACGTAGGAAGGTCAAAAATCCTGCCAGATTACCATTCTATGCCATTTCTTTCAATGGCGTGTCAGTAGTTGACCATTGGAAAGTCATAATGACGCTTTTATATTTGTAGATTACCAAACTTGTCAAAATCAACCATTATGAAATCAATAATAGACTATTCTGATACTATTGTAATAGCAGACTTGAGACCCGGTCAAATGTTACAAAAGTATCATTCTGGCAACACTGACTCAGCCCCGCTGCAGTGCCATTCATAAATATTGGCAGTTCGCTCCGATCGCCCTCGGGCTTAAAGTAACGAACAGTTGACTTTTACAATTCCTAGCCAATGGGATGGCCGGGAAACTGTACCCGTGTACGTGTATTTACTTTGTGTGTCGTTTTAAATGGATAGTGAGCGCTGGGAAAGTAATATGGTAACAGCCCGACGGAAAATAAAATGTTGTTCAGCCGTATTCGAAGTGTTTTTGAACGATTTTGACTTGTTGGAATATGTACGAATACGGACGAACGATTCCGAAGGTCTTGATACTAAAGGAGTTTGCAGATTGAATGTCAGTTGGTCGTACGTTGTGACGTTGCAAAACAAGAAATGTAACTCGCAGCGACATCTTTAGCGGACAAATGGAATCACATTTGACAGAGCCCATAGTTTAAACAACAGATGGCGCTAGAGATCGAACGTCTCTTTAAAACTTAATATATATATCAAATAAGTAGATTTGAAAATGAAAACAATATATCTAGTTTTAATTTCCGCGAATATTAGTGGGTTGCAGGTATGCACCTCCCTCCCGCCCGCTATATTATAGCGGGCGGGAGGGAGGTGCATACCTCAAATTTAAAATGGATTTCCGCAAAGTAACGCCTGACTCAATCAATTTTAAATAAGTAGATGTAAATTAAATAAAACACACAAAAAATGCATAAAAGCATAAAGTTTAATAAATATAAATAATTAGGAACATGTCGGAATCGAGAGTATTTAGTCTGTGGCATGGAAGCTTCTCGCAAAGGACTTTTCAAGGACAGAGTGGAGAAATTGTGGGTCCTTTTGGACCGCAGAGGTCACAGAGAAACGAACAAATGATATTATAAAGGCACTTGTTTTTACAACGGTGACCCGAAACCCGAGGGGTTTTCAAGTGCATTAAAAGGCTGAACCCTGTGAGTATTTCGTCCTCCATTTGTTTCCCATTCTGAAAGTCCAAAGGCACATGTATTTGACTACGGAGATTTTGTTCCAGGTCTGGCTGTTTTACTAGCCTGGATATTTGAGGTCCGGGATTGATGAATGCCTGAAGCCATCCGGAGAACGTGCATCGTTCAGGTTTGGCTCGACGAGATTTGAGACAGTGTGGCCGTCCATGGTACAGGAAGGCCCTACCAATCCGAAACCTCGTTGAGGAAACATCGCCGTTCCAGGTAATAGCAATCCTGCTGGACTTCTCCCGTAGGCCGCGTCCGTTCGTGGGTGCCAAGGTTTTTAACCTGGGTGCCATGCCAAGGGATTCTGTTCCACTAATTGAGTAGTCACTAATTGAGTAGTCACTAATTGAGTAGTTGAGCACTATTAATTATTATGAGGGAGATGCATTAGACCTGTCTACTGGGTTTATTTTCATACAAAGAGTTAGGCCTTTTGTTAATGTGTTAAGTAACAAGACCAGTAATAACTTCCTTTTGTATTAAGTTGTGTCACGGGTATACTGTACCATAGTGAGTAGGTTTCTTAACGTGCCCAGCCCTGGTTGGTCAATACCTTGCGATTGAGCTAGTGCTATTTAGGCGTTCACCTCGCGAATCCTTACAAGCGACCTGAGACGTTGTTTTGTAATATCTCATGTGGTGTACCTCTGTTATACCTTGGTACGGAGACAGGGTCTAACAGGGTTACACATCTTAGTGTGTAAGTCTGGGAGGTATTATTTATGATTAGTTGCCTCATTCACTGTATTTCTATGCAAGGTGATACTTCTTTTTATAGTGAATAAACTTTGTATGTGTATTGAGGTATGTCTTTAATTTCAGTCTTTCCAGATATTTATGTATATATATACCTTTATAAATTTACTTTCACACGGTTGGAAACTTTAGGTTTCATCTACAATACATAACCCCTATAGTGGGGAACTGTGACGGAGGCCGGGTGTGACAACGTACAACATTCCGAACTGCGGGCGTACCTTCAGGTGTTAAAACGTGATTCTTCCGAGCGAGAAAGAGAGATAGAGTTATACAACCTATATAGCTCCATCCCTTTTTCTCGCTCGGAAGACTCACGTTTTAAGACGTCATGGTACACCCGCTGGTTGGGATTAGTATACAATTCCGTGCATTAGACGCGACACGAAAGCGATATTAACGGTATGCTTTTAATTCGAAGAAAAAAAGCGTATTCAGTGTGCGCATACATTTCATAGGACTACGTTAACGTACAATAAAAAATCGTATCCAAAGAGCGACCGACCTATTGCAATAAAATATAGGATTTTAGAACTGACAATCCTTCAAATTTTTACTTATGGTAACTAAATAAATCGGCCTAGACTTTTCCCAACTATATTGGAATCAGCTTCCAAATGGAATGCAGCTGAAAACCATTATCTATACTAATATTATAAAGCTGAAGAGTTTGTTTGTTTTTTTGTTTGTTTGAACGCGCTAATCTCAGGAACTACTGGGTCGAATTGAAAAATTCTTTTTGGGTTGAATAGACCATTTATCGAGTAAGGCTTTAGGCTATATATCATCACGATTAAGCCAATAGGAGCGGATCAGCAATAAAGAATGTTTTAAAATCGGGAACTCCACGGGGACGAAGTCGCGGGCAGCAGCTAGTTCTACAATAAGTGCCCATCAGCTCAAATACAAATTTGCATACTCAAGTTCTTTGGACACGTCTCTAGGCGAGATACAAAGAAAGAAAGAAAGAAAAAATGTTTATTTAGGACTCGCACAAAATAAATAAAAAAAAAAACATAATTAGAAGCTTCATATAAAATTTTAACTGTGCGAGGCCAAAAAAGGTCCCTATCTCAGCATCTGCTGCAATATTTAATCAAATGATAAATACCACAGCGCTGGTGTTCTGATAGGGGCCTGTGATGCCACGGATACACTCAACTAGATAGTGATTCCATCGAACGCCTCGTTCTGCAATGCTGAGTCGAAGGTACCAGGCCGCGAGGCGGATCACCCATGCGATGGACCAACCAATCCAAGTCTGGTATGAGTGTGCCTCTGCCAGGATGACCACCATCAGGTGATAAGTTGCGGAGATGATCCTGGCTGCACTATATGACGACAACGACCGCTTTAGCAAGAGTGTACCAACGGAGAAGAATACATGGAGGGCCTGCTTATCTGGTCTCCACATCATCTGCCTAGCCTTTTCCCAACTACATTGGGGTCGGCTCCCAGTCAAGCCGGATTCAGCTGAATACCAGTATTTTACGTGAAGCGGCTGCCTACCAGACCTCCACAACCCATTAACTGGGGAACACGGTACTTCTTGGCAAGATTGGTGTCAGATTTTCTGGCTTCTGACAATCCGTAACGACTGCCAAAGATCTCCAAATGACAGCCGGGACCAACGGCTTAACGTGCTTTCCGAGGCACCACATTCCAGGAAATGGGAATTTTCTAACTTCTGAGTCCACAGCTCATTTATGGTTACAACAAACACACGTCGAGGCAGTTCGTGTATTATCAAGTTTTACTAGAAGCAAATCGTGTGGCCATTAGCAAGAACATATAAAGTTCCTTCATCAGTAATATTGCATGTTGACTCAAGGAAATTACCACAGTAAACCACGGTCATTTGGTTTTCTGACTAACGCTTTACTAACTTAATTTTAATTTGCGCAGTGGAACATGTTATACAGGGTGGCCAAAAAATCGTAAATCAACACAACAAGGGGTTAGATTTGGTTATCAGCTGTAAAAAATTGTTCTACGGGAGGTCAACCCTTGCAGAGATATAATTTACTAGCTGTCCGCACAACTTCGTTTGTGTCACATTTTTCATGACTGCTCCGCTCCTATTGGTCTTAGCGTGATGATATATAGCCTATAGCCTTTCACGATAAATGGGCTATCTAACACTGAAAGATTTTTTCAAATCTGACCAGTAGTTCCAGAGATTAGCGCGTTCAAATAAACAAACAAACTCTTCAGCTTTATAATATTAGTATAGATTATGTGTTTTTATGAGAAAACTAGCTTCTGTCCGCGACTTCGTCCCCGTGGAATCCCCGATTTTAAAACATTCTTTATCGCTGCTCCGCTCCTATTGGCTTAAGCGTGATGATATATAGCCTAAAGCCTTCCTCGATAAATGGTCTATTCAACCCAAAAAGAATTTTTCAATTCGAACCAGTAGTTCCTGAGATTAGCGCGTTCAAACAAACAAACAAACAACCAAACAAACAAACTCTTCAGCTTTATAATATTAGTATAGATTAATTTGCATTACTAATTCTCATTAAAATTCGAAAAAATCAACATACTGCATCTTTTTTATAATTTTCACTTATATATGTAAGTATAAAACAAAGTCGCTTTCTGCTGTCTGTCTGCCCTTACGCAAAGGATTTTGATGCGTTTTTTTAGAGTGATCCGAGAGGAAAGTTTATATGCATTATATAGTAGAGAAACATTGATAATTTTAGAGGTTTCTAATCTAATGTCGTAAATAAACACATTTTTTACGCTTATGTACATTGCAAACGATGGCTAAACCCTACGAGATAGATCAAAATAATGTACTACAGTATTGTACACCTTTAAAAACTCTACAAAAAAGTCTAGAATGGTATATGTCTATCTCTTAGGGATAACCCACAAAAAGTATGTTTTATCCTTTACTTTTTACAGCATTGCTCTGTGCGAAGCCGGGGCGGATCGCTATTGTAGGATAAACCTAACTATATTAGCAGCGGTCATGACCTGCAGGTATGCTTGCGGGCAATTCCATCCAGTAAGTAAACTACACGCTTAAAAGTTTTTAGTTATTACCAAGCCACCGCTGTCCATCCGTCCATCAGCGGGCTGCATTTCATGAATTTGCTCTAATAGAGATTTAATAAAACAAACGTTTTTTTTTTCTAACAAAAACAAGAAACATGACAACACTCTCACTTTGCCGGTTTTGATTTAACAGTTCTGCAGCCCTACCATGACATCTTAAATCTATCATGATTCCCGTGTCAGAGAGAGACGGAGTTACACAAGACGAATAGCACTATCCCTTTCTCACACACTGAATCATGATAGCATTGGCACTTCGTAGTACTGCCACAGTTCACCATTTTAGTAGGTACGTAGCATAGTCAAAACCCAGAGCACACAGATATTTCGCTCAGAAATCCACGTACAAACCGCACCATTAAATTTAGCACAAAACCAACCGATTCTCAAGTAAATCTACTGTGAAAACCTTCAAATTTTAATACTACCTGACGCGAATATCTTTTGGTAATGCAATAAACTTGCCTTAAATTCTAAGGTGGGGGCGAATGAACGGACTTGTCTCTTTCGCCGAGAAAAGGGCCTAATTTAATCAGTAAAGTCGTCCATTAGGGTGTACGAGGACCTGGGTTGTAGCCGAAAAGGGTTGGATAGGGTTGAAACTGCCGAGTTTATTTCAAAAGTTTCGGGGTGAAAGAGAAGCATTTGTATGGCGCTTTAATAGATTGAGGTTCTATTTTGGGGATCGAATGGAGTGGAAGGCGTGTTCAAATTATGATACTCTGGTAATATTTTCAGTAACTTGAAACTACCACCAAACTACATATGTATATCGAACGAAAAAAATGACCAACACATACACCAGGGCCTCAAGTCTGCTATTACTATAGTGTCAGATGGTCTATCATTGATTTCAAAATGGTTGATTATTACAAGTTTGGTAATCTACTAATATAAAAGCGTCACTATGACTTTCCAATGGTCAACCACTGACACTCCATTGAAAGAAATGGCATAAGATAGTAATCTTGTACATAATGACAAATTAATGACAGACGTATGCGGTAATCTGGTAAAATTTTGACAGTTCCTGTGATCGGTTACCTACCATTAGAACGTCATTGTGCAGTCATTACTTTTAATAGCTCGGTTATCAAAAAGTATTACAAGACCATTGACCGACCAATGATCGACCATTATGAATTTAGCAGAATACGAACTTTTAGCAAATTGACAATGGGATCGTGTTGGAATGACGAAGTTATAAAAGATAGCAGACTTTTGGTCATTTAAATATCAAATTCAATAAACACTATCGCTCCCTTCCTTGTTCTCTTGTTTTTTTCTTTTTAGGGTTCTGCTCCTCCGTATGGAAAAACGAAATCCTTCGTGTGTCTATCTGTTCGTCTGTCACATCCAAATTTATCCGAACCTACTTAGTGATTCAGTTGGAGTTTGTTACACATATATTATGTTATTATGTGACCCTAACATGGAAAACAGTTGCTGTTAAAAAAGGAAGCGTTGCTCGAATAACAACAAGTGATGAAAGTTGTTTAGTGGCATATTGATTCAATTGCGTTTTGTCACTAGGACTCAGTAGTTCAGCATAGCGGCGCGGCACCACGGCCTCGTGACGCTCTAATGGCGTTCGGTGAAAAAATACTCTAGAACTACATTCACCTCCGCAAGACTTTTTACAAAATAAGGCTATGGTTAAAAATGTTTCGTACGGAACCCTTTGCATGCGAGTTCAACTCTCACTTGATTAGTTTTTTCAATATATGAATGATACAATAAAATGTTGTTTAAACGCTTTTAAGCAACATTTTATTCTAAAAATAAAACCTAATCTTCAAAACGTGTTCAATTAAATACGATGAAGAGAAAATTACTGAACTAAAGCATTTAAAGCGTCCGTTAACGGTGAAAATAACCTAATTGCTATGCAAATATAGTCTAATTTTCAAGAACAACGGAATAAATCGTTTGTACCTCAAACTCCCACGAGAAACTGAAGACGTCTGTAAAGTGGAGATAATGTTGGTCTGAATTATTGTGTTGCAAAGTTATTTAAGTATCTGTAATTAATTCTTATTCATTCAATTATAATAATGTTTTAAAACATAACAGACTAGCACGCCCCACGGTTTCACCCACGTAGTTCCCGTTCCCGTGGGAATACGGGGATAGAATATAGCCTATATTAATCGCTGATAATGTATCTTTCCATTATTTGATACTAACAAACAAACTAATAAATCTTTCCTCTTTATAATATTAATAGCAGTGCCTCGTGGTTTCACCTGCATAGCTCCCGTTTTTGTGGCAATATAGGGATAAAATATAGCTTATGTCACCCGGGGATAGTATAGCTTCCCTGTTGGGTTGGCTCCAAAACTGATTGACAGTTTTGGAGCCTATTCAATACAAACAATCAAATCTTTTTCTTTATAATATTAGTATAGATTTTAGTGTAGAAAATGAGTGAAATACTCGCCTGTGACTGTGTTTTCGAACGCATTCGACCCTAATCTCTTCAAAGTTAGAGTGAACAGGCTTTTTCTGGGTAAGCTCATTCCATCGTCAACTTTGTCTCTGTCACCTTTTTTTTTTTTTTTTTTTTCTGGATGGGAAATCATCAAATGACTTCTCCCGCTCTGGGCGGAGCGGAAGGGAGTGTCAGACTCTTACTGACTAAAACCCACCCGTGATCCTTCTTGTGCCCTTTGCGTTCCAGGGCCGCGGTGACTCTTTCGAACAAATTCCGCAACCCTAGCAGGCACTGACCCTATGGGGCCCCGTCTAATTTGCTGACGGCTCTTTGAGGCGCGCGTGGAACACGACTTAGCGCCTCCACGCGCAACGCGTAAACGTGCGCAAGGGCTCTCGCCTCCAGATCCCACGGCAGTAATCCGGCAAGGAGATTCGCCGCCTCGCCAGAGACCGTGCGGTATCCACGGACAAGCCGAGTGGCCATGACCCTCTGGGCCGAGACCAGGTGGCGCGCTGGCAGTCGCCTTAGCGACAGCGCCCACACTGGGGCCCCGTAAAGGGCCATGGACCGCACGATCCCCGCGTACAGCCTCCGGCAGGAGGCGTTTGGTCCCCCCAGATTGGGCAAGAGCCGCTTGAAGGCAGCCCCAGCCCGCCCCAGTTTGGGTGCCAAACGTCGGAAATGCTCCGCGAAGTTCCACCGGCTATCGAGGACGAGGCCCAGGTACCTCATCGTTGACCCGACGCCGATGTGAACCCCTCCTACCGTTACCTGGGTTCCCGGTGGTGGCCGGTTCCGAGGGCTTGTCTCTGTCACCTGCGACCTAGACTAGATTCAAGAGCAGACCCACCAAAAGATAATAATAGGAAACTGATACTTTAATCCCGAAAATATGTTCATAGCGTAAGTTGGACTCAACGGGACCTTTTGGCTCAGCCGTGAGACACAGAATGCGTTTGATTCAAAATTTGTATTTAATTTTTTTACATTCTTAGTATACAGCATTACTGGTTAAAGCGAGAGAAAATTATTTCATACATGTCTGTCTTGTCATATCCAGGTCCATAACTCGATGCATCCTTCTGTCCGCAACTATTTCAAAAGTGTTATTCTGTAACAATCTGACTGAAAAGCTAGGTGAAGTGAAATTGGGTATTTTAATAGATATAATAATCATAACATTGTTATTTAAGTCCGCCAGTTGGATTTTCAAAAATATTTGACATGTATTTTTTGTCATTTCAAATCTTAAGAAAGTTATAAAGATAAAGCGGATCAAAGTTCAATAGCGGGGGCTGGTGACGTCACGTCGCTAGTAAAAATTGTAGCACGTGGTGACGACACGCGAGTTTTCCATGAACTTTATCGTCCTAATTTTTTGTTCACGTGAAAAAATAAAAATATACGTACCAAATATTTTTTGGAAATCTATCTGACGGACGAATTAGATTTTTTCAGTAAAATACACCACTGAGATGAGTTGTCATTGACAATTAACATTTCACAGCGATATTTTTGCAGAATAGTACGACAAATCCTTAAATAAACATTTTTCTTTCTTTCTTTCTAAAAAGTGTATCACATCAACGGAATTTATCGTCAAGCTTGTGCCGAAAAAAATAGAAGGGTACCGAAACGTCAAAACGAATTAATACCCTTCACATAGCAGGTGGCCGTGACAGCTTTGAAGAGAGGTACAAAATCCACATTATCCCACTGAACCAGCGAGCAAATCTTTGTTTACCCAGCAACACACTACGGTAAAAAAACTGGACAAGTGCGAGTCACATTCACGCACCGAGGGTTCCGGTCGATCCAGCTCTGGTTCAATCCATGGTCCGGAGCGAGGAGGCATGGGAAGCGGACACCTCCTTCTGCGAAGCAGTAATGCTAGCGAAGGAGGAGGCGGAATGCGTGCGGGAGAGGGAAACCTTACGCTCCAGGCGCCGCAACAGAAGAAACGCCCCGGGCGTCGGGAAATGCTGGGCGATTCCCGGCCACCTATGGATGGCTCGCCGTCCTATAGTAACCAGGCCCGGGTCGCCGCCGCATCCTATTCCACGCGCGCCTCAAAGAGCTGTCAGCAAGGAAGACGGGACCCCATAGGGTCAGTGCCTGCTGGGGTTGTGGAATTTATTTGAAAGAGTCACCGCGGGCCTGAAACGCAAAGGGCACAAGAAGGATCACGGGTGGGTTTTAGTCAGTAAGAGTCTGACACTCTCTTCCGCTCCGCCCAGAGCGGGAGAAGTCATTTGATGACTTCCCATACAGAAAAAAAAAGAAAACGGTTCCGATCGAGTTTTTTTCCGTGTTTAAATTACCTACGCAAGTTCATAAACTATAAAAGCTATCTAGCTAAGACATCCTATTTTTTTTTTGCTGAAAAGAGATGTTCCCTCATACATAAATCACGGTTAATTCTTCAACCGAAAATAAGTTTGTAATCGCAACTTGTACAAGTACAAGTTATATTAAGCTAGCTATATAAGTATTTAATGTAAGATCTATTTTCTCGCCAAATTTCATAGTTCTAAATTCTCTTGAGAGTGTCGAGATATACGTTTTTTTGCGGCATAAACGGTCGTATCTTTTTACGTTAACTTGGAAGTTTGATATTTTCACAGTTTCAAAGGACTGTATTATATATACATAATGTACATAATTATATGTTTTAATTTCAACTCGACACTTCCACGAGTTCCTCAAATAATGGACCTTGCAACTTATATGCTGCTTGCTTTGTAACTACTTGCTTGTTTGTATGGTGTACATAATAAAGAGTATTCTATTCTATTCTATTCTTCAAAGTCTGTCGGACATACAGACATATGGACAACAAAGTGATACTATAAGGGTTCCGTTTCATTTGATGATTTCCCATCCAGAAAAAAAAAAAAAAAAAAGGGTTCCGTTTGTGGTACGGTACTCTAAAAACGCACCTATTATCAAGTATATTATTGTTCAATTCCCGCTATATGGAAATAGGAGTAAAGTCAACCTTTATGTAAAGTAATATTTTGTTACTTGCGTTGTTTTGGTACGCGGCTTAGCGGTGGGTTGCCAAAATGTGGTTTTAGTAAACGTCAGTTAAGTGTCTGTATTGCAATATATTAGAGTAGGGTAGAATGCGAGCGCTCGAGCGCCAGATAGATGGGGAAGAGTGAAACTAGTTTTATACGAAAATTCGGAAAAAAAGGCGAAGAGAATCTACGCTGTGTGTTGGTAAAACTTACCCACAAAAAACATTTTCTTGTAAAAATGTTGCCAAGACGAATCTACGTAGTTTACCCTGCGAAAAATTTATCAGATCTCGTATAAATCCAAGCTCTAAAGACTGCATGCTCTAAACCTACGAGAGTTTAGTCCAACTTGTGGTTAAAGGTACAGGAACATTTATAAAAACAAGTGTACAGTGGGCGGTCTTATCGCACAAAGCAATCTCTCCTACAGATAACCTTTCGATGGACTGAACGAAAGGAGATACATTTAGGGCTGTCAGTGTACAATCGTTACAAATAATATTAATTAATCATCTATACTATAATATTATAAAGCTGAAGAGTTTGTTTGTTTGTTTGTTTGTTTGAACGCGCTAATCTCAGGAACTACTGGTTCGAATTGAAAAATTCTTTTTGGGTTGAATAGACCATTTATCGAGGAAGGCTTTAGGCTATATATCATCACGCTTAAGCCAATAGGAGCGGAGCAGCGATAAAGAATGTTTTAAAATCGGGGATTCCACGGGGACGAAGTCGCGGGCAGCAGCTAGTTATTAATAAAGCTGAAGAGTTTGTTTGTTTGTTTGTTTGAACGCGCTAATCTCAGGAACTACTGGTTCGAATTGAAAAATTATTTTTGGGTTGAATAGACCATTTATCGAGGAAGGCTTTAGGCTATATATCATCACGCTTAAGCCAATAGGAGCGGAGCAGCGATAAAGAAAGTTTTAAAATCGGGGATTCCACGGGGACGAAGTCACGGACAGAAGCTAGTAAGTAATAATATAAAATACATAAATTAAATATAATATGCATCCCAGAAACGCTTTTGAAGGAACACTGATGGGTTTTAGTCAAAAAGATGATATATCTTCCATTCAAACTATTCCCATCAGAAAAATGACACCAGAAAAGGCCTCATAAATTCCTTCAAGCACATTTGCCATGACACCTAATATTCACACTTTCGAACTACCCTCCATCAAAAGAAATCGAAGATGAAGGGTACTTAAGATTCACATCGTCAGCAATACCGAACCCCGAGGTACGGTTCGCCTTAATATCGGCAAAAAGTCCTTGATTTACGTACGAACTTAGATCCCGATGTGCCTATCAGATGAAATTTCCGAAGATCCGATCTGCGCCATTACACTCTTAGTTTAATGACGTCATTTGAATGAGGAATTGTTAGTAAGTAGCAGCGCCCCGCGGTTTTACCCGTGTAGTTCCTGTTCCCATGGGAATATGGGGATAAAATATAGCCTATGTTACTCAGGGTGAATGTAGCTTTCTAATGGTGAAAGAGTTTTTGAAATCGGTCCAGTAGTTTTTTAGTTTATTTTTTTACATACAAAAATACAAATCTTTCCTCTTTATAATATTAGTATAGACTAGCAGCGCCCCGCGGTTACACTCGTATAAATTCCGATCCCGTAGGAATATCGGGTTAAATTTATCCTATATGTTAATCCTAGTTATAAACCATCTGTGTGCCAAATTTCATCCAAATTCGTTCAATAGTTTTTGCGTGAAAGAGTAACAAATATCCATCCATCCATCCATACTTACAAACTTTCGCGTTTAGAATATTAGTAGGATAAGATATAAGTGGAATATTATGTAAGTACATACTTTGTCATGGGTTTTGTTTCATTATCTTTGACACTCCGTAAATGGATTATGATCGGCAAAAAACATCGTCAGATCGTAATAAATCTTGATTAGATTATGAACTCTCAATATTCTGTAATCAAAGACCCAATTCTACTCAATTTAAAGCAACGTTCGCATTCGCACCTCATTTGCAACCTGTCACTAAAGATCCAATCTTCATCCATTTTGTTTTTTAAAAGAAAAAAGGAAGGTTACGAACTTAGACCAAATATTATAAACCAAACAGTGTTTACAATATTCTTTTGACATACATCCAGTAAAAAAGTATCGGGAATCGATGATTTCTTTATGGTTCCAAATTCAATTTACTGTTTTTTTTTTTAGATTGTCACCACTGTTTTCCATTTTGGCGCAGAGATTGCGTTACATCTGTTATTTAGATTAAATACAGTTCTTTTTTAGTTATATCATATATCTAGTGTGTAATGCGAATTTCATAATGAACAAAAACATCGAACAAAGAGCTTGTCTTAAATTTTGCATCGCTAATGGAGTTTCGTGTTCCGAGTCACTGAAAATGTTACAGAAGGCTTACAGTGAATTAACTTCATCAAAACACGTGCTTATAAGTATTACTAAGCTTTCAAAAGCGAGCCATCAACGTCTGTAACTGTAGTTAACATCTCAAAAGTGAAGAAAATAGCGACTAAAAATCTGCATTCAAGTTTGAGAGAGATAGCCGCCAACTATTTTGTGTCTCATGAATCGATCCGTACTATTTTAAATAATCACTTGGGTATGAAACATGTTGCCGCTCGGCTAGTCCTAAAATACCTGAATTTTCTCCAAAAACACAATCGCATGAGATTCGCTGAGGACACGATAGAACGAGTCAACTGCGGCCCAACATTCATGAAACGCATTGTAACTGGGCCTCAAGTCTGCTATTACAATAGTGTCAAAATGGCTTATCATTGATCTCATAATGGTCGATTTTGAGAAGATTGGTAATCTACTAACGTGACGAATAGTATCACTGTGACTTTCCAGTGGTCAACCACTGACACTCCATTGAAAGAAATGGCATGGAATGGTAATCTCGTAAACAATGACAAATGAATAACAGACGTATGCGGTAATCTGCTAAAATTTTGATAGTTCCTTTGATCAGTGACCTACCATTACAATGTCATTGTGCAATCATTGCTTTCAATAGCTCGGTAATAAAAAAGTATTACGAGACCATTGACCGACCAATGATCGACCATTATGAATTTAGCAGATTACGAACTTTTAGCAAAATGACAATGGGATCGTGTTGGAATGACAAATTTATAAAAATAGCAGACTTGGGGCCCTGCTCCGTTGGTCTCGCGACTGCTGAGCGTGGGGGTCTGGGTTTGGTTTGCAGTTCAGATTGAGAGTCTCATTGAGTTTTCAATGTAGAATTTAAGTAGCAGATTACGAACTTTTAGCAAAATGACAATGGGATCGACTTGGGGCCCTGGTGACAAGACGTGGGTTTACGAGTTTGACATGCAAGTTTTCGTTTTAGTCAACAAGCTTCGGAGTGGCGCTTTCCATCTGAACCGAAACCGAAAAAATCACGTCAAAATGTCAAAGTCATGCTGTCTGTTTTCTTTGCCTATCGCGATGTTGTGCTCTCAGAATTCTTGCCAATAGTCAAACGTCGCATAACTCTCAAATAAAAAAATTTATTTTTGTGTTTTGCGGCGTTTGAGAGAACAAATTAGACGAAAAAAAGGTCAGACTTATGGAAAATTCTTGGATTTTGCACCACGATAATGCGCATTCGCACAAGGCCATCATCGTGAACGATTTTTTGGCCAAAAACTTAACAAATACCATCGAGCAACTACCTTATTCACCAGATGTGGCTCCAGCCGACTTCTTCCTTTTTCTTGAACTCAAATTACCACTTCGTGGCTGCCGTTTTTATTTGGTAGAAGATATAAAGGAGAAAACGCGGCGAAAACTGAACTCAATTCCTGTAGAATCTTTTGAAAAATGTTTTTAAGGTTGGATTATTCATGTTGCGGAATGTGTTCGAAAGAGTCATCAGAATCAGAATCAGAATCGGAATGTTTATTTGTCAACATAGGTAGTTACAGAGTCTGTTAGATGTTACATTTCATATGTGCTCTATGTTTTGCCATTAGGCATACAAATATTATCATAAATTTAAATTAAATTATTATTATAATTATTATTGTTTTTTATTATTTTTTAAGTTTTTTATTATTATTATTTTTTAATTTATTTTATTTGCCCTGGAACGCAAAGGGCACTACAAGAATCATGGGTGGGTTTTAGTCGGTAAAAGTCTGACACTCCCTTCCGCTTCGCCCAGAGCGGGAGAAGCCATTTGATGATTTCCCATACAGAATAAAAAATGAAAAAATGGTTGGATTATTCGTTGGCGTAAGTGTATCGTTTTTCATATTAAATTTAAGAATAATGTTAGATGAATTAACACTTTGTATAATATTGGACTTTTCCCGGTACTTTCATGACAGAGTGCCTCACATACATGTATTGTAATTTTAAACTCTATTAGCAGTTTCAAATTCATCCCACGATGTAATGGGCAGATTGTCATAGTTGTTAGTTAGTGGCATCTTAGAGCCAAAACTGCTCGCTTATTCGAGTGCCAAATTGTGACCGGAGCAAGACCATTTAGAGATTCTCCGGCCAAAAACTTATAGAGTTTATACTCACATACATATATATAATTATGTATATAACATAATGTTAAAAAGTTGAACTGCTCATATTGCCAAATAAGCTAAAGAATTTTGCCATGGAAGATGATCGGATTGGAAAAAAAAACAAAAAAACAACCATTATATAGATTAGCTAAAGTACGTACATCTTTCATGGGGTACAGTGTTAAATGTTACAACAAAATACCTTGTGACATATTAGAATTAAATGAAAAGAAATTTAAAACCTATGTTAAAAGCACGCTTTGTAAACAAGCATACTACAAGCTAGATGATTATATTCAAGATAAGAATGCTTGGAAACATGCTGGTCCTGCTCCATAGGACAATATTGGGTGTAGTAGACAAAGCCAAATTTGTCGGCCTGTATGTGTGATCTATCTGCTATGTATACAGGTGTAGTTACTGATCTTTTATAGTTAATTTAACACACACTGATTCATTGTTGGTAATTGTATAAAACAAGCTTAAAACAAGGATTTAAAAAAATTGTAAATATGTGAGTACTATGTCCCTGACTAGCAAATTTATTAATTTTACCTCTGCTGTTGTTTGTTTGGTGTACCTGTTAATAGTATCCCAAGCAGCAAAATTATCCTATAGTGCAGATGCTATAGGCCTCCAGCACTTATAATATTCTCTTAACGGTTCTAGTATTTACTACCACGCTTATAATAGCCAGCATGGAGTAAGTTGGGCCTTATAGTATTTCTGATCTTATACATTAACTTATAATCACTTATAGGTAGAAATTAAGGGTGCAATATAAGTTTGGGTGACCTATAAAAGTATCGCGAGGGTGTAAATGCACTCAAGAGTAGATAAACCGGTAAGCTATACTTATAACTGCTAACAAGAAGCTTTATAGAACTACTATAAATAAAGTACGCCAATAAGAGTGACAAATAGAACTAAACAAACCGGAAACCATGTGCATTTATAACCCGGTTTTATAATGGTTTATAAATTCACTTTACGGAACAATTATAAGTAATATGGAGCGGTTTTATAGTGGTATAAACCAAAATTGTTATAATCTTAACACGATTATAAAGGTTTAATTTAATATACTTAGTATCCAAAACTATATCCGTGGTGTCCTGTACAAGTATACATTGGTTTTTACTATTATTAAGGTTTTTAAAGCTCGGAAATCCCTTTTAGTCAAAAAGCGATCGACGTCCAAAACATTACCATTTTCAATGTTGACACCTAAACAAAAGAACTAAAATAAGCCACGTATCTAATAGCAATATAAAAGAACCGTCCGGTTATAAAAATATTTGCGGAACTCTAATTCCAAACAATATGGCCAAGCAATGGTTCTGATATTTACCATTATTAAACAAAGTAAGCCTATAACGGTTTGTTAATGTATCTGGGAAAACCAACTTTGTCAAAATGGCGACTTTTCGTTGTATGTCTTACTGAAACTAACATTATTTTAAAATTCAACTTAATGAAAACGCAAATTTCAAGGGGCGCGTCAAAATTTTGACTAAAAAATTATTATACTTCACAGAAAATATACGTGCGCCATGCTGTGCACATTCAAACACATTATACATCTTGATTTATTGTTAACTAACACTCTACTCATAATTTATATTCTAGATAATATTTATTAGAAATGGATATGTTTTAATCTTTACAAATGTGCGCAGTAACATTTACCAATTCACAACACTTTGTATGAGCTTGTAACAGATTCACTGTGTACATTATTGTTGTATTTGGTTCCATTAAGCGCTGATAGTTAGCTTCGCGGGAGCAAATAGTTCTACGTAGTCCAACTATAAGGTCGTTACTGTCGTGTTTGGTTCCATTATGTGCTGATAGTTAGCTTCGCGGGCGCAAATAGTTTTACGTAGTCTAACTATGAGGTTGTTATTGGTAAAAGTGGTATTCACCAATTCTACTATAGACATTTAATTAGGTAAAATACGCCTATAAATTGGGCCCTTTTCCGTGGTTGTAATTGCTTACTATTCTTTTATAGTCCTATGAAATGGTGGTTCCAGGACAATTACTCGACCATATTTTGCTGCTTGGGATAGTACTTAGTTTTATTCGGGTGCATCGTCCTCACATATAACCAATTGGCTAATGTATACAAAATATTGTAAAACTTATACATATTTGAAAAGAGTAACTATGGAGTTTCTTGTCCGTTCTTCTCCATAAGAATCTACTTTTTGCGAATGGACAACTAGAGTCACTATATTTTTATTTTCAAATGTTTTGACGTTCAAAAGTGCCGTTAATGGTCTAGTTGAAATAAATGAATTGACTTTGACTTTGACTTTGGAAAAACACAGTGAATTATCACTGTGTTTTTCCAAATTGTTTTTTTCTACAGTTTATTTGTCACGATTTCGAGTAATCCATTTTTTTTAATTAATTCCTAGCTCTCGACCAAAAATTGCTGATTGAATTATTTATTTCATACTTTTTAGTGATAACACATTTTTTCGCTATGTACTGAGCAAGCTTTAGACGATGACAGTACACGTAGTCTAATATTCATGAAAATATTTTCGTTTTTATTTATAAACAATAAACCCTAAAAAGATAACACTCTTTTTTGCGCAGTCGTGTAAAAACACAAGCTCGATTACTCCACACAATCCTTGCATATTTGCTCTAGAATATCCCATTTGATAGAACGCCCAAAATCACCAATAATTGTCGACGATACGAAAAACAGTAACTAAAGAATACAAACAATTTATATCCTTAAGCAGAAGTCAATAAGAACTAACCACTTTTCCATATTTTAAGTTAAGGAGACCAATGACAAATTTGAACAAAGACATGCCCGTAAACTCGAGCACAGGACGATG
The DNA here is from genome assembly GCA_905332915.2 of Hecatera dysodea. NCBI lineage: Eukaryota > Metazoa > Arthropoda > Insecta > Lepidoptera > Noctuidae > Hecatera > Hecatera dysodea. The sequence goes on from HG995307.1 coordinate 17,822,797, forward strand.
CGGGCAACAAAATAAGTCACTAATAGTTTAATACCAAATTCTGGAATTAGTAGGTATCAAAGTTAGACGAACTTTCAGTCTCAGAGGTCATGTAAGACAATTTAAGTTTCTGACACAACTTTAGTCACACAGTAAATGGTAGATGTGTTGGGATACAGTCTGAATTCTACAAAGTGTATGAAATTGTACATTCACTAGCTTCAGTGAAGAATTTTTTTTGTTATCTTCTAAATATTCTGAATATAAATTCGGATGAAGGTACTCAAGTATTTTAGAATTTAATAATTAAAAGTCAGGTAACGTTGCGCTGGGCCTCAAGTCTGCTATTACAATAGCGTCAGAATGGTCTGTCATTGATATCATAATGGTTGAGTTTTGCAAGTTTGGTACTACTAATATAAAAGCATCACTATGACTTTCCAGTGGTCAATTACTGACACTCCATTGAAAGAAATGGCATAGAATGGTAATTTCGTACATAGTGACAAATGAATTACAGACGTATACCGTAATCTGCTAAAATATTGACACTTCCTTTGATCAGTGACCACCATTAGAACGTTATTGTGCAGTCATTGCTTTTAATAGCTCGGTTTTCAAAAAGTATTACGAGACCATTGACCGACCAATGATCGACCATTATGAATTTAGTAGATTACGAACTTTTAACAAAATGACAATGGGATCGTGTTGGAATGACAAATTCATAAAAATAGCAGACTTGGGGCCCTAACTGAATGCCGAACTTGAATTTATTTTTGTCTCCTTGAAATGAAATTATTAGGCGTTAGAGTTGAAACTTATTAATTGCAGTCTGGGAATTCTTGTATTAATCTATTCTGGTGCCCCATTGTTTGTAAAACTTTGATTTCATTTGTCTAAAACTTTTTAATGCATAGAGCGATCATTAATCACCTACGGTATTATGAATGTGATAAATTGGTCTATAAAGTTTTATTCACAATTTAATAATTATAATAATCCATTTGGACGAGTTTTGTTTGTTCATCATCTTCATTCCAAAGACGTTCACTGTTTGGACATAGGCATCCCCAAGTGTCGCCACATCGACAAGTCTTCACGAATCCAGCTGATTCCCGCGGCTTTCACCAATTCGTCGGTCCACATTAAGCATAGCATAAGCATAATCAGCCTTTTAACGTTCCCACTGCTGGGACACAAGCCTCCTGTTTTCCTTCACCGTTAGTCAGAGCAGTGGTGATGAAATTAATAACACAAAATAATGCGCCTGGCTGGGTTTGAACCCGCGACCTACAATTCGTAAATCGGGGCCATTACCACTTGGTCACCACTGCTCTTAACCACCTTATAATAGGCCTACCTTATGAGAGACCTTTCAACTACTTCGCCATTTTTTACTAAACCCACCTATTGTTTAATAAACTAAACTTAAATTACACCTTTCTAAAATTATCCCATTTCCTTTTACAGCTTAAAGTTTTCTCGGAAACGTAACTGGAGCGGAACCCCGCACACAATCATCCGTTCTTATTGCCCTATTTAAATATTGAGCACTTACCTCGGCATTGATCGTCGGCGGCATTACGATTTTCTTCTGCGGCGGCGATCTTAACACCACATTCTCATCCCTTATTATAATCTGTGGCTCCATCGCCAACAGCTTCTTCTTGCACTCTTGCATTTGGAGACATTCCTTTTCTTTCTTGGACAACACTGATTCTGATGACGCGTGTTTTGATGAGCACACTGATGTGTTTTTGCTTGATAGTTTTAAACTGTCTATTGAAGCTGTCATTTTAGCAGTTTCTTTGCCGTTTGATGCCGCCATCTTGTTTTTGGTTTGTTTGCACTTTTTATGTCACATTTGGGTTACAATTTTTTTGGGTTTTGTTTTGGATATTCACTATTGAAATTAATTGGTTCTATTACTTTGGTTTTGATTTTCACTTATCACTTTTTGGTATTTAGTTTAGGTTTTAGAATCATGAAGACTTTTATCGTATTTGTTTTTTCAAATTTTATTATTATCTAAATTATTTTTATGAATACTTTGATAAATACACTTTAGACAGAGTTTTAAATACTACTGAATTTAAGAAACGGTTTAGTCGTACAAAGTTGATTAGGCTAACCAATTAAAACAGCCAATTACTTTTCCAAGACCTTCAAAATACGAAAAAAATCACCAAAAAATATAAATTCAGGCAGTCATTACATTAATAATATTTTAAATGGGCCATTTAAACTAATTTTGCGGAAAAACATTACCGACCCGACCGTGCCAACGATCATTTTTATTTCAGGAATGAATTTAGTTACTATTTTTGTACCTTTTGGGTAGAGGTCTTCAGGGTATTACCGTAATGAGTTGTACTACTGGAATGGGGTAATAACGTTGCCATTTCCAGTGGGGCAATTACCATAGTTTGTGATACACGTTTGAGACTCAAGGGAACTGCCTCGGTCACTGTTTGTCCTTTGTCGTCGTAGGTCAAGTTGAGATTTAGTTAAGTCTTGTACATAACAAAATTAATAAGATCATCAAACAATAGACTACCGGTAAGTGTGTTGTTGAATGGTTGTTATTATAAACAGTATGTATCTTAGTTCTTCTGCGCGAATTTGCCCGCGTGAAAGTCGAAAATGATTCCAATTGACGAAAAAGGCAAAATTGAAAATTTAATAAAAAACCCCCGACTTACAGAATTAATGTGACCCAAGAAAATCCGTCAATTATGTTTTTGCCGTAGTGGATTTTTTCAAAATTTTCAAAGTTACCATTTTCGTCCATTGGAATTTAAGAAAGAGAACTTTATTATGAATATTGTACTAAATATAGATATAGTTTATTTAAAAACCCGAACCCATCACTGAAAACTACATCGAAATCGGAGTAGTTTTTTTTTTTTGCAAAAACATGTTTACTGCAGCGCACCCTCGTGAGTTGTCACCGTAACACATATCTAAGAACATTCACCAATTAAAAATTATCCAGTGATGAAAAGTTTCCTATGACCTATTTGAGCCTGTCCTGCCCCAGTTTTATCCAAATCTGTCTATCTTTAAGACACAAAGATGTCACACACAGATAGATAGCCTGATACCTCGGACCAAGAATCTAAATGGACAAGACAAGCTAAAAACAATATTGAGACAAAAAGGATGAATATATACAGAAACATGTTAGGATAACAAGGACAGAACTATTTATTGTTGTCTTTGTCGACGTATCACTTTTTTTGTTGGGCACATCTGTGGTATGTGCCCAACACAGTACTAGTGCATTCGTTTTTAATCGTGTTTTGTTGGAAACCCCTATTAAATCTGTAGTTTAAATAGTGGGAACGAAGTTTCAAACTTAAGAGAAAGACGTTCAACATGGTGTATTGCTGTGTTATCGGCTGTAATAGCCGTAGTGAACGAAAATCTGAGAACATAACCTTTCATTCGTAAGTATGAGATTTTCGCATTTATATATCATAAAAATTTAAAATGTCACTAAATATTTAGCTCGACATACGTTGATAAAAAGTCTTTTAGAAAACAAGCGTTAAAAATACTTGAAATATGTGATTAAAATTTCATTTTACGTTAGTATTACACGTTCAAATTCTATAGAACTTTATTGTCTTACGAGTATAAATAACTTTCTGTCATTTCAATTTAGTAGAATAATACGTACTTTAGGGATACCAGATGGCATGCATTAAAATTACCCATTATTGAGGGAAAAGGCAACAGTCATGTTGTTGTTTTTGTTTTTTTCATTTAGTCTATTTAGTAATTTCATACTCAAAATTATTGGTCATGAAATCAAAAGGCAACTCAACCGGACTACCTGAAAAATGAAATATTTTAGATTTCCAAAGGACACCAGATTGCCTTCCTGGATTGCATCAACCGGTCGAAATAATTGGAGGCCATTATTCACTAATTTGGACTGACCCACGTATTTTCTTCCAGAGTTTCGCTAAAAAACGCAGAACGAAATCTAAGGAAATCTCGATCTCTGATCCATCTGCGACGAAAATCCAATCCAACACACAACAATCCAAGTATTTGTTTATTTTAACAATTTTGAATTTAGCTGAATATAGAACATTGTAAATCACTGCCTTTTTTTAGGTGGCTCCAGGATTATCGCTGGAACCTGAAGTAAATGCAACTATGAATTTTTTTTTTATTATTTATTTCCATTTCTCTTTGTGTGGGTTACTAACATCGAATTATTATTTTAGATTAAACCTGGTGAAATATTTTCGACTCTGAGTACGTCGCCTCGAAAAAGGAAATTGATTAGAAAATTAAACCAGATAACAATTTTAGCTGAGAGAAGAAAGAAGAAATTAGCTGCATTAAGATCCAAATGTGGGCGAATAGAGAAAAAAATGCTGACCTTTCTGCTATTATAGAAAAACTACAAAATAAAAATTTTATCAATCAGGAAGCATTTGATTTATTATCCTCCATCAATCCACATAACACCGGTTTACGTTATATTACAAGTATCGTTACTAAAGAATAACGTTATATTGAAGCATAAATAACGTTAAATCACTTTCCGTTATTTTAATAAAAACGGTAAGTCCTGTAGAAGGAAGGTAACGTTATAAAATTTTAACGTTATTTAAAGCCCTGGTTTATGGTGCTAAAAACTCGTTACTTTCATTTCACGTACTAATCACACCTCCCAAATCCATATACAAAAATTAACGAGAATTATGGGGTAATATTTTAAAGTCTGGTATCCCCCAGTTTTGAAGTACTCTATATCCATCCCTTTCGAGTATACGCTTTTGTCTAGTCCATTGGGATTCTTGGTCCGAGCCTGATACACAGTTACATTCGCATTTAAAATACGAAACAAAATTCTATTTTAAATTTTATTTATTTTGTGTACACATACCACAGTGTTGTCTTTTTAACCCAAAGGTTGACTGGTAGAGAATGCCTTGTTGCATTAAGTACGCTCATGTACTACTATTGTACATTAAGTTTAAATTAATGAAATATTACGAGTACTATGGAATAACTAAAATAAACTACATTACTAAAATATTACAGGTCTGAAATACAGTTTCATGTTGGTGCAAATGAATTGATATTTATACAGAACATAACATCACGACTATATTCCCCGATGGTTCGGCAGAGATACCCATATTTCACAAATTATGTTTAAATCCTATGTAAAAAGGGGAATAATATTTTTCATTTTATTTTACCTTTAACGTGGATGGATGGAAAGGATGGGTTGTGTGAGGAGTGATATGAAAGAAAAGGGAGTTAGTGATAGCGTGACGGCTGACAGGATAGAATGGAAGAAAAAACGTGTTGCGCCGACCCCAAGTAACATGGGATAAGGGTAGGAAGATGATAGACTCGTTGTACAAAGTTGTTCAGAAATGCGAAATCATGTTTACGGAAGATGACCTGATAATATAATTAAGTTTATAAATATAAAAGTACCTTGACTTTTATCAAAAAGTTGATCGCAAAATCGATGATTGAACAAAAAATTAAAAAAAAACGTCATCAATTATATCGTACTGCTTGAATAGAGTAGAGCTGTGATGGCCGAGTGCTAACTGCCCGTCTTACGAATTGTAGGTCGCGGGTTCAAACCCAGCCGGCGCATTACTTTGTGTAATTAATTTCATCACCACTGCTCTCAAAACGGTGAAGGAAAACATCGTGAGGAAACCGGCATGTCCTAGAACCATGAATTCAAAGACGTGTGACATTCACCGACCCGCACTGGGCCCGCGTGGTGGATTACGGTCCATTCCCTCTCCTAGAGAGGAGGCCTGTGTCCCAGCAGCGGGAACATCAAAAGGCTGATTATGCTATGCTATGCTACGCTTGGATAGTTTTTTACTTTGATTTTAAACCTATAGAGACATACATAATTGTGTGTATACAAACAGCCATTTCAAACCAACCAAGTGTAATCAATTTATTTTGTGACAAATTTTTCAACAGATTTACACCGGGCTTTTTTCAATTCGAAAAATCAAAAGGTAAATACTTAATAGGTTCTTTCGAATCACGTAAAACGACGACCTTTTTTTTGGTTTTTCATCTGTTAGTACCCCCTTTAATGTACATTATTCAAACTTAAATTAAAAACCCGAATTCGTCGAAGTAGGTATATTTCCAAGTAATTTCCCCTTTAGAGTTTTTCCCAGTATTTTCCCATTGTTAGGAATAACCCGGGTAGATGAAGCAGAGTGAGCCCGGATACGCTCGAAAGTGGCTTACTTCTAAGAACTTTTCAGTAGCAGGAGATTTGTTAGAAATCGTTCAAGACTTGGAACGAGTGTGCCACGATGTTTTACTTTTGATTAACATTGTGTTCGATTTTGTGAGGGAGCAGTGGTAGCCAAGTGGTAACGGCCCCGACTTACGAACTGTAGATCGCGGGTTAAAACCCAGCCAGGCGCATTACTTTGTGTAATTAATTTCATCACCACTGCTCTCAAAACGGTGAAGGAAAACATCATGAGGAAACCGGCATGTCCTAGAACCAAATATTCGAAGTCATGTGACATTCACCAACCCGCACTGGGCCCGCGTGGTGAATTACGGCCCATTCCGTCTCCTAGAGAGGAGGCCTGTGTCCCAGCAGTGGGAACGTAAAAAGGCTGATTATGCTATTATGCTATGCTAAATTTGAGGACTCCTAGTCACATAGTAACAGTCACACGGGTCAATCTTGTTGTAGAATTTGTTCGAAAAAGTCACCGCGGCCCTGGAACGCAAAGTGCAATTGAAGGAACACGCATGGGTTTTAGTCGGTAAAAGTCTGACACTCCCCTCCACTCCGCCTGAATACGAGGTAGGACCAATGGTAAATGTAGTTCATAATGATGATTACAATGACCGCGTTTTGTTAGTTCTATTTCACGTTGTATTTGCAAACGGGCGAATCGGGGCGAGACTCTAGTTCGGGATAAGGTCTAAAAAAAATATTTCAAAAGTAATATTCTAAAGACACGTCCCTTTCCAATTACGTGGCAATTTGGTTTTGCTTTCACGAATTTACAAGCACGAAATACGTGTTTTTTCAGATATAATGTTTTAAGTACTTCTTTATGTGTATTTATTTACCTAGTTATCTACACATAATAATCTGGACTACTTTGAATACGTTGGTAAAATAGACTTTGTTGTTTAGGTATGTATTTCTGGAAGTACAAATGATCGTTTTAATCATCTCATTATAAAATGGGATTTCTCAAACAGAAAGCTATACTAATGTGCAACGGTGGGCACAGCTTTCATGAAGTACTGTGTAAATGTTACAAAATACCTTGTGACATATTAGAAATTAAAAAAAGCACTCTTTATAAACAAGCATATTACAAACTAGAAGATTATATTCATTGTAAGAATGCTTGGAACCATGCTGGACCTGCTCCATAGGGTAATCAAGGGTGTAGACAAACAGGCGATCGGCGGCGGTGACCTCTCTTGTCCGGCCCTGATTCAATCCATGGTCCGGAGCGAGGGGGCATGGGAAGCGGTCGCTTCTTTCTGTGAAACAGTAATTCTAGCTAAGGAGGAGGCAGACGGCGTGCGGGAGATGGAAATCTTACGCTCCACGTGCCGCAAGAAGAAAACGTGTTTCACGCGCGCCTCAAAGAGTTTTCAGCACAAAAGACGCTCCATAGGGTCAGTGGTTGCTAGGGTTGCGGAATTTGTTCGAAAGAGTCACCGCGGTCCTGGAACGTATAAAGCACTAGGAGGAACACGGGTGGGTTTTAGTCAGTAAGAGTCTGATACACCCTTTCGCTCCGCCCAGAGCGGGAGAAGTTATTTGATGACTTCCCATCCAGGAAAAAAGCGTATAGACGAAATCAAACTGGTTGATTTAAAAATGTATTAACTTTGAATCGTCGTCCTCACATATGTCTATTAAATAATTTTTTTGCATACCAAAATGTTGTAAAACATTTACTTGAAAAGAGTAACTTTGAAGTATAATAGTGTCCATTCTTCTTTATAAAAATCAAACTTTGCGAATGGGAACTAGAGTCCCTTTATTATTTTAACGTAAATGATAATGTTCAAAAGTGCTGTTTAGTGGCCTAATTGAAAAAAACGTTTTGACTATGACTTTGTGGTATAGATTACATTATTTTTCTGTAGAATATTTCGCAAGGCCATGAAAAACTGCGAAAAGGTGGAAAAAAAAACAGTCATATAGAGGTTTAAACCGCTAAGAAGTCCTGAAGAAGCCAAATCAGGCATCTGAATTCAATCCGCAATTTGCAATAATAAAGCAAATGCCACAGAGTAAATATTCCAGCTAGTCGAGAGGCACATTTAAAATATTTGCAGCGTAAAAAATATAATCCTTTCACTCATCGGCGCGATTCGGAGCTCTTCGGATATCGCTGGAAAAAAACGTGGAATTTATTCCCCATTTCCCCTTTTGTAGTGTTTTCCACTGTGACGCGTTACGTCATTGGTAAGGGGAATTTTCAGTCCTTCGAGCCGGATTCTGATTTAAAATTGGTTCATTTGGGTTTTTAGTTTTACTTTACTACTATGAAATTTTAGATGGATGTATGTTTGATACTCAAACGGAACGGATCGGGACAAAATTTAGCAAAAGGATGGATTATAGTCTGGGGTAGCATATAAGCTAGCTTTTTTACTAGGAGTATGTTTTCTGGGGATAATTTCTGATAATTCACACGGGCGATGTTGCTGGCAGAAGGTATTATTTAATCATTCATCAATTTTACTGTATACAATTGTTTTATTTTTTTACTGTTAGTTTGTTTATATTATGTTGTGTCTGTGTCGAATAAATGTTTTCTATTCAACAATTATAGTTCATTTTTTTTTTAATATGTCAGTCTGCAGAATCGTTTTGAGATCATATTTATAATCTAATTTAAGTAATAATTTATTTATTTTAATTAATTAATAATAATTATAATTTGTTGTAAACAGAGGAGGTTTGACTTAGATTAACTTACATTAACAAGATATGTTTTGTTATGTTTTTATTCGTTTCGCTTACATTAATATTTACACGAATAATAAGCCTTTAACTGACTCAAGAATCTCATTTATATTTTTAACCATATTCATCAAAATAAGTTCTGCGATTTTGGCGTGAAAGCACAAACAGACAAACTCAGTTTTGTATTTAGTGTATTTCGTATAATAGTAAAAGTGAGTTTGACCCTACAAATCCCATCTAACACTGCTTTATTTTCAGCCGGATCAACTTCACCAGATCCATAGAGTACTAGGTATCTTCCAAAACTTATAAAATATCGTACTTGTGATTTAAATATACGTTCCAATAATACCAAGAACGGATCAGTAAATTTTGCAATCGATTTCAAACTTAACGGTCCTTTAACCAAAGTCCACATTTCCGCGCACACATTATTCTAAAAATTCCAAATACAGACAACATTATTCACAATAATCGTATATCTGCGATCTGCTTTAGAAATAAATCAACAAAACATTTGAAAAGCAATTCATCACCAAGAAATATCCAAGAAGGATTACAATTCACCCCAGAAGGAGTACCTTCACTATAAAAATATAGTTATACCCCTTTGTGAATTTGACAAAGGGATGAAAGGCGGTCCTTTTACCCCGCGTCAGGTGCCTGTCATATACGCGAAGAGAGTCAATAGCAAGAAAAGGGGTATGGTGGGGAGTTAGCGGGGTGACTGCTCACGCTAAATATAGTCTAAGGTATTTTAGTTTAAGGTTGTGAAATTAATCTATCGATATAGCGTCGGTATCGACCTGTCGTTCCGTTTGTGCACGCGATTTTGCTCTTGTTAAACTAGCCTTTTTTTTTTTGGATGGGATATCATCAAATGACTTCTCCCACTCTGGGCGGAGTAGAAGGGAGTGTCAGACTTTTACTGACTAAAACCCACCCGTGATGAAGTACTTACTTGATGTTTTAAATATAAATCTGCACTGTGTTAACGGACAAGCAAATGATTAATGAAAAATAAATATTTTGTTAATAAGCCGCGTTTAATTAAAATGTTATTGATTCAAATTAATATAATGAATCAAAAATATTTATTTAAATCCATATTTCTATACAATATTATACTATAATTGTGAAAACTCTTCACCTTTTATCGGCTGAACGGGTTTGGATGAGGCTTGGAAAACGGGTAAGCCATAGGATACTTTTGGAGAGTTCGTTGCCTTGGGATAGTATATTCGACTTACTCGTGGGCGAAGCCATACATTATTTAGATACAGAACATAACAGCCATGCACACAGAAGACATATGTACAATATGTACATATCGATGGGTCCTATGTATATGGGCCAAAATGCAAAATTACAACTTTACAGGAGAGGCTTCCAAAGTTTAAAATTACTATATTTTCAGATTGATAAAACCGAACTTTATGATTATTTGCTTGTTTGCTAAGGCAGCTATCCTCCTCATTTATACTATAGTATTTTATATATACATATGTAGGTTTTTTTTTTACGTCACATTGACCCTTCTACGTTAGTTTTTGTATAAATTATTTTTCTTTAAAAACACCCTAAAAGGGTCAATGTGTCATATTGACCATTATACGCATATTAGGGTAATTAGCATAAAGTATATATTTTTTACATTTTTTACCCATAAAATCAAGTAACAATTGAAGTAGCTGATAATTAATTAATAATATTATAAGATATTTAGATATTTCGTTATTTATGTCACATTGACACTTATACGTTTTACAATCTGCTAACCTACGAACTGAGTTTTCAGTTAGATCATTTGATTATTAAAAAAAACACGCAATAGTTTTATTCATTTATTGAAATAAAAATTTAAATAGCCTTAAAACCTCACTCATCGACCCGTATTCAGTCTTTTTGGTATTGTCATGATAAAAAAATAACAAAAAAAAGTAATAAGTAAGAAGGAAACTGTTACTGGAGATCTAAGTTTGATTAATAAAATAATATATTTCACATTATTATTTTCTTAATAAAATTACAAAAAATATCAAAATTATAAACCTTTCTGTTGTAAAAAAATAAAATAAAAAATCTCCATAGTTTAATCAAGTAATAAAATGACCAAAATCAACATTACTAGAAATTCTTAATAAATCTTCATTATCGCTTTCTTATAATAATGTACTTCACATTATTATTTTCTAAATAAAATCACAAAAAATAACAAAATTAAAAATCTATCTGGTGTAAACAAAATCTCTGTAGTATAATCAAGTTATAAAATTATCAAAATCAACAATACTAGAAATCGCTAATAAGTCTTCATTAATTTTCTTCATTATCGCTTTCATTAATTGACATAATGTCATTTGATGCTACTGAATTTTTATAATAGCTGTGGTATGCAGGTGGGATAATATTTTTTCGACATAAATCAAGCAAGTCTTTCTTCTTGGAAGGTTGTATTGGTAACAGCTGACTGTAACATAGTTGTAGAGGAATATCTGTTGGTCTATCGGCAATTTGCCTTCTTGTTCGTACTGGTTGATCCAAGATTTTAATATGATTTTCAATAACATCTTCACTTAAATCATATTTATAGTATAAAACGTATGGTTCATCTCGGTTTACACGAATTTGTTTTATTTTAGACCAAAGAATTTTTTGTCCTTCTGAGTTTTTAGTCCAGTTAAAGTGTGAATTTGTCTGCATCTTTTTGAAGTCATAAATCATATTTTGAGCTACGTCTATGACGTTATAAGGACTTCCTTTTGATTTCGCCCATCGGATCAATGAGCTCCATTCAGAGGGTGTGTAAATATTTTTATATTTTGAAGCCCTTTCAATAGTGGCGTGTATGGAGTCGCCTTCATTTTGAGTGTGGCCTACTTCAAGAAAAGTATGCTTTATATTCAAATTAAACTGTTTAGCAGCGTACAGATACATAAAAAACATAATCCTGTTTCGGTTTTGGCCAGTGCAATTGTCTGACCAAAACCTGAAGTCGTCACAACCCTCTTGACTTTTTAATTTAATTATATCATAAATACAGCTCGCTATTTCGTTCGAACCCTTCATTGCAATTTGTTCATTCCATAAGTAACAGGTACCAATTAACTTCCCAATATCGAAAATGGATAAGTTATGTATTTTCAACCTTTTACTGTAATAAAATAGACTAATTTCACCACTTGGGGACAACAACACTTTTTGCAAATCAAAAGTAGCACAGAATATTTTCGTGTCATTTTGTGCATCACGTTTATCCTTTTCTTTTAAGGATCTAGCCTGATTTTTGCTGGTTATATGATTATCAAAAAATATTTTATTTTCAGGAGTCACAGAACCGTTTTTGAAAGAATGACAAACATGACATTGGTCTTTTTTTGGCTGGTGAAATGATAAATTAATATTTTTGTTTACTATATCCCTATATTGCCTTAATGACTCACATTTATTACCATATTTAAATGGATCATACCATTCTTTGTATAACTTGAACATTCGGATAAAACTTAAAGAACCATCTAAATAAAGTTTATTGCTGTCTTTGCGACAATAATGTGAATCAACCGGTTCAAAAAACTTAACGTGGTCCAGCACACTTTTGATCATTTCTGCATCAATAGATGTTTTATGGTGATCATGTCGACCTCTATTATCAACTAAAGTGAGCCTACTTGTATCAGAAACTTTACTCATTGCAGTTCTAATCATTTTTGGCCCACAACGAATGGTGTTTAAAAACATCGTCTTGCATACCACTAGTTTGGTCTTTTGTTTATTTTTAGTAATAGGCAAATGGTACACATATGTGTATGACCTTCGTGAGTCACCCTGGGTAACCGTTCTTTTTTTATTTATTCTGACTACATAGTTAACAATAAAGTCATATTGCTTAGAATGATCTCCAATCAGCCAAAATTGATGAAATATTGCACTCCTTGCGTCTCCATCAAGTTTTTCGAAACACTTCAGTTTACATGTGCTCTGACATGGTTCACCTAATTGTTTCTCATCTCTTAGTTTACCATTTCTACTGTTATACGCTTTCCCAGTATTTTTAAGTCTTTTTCTCTTCGAATCTATCCATTCATTATGAAATTTTTCTCGTAATCTTCCATTATCTCTTCTTTTAGTAAATTTTCTTTTTCTAGGCCGTTTAGGAGTTGAAACATCACTTGATGAATAATACTGTGAAACAGGGGACGATGCAGTTTCATCTGATAACAATGATAGGACTGAAGGAATAGGTTCTTCCTCACCGAAAGAACTATGATTTGACGATGGCATTGGGGTTGCATTATCGACATCGCGCATATCGTAACTAGCCAACAGATCTGTATGTTTACTGGATTCTTCACTATGATGTTCGATTGAAGAAGATTCAAAAACTCTTTCGCTTGACAGATTATTATGTGTTATTATAATTGATGAACTGCTAGCTATGGGCTCATAATTATGATTATTTGTTTCTTGTACTGAAAGACAGTTTGAGTGTAAATCAGAATTGTTTTCTTTTTCATGAGTGTCACTGTGGGTACACTTTTCATGGGGTTGAGTTAGTTGACTATTACAAATTAACATGTTATCAGAGTCGAGCAAAGTAGAATTTTCTAATGTATCATTTTGTTTTTCTTGTTGTGGTGAATCATTTTCAAATATATCGTTGAGCAGACTTAAACTGCAATTTGTGAATATCTCACTGGCTCCAAATGGCAAAGGAGCTGCAGACAAAATAAATCAATGTAAGTTAATACCGTGATATTGTAAACAAAGTAAGTTAAATAAAGTATTTAATAACGTACCTAATAATAATAGTAGTTCCAATAATATTTCAACCCTTGCTACCCACAGTAATTAGCCCAAATTTAAAAAAATACCATAGGGCCTAACTGTATTTTTTTAGAACAAAACACGTATAACGGCCAATATGCCACATTGGCCGTTCATCCTAAAAACTCGTGATATTTCAGATAATTTATTTATAAAACAACAATTAATCAAAGTTTAAAGATTAACTTGTCTGTAAAAACATATTTGAAGTACTTACAAATGTTATCATCGCTATTTTCTATAAAATCGTCGTTTTCATAACCTAAATCGTTGTTCTGTGCACTGTTATTTTCATTCCCCAATGCCAAATTCACTAAATTCCGACTTCTAGATAACTTAGCGCGATAATTGAATGCCATCTTTTACTTATTAAACTAAGCTATAACCCAAAAACACAACAATTACAATTTGTATTCATCACAGTGTGGCCGTTGCTCCGTTCAACGTATAAGTGTCAAATCAGCTGATTGGTCCAAAATACGAAACAAACGCGCGGGAACTCCCCGCGTATAAGTCTCTAACTACTCTTAGGACCTTATACGTTTAAATTCATGTTACATATGCCGTTATACTGTAATAAAAAATCGTGTTTCTATGCAGAAATATATTTTTTTTAATAGCTCACATAATTCATTACATATATAAGATGCGTTTACCATAAAAAAGTCAAAATGGCCAAATTGTTAGTTTGGCCCATATACATAGGACCCATCGATATAGAGATTAGGTTTAGTTCTAAGAAAGGCGATCCATTTATTCCGTATAGCTTCTTAGAAACTTTTTCACCTCCTTTAAAAAAAAAATTTTTTTACTGAACAGGGAAAGGGTTGGGCGAGGGTTAGTGGGGGAGGGTAACCCTCGCCCACCCCTTTTTCCAAATATTTTTATTTCTGTTACGCGTACGTGTTTGAATCACACATTATTATGTGTACCAAATTTCAACAGCTGAACCACTCCTATAGTTTCGGAGAAAATCGACAGTGACAGACGGCCAGTCAGACACTTCTGGCGATGTTCTGAACCCTATCTACACTAATATTATAAAGAGGAAAGATTTGTTTGTTTGTTTGCATTGAATAGGCTCCGAAACTCCTTGACCGATTTGAAAAATTCTTTCACTGTTGGGAAGCTACACTATCTCCGGTGAACATAGGCTATATTATATCCCCATATTCCCATGGGAACGGGAACTAAGTGGGTGAAGCCGCCAGGCGCTGCTAGTAAAATATAATATCGTATCTTGTTCTACAACGAATCCGCTCTTTCAATTCTAAAACGCCGCCACGTCGGGAAATCAGCGATTTATTTTTAAAAATGAAGCCAATCTATTTTCTAATTGAGTCCCATCGAGACCTATCAATATTCATAACGGTTTCTTTTGGGTTTTTACTTTCGTAATATTTTTAAAATGTTGGTTTCTTTACTGAATAAATCGAGTTTATTTCTTTGGTGGAATTGTTTGTATTGTGCTTTGACAGTAAAGGTCATTTTCATACTCAAAACGAAACATAGTAATACTCTGATTTTTGTTTAATATTACAAAACTGAAAGTTCCTGTGGATGGATGGACGTTTGTTACTTTATCGCGCAAAAGAAGTTGAACAGATTTTGATGCAATTTGGCATACATATAGATTATAACCTGTATAAACGTACGTAATACTTTATATCTCGGTATTACATATTGTTGCAATAATATCCAACAATCTCTCGGGCAGAGCCTCTGGTAGAAGCCTATATATGTAATTATGTATATGAAATAGCATCGCCCCGTGGTTTCACCCGTGTAGTTCCCGTTTCCATAGGAATACGGGAATAAAATAGAGCCTATATTAATTGCTAATATTGTCGCTTTCCATTGGTGAAAAAATGGTTGAAATCATTGCAGTCGTTTCGGAGCTCACTTGTTACAAACAAACAAACAAAAAATCTTTCTTCTGTATAATATTACTAGCGACCCGCCTCTCTCTACTATATTATGCATGTATTATAAATATAAACCTTCCTCTTAAATCACTCTATACAGCATGTTAAATAACAGAGGGCGTTCCCTTAAATTCGTTAATCTATATTAGTAATAGATTAAAATAAAAATATCAGAATAGAAACATAAGCATAAACTAATCCGAATTAAAAAAATAATTGACTTTTAATTCGAAACATCCTGTTTAAAATCAAAAATGAACAAACCGGCAAGTACGCTTGTACAAAGTCTTTCTTTACCGTGTCACAATTTAACATTTTTAGTGAATACTTTAATATTAAAAAAAAAACATTTTGTTTTTGAATGGTAATATTTTTTATCATATATGGATGCTATACTATTGCGGGTTAACGGGAACGCCCTCTGTTAGTTAACATACTGTATATTAAAAAAAAAAACCACATCAAAATCCGTTGCGGATAGACGGTAGATTCATTGGAATTCTCAGTGAATAGATGTTACATAGTAAGAAAGGAAATCTCTTGGAAAATGCCTGATAAGAAAACGGAAATTTTCCAAGCCATATTTCGGAAGGACCGCGTATAAAACCGGTATCAGTAAACAAAGAGACGGCTTGTTTGTCCAACGTCGCCGATAACTATCAGTGAAGCTTTATTTTAATAGTGCTATAACTCTTGTATAGGTCTGTTACTAGCTGGCTCACTTGTTTAGCTAGACTTTGGTTTACGGTTTTGTTCAAATATTTTTTTCTTACTAGGAGGATCAACGGTTTTACGTGCTTTCTGAGAAACTCTCCGGGCTGTTACTGAGAAATTCCTGTACCTATATACCTTATGGTCATGAAAAGATTACTTAATCATTCTCTTGCTTTTATTTTTTTAACGACACGGTGGCGCAGTGGTTGAGCGTTCGGCTGTTGCACTACCTGCCGCGGGTTCGATTCCCGCGCAGTTCAAATGTTTGTATGACCTACAGACAGTTTTTTCGGGTCTGGGTGTCTTGTGTATGTGAGTTTACATATTTGTGAACGCACCCACGATACAGGAGTAAATTCTAATGAAGGGCAACGGTTTAAAAAAAAAAACATGTAAAAATTGTTGTTCACTGTTTGACATGGCAGGCATGTTTATTAACTGTTTTTAATTATTTGTTCTTTTTTTATTTCTTACTTGTTTTGCTGTGTACTAAGCAAGCTAGAGACGCTGATAGAAAATATTTTCGTTTTTATTTATGAACCATGGTTCCCCCATTTATTATTTTAAAATGTGTGTGTGTGTGTGTTCAGCCTATGTCACCCAGGATAGCTCAACGCTTCTAACACCATTGTAAACAACACCACATACATTGTTATCGGTTAAGCTGTTTAGAAGTTATGGTGGTACAGAAACTCACAAACATACATAAATACATACATACATAAACCCTGAAATAAATGTAACACTCCTTTTTTGGGCAGTCGTGTAAAAACCAGTCATGCTTTGGATCATGAAAAACTATTTTTTTTAAAGAACAGAGAGAAACTTTCGGGATTGCTTATTGGTTATACTAATATGTACCGTTCAAGCTGTGATAGGTACGTTTAGGGGTGTAAAAAAAACTTTTTACAAAAAGTTGTAAGTAAAGTTTTGAAGTCGGGAAATGGACTTTCATCATTATTGCAGTGGTTCAATTAGAGTTGAAACCAAACTCAATATATTTAGTTAGAAAAAAAGCAGGCAAATTGATTCAATCAGTAATTTTCCAACATGACATCTTGACTGCTTAGAAATAAATGTCTCCGAGATGATAAATTATGACTTGAAATATTTTGTTAGTGTTGGAACTGGTTATTTTGTCTCATATCCCAACTGCTTTGTTTCAGAATAGTCATTGAGATATGGTGAGGCCCAAGCAAGACTTAGTTTATCCAAACAAGAGTGTGACATTTAATAAGATTAAGATTCACCTAAAAATACATTTTCATTTTGTCTAAAAAGAAAAGAACATCTTTACAGCGAAAAATATTTTTTTAATTAAAATATAAGGCTATTAATCTTACGCTACATTAAAAATCTGTGTAGTCAAGGCTTTAGACAAATTACTGTTTGGAACGAAAATAAAGGCAGGTCTTTTTTTTTACTGAAAACTAGCAGCGCCTCGCGGTTTCACCCGCTTAGTTCCCGTTCCCGTGGTAATATGGGTATAAAATATAGACTATATCACTGAGGAATAGTATAGCTTCTCAACAGTGAAAAAATTTTTCATATCGGTCAAGTAGTTTCGGAGCCTATTCAATGCAAACAAACAAACAAAAAAGGCAATCAAATATAAGGCTATTAATCTTACGCTACATTAAAAATCTGTGTAGTCAAGGCTTTAGACAAATTACTGTTTGGAACGAAAATAAAGGCAGGTCTTTCTTTTTACTGAAAACTAGCAACGCCTCGCGGTTTCACCCGCTTAGTTCCCGTTCCGGTGGGAATATGGGTAAAAAATATAGCCTTTGTCACCGAGGGATAGTAAAGCTTCTCAACAGTGAAATAATTTTTCAAATCGGTCAAGTAGTTTCGGAGCCTATTCAATGCAAATAAAAAAGCTATCAAATCTTTCCTCTTTATATTAATGTAGATTTTTTTTAATGATAGAATTCGACCACAATCTCACCTGATGGTAAGCGATGATGTGGTCGAAGATGAAGCATGCTGGTTTAGAAGTAACCTGTTCACTCGTGACTTAAAGACACGCAGGTTGTAGTTATCAGGACACACAGACTCTGGCAGGGAATTCCACTCCTTAGCTGTACGCAAAATGAATGTATTCCTGAAACGGTTTATGCGCATGGGCCTTTACTACGTTTTAGTGCATGAACTTTATGCTCAATCCTTACTAATATTATAAACTAGCAGCGCCTCGCGGTTTCACCCGCGTAGTTCCCGTTCCCGTGGGAATATGGGGATAAAATATAGCCTATAGCCTTCCTCGATAAATGGGCTATCTAACACTGAAAGATTTTTTCAAATCGGACCAGTAGTTCCTGAGATTAGCGCGTTCAAACAAACAAACAAACAAACAAACAAACTCTTCAGCTTTATAATATTAAGTATAGATGTGAAAGTGTGGATGTTTGTTACGCTTTCACGCAAAAACTACTTGACGAATCATCATGAAACTTTGTAAACATATTCTGGGAAGTACTAGAAGTAACATAGGATACTTTTTATCCCGGTATTATGTTCCCTTGGGATAATTTCCAAAATTCACGCGGGCGAGCTGCGGGCAGCAGCTAGTGGTATATAAATAAAGCCTGCTAGGGTTGCGGAATTGGTTCGAAAGAGTCACCGCGGCCCTGGAACGCAAAGGGCACTAGGAGGATCACGGGTGGGTATTAGTCAGTAAGAGTCTGATACTCCCTTCCGCTCCGCCCGGCGCGGGAGAAGTCATTTGATGATTTCCCATCCAGAAAAAAAAAATGGTTTATAAATGAAGAACTGTCATAGAAAGTTTTATCCCCTCTTTAAATCTTAAAAGGGGTGAATTCTCAAATATCCTTTTTTATTCCTTGCTCGTGGCTAAACAATAACAGCCACACAGGTCGATCTCCAAGGTTAAGCAACGCTTGCCAAGGTCGGTCTGTGGATGGGTGACCATTTTAACATGCCGAGTTCTCTCCGTGCCTCGGAAAATACGCTAAGCTGTTGGTTCCAGCTGTCATTTGTAGATATTTATCATGGATTGTCAGAAGCCAGAAAATCTGACTCCAGTCTTGCCAAGAAGTACCGTGTTACCCAGTTAATGGGTTGTGGAGGTTTGGCAGGTCCAATATAGTTGGGAAAGAGTTAGGCAGATGATGATTTCGTTGTTTTTGTACTAAAAAGATTTTTTGTATATCAAATCATACATCTAGAGCCAGCTGTTTATAATTTTGTTTAATTGATTTGGTGACAATTACCAGTTATAAAAGTTTACAATTTTTAAATTTAAGATAATAACTTTCAGTAGTAAAAATATAGCAGCCAACATTATCCATCGTTCTGTCATTGGATCCAAGGTTTTTATAAAACACTAAAATATTCAGCTTAGATTTTATAATAAGATATGTTGTTCTTTATTTCGTTCACAAAATGTTAAGCTAGATAAGTTTTATCTTTGTGATGAAACCTTTGTAGATATAGCACGAAAACAGCTCGTTTGTAATGCTAATCCGATGTAAATATATAATACACAAAAAACGTTAACTACATGTAATTTTTTTATATATTTCGATTCTAGTCCCGAGTCCCATTTTGATTCTTAAACATGAATTATGTTTTCATCGGAAAATGTATTTTTTTTGGTGAAATTTTCCGTCTCTAATAAAGATTTATTTAACCGAAACTTGATATCGATATTAAATATAATCAAATTAGATTGACTTAGTCGACATTTTCATTTAACGACGACATAAAATTCAATTTAATACGTCGATAATATTATTGCTTTTTTTATATTCGGTTGATTATTCTTACACTTTGACAACTACACTAGATACACGTACACAAAAACCAGCACAGTATTGTTTATGATTATTTTGGTTTTACGAGAGCGTGGGGATCGCGGCGACACACGGCTGGCCGGGCCGGCGGCTGGCGCCTTACTGCCGCCCACCCAGCTAAGCGGGCCGCCCTACGAGGCAAATAACCAAAGGTCCTTTCTCCTGACGACCTTTTTGTCTGTGGCCTGAGTTATTTTCTACTCTCACATCAATAATAGTAAAATCTTATTAATGGAGCTGTTAATAATCGGGCGTGTTTGCGAAGACGTAGGGTCAGGGTAGACCTCATTCGCAGTACCCTCATTATTTAAGTGGAACGCTTCATTAAGCTTTTGGGGTAATTATTGAGACGTCACGGTTTGCTCGTGAGAGATATTCGTTGTTTACTGTAATTTTTTGAACCTTCTGTTACCTTTTGCTTTTTTCTGAGAGATTCTTCCTATATTTTGTATTTTCGCTGATTGGAACCTTTCTACGTCTTCCCGTTCATTAACTGTATTTTATATTTCATTTTTTTTTCTCTGAATTGATCTTCTGTCATAAAACATCGCCTCGTTTTATGTGGAATCTATGTCCAACCTTGAAACGTCTATGTACTTAGTATATATGTAAACGACATTCATCTTGTTAACGACGACTACGTAAATCTTTATGGTTATAAATCTGTAGAAGTGTCGTATAAGATATACCGTTTATTTTAAAGATTATGTCTTTTATTCATTCTTGTGTATGTGTAGGGTGGTAAGGCAGTTATACTATGAATAATATTGCTGCCGCGCTAGCGATATCAGCAGTAAGTGAAATTTTTGACAAAATGAGTTAAATATTGATCCCGAATCAGCGCAATGAGCTCTACCAGATGTGCTAACACCTGTTTTAATAGCTTATCGGGAACCAGTAAATTTCGTTAAGGATAAAGGCAGTAAGTCCAATAAATGACAAATCTTCCTAAACATAACAACAGTAAGTATAGTTACCCAGGGTTAGCAAGTAAAGCTCTATCATTTAGGTTTTACCTTTACTTAAATTATGTGCAGTAACTATGAATACTGTCGATATAATAAGTAAAGCATGTTTTTTATTTTGCCTTAAGCACTTAGGAAAACAGCAGTAACTAAATATACTGTGGATATAATAAGTAGATTTTGTTTTTTACTAGGCCTTAATTGATTCGAATATCAGCAGTAATTATATATACTGTGGATATAATATGCAATGCATGTTTTTATTATTCTTTAAATGCTTAGAATATCAGCAGTAACTCATTATTTTGTGGTTATATTAAGCAAGGTCTACTTCACATTCAGTTTTGATCACTTAAGTCACACTGTAAGTCTTTTTTAGTCACAATATAATAACTTATACTGTGACTAAAATAAGAAAAATACCGAGTATATTATTGAATTTGACAGTTCAATTTACTTGGAAGTATCAGCTTTTTAATTCGACATGCCATTGCCGCAGATATAATGCAAGAATTATTTTAATTTAAGAGCTATTTTGCCTACTACCTTGGGACTGAAATGCTGTGCTAGGGGGAGAGGCGCGGGCGCGGTGTTACACAGTGAAATGATCAGTGTCGCTGTCGTCCGCGATCACGCGCGAAGAGGTTGTGCAGTCCCGTGGTCGCACCACGCATGTTCCATCTACTACTCCGAGATTTACAAAAAGTAATAATGATACCGCGAATGGAACAATTTAAGTCCGCAATATTTTATCCACGAATCATTGCTTTCAACGAAAGCTTTGTACCTTTAGGAAGGTCTAAAAAAGATAACGAGCCTTTTGCAGCAGTCTGGAACGAGAGTATAACTGGAAGAAAACAGGAAGATATTATCTCGACACTAAATGCATTTCTTTTACATAA
Organism: Hecatera dysodea; assembly: GCA_905332915.2. Taxonomy (NCBI): domain Eukaryota; kingdom Metazoa; phylum Arthropoda; class Insecta; order Lepidoptera; family Noctuidae; genus Hecatera; species Hecatera dysodea. Next base: position 17,844,904 of record HG995307.1, read on the forward strand.
ACGCGATGCTGATCATATCGTACTATGGATGGATAATTGTTCTGCACAAAATAAAAACTGGGCTATTTTGACTTATCTGGTGTATATTATTAACAGTAATGAAATAAACGTGAAAACAATCACCTTGAAGTATTTTGAACCTGGCCATACTTTTATGTCCGCAGACAGCTTTCACCATCAGGTGGAACAGGCTTTACAAAGAAAAAATAAGGTTTATGATTTTGACGATTTCGTTAATGCAGTGCAGCAAGCGAACTCAAGAAAAACCTTTGTAAAAATAATGGAAGTCGATAATTTTTTCAATTATATCGACCTATCTTCGCAACATAAAATGAAGAAAGTACAACCTAGAGTGTACCTTAAAGATACTATAAACCTAGAGTGTACCTTTAAGATATTAGTTGCAAATCGAGGCGAGTTCACACTGCAATACAAAACTAACCATGCTGACGAACAAGTACAAAGTTTAGACTTTCTACAGTTAAAGTACTTGAAATCAAGAACATTTCCTGAATTTAGTTCAAAATTGACACCCAGGGGAATTCCAGAATATACGAAGACTGAGATATTAAAGAAACTGTTAGAATTAATGCCAGATAACAGAAAGAGGTTTTGGTTAAATTTACCGGTTTCAGATAAAGTCAGTAACATAGATTAAGTTTTGTTAGATAGTTTTATGTGTTTTGTTTTTTCATGACACCCCAAAAAAAGGTTTTATTTCTGACATATTTGATTTTTTTATTCTAGTATTTTAACTTAGTTTGATCTCAAATTGAGAACGTAGAAAGGCTGATTTTGTTGTTTGTTACTTTGAAGTATAGCTAACTTGCCAACGTTTATATATTTTTTAAGTTTTTTGTAATAATATATGAGAGTAGAATTGATCTCAATAAGAATTTATAATTATTTTATAAGACTTTCAAAGTAAGAAAGACTGATTTAAATTTGAATAATAGATTATTTTCTTAGAATTGTATTATTCTCATATTGTGAAACTAGTGAAATATCGTTATTTATAATAATAATAATAATACGTAGGTAAAGAAATATTAATAAACGTTTTTTACTTAATATTTTGTTTTTATTCCTAAGCTATAACCTAAACTTAGTATGAGTTGCTTATAATGACAGCAGTAACTTACTACTTACTGCTATTATTCTAAGCAATTGATATTCCAGTTGTTTCAAGTGACACTAGATATAAAAGGATTTTCGTCATTTAAAACTATTCTAATATATATACAATTTTATTGAGTAAAGAATATAAAAGCGTTTTTTTTGGGCTAGACGTTTCAACCATCACAATTAATGTAACTTCAAAAAAGAAGTCCGGAAAAACAAAATTGTCACAAAAACTTTGCGCGCCAATTACTCAAAACTTTGCAAAACATACTTACTGCTCATATCGCTAGCGCGGCAGATTGGTATTCAGTTGCATCAGCGGCAGAATCTGCCTGCCTTTTCCCAACTATACTGGGGTCCACTCCCAGTTAAACCAGATAACTGACTAACTCAGTACTTTTTGGCAAGGTTGCAGTCAGATTTTCTGGCTTCTGACCATCCGTAATTACTGCCAAAGGTCTTCAAATGACAGCCGGGACCTACGGCTTAGCGAACTTTTCCGAGACATGGAGGAGTTTCGGTATGTTAAGATGGTCACCCATCCAAAGACCGACCTTGGCAAGGCTTGCTTGACCTTGGAGATTGACCCGTGCGGCTGTTATTATTTAGTCACGAAATCGACATGAGTGTTATTATATGTAGGTGTATGAATAAGTAAAAAATAATATCTGGTGTTTCTGTTCACTGACACAATAACATCTATCCCCTTTGTTTCCGTCCATACAAAGGTTTTCTATACGAGACAATCGTATGCACCTGTGTGATAAGATTTCCAATTATATTTTATACTTAATTTCAAAATTATTTGGATTTATTATGTGGTGTTCAGAACATATTAATATTTTAATGTGAAAGTAACTCTCTGTCTGTGTATCTATATGTTTGTTAAGTAGTAACTGCCGAACAATTTAGTTGAAATTTAGTGCACGGGCTTTTTATGGATGGAAATCATCAAATGAAGTGGAGCGGAAGGGAGTGTCAGACTCTTACTGACTGAAACCCACCCGTGTTCCTCAATACCGTTTGCGTTCCATGGCCGTGGTTTACACGGTTTACGCAGTTTACAAATTCCGTAATCCTAGCAGATGTGACCCGTACCAAGATACTTTTAATCTAAGGAGTACATTTTAGACTAATTACGCCTTTTACGTGGGTACGTTACGAATTTCTAGTTTCAGCGGCTATTTATTACGTAAATAGCTGTAAAATATGAAGGCAGGCGATGACATTTTATTCCTTAGTTTTGTTTGTTTCTCAAGCAAATCAATCCGTATCAGATAACCCACAAGTTTTGGTAAGAAAAGTTCCCTTCAATATATCGGTGTCACGAAGTTCGGTTGGTTTGTTGACAAGAAAGTAGGAATAACAAATAAATTCTGTTCATTTGTTTGTTTACCAAAGATGGGATTTCTATATAAGATTGTGGCTCCATATTGTGTCGTAGTGCTGTCAGAATTTAAATAACATTTGTTTTTATTATTAATCTATGTAACATTTGTTTTTATCCACGACGGAACGGAGACAGTGTATGCGTTTGGGGTGAGAGGATGTTTGTTTGTTTGTTTGTGCAAACAAAATGTCCCCATTTATCTCCAGTACTACTAGTCCGATTTTCATGCGGTTTTCAGTGATGGGTTTGGATTTGATTGGTGCATGCTCTTAGATAGGTGTTATGGTGACAACTCACCAGAGGGCGCTGCAGTCAAGTATATTTGGGCAAACCAATGTTGTCATTTATCTTCAAAACTACTATTCCAATTTTGATGCAGTTTTCAGTGATGGTTTAAAGTTTGTTTGGTGCATGTTCTTAGATATGTGTTACGGTGGCAACTAACGAGGGGGCGCTGCAGTAAAAATATGTTTCTGCAAAAAAACAAAACTACTCCGATTTTGATGTAGTTTTTTTAAGTATATTTTTACTAAGAAAATATGGATCTAGTCATTCTAGTTATCACATTTTCAAGCCAAGAGTGAATAGGTCGCTTCTACACAAGCGTGCTTCATCTTCGACCACATCATCGCTTACCATCAGGTGAGATAGTGGCCAGCGGGAGCCCACATAAATTTACAAATAAAACTTTTTTCAGTGTTTTTAGTTTGTTTCGCCTAATTTTTATATGTTACCTGTGGTTTTACCTCAAATTTAATTGACTAAAAAAAAAGAAATGAATTTATCAATGATTTATACATTTCATAATGTATCTTAATCTTGCTTATTATTATTATTGTTTTGTTATATATTAGTTTTTTTTATTGTTATTGTAAATGTTGTGCACGACTGTTATTGACATAAACACTAGAATCAGATCTCATAATTTTATTCTTTAATGTGTCCAGGATTTTATTTGTGTTGTTGATGTACCTACCATAAATAAATGGATAGCAGCAATAAATATCATTATGAAGATTTTTCTTCTTCCGCCTAGCCTTTTCCCAACTTTATTGCGGTCGGCTCCCAGTCAAGCCGGATTCAGCTGAATACCAGTATTTAACGTAGAGCGGCTGCCTATCAGACCTCCACAACCCATTAACTGGGGAACACGGTACTTCTTGGCAAGACTGGTGTCAGATTTTCTGGCTTCTGATAATCCGTAACGACTGCCAAAGATCTCCAAATGACAGCCGGGACCAACGACTTAACGTGCTTTCCGAGGCACGGAGAAGCCTCGTTATGTTAAGATGGTCACCCATCCACAGACCAACCTCGGCAAGCGTTGCTTAACCTCGAAGATCGACCCGTCCGGCTGTTATGATTATGAAGATTGAAGAGATTTAATTTTGATGAATCTCAAAACCCATCCGTCTTTTTATCTTAAAACGCAAACACCAATATCGAGCTTTTTGGAGATTTTCTTAAAATCAGATAAATTATTTGATTTCAGATAAATCATTTGTTCCTGGCGTTATTAATTTCAGTCTTTGCCGTGATCAGAAAACCGCAAAAAATATTTGTTTATTTACAGATTACTTTTCGATTGTTGTTTATAACTTTTTAGTTTAGAACATTATAATCATAAAATCACATGAGATGGTAGAAATCAAGAGATCTTCAAAATGAAAGATCAAAAGATTAATGAAAATATTGAAAATACAATTGTTTTTTACAACTTTCTCATTTTTTCTGGCAGCAAGTGTAATTTTGTATATTTTATGATGTCATAGTGAAAATTAATACTCAAATACTCAAAGCATTTATTTCAAATAAACCCTTTACAGGCATTTTTGAATTGTCAAGTCGAAAGAGGTGAAGCTATTTGCACGTTCCAAAGCGTAGATCTCTATGGAGAAGAACGTGCAAGAAACTCCACGGACACTCTTTTAAATCATGTTCTGTATTACATAACTTTTGTTACATCCTTTGGTGCTTCTATATGTGAGGACAATGCAAAGAAAGAAAAAAAGAAACCATAAAACAATTCAAATTATAATAATTGCCTAATGAGTTTGTTTGATACATTTTCATGCCTAAATCGCAGAACTGATGTTGATGAGATTTAGTTGATACTTTAATACGGTAATCTACACTAAGGTGGACGAAGCTGACTTCAGGTAAAGGCTAGTCACTTCATAGTATAAAACAAAATCGCTTCCCACTGTCTGTCGGTCCCTACGTATACTTAGATCTTTAAAACTACGCAACGGATTTCGATGCGGTTTTTTTTTTTAAATAGATAGAGTGACTCAATAGGATGGATTTAATGTATGATACATGCTAATATAGTAGAGAAATATTGGTAATTTTAGAGATTTCTAATGTGATGTCGAAAAAAACACATTTTTTCAGCATTGCACACGTGCGAAGCCGGGGCGGGTCGCTAGTTAAAAAACAAATGTTGTAGCAGATGTAGAAAATTGTAGGGTCATAATACTTTATTGAGCAAACTATGATATGATACTTTTGAATATATAAAGCTTCCGTTACCTACTACTTTTTCACTGAAAATTCTTGACATTGTTTATTCTGAACACGATTGTAATAACAAGAATGTGTTAGAAAACACATTTTGTACCGAAAAATTCAACTCGCGGAGGAGGAGGAATGGCTGAGTTTATGTTTTTCGGTAAAGCCAATAAAACATGTAACTGACATATAACCTTGGCTGTTTACTATATACAAGCTATTTGGTAATATTTTTATGATTGTCATACGATTGTTTTTTTAGCCTTCTTCCAAAAAATGATGAAGTTCTCAATTCACTTATATATGATGTACATAATAAAGAGTTTTCTATTCTATTCTGTTCAAGTCGACTGTATTTATTTTTTTATCCTATAACTTATAGTATCTGTACTTTAGATACTGCAGATACTATCATATTGTACTCTTAAGGCGGTACCCGGACCAAATAACCTTGAGCATTCTTTCCCTCTTCGCCGCACCCGCAAGATTCGTAGCGATTACGCTCAGATTATATAGTAAAATCTATATAAAATCAAATTTTCGAGTTAAATAAAAAATAAAACTAGCAAAATGTTTATTATTAAATTACCTATCCATTACTTTAAGTAGCAAACCAAAATAATGGTTACTTTACGAGGAGATGCATTTTAAAAATAATTCTTTCTCATTTCTGTCGTTTCGTTGCGGCTCTATAATTAAACATTGCGATTTAAAAATAAAAAAATAATACTACCATTTTGGAGTCAAGATTATGTAGAAATTTAATGTATTTTTTATTTGTTGATATTTCTAATGGATAATGAGAAGATGGCTCCTAAAAACTACACAAAAAACGGCTACCGCTGCGTTTTGCTCGGGGACGCGCCTTAAACACTTACGTTTTAGGTATTTCATGCCTTTTATCCATTATAACATCTCATTATGTTCACATGATTTATCTTTGACCTTTAGATTATCTTCACAGTCACATATACTGAAATTAATGAAGTGCTTGTATTAGTAGTGGAATTCGTTATTGAATGCTTTAAGCGCTGATTCTAAACGATTTCACTGGATATAAAATCACCTTTTAATATTTTTGTTGTTTATTTTTATTGTTGTGAGTTTCTACGTCAGAGTTTGTCAAGCTGTAACTTTTTTCTTTATGTAGGTAATTGCGCTATAGCTTTACTAAAAAGGTTTAACTGATTTTAAATACTAAAATTCACTTTATATTTGTGTTTAATAGATTAATATAAGATGTTATGCTATATTCTGTTTTCCTTCTGTATAGCTATGTTATAAACTGTACTTCTAAAATTCTTATGCACGCTCTCAGACTTAGATTATTTGTTAATGGAATACTGGCCATAAACCTCACTGGCACTTTAACTGGATGGAAATTTGAATTGTTGCGGAAGAAAAGATACGGGTGGAATTTTGAAGGACGGGAGGTGTGGTCTTGGACGGGAGAAACAGGTGGAGGAGCCAGGATGGGGCTCAACTGAAGTCCATCTGAAGAAAACCTTCACCAAGCGTTACGACGAGGTTCAACTAGGAACCACCACCGGAGTTCGCACTGCGGAAGCACTGGAGCCCGCGTGCAGGCCTTACTAGGGGGCCTCGCCTTCGGACCTGCTGCCTGGCCTCTCTGGCGGGGAGCCCAGAGGCTGTTCCAAGTTTGTGTCAGTGTTGTGATTCTTATGGAGAGCGATAGGTAGGGGTAACTAGAGACAGAGTTAAGGTTTTAGTTTTAAGTCAACTGCTCTTCTTTAATATATTAGTACGTCTTATTTCCTCTCTTTTATTTAACTGTGAGGGGAAAACGTTACAAACTTTGTAATGGGTGTCCTAATTTTGATGATTTTTTTTATATTCGAAAGCTGGTGCTTTTCATGTGGTTCCATTTAAATTTGAGTCAGATCGGACGACTAGTATTTGAGTTATCCCTAATAGAGCGTGGCTTCGACTACGTTGATGATGTTCTCATTCTGTCATTGTTGATGTAAATGAAAAAAAAAAAAAAAAACTATATACCATTCATGAGTATTTCAAAGTGGTTCCTTTCTAGTTTATTGAAGATCGGAGGAAGAACGAAGATAAAATCTTCCGGGATTGCTGAAATTGCATGACTGTTTAGTGTTTACACCTGTTTATAACACGTACGCTGTGATGTGTACGACGTACGCTTAGGTTTGGCGTGTCAACACTAAAAAGTGAAAAAACAAAACTTTTTTACAGAAAAATACAACGACTTCTAAACAAGAAAAGTATAAAATAACTTTAATTTCGGAAGTTGGTGTTCAAAAAACGCAGCAACAACCAAAACATCAATATTTCGGAAGGACCGCGTATAAAACCGGTATCAGTAAACAAAGAGACGGCTTGTTTGTCCAACGTCGCCGATAACTATCAGTGAAGCTTTATTTTAATAGTGCTATAACTCTTGTATAGGTCTGTTACTAGCTGGCTCACTTGTTTAGCTAGACTTTGGTTTACGGTTTTGTTCAAATATTTTTTTCTTACTAGGAGGATCAACGGTTTTACGTGCTTTCTGAGAAACTCTCCGGGCTGTTACTGAGAAATTCCTGTACCTATATACCTTATGGTCATGAAAAGATTACTTAATCATTCTCTTGCTTTTATTTTTTTAACGACACGGTGGCGCAGTGGTTGAGCGTTCGGCTGTTGCACTACCTGCCGCGGGTTCGATTCCCGCGCAGTTCAAATGTTTGTATGACCTACAGACAGTTTTTTCGGGTCTGGGTGTCTTGTGTATGTGAGTTTACATATTTGTGAACGCACCCACGATACAGGAGTAAATTCTAATGAAGGGCAACGGTTTAAAAAAAAAAACATGTAAAAATTGTTGTTCACTGTTTGACATGGCAGGCATGTTTATTAACTGTTTTTAATTATTTGTTCTTTTTTTATTTCTTACTTGTTTTGCTGTGTACTAAGCAAGCTAGAGACGCTGATAGAAAATATTTTCGTTTTTATTTATGAACCATGGTTCCCCCATTTATTATTTTAAAATGTGTGTGTGTGTGTGTTCAGCCTATGTCACCCAGGATAGCTCAACGCTTCTAACACCATTGTAAACAACACCACATACATTGTTATCGGTTAAGCTGTTTAGAAGTTATGGTGGTACAGAAACTCACAAACATACATAAATACATACATACATAAACCCTGAAATAAATGTAACACTCCTTTTTTGGGCAGTCGTGTAAAAACCAGTCATGCTTTGGATCATGAAAAACTATTTTTTTTAAAGAACAGAGAGAAACTTTCGGGATTGCTTATTGGTTATACTAATATGTACCGTTCAAGCTGTGATAGGTACGTTTAGGGGTGTAAAAAAAACTTTTTACAAAAAGTTGTAAGTAAAGTTTTGAAGTCGGGAAATGGACTTTCATCATTATTGCAGTGGTTCAATTAGAGTTGAAACCAAACTCAATATATTTAGTTAGAAAAAAAGCAGGCAAATTGATTCAATCAGTAATTTTCCAACATGACATCTTGACTGCTTAGAAATAAATGTCTCCGAGATGATAAATTATGACTTGAAATATTTTGTTAGTGTTGGAACTGGTTATTTTGTCTCATATCCCAACTGCTTTGTTTCAGAATAGTCATTGAGATATGGTGAGGCCCAAGCAAGACTTAGTTTATCCAAACAAGAGTGTGACATTTAATAAGATTAAGATTCACCAAAATTACGCAAAATGAATGTATTCCTGAAACGGTTTATGCGCATGGGCCTTTACTACGTTTTAGTGCATGAACTTTATGCTCAATCCTTACTAATATTATAAACTAGCAGCGCCTCGCGGTTTCACCCGCGTAGTTCCCGTTCCCGTGGGAATATGGGGATAAAATATAGCCTATAGCCTTCCTCGATAAATGGGCTATCTAACACTGAAAGATTTTTTCAAATCGGACCAGTAGTTCCTGAGATTAGCGCGTTCAAACAAACAAACAAACAAACAAACAAACTCTTCAGCTTTATAATATTAAGTATAGATGTGAAAGTGTGGATGTTTGTTACGCTTTCACGCAAAAACTACTTGACGAATCATCATGAAACTTTGTAAACATATTCTGGGAAGTACTAGAAGTAACATAGGATACTTTTTATCCCGGTATTATGTTCCCTTGGGATAATTTCCAAAATTCACGCGGGCGAGCTGCGGGCAGCAGCTAGTGGTATATAAATAAAGCCTGCTAGGGTTGCGGAATTGGTTCGAAAGAGTCACCGCGGCCCTGGAACGCAAAGGGCACTAGGAGGATCACGGGTGGGTATTAGTCAGTAAGAGTCTGATACTCCCTTCCGCTCCGCCCGGCGCGGGAGAAGTCATTTGATGATTTCCCATCCAGAAAAAAAAAATGGTTTATAAATGAAGAACTGTCATAGAAAGTTTTATCCCCTCTTTAAATCTTAAAAGGGGTGAATTCTCAAATATCCTTTTTTATTCCTTGCTCGTGGCTAAACAATAACAGCCACACAGGTCGATCTCCAAGGTTAAGCAACGCTTGCCAAGGTCGGTCTGTGGATGGGTGACCATTTTAACATGCCGAGTTCTCTCCGTGCCTCGGAAAATACGCTAAGCTGTTGGTTCCAGCTGTCATTTGTAGATATTTATCATGGATTGTCAGAAGCCAGAAAATCTGACTCCAGTCTTGCCAAGAAGTACCGTGTTACCCAGTTAATGGGTTGTGGAGGTTTGGCAGGTCCAATATAGTTGGGAAAGAGTTAGGCAGATGATGATTTCGTTGTTTTTGTACTAAAAAGATTTTTTGTATATCAAATCATACATCTAGAGCCAGCTGTTTATAATTTTGTTTAATTGATTTGGTGACAATTACCAGTTATAAAAGTTTACAATTTTTAAATTTAAGATAATAACTTTCAGTAGTAAAAATATAGCAGCCAACATTATCCATCGTTCTGTCATTGGATCCAAGGTTTTTATAAAACACTAAAATATTCAGCTTAGATTTTATAATAAGATATGTTATTCTTTATTTCGTTCACAAAATGTTAAGCTAGATAAGTTTTATCTTTGTGATGAAACCTTTGTAGATATAGCACGAAAACAGCTCGTTTGTAATGCTAATCCGATGTAAATATATAATACACAAAAAACGTTAACTACATGTAATTTTTTTATATATTTCGATTCTAGTCCCGAGTCCCATTTTGATTCTTAAACATGAATTATGTTTTCATCGGAAAATGTATTTTTTTTGGTGAAATTTTCCGTCTCTAATAAAGATTTATTTAACCGAAACTTGATATCGATATTAAATATAATCAAATTAGATTGACTTAGTCGACATTTTCATTTAACGACGACATAAAATTCAATTTAATACGTCGATAATATTATTGCTTTTTTTATATTCGGTTGATTATTCTTACACTTTGACAACTACACTAGATACACGTACACAAAAACCAGCACAGTATTGTTTATGATTATTTTGGTTTTACGAGAGCGTGGGGATCGCGGCGACACACGGCTGGCCGGGCCGGCGGCTGGCGCCTTACTGCCGCCCACCCAGCTAAGCGGGCCGCCCTACGAGGCAAATAACCAAAGGTCCTTTCTCCTGACGACCTTTTTGTCTGTGGCCTGAGTTATTTTCTACTCTCACATCAATAATAGTAAAATCTTATTAATGGAGCTGTTAATAATCGGGCGTGTTTGCGAAGACGTAGGGTCAGGGTAGACCTCATTCGCAGTACCCTCATTATTTAAGTGGAACGCTTCATTAAGCTTTTGGGGTAATTATTGAGACGTCACGGTTTGCTCGTGAGAGATATTCGTTGTTTACTGTAATTTTTTGAACCTTCTGTTACCTTTTGCTTTTTTCTGAGAGATTCTTCCTATATTTTGTATTTTCGCTGATTGGAACCTTTCTACGTCTTCCCGTTCATTAACTGTATTTTATATTTCATTTTTTTTTCTCTGAATTGATCTTCTGTCATAAAACATCGCCTCGTTTTATGTGGAATCTATGTCCAACCTTGAAACGTCTATGTACTTAGTATATATGTAAACGACATTCATCTTGTTAACGACGACTACGTAAATCTTTATGGTTATAAATCTGTAGAAGTGTCGTATAAGATATACCGTTTATTTTAAAGATTATGTCTTTTATTCATTCTTGTGTATGTGTAGGGTGGTAAGGCAGTTATACTATGAATAATATTGGTATTCAGTTGCATCAGCGGCAGAATCTGCCTGCCTTTTCCCAACTATACTGGGGTCCACTCCCAGTTAAACCAGATAACTGACTAACTCAGTACTTTTTGGCAAGGTTGCAGTCAGATTTTCTGGCTTCTGACCATCCGTAATTACTGCCAAAGGTCTTCAAATGACAGCCGGGACCTACGGCTTAGCGAACTTTTCCGAGACATGGAGGAGTTTCGGTATGTTAAGATGGTCACCCATCCAAAGACCGACCTTGGCAAGGCTTGCTTGACCTTGGAGATTGACCCGTGCGGCTGTTATTATTTAGTCACGAAATCGACATGAGTGTTATTATATGTAGGTGTATGAATAAGTAAAAAATAATATCTGGTGTTTCTGTTCACTGACACAATAACATCTATCCCCTTTGTTTCCGTCCATACAAAGGTTTTCTATACGAGACAATCGTATGCACCTGTGTGATAAGATTTCCAATTATATTTTATACTTAATTTCAAAATTATTTGGATTTATTATGTGGTGTTCAGAACATATTAATATTTTAATGTGAAAGTAACTCTCTGTCTGTGTATCTATATGTTTGTTAAGTAGTAACTGCCGAACAATTTAGTTGAAATTTAGTGCACGGGCTTTTTATGGATGGAAATCATCAAATGAAGTGGAGCGGAAGGGAGTGTCAGACTCTTACTGACTGAAACCCACCCGTGTTCCTCAATACCGTTTGCGTTCCATGGCCGTGGTTTACACGGTTTACGCAGTTTACAAATTCCGTAATCCTAGCAGATGTGACCCGTACCAAGATACTTTTAATCTAAGGAGTACATTTTAGACTAATTACGCCTTTTACGTGGGTACGTTACGAATTTCTAGTTTCAGCGGCTATTTATTACGTAAATAGCTGTAAAATATGAAGGCAGGCGATGACATTTTATTCCTTAGTTTTGTTTGTTTCTCAAGCAAATCAATCCGTATCAGATAACCCACAAGTTTTGGTAAGAAAAGTTCCCTTCAATATATCGGTGTCACGAAGTTCGGTTGGTTTGTTGACAAGAAAGTAGGAATAACAAATAAATTCTGTTCATTTGTTTGTTTACCAAAGATGGGATTTCTATATAAGATTGTGGCTCCATATTGTGTCGTAGTGCTGTCAGAATTTAAATAACATTTGTTTTTATTATTAATCTATGTAACATTTGTTTTTATCCACGACGGAACGGAGACAGTGTATGCGTTTGGGGTGAGAGGATGTTTGTTTGTTTGTTTGTGCAAACAAAATGTCCCCATTTATCTCCAGTACTACTAGTCCGATTTTCATGCGGTTTTCAGTGATGGGTTTGGATTTGATTGGTGCATGCTCTTAGATAGGTGTTATGGTGACAACTCACCAGAGGGCGCTGCAGTCAAGTATATTTGGGCAAACCAATGTTGTCATTTATCTTCAAAACTACTATTCCAATTTTGATGCAGTTTTCAGTGATGGTTTAAAGTTTGTTTGGTGCATGTTCTTAGATATGTGTTACGGTGGCAACTAACGAGGGGGCGCTGCAGTAAAAATATGTTTCTGCAAAAAAACAAAACTACTCCGATTTTGATGTAGTTTTTTTAAGTATATTTTTACTAAGAAAATATGGATCTAGTCATTCTAGTTATCACATTTTCAAGCCAAGAGTGAATAGGTCGCTTCTACACAAGCGTGCTTCATCTTCGACCACATCATCGCTTACCATCAGGTGAGATAGTGGCCAGCGGGAGCCCACATAAATTTACAAATAAAACTTTTTTCAGTGTTTTTAGTTTGTTTCGCCTAATTTTTATATGTTACCTGTGGTTTTACCTCAAATTTAATTGACTAAAAAAAAAGAAATGAATTTATCAATGATTTATACATTTCATAATGTATCTTAATCTTGCTTATTATTATTATTGTTTTGTTATATATTAGTTTTTTTTATTGTTATTGTAAATGTTGTGCACGACTGTTATTGACATAAACACTAGAATCAGATCTCATAATTTTATTCTTTAATGTGTCCAGGATTTTATTTGTGTTGTTGATGTACCTACCATAAATAAATGGATAGCAGCAATAAATATCATTATGAAGATTTTTCTTCTTCCGCCTAGCCTTTTCCCAACTTTATTGCGGTCGGCTCCCAGTCAAGCCGGATTCAGCTGAATACCAGTATTTAACGTAGAGCGGCTGCCTATCAGACCTCCACAACCCATTAACTGGGGAACACGGTACTTCTTGGCAAGACTGGTGTCAGATTTTCTGGCTTCTGATAATCCGTAACGACTGCCAAAGATCTCCAAATGACAGCCGGGACCAACGACTTAACGTGCTTTCCGAGGCACGGAGAAGCCTCGTTATGTTAAGATGGTCACCCATCCACAGACCAACCTCGGCAAGCGTTGCTTAACCTCGAAGATCGACCCGTCCGGCTGTTATGATTATGAAGATTGAAGAGATTTAATTTTGATGAATCTCAAAAACCATCCGTCTTTTTATCTTAAAACGCAAACACCAATATCGAGCTTTTTGGAGATTTTCTTAAAATCAGATAAATTATTTGATTTCAGATAAATCATTTGTTCCTGGCGTTATTAATTTCAGTCTTTGCCGTGATCAGAAAACCGCAAAAAATATTTGTTTATTTACAGATTACTTTTCGATTGTTGTTTATAACTTTTTAGTTTAGAACATTATAATCATAAAATCACATGAGATGGTAGAAATCAAGAGATCTTCAAAATGAAAGATCAAAAGATTAATGAAAATATTGAAAATACAATTGTTTTTTACAACTTTCTCATTTTTTCTGGCAGCAAGTGTAATTTTGTATATTTTATGATGTCATAGTGAAAATTAATACTCAAATACTCAAAGCATTTATTTCAAATAAACCCTTTACAGGCATTTTTGAATTGTCAAGTCGAAAGAGGTGAAGCTATTTGCACGTTCCAAAGCGTAGATCTCTATGGAGAAGAACGTGCAAGAAACTCCACGGACACTCTTTTAAATCATGTTCTGTATTACATAACTTTTGTTACATCCTTTGGTGCTTCTATATGTGAGGACAATGCAAAGAAAGAAAAAAAGAAACCATAAAACAATTCAAATTATAATAATTGCCTAATGAGTTTGTTTGATACATTTTCATGCCTAAATCGCAGAACTGATGTTGATGAGATTTAGTTGATACTTTAATACGGTAATCTACACTAAGGTGGACGAAGCTGACTTCAGGTAAAGGCTAGTCACTTCATAGTATAAAACAAAATCGCTTCCCACTGTCTGTCGGTCCCTACGTATACTTAGATCTTTAAAACTACGCAACGGATTTCGATGCGGTTTTTTTTTTTAAATAGATAGAGTGACTCAATAGGATGGATTTAATGTATGATACATGCTAATATAGTAGAGAAATATTGGTAATTTTAGAGATTTCTAATGTGATGTCGAAAAAAACACATTTTTTCAGCATTGCACACGTGCGAAGCCGGGGCGGGTCGCTAGTTAAAAAACAAATGTTGTAGCAGATGTAGAAAATTGTAGGGTCATAATACTTTATTGAGCAAACTATGATATGATACTTTTGAATATATAAAGCTTCCGTTACCTACTACTTTTTCACTGAAAATTCTTGACATTGTTTATTCTGAACACGATTGTAATAACAAGAATGTGTTAGAAAACACATTTTGTACCGAAAAATTCAACTCGCGGAGGAGGAGGAATGGCTGAGTTTATGTTTTTCGGTAAAGCCAATAAAACATGTAACTGACATATAACCTTGGCTGTTTACTATATACAAGCTATTTGGTAATATTTTTATGATTGTCATACGATTGTTTTTTTAGCCTTCTTCCAAAAAATGATGAAGTTCTCAATTCACTTATATATGATGTACATAATAAAGAGTTTTCTATTCTATTCTGTTCAAGTCGACTGTATTTATTTTTTTATCCTATAACTTATAGTATCTGTACTTTAGATACTGCAGATACTATCATATTGTACTCTTAAGGCGGTACCCGGACCAAATAACCTTGAGCATTCTTTCCCTCTTCGCCGCACCCGCAAGATTCGTAGCGATTACGCTCAGATTATATAGTAAAATCTATATAAAATCAAATTTTCGAGTTAAATAAAAAATAAAACTAGCAAAATGTTTATTATTAAATTACCTATCCATTACTTTAAGTAGCAAACCAAAATAATGGTTACTTTACGAGGAGATGCATTTTAAAAATAATTCTTTCTCATTTCTGTCGTTTCGTTGCGGCTCTATAATTAAACATTGCGATTTAAAAATAAAAAAATAATACTACCATTTTGGAGTCAAGATTATGTAGAAATTTAATGTATTTTTTATTTGTTGATATTTCTAATGGATAATGAGAAGATGGCTCCTAAAAACTACACAAAAAACGGCTACCGCTGCGTTTTGCTCGGGGACGCGCCTTAAACACTTACGTTTTAGGTATTTCATGCCTTTTATCCATTATAACATCTCATTATGTTCACATGATTTATCTTTGACCTTTAGATTATCTTCACAGTCACATATACTGAAATTAATGAAGTGCTTGTATTAGTAGTGGAATTCGTTATTGAATGCTTTAAGCGCTGATTCTAAACGATTTCACTGGATATAAAATCACCTTTTAATATTTTTGTTGTTTATTTTTATTGTTGTGAGTTTCTACGTCAGAGTTTGTCAAGCTGTAACTTTTTTCTTTATGTAGGTAATTGCGCTATAGCTTTACTAAAAAGGTTTAACTGATTTTAAATACTAAAATTCACTTTATATTTGTGTTTAATAGATTAATATAAGATGTTATGCTATATTCTGTTTTCCTTCTGTATAGCTATGTTATAAACTGTACTTCTAAAATTCTTATGCACGCTCTCAGACTTAGATTATTTGTTAATGGAATACTGGCCATAAACCTCACTGGCACTTTAACTGGATGGAAATTTGAATTGTTGCGGAAGAAAAGATACGGGTGGAATTTTGAAGGACGGGAGGTGTGGTCTTGGACGGGAGAAACAGGTGGAGGAGCCAGGATGGGGCTCAACTGAAGTCCATCTGAAGAAAACCTTCACCAAGCGTTACGACGAGGTTCAACTAGGAACCACCACCGGAGTTCGCACTGCGGAAGCACTGGAGCCCGCGTGCAGGCCTTACTAGGGGGCCTCGCCTTCGGACCTGCTGCCTGGCCTCTCTGGCGGGGAGCCCAGAGGCTGTTCCAAGTTTGTGTCAGTGTTGTGATTCTTATGGAGAGCGATAGGTAGGGGTAACTAGAGACAGAGTTAAGGTTTTAGTTTTAAGTCAACTGCTCTTCTTTAATATATTAGTACGTCTTATTTCCTCTCTTTTATTTAACTGTGAGGGGAAAACGTTACAAACTTTGTAATGGGTGTCCTAATTTTGATGATTTTTTTTATATTCGAAAGCTGGTGCTTTTCATGTGGTTCCATTTAAATTTGAGTCAGATCGGACGACTAGTATTTGAGTTATCCCTAATAGAGCGTGGCTTCGACTACGTTGATGATGTTCTCATTCTGTCATTGTTGATGTAAATGAAAAAAAAAAAAAAAACTATATACCATTCATGAGTATTTCAAAGTGGTTCCTTTCTAGTTTATTGAAGATCGGAGGAAGAACGAAGATAAAATCTTCCGGGATTGCTGAAATTGCATGACTGTTTAGTGTTTACACCTGTTTATAACACGTACGCTGTGATGTGTACGACGTACGCTTAGGTTTGGCGTGTCAACACTAAAAAGTGAAAAAACAAAACTTTTTTACAGAAAAATACAACGACTTCTAAACAAGAAAAGTATAAAATAACTTTAATTTCGGAAGTTGGTGTTCAAAAAACGCAGCAACAACCAAAACATCGAGTTCCGAAATTCAAGTTATTTTATACGTTTTTTGGCCACGCTATGCAGTACATGTTATAACTTTTCTGTGTCTCAATATTATCTTGCATGCAATGTATCATGTAGGTACTACAAAAATATAATCTTTACTGACCTATTTTGTAGTAAAAATATAATTAGTCCATGAGATAGATTTCTAAAATGATAGGTTATCCTCATTTTTCACGTGAACAATAAATGAATACGCAACTCGCGTCACATTTTAGTAAAAATTTTACCAAAGCGTGACGTCACCAGCTGTCACTGTAGAACTTTGGTGCTCGAACTTAATCAATTTTTGTCCATTTTAAATGGCATAAAATTATTATTGTTATAATTAAATGGCATAAAATTATTATTGTTATAACTAGGCTGAAATATCCCCCACTTTCCACGTTCCACTGTTCCCGATCCTGTGCCACATCCTGCCAATTCCCACGGAAGACATCCAAGTCGTCCCGCCATCTCCTTCATGCACCAATTTTGATCAGGCAGGGGAGACATTTTCATTCCAGCAATGCTATTCTGTAAGAACTCACTCCAGTGCTCACTTCTGATTCTGCGGTGAAAACTGTATTTGGTATTCTGTAACTTGATGAAAACTACACTAGCGCCACTAAGTGAGAACATAGATGAAGCGAACTTAACTTGACAGTCAGAATATCAAATACTTTTCACTTCAGGTGAGTTACGAAGTGTAATCAAAAATGAGATATGAATCGAATTCGCACGTGAGTTCTTACAGAATAGCACTGCAGGTCCCATTTAAGCTGGGCAGACTTCTGAGTATAAAAAATCGGCCAAGAGCCAGTCGAGCTTGCACACGAAGGGGAAAATAGACAGGCCTGTTGGTCTAGTGGTTAGCGGCCCTGACTGTTAAGCCGGAGGTCGTGGGTTCGATTCCCACTCAGGACAAACTTTGTGTGATGAGCATGATTGTTTGTTCTGTGCCTGGGTGTGATTTATCTATAATATGTATGTATTTATAAGTTATATAAGTATGTATATCAGTTGTCTGGTTACCATAACACAAGCTCTGCTTAGCTTGGGATCAGATAGCCGTGTGTGAGTTGTCCCAAGATATATATATATATATAAATTATTATATATAATTACGTTTAGATTTTTTCAAATTTCAAATTCAACGAATCTGTACAAAATCTTTCTATCTATTTCCATTCATAAGATACAGCACGCTGACAAACAGACAGAGAGCGGATGCTCAAAAAATGTAAAAACCGCTGGCTTTTTTGCATTTTTCATTTGTCCTATGGTAAAATATTTAGGTACATACAAGCATTCTTTCCCCCCTTAAAAGATAGCCAAGGCATTCAAACTTAACACAGTAAAGTCTTCTTTCAGCAAGTTCAGCAAAAGCATGTTCTTAGAGCAGTGGTGGCCAAGTGGTAACGGCCCCGACTTACGAATTGTAGGTCGCGGGTCCTAACCCAGCCAGGCGCATTACTTTGTGTAATTAATTTCATCACCACTGCTCTCAAAACGGTGAAGGAAAACATCGTGAGGAAACCGGCATGTTCTAGAACCAAAAATTCGAAAGCATGTGTCATTTACCAACCCGCACTGGGCCCGCGTGCTGGATTACGGCCCATTCCCTCTCCTAGAGAGGAAGCCTGTGTCCCAGCTGTGGGAACGTTAAAAGGCTGATTAGTGATTATGCTATATACAGTAAAGTCAGCATCCCATTAGTAGTTTACTTGATTAACTACGAGAATAACCAGGTCGGCGTGGTGTCAAACCAGATACGATCTCCACAAATCAACTACCAGATAACACTGAAGTTTTACGACCTAACCAACTGTTTGACTATCTGGCTTCCGAGCGAGTATTCTTAACGACTTTGTCAGCTGTGACAGTCATTATTTTGTCTCGTATAAAAGCAGTATTCTAGATAGATAAAGGACGGAATACTTTGTATTGTACATCATCACAAATTTCAGTAAGAAGCTGAAGAGTTTATAGGGTCAAAATTATACTAATTAAATATTGTTTACTTGTTTACTGCCAAAGGATTGGTCTTCTCCCGCGTGAATGCCGGAAATATTAACTTATTCCTAGGAAACATACTCTCAGGATGAAAAAATCTATGTGCTATTCTAGACTATAATCTATCGCAGTGCCAAATTTCATCCAGATCCGTTCGGCCGTCCAGCCAAACTTTCGCATTGAGTTGTAAACCAATCATTGTTGTCATTTTTTACAATAGGTAGGTAGGTGGTTGACCAAAAAATCTAATTAGTTGGTTCATTAGATAGATTTCCAAAAAATATTTTTCTTTTTTCTTTTTCCACGTAAATAAAAAACGAAGACGATACAGTGCGTTGAATACTCGTATGACGTCACTACTCGCTACAATTTTTACAACGACGTGACGTTACAAGCCACCACTCCTGATCTTTCATGCCTTTTATCGTCGTCAATTTTTATAGATTTGATAAAGGAAAAAGTACGTCCAATATTTATCGAATCATATTATTTCAGGAATCATCCCTATTAAATGCTGACTAGTACCTAGATGATAAATTGTTGCATTTAGTACTAAATCTATGTACTACTACAGCTGTACATTTTTTATTTTTCTTTGATGTGCGAGTCCTAAATAAATATTTTTCTTTCTTTCTTTACATCGTTTTATTTTTTTCTGTTCTTTTCCGTCCCACTGCAGGTCAAAGGCCTCCTTTTCTTCCTCCCAATCTTCCCGGCTTCCAGCGTGAACCAATCTTGTTGATAGGTGTCAAGCACGTCCCGCTATCTTCTTCAGCCCCCCTAGCCAAGTTAAAAACGTTTCGTGTCGAATTCTATTCTCCAGTCGGTAACGCCTCGGTTTTAGCAACTGTAGAAAACGATAAGTTGGTAGCCATGTTGTCGCGCCTGAGTCGGCCGCTCGTTCTACAATGTATTTAGAAAAACGACCTATTCTATAGTCTCCGGCGATTGATCCTACAAACATCAAACAGGTTAAAATTTAAACTCTGTTTAAATGCTTTAAACATTAAGTTTAAAAATTTTAACAAAGGATGTAGCGTTGAACATTGTAGAAACGATAACAATTCATTCTATCATTTTGAACGATGTGAACTTGGCTACGAATGTTCTATTCGTTTGCTCTAACCACGTGACTTATCGTTGAGACGATTTCATTCTCATACATTTGATTCGTTTTCGACTAGCGTTAACGATTGTAGATTTATCGACTTGGCTAGGGGGGCTGATCTCCCGCCACACTGCCGGATATTTGCTGGGACCCACATTACGATTGCTTCAGCCCATAAATCATTCGACATAAAATTAATGAATAAATAAATAGGGAGTTACAAAGAGCAGGATTATCGTCCAAGGAAGTTTTATTTCAAACCTCGACATGATAGCCTTTTCTTAACTTTATTGTGGTCAGCTTTCAGTTAAATTGGATTCAGCTGAACACCGGTATTTTACGTGGAGCGGCTGCCTACCAGACCTCCACAACCTATTAACTGGGTAACACGGTACTTCTTGGCAAGACTGGAGTCAGATTTTCTGGCTCTGGACCATCCGTAACGACTGCCAAAAATCTACCAATGACAGCCAGGACTAACAGCTTACCGTGCTTTCCAAGGTACGGAGGAAACTCGGTATGTTAATAAGGTAACCCATCCAGAATACAAACGCAAGACATAAATTGCTTAACCTTGAAGTTGGCTGTTATTCTTGAGCCCTTTTTAGTAGTATAATTCTTATATATAAAATTCTCGTGTCACGGTGTTTGTGATTGAACTCCTCCGAAACGGCTCGACCGATTTTCTTGAATATTAGCGTGCATATCGGCTAGGGTGGCGAATCGGACATCATCTATTTTTCATCCCCCTAAATGTTAAGGGTGGTCCACCCCTAATTTTTTTTATGTGGCAAAACGACGTTTGCCGGGTCAGCTATTATCATTATAACATTAAACCTGTATTCCCAGCAGTTTAGCAAATGCGTTCTTAAGTACAAAAACATTAAGCCTATTATGGTTATTTCCCATGTCAGCTATCATCATTCAAAGAACAACTTCGCAATCTGCTGAACAGCGGCCTCTTTTTTTTGTGCCAATCCTCACGTAACTATGCCAACGTCATTCTCGTTCTACCCGCAATGGCACACATTTATCGCTCGTGTCACTTGCACACAAATCTCTCGCTTTTTAGGGTTCCGAACGTCCATATAACACGGAACCCTTACAGGATCATTCTTTTGGCTTTAATTAGCTGATAACAATCAGGCTACAGGTCTACGTTGCATCGTGCTCCACTCGCGTTTCAAAGAGATGTCAGCAAATAAGTCGGGGCTCCATAGGGTCAATGTCTGTTAGGGTTACGGAATTATTCGAAATAGTCACCATAGCATAGCATAATCAGCCTTTTAATGTTCCCACTGCTGGGACACAGGCCTCCTCTCTAGGAGAGGGAATGGGCCGTGATTCACCACGCCGGCCCAGTGCGGGTTGGTGAATGTCACATGTCTTCGAATTTTTGGTTCTAGGACATGCCGGTTTCCTCACGATGTTTTCTTTCATAGTTTTGAGAGCCGTGGTGATGAAATTAATTATACTAAGTACAGCGCTTGACTGGGTTTGTACTCGCGACCTATGACTTGTAAGATGGGGCCGTTACCACTCGGCCACCACTGCTCTGCAGTAGCTGAAATAGTCACTGTGACTCTGAAACACAAAGGGCACTAGGAGCAACACGGGTGGATTTTAGTCAGTAAGAGTCTGCTAATCTCTTCAGCTCCGCCCAGAGCGGAAGAAATCATTCGATGATTTCCCATCTATAAAAAAGTTATTGGTCTTGGTCGATCTTCTAGGTTAAGCAACGCTTGCCGAGGTTGGTCTGTGGATGGGTGACCATCATAACATAACGAGACTTCTCCGTGCCTCGGAAAGCACGTTAAGCCGTTGGTCCCGGCTGTCATTTGGAGATCTTTGGCAGTCGTTACGGATTGTCAGAAGCCTGAAAATCTGACACCAGTCTTGCCAAGAAGTACCGTGTTACCCAGTTAATGGGTTGTGGAGGTCTGGTAGGCAGCCGCTTCACGTAAAATACTGGTATTCAGCTGAATCCGGCTTGACTGGGAGCCGACCCCAATGTAGTTGGGAAAAGGCTAGGCAGATGATGATGATGAAAAAAGTTATTGTTCTTATAGTGTCACAAACAAGAGATTCATCCAGAAACCTTTACACGCGAGTCCGCACTCACACTTGGCCTGTTTTTTTGAATACAAAAATACGTAGCTCCACTATCCCGTTCCCAGTTTTTTCTAGTTTTATTTCAAACCCCGACATCTGGCTCTAAGCACCACACTTTTAGAACTTTTCGTCTAATGTATATCCACACGTTAAAGTCAGCATTCGGTGCAAGAAGCTAGCTCTCAGTATGTAACTCAGCGAGTCATTTATCTACATCTTGAACAGCTGATCTAATATGTACAGTACCTATACAGTATGTTCTGATAAATGTTGGGAGTGATAGAGGCAAAGTGTGGCACGGTTTAGAGAGATGTTTCGACGTATAAAACATGCTCAAAGTCGTATTATTTTGTCATATTATGTTGGTAAGGTATTGGTCGAAAATTTAAAAAGTTCAAATTGCCAGTGGGCAATTTTAATTAATGCATATGAATGATAAACTTCTATCTAAAAGGTGCTTCTGTTAGGTCAAAAAACGTACAAAAACATCAGGTTAATGGTAAAATATATTAATCTTTAATATGACAAATCCAATTTAATCTATCACCAAAAATAAGTCAAAAATGTTTGTTGTTTATGTTTTTAAGGGATATCCCGATTACAAAATGATTTCCTCAATAGAAAGCTACACACACTATCCGAAATTGCAAATTATCATTTCAGTAAAAACAAAATGGTTGTTGTAGACAAAGCCAGCGAAGTAGTAGGTAAAACTAAAGAAGTCATCATCTGTCTGCCCTTATCCCATGTTACTTGGGGTCGGCGCAACACGTTTTTTTCGTCCATTCTATCCTGTCAGCCGTCACGCTATCACTAACTCCCTTTTCTTTCAGACAATCAATCCATCGTTTCTTTGGCCTACCTCTCCCTTTCCATCCATCCACATTTATATTCATTACCCTGTTTTTTATAAGCGTTTCATCCCTCCTCTTCACTTCACCATACCAATACAAGCGGTCCCTTTCAATATAAGTATGTGCTTTTAATATCACTAACAAGAATTCAAGTAAAAAAAGTGCAACTGCCATTGTGTTCCTGGCATCCAAACGACCATACTAAATGCCACAAAAAAAAAAACAATTGAACTACACCAAGCCATTTAAAATCCCCAACCAAATACCGAGTTCATTAAAACAGAAAATAAAACGAAAAACAAACTAAAACACGGCGGCGAAATTAATCGAATTTTATTCAAACATTCATTACTGATTCCCAATGGACCCAGTACGTCCGACAGACGTATAAACACACAGAATCGGTGACAAACATACAAACTGCGATGTAATCAGATGGCGATGTTTGAACACGCCGCGCGAATCGTTTGTGGGCACGTTTGCTGTTTATTTCCCACTAACTGTGGATATTCAAAAGGGTTTCCATGTACATTAATCGTGTTTGGGTAAATAGTATTCAAAGTATCGAATAATGACAGAATCAAGGGGCTCGTGCAGAAATCCTGTTTAAATTGCATTCGATCAGTAATTATCATCGTGACGCCCAGCCGCTGCCTAACCGTAAGTAGTCATAGTTACTACCTTTCTTCTCCTAAAATTGTTTGTCCGAAAATCATTATTCATAACACTTTCAATGATATATCCATAGCAGAAGTTGAGTATAATGATGAGTACAATTACCTAGACAGATATAGAAAAGAACGGAGGACACGGTGGAGCATTCGGTGAAGGTCTGCTTTGCTTGGGCGGACCAAAGCCCTGCCTTCATCGTGGCTATCAGCGACGGCGACCACTCGCGTCCGGCATTGGTGCAATTCAGTCTGGAGCAAAGAAGCCTAGGAGGCAGTCACCTCCTTCTGCAATGCAAAGCCACCGCAATAGAAAAAGAACCCGGGCATCGGAAGTCATGAGGCGATTCCCGGCAGTTCTCTGGACGGCAAGCGTTGGGTGTGTCGCCGTTCCATAAACCAGGCCCGTTTCGATGGCGCATTGTGCTTCACGCGAGTCTTGAAGGAATGTCAGCATAAAAGAAGGGACCCATTAATGCCAGTGCCTGCCAGGGATGCAGAATTGTGTCAATGTTGAAACACCTGAAAGTAGCCTAAATAATGACTAAAAATGGGTTCATTACTAACCCATAACTATAAATAACAAGACTGTTGAAATTGGAAAATCTTACAATATGACTACGGTTCTATAAGCACACGTTTTATAATGAATCTTGTACTGTATTTTTTAATCCTAGCATATGACACTATGGGGAGCAGTGGTGGCCGAGTGGTAACGGCCCCGACTTAATAATTGTAGGTTGCGGGTTCAAACCAGCCAGGCGCTAATGCGCCTGGCTGGTTTGAACATAAAGTAATCTTTATGTAGTTAATTTCATCACCACTGCTCTCAAAACGGTGAAGGAAAACATCGTGAGGAAACCGGCATGTCCTAGAACCAAAAATTCGAAGACATGTGACATTCACCAACCCGCACTGGCCCCGCGTGGTGGATTACGGCCCATTCCCTCTCCTAGAGAGGAGGCCTGAGTCCCAGCAGTGGGAACATTAAAAGGCTGATTATGCTATATGACACTATTACCTATTTATATCTGTAGACAACAGTTGTCATCAATAACCCGCTGGTGACATCTGTTGGCGTTTGATGACAGATCATTAAACACGTCGAGTTTGGTTTGACACCCGATCTAGTTGATTTGTGACATGTAAGTAATTTGTTTGTTTGTGTAAACTTGGTTAAACAAGAAAGCGATGAACGATGAATACAGAGTTGTTTTGAAGGAGACAATGAGTATGGGATTATTTTTTATTTTAGACGGTGATGTAGGTGACATAATCCAAAACAATCTTTACGATCTAATTAGTTTTTAATGAACTTCAATGAATACTAACTTAGCAGACTAAAGACTTAACTGAAATAGCTTAACGTCATTTGTCCACCCATCACTAGTCTGACCTCGAGAAGATTTGCTTAGACATAGATAGATAAAAGTTTTAGTTGATATTTCTGGTCTGGATATGTCTTGTCAATAAATTGTTAGTAAGTAAGTAGGTACACTTTTATATGCTAAAAATAGTTTTCTGTTATAATAATACGTTTTTATTTATTACTAGCTGCTGCCCGCGACTTCGTCCCCGTGGAATCCCCGATTTTAAAACATTCTTTATCGCTGCTCCGCTCCTATTGGCTTAAGCGTGATGATATATAGCCTAAAGCCTTCCTCGATAAATGGTCTATTCAACCCAAAAAGAATTTTCCAATTCGAACCAGTAGTTCCTGAGATTAGCGCGTTCAAACAAACAAACAAACAAACAAACTCTTCAGCTTTATAATATTAGTATAGATTAGTATAGAGTTTGTCCTTTCTATTGCAATAGGTTAAGACAAACCTGTAATGGTTTGTTGAGTTGAGTGGCTTTAAATAAATAAATAAAGTAATAAAGTGTTGGGCAGTTCTCACAGTCTTAACTTTCGAACATCCAACAACTTACTTCTTCATATTCACCGCACCGGGTTTATGTCTAATTCCTACGCTATTTCTACCATTAAACTCTAGAATATGCTACCCCTTGACATCAAGAAGGCAGAGTCTAAATTTTCCTTTAAGCGTAAAATCCGTGAACACTACTTAAAAGCCTGTCATTCTTAGTTTGGTCTTCGTCATAATAAGTTCTTTTATTCATAAAAAATATTATAAAACATCATATTATTATTTATTAGTATTATATGTATACTAGCAGCGCCTCGCGGTTTCACCCGCGTAGTTCCCGTTCCCGTGGGAATATGGGGATAAAATATAGCCTATAGCCTTCCTCGATAAATGGGCTATCTAACACTGAAAGATTTTTTCAAATCGGACCAGTAGTTCTTGAGATTAGCGCGTTCAAACAAACAAACAAACAAACAAACAAACAAACAAACAAACAAACAAACAAACAAACAAACAAACAAACTCTTCAGCTTTATAATATTAGTATAGATTATTTGTTATTTATTTCCCAAAAAAATATATATTTTGTATTTTATTTATTTGTTGTACACCTATCACAGTGTTGTCTTTTTAACCCAAAGGTTGACTGGTAGAGAATGCCTTGTTGCATTAAGTCCGCCCATGTGCCACAACTGTACATAAAGTATAAATATTTTTTTATTTAGATAGACTTTTTTATATCGCATGCCGTTTATGTTTGTTTTTCTTTTTTATATTATGTGGAAAATGTTGTTGGTTATACATTTATATTCCCAGTAGCTGCTGCCCGCAGCTTCGCCCGCGTGAATGTCGGAAATTATCCCAAGGGAACATAATCCCGGGATAAAAAGTATCCTATGTTACTTCTAGTACTTCCCAGAATATGTGTACAAAGTTTCATGATGAATCGTCAAGTAGTTTTTGCGTGAAAGCGTAACAAACAACCACGCTTTCACATTTATAATATTAAGTAAGGATTTAGTTTTAAGTTCTGTGCTATTACATTGTAATGTGTAACCGTTTATTTTCCCAAAAAAAAAAAAAGACTTTATAAATTGCATGCATAAACTCTTAAAGTCCTACGATTATGACGATTTGACTACTGAATCCATTTAGTAATGGGAGTTAGCTCTTTTCAGAGCCAAGGGCATTATCATTAAAAATATTGTCCGCACCCTGCCAAGCCCCTACATTTAGGGCATAACTATTATGTAGCAAGTTGAGTAATGGAGTAAATGGAACGACTTGCCTTTTGGTGTATTTCCCACACTGAAAAACGAGTTAGGATTATAGCAAGAAAATTGGTTTTCTGGAAAATTGGTTATTTCAGTTGATTACAGCAATACTCTTGATATTTCCGTTGGCATTGATGGCAAATATAGATATACTAGCTTCTGTCCGCGACTTTGACCACGTGGAATATTTACTTTACCCCCGATTTTGAAACTCTCAGCCCGATCGGTTTAAAATTGACAAAGTTTCATACAAAGTTTCATCCCCTATTTTATCCCCTTGGGGGTAGAATTAATAAAAATCCTTTCTTAGCGGATGCCTACGTTATAACATCTATCTGCATGCCAAATTTCAGCCCGATCCGTTCAGTGGTTTGGGCTGTGCGTTGATAGATCACTATGTCAGTCAGTCACTTTTGAGTTATATATATTTAGATTTTAGGGAATCCTAGGCCAGGAATAAAGTGGTTGAGTTTTTGAATTTGTTTTGAATTAGAAAGTTCTCTGTAGCCGCTAAGAACCAAGACTTCAAGTCTGCTATTACAATAGTGTCAGAATGGCTTATCATAGATTTCACAATGGTTGATTTTGACAAGTTTGGTAATCTACTAATATAAAAGCGTCATTATGATTTTCCAATGATCAACCACTGACAGTCCATTGAAAGAAATGGCATACGATGGTAATCTCGTACATTATGACAAATGAATGACAAACGTATGTAGTAATCCGCTAAAATGTTGACACTGCCTTTGATCAGTGACCTACCATTAGAATTTCATTGCAGTCATTGCTTTTAATAGCTCAGTTATCAAAAAGTATTACGAGACCATTGACCGACCAATGTTAGACCATTACGAATTTAGCAAATTACGAACTTTCAGCTAAATGACAATGAAATCGTGGTGGAATGACAAATTGGTTTAATTTAAAATAGCATTTTTGTATTTTAATTATATCACGATTGATGGAAATAGCGTCACCCCTATATCATATAGGGTGTACCCCCTATACACAATTTCTGGCAATTAAGGCGATACCCCGACCAAAACCTTGCGATAGTGCGTTTTTCTTCGCTGTTTAGAGACTCTAGATCTACATGTAAAAGCACATTATTAATGTTCGATGTCTTATCATCATATTCCATGTTCTAATTTGTTTATATGTGTTATAAATAAATTAAAATCTACTTTGAAAAAATGACTAAAATTGTTGATTTTATGCATCTGTTTGCTAAATGCAACGCTCTAATCATTTGACGATTACACTAATGGATAGATAATTTAAAAATCTATATTATACTTGTAGGTGAAGCACAGTAACGATTAGCTGTAAATGATTAGAAACAATAATAAATAGATCATTTATTTAGATAGTCAAGACCCGTTGTGTTAGTAATTACAATATTGACTTATAACTATTGTTAGTAAGCTGACTGACTGAATATAAGTAATTAGAATGTAAGTAAGACAGTTTGTAATTGCACAGAGATAGTTTTGATTATAGGTATTTTATTAAATCATAATAAAGATGGAAAACATAGGTATACAATTTAAGTAATGTTCCACAAGTAAATATGACAAAGTTCCATCCATCTAAGTAAACAAACCCGCTGATTGGATGAAGATTTTACATCCGGGTTCAAGCTCGACAAGTCGAAACCTGTCGGGGTTTGTTATTGTTAGTCGCAGGCCAAGCTTGAGGAAGACAAGGGGGAAGGGGCGGGCGGCCATCGCTTGCGCGCCCACGCTTGGTAGATCCGGCGCAGATAGAAATCAGTGTACACAATACTTGCGCCCATGTGCGTAATCTATAAATAAGACCGCCGTTAGAACAATGAGTCAGTCTTCACTTGTCCTCCAGCAGAGTAACTACTCGCTGTCTCCCTGTGCTGTGAAATTGTATCAAAGTATAAAAAGTCTGTGTAAAGTTGTGCCGAGTTTATTATAAATAGCGCGTGTTAATTATTTTGACTCATATCGTTAGTTTAACAAGTAAAGTAGAGTGATTGTATTAGAATTACGTGAATACAAAGTGTTTTTACCTCTATGTCGCTTGTTTTATTCCACTACCTCGTAAAGGGAACAACGTCACCCCCGCCTAGCCTGATCCCGGTGTCGTGTGTCGACATTTTGGTCCTTCGGAGCCGGATCTAGTTCATCAAGAGGAGTGGAATAAAATGAGTCAAAAGAGTGCTATAACCACGCGCAGCAAGTTACGTAAATTAGCCGACGAGATGAGTGAGCGGCGCAAGAATGACGTCCCCTCGGACTCAGGTTTACCGTCTGAAAAGACGCCAGGCTCGCCGTCGGTCGCACCAACTGTTGCGTCAACATCCGTTCGTAATATACCTCTGACGGGCCCCGGCCGAGTGTTCGACTATACGGAGCAGACAACTGAGAGGAGGCGCCAGGGATCAAGACAAAGCAGCAAAGGCTCATCTAAGAATAGTCGCAAGAGCGTCGAATTCTTACGAAAAAGGATTGAGTATGAAGCTGAACGCGAGCTAGTACAGTTAAAAGAAAAACTCGTGAGGAAAAGGGTGGAAGCAGATATCGCCGAGATAGAGGCAGCTGCTGAAAGTGATGACTCAAATTCAGATGTGGATACGACACATCGCGTTGAAGAATGGATTAACACAACGCCCCAAGTAATTGAAAAAGATACAGTGTTGCAGTCTGTATCGCGCGCGCCTGTTGAAGTGGCCGCGCCCCGTGAAACCTCTGTGACCCGGGAACAAAACGTAAGTAGAGTGAATAACGTATCTCTTACGTACCGTGAACCTACAGTGTCCAGCGAGATAAATGTGCCACGCATAATAGAGTCGTCGACGTCAGTATCGGTGGGCAACATAACGACACCTACTACGCCGGCGTACTTGCCAGTGTCGACAGCAGTGAGATTCCGTCTGCCCGAGAATAATCCCGTCTTTACCACTCCGGTCGCAAGTGTACCTCGAGTATCAACGCTTGAGTCGGATACACGGCGGCAGAGATATGACAGAGTGGGTGAAACAGAAAGACGGCGAGAGTCATCAGGGGAAAGAGACAGGAAGATAGACCAACTGGCAGAAGCGATTACGGGACTGGCACGACCGCGACCGGTACCTAGGCAGGCTTATGAATTGCCTCATTTTAATGGCGACCCCGCCGAGTGGATTTCCTATCGAAACATGTACTGGGACACTACTGAG
The DNA here is from genome assembly GCA_905332915.2 of Hecatera dysodea. Lineage (NCBI taxonomy): Eukaryota > Metazoa > Arthropoda > Insecta > Lepidoptera > Noctuidae > Hecatera > Hecatera dysodea. The sequence continues at coordinate 17,875,140 of HG995307.1, forward strand.
TTGTACAGTTTCAAATCACATGAAAACCTAGCACGCCTGAAAACCTCACTGCACGGCGAAGCGAAGATAGCGGTTGAAGACTTATTGCGAACGTCAACAGACCCGTCAGCAATAATGCGTGCCCTAGAGGAAGAGTTCGGTCATCCGACCCTAGTATTACAGTGTGCACTAAAAAAGGTCAGAGATTTACCCAGAGTGACGGAAAGCTGCCGAGAGCTGAGGAAATTCTCAACGACTGTGAGAAACTGTGTATCATTGTTAAAGAATATTCGTGCAGAAGGTTATTTGAATAACCCACAATTAGTGAGTGAGCTACTAAACAAACTGACACCAGTGCAACGCGCGCAGTATGGTGACTTTGCTATGGGCCTAGATAACTCACAAGGGGTGGATTTAAGAGTGTCACCAAGCTTAGAAATAATATCACACTTCTTAACACATTTAGCACGATCGACCTCCTATTATGTACAGCCGATCATGAACGAGCCTAGTGCATCTAAACCTCCCATGAAGCAACAGAAGCAAGTCTACGGTCAAACTAGACCATTGAACAGCGCACGTCATGTCACTAACAAGCCACCACTGATGCAACGAGTGAACGCACAGAGTGACGAGTCCCTCTCACCTAAGGAATGTGTAATGTGCAAAGGTGAGCACGCTATTGAAAAATGTGAGCAATTTGGAAAGTTAAGTGTTCAACAGCGTTGGGACACAATCAAAGAAAAGAACATGTGTTTTAAGTGTCTTATTAGAAAACACCCCAAGAGGTTCTGCCGCGCCGACAAATGTGAGAAATGCGGTTATGCACATCACCTATTGTTACACGCGGACAAAGCGCAGAAAGTAAACAAAACAGAAAGTGTAACTAACATCGGGGAATGGCGAGCCTCAGCCCTACTGAAGATAGTGCCAGTGACTATAAACTATGAAAACAGTGTCGACGTTCAGTGTTACGCGTTATTAGACGATGGTGCGACGGTATCGCTCATAGACAATTCACTCGCCGCTAACTTAGAGGGACCGTGTGTACCTCTCACACTCAAAACAGCGGGCGGCTACGGAGTAACAGACTTAACTTCGCGAGTGGTACAAGTACAAGTAAAAGGTCCTAATGGACAGTGCCATAAAATTAAGTGCCGCACAATGGCAAACATAAACTTACCAACGCAAACAGTGTCCGCCGCGACGATTAACGATAACGCGCACCTCAGCGACTTGGGTTGCGTGGAAATGAGGGGAGCCAAGCCGCTACTACTACTCGGGCAGGACAACTGGGAGCTGCTCGTCGGCCAGGACATTCGACGGGGACGATCTGGTAAGCCAGTTGCCTCACTTACGAAGCTAGGTTGGGTCATACACGGACCACTTCAAAATAGTAACAATAATAATTCAGTAAATTGCATGACAGTCTCCCTCCCCGACTTACATAATTTAGTCAAATCTCAGTTTGAATTAGAAGCCCTAGGCATTTCACAAGATACTCGTAAAAATAAAGACGTAGAGCGAGCGTTGCACGTATTAGAAAGCACCAGTCGTCGCACTCCTGACAAGTCACAATGGGAAGTAGGTTTACTGTGGAAGCATGAGAACACTCAGTTACCTAATAATTATAATCAGGCCCGACAAAGATTATATGGCATAGAAAGACGCATGCGCAAGGACGCTGTGTTCGCCGAGGCGTATACGAAACAGATAGAAAGATTGTTAGATGAAGGTTATGCGCGTAAAGTGATAAGTAAAGAAGATAATTCTCCAGTTTGGTACTTACCGCATTTCGGAGTAGTAAACCCCAACAAACCGGGGAAACTACGTTTAGTTTTTGACGCGGCCGCCAGGTCTCACGGTACGTGTCTAAATGATAACATATTGACAGGACCTGACATGTTGAATTCATTGTTAGGAATACTATTAAAATGCAGGATAGGCCCTTTGTATATATATGATATAGATAGGCTGTCAGACAGAGGCAACTGGCGCTGGGTACCCTCGGAGGATAACCCTGCTGACGAAGCGACCAGATTGTGTTGGCCCGATAATTGCACGAAGTGGCTCTCGGGCCCCTCGTTTTTACGTGATCCACAGGAGCAGTGGCCAGCGTGTCATGAACCTGAGGCGGCGGAGGTGGACCTCGAGCGCATCCAACGAGTCCACGCGTCAACTGCACCCGCGACACCGCTCCTGGACTACGAGCGATATTCTTCATGGTCACGCATTCAGCGTGTGATGGCACGCATACTTATCTTTATCGGCCGGTGCCGCAAACACCGGGCTACGACGGAGCTGCAGTCTCAAGACCTTGAAGAGGCGCACGACTGCCTCATTAAGTTGTGCCAGGAGGACAGCTTCAAAGAAGAACGGGCTGCCATCCTAAAAGGGCTTCCCGTACCTAACAGTAGCCACATAAAATCATTAGACCCGATGATCATCAACAATGGGTTGCTACGAGTGAGAGGACGTCTGAGTGCCTGCGAGGAACTTACATTTAATGAAAAGCACCCAGTGATTTTAGATGGACGTCACCCATTGTCCCGAAAGTTAATCGCACACTACCACGCGATGGCTTTACATGCTAACCACGAGACTGTTGTCAACAACCTTAGAGAAAAATACTGGGTTACGAAGGTCAGAACATCAGTAAAAACGGTAGTCTCGAATTGTCAGCTCTGTCGCATTCGCAGAGCCAAACCCATCACACCTAAAATGGGCGATTTACCTCTCGCACGGCTGGAGTCTACAAGAAGAGCGTTTGTGAGAGTGGGGGTAGACTACTTCGGCCCAATGGAAGTGACAATTGGCCGACGCCGTGAAAAGAGGTGGGGGGCGCTTTTTACTTGCCTGGCTACGCGCGCCGTCCACCTGGAATTAGCTGCCACACTGAGTACCGACTCAGCAATATTAGCCTTGCGGCGCCTGATAGCACGCCGCGGGCAACCAGCACATCTATACTCCGATCAGGGTACTAATTTTATCGGAGCCAACACCGAACTTCGGGCAGCACTCAAAGAATTTGACCACGACAAAGTCAAGGACGAAGCCACAAATCGAGGTATAACGTGGCATTTCAACCCCCCGGCAGCCCCACACATGGGTGGCTGTTGGGAACGCCTAGTGAGGTCCGTAAAGAACGCGCTACGGGCCACGCTGAAGGAACGAGCACCACGTGAGGAGGTCCTTTACACCCTCCTCACCGAGGCCGAACTCATCGTGAACAGCCGGCCATTAAGCTACGTGCACGACGACCACAATCAACCTGTGGTCCTGACGCCGAATCATCTACTCCTGGGCACTGCCTCCGGGAGTACGCCATTTGCGCCGAGCGACACCGAGGACATCGACTCCCGCCGGCAGTGGCGGCGTGTCAACGCGCTCGCCGACATGTTCTGGCGGCGCTGGCTCCGAGAGTATCTCCCGACTCTACAGTGTCGTGAAAAGTGGGCAAATAATGTGCCAAATGTGCGTATCAGTGATGTGGTAGTGATCGCGGACAATAACAAAGAACGAAGTGCATGGACAAAAGGTATTATAAAAGCAGTGTACCACGGAAATGATGGTATTATCCGTGTAGTAGATATTAAGACTGTGAATGGGGTCCTGCGTCGGCCCGTTACTAAAATTATTGTGCTTCCCACAGACCAGGAAGTAATGCGGCTGAACCCTGTTACTGGGGGTGGAATGTAGGTGAAGCACAGTAACGATTAGCTGTAAATGATTAGAAACAATAATAAATAGATCATTTATTTAGATAGTCAAGACCCGTTGTGTTAGTAATTACAATATTGACTTATAACTATTGTTAGTAAGCTGACTGACTGAATATAAGTAATTAGAATGTAAGTAAGACAGTTTGTAATTGCACAGAGATAGTTTTGATTATAGGTATTTTATTAAATCATAATAAAGATGGAAAACATAGGTATACAATTTAAGTAATGTTCCACAAGTAAATATGACAAAGTTCCATCCATCTAAGTAAACAAACCCGCTGATTGGATGAAGATTTTACATCCGGGTTCAAGCTCGACAAGTCGAAACCTGTCGGGGTTTGTTATTGTTAGTCGCAGGCCAAGCTTGAGGAAGACAAGGGGGAAGGGGCGGGCGGCCATCGCTTGCGCGCCCACGCTTGGTAGATCCGGCGCAGATAGAAATCAGTGTACACAATACTTGCGCCCATGTGCGTAATCTATAAATAAGACCGCCGTTAGAACAATGAGTCAGTCTTCACTTGTCCTCCAGCAGAGTAACTACTCGCTGTCTCCCTGTGCTGTGAAATTGTATCAAAGTATAAAAAGTCTGTGTAAAGTTGTGCCGAGTTTATTATAAATAGCGCGTGTTAATTATTTTGACTCATATCGTTAGTTTAACAAGTAAAGTAGAGTGATTGTATTAGAATTACGTGAATACAAAGTGTTTTTACCTCTATGTCGCTTGTTTTATTCCACTACCTCGTAAAGGGAACAACGTCACCCCCGCCTAGCCTGATCCCGGTGTCGTGTGTCGACAATACTCGTTTTATTTCATTTCAAAAGATAGCTTATCTTTTTTAATCAAAATAATTAGAAAAATTGTGTGATTTTAATGTGCGCAGGATGCGGGCGGCAAAGAGGGAACGAATGCTCTAGGTTATTTGGTCAGGGCCTGCGGATGGCGAGCTAAGGTGGCTCGCCGTCCGATAGCAACCAGGCCCGAGTCGACGGCGCGTCGTGTTCCACGCGCGCCTCAAAGTGCCGTCAGCAAAGAAGACGGGGCCCCATAGGGTCAGTGCCTGCTGGGGTTGCGGAATTTGTTCGAAAGAGTCACCGCGGCCCTGGAACGCAAAGGGCACAAGCAGGATCACGGGTGGGTTTTAGTCAGTAAGAGTCTGACACTCTCTTCCGCTCCGCCCAGAGCGGGAGAAGTCATTTGATGATTTCCCATCCAAAAAAAAAGGTTATTTGGTCAGGGAAACGCCTTAAAAGCGTGATTATGTATCAAGCTTCGATATTATTGGTCACATAATGGAGTTAATTTTAATTAATCACAATTGAAACTAACTGGCCAATCCGTCACAATTACCATACTTACCAAAAACTTGACAGTTAACATCTGCAAGCACTCTGAACGAGCAATTTGAAATTCAAACGAGGCACCGGAGTGTAATGAAAATAGTTTTAGCAAATAATTAACTTTTCAGCGCTGAAAACGTTGCGGAAAAAGTTGAAAAATATGCGGTTTTAGTACTTTTCAGATAGTTTTGCTATTTTGTGTGAAATTAGACTGTTTGACTAAAATTTTTCGAACTACTAGCGAGTGTAGATACAAATACTAATTTTGATTATGTTTACCTTTATCAATAAACTGCTTCAATAAATTATTGTTTTCATGCATAGTTCATCATCAAAAGTATTTTAGGTCCTCTTGTATTGTGTTGGCTGCATAGATACTATTGTATTAATCAAGTTTTTAAAACTAACAGACTTAGATGTGTTCTCTATAAGTTTTTTTGCGCCATTTTCCTTCCCAGGTTTACCTGGGAATATATACACTAGGAAATGGTGACGGGCGGGAAGTTTTTAAGCCTATAAAACTTTTTCGTACATTTTGTTAATAGGAAAAGTATAAACGAAGCTTGTTGCGTAAGTATATGTCCATATGTATGTACATATGTAGGTCATACCAGTTTGAGAATATCTTCCATTGCCTGATAATAAAGTTTTACCTGTAAATCCGGTACCGCAACAGTTTTTATTCACGATGGTAACTTACCTGAAAAGAAAAAATAAATAAATTAGTGTTATTTATTTACTGTTCTCGTTTTTCTTTGGAACATAAATGTTCTTATTAATACCATCTGTACTATAAATTCGTAGAAAATTTGCTATGATAGACAGATGCTATGAGACACAAAACCAGTGCTGGGTGTCTGACGCCCAGCAAATGCTGAGGCGGTAACCCTTTCGGTTCGGACACGCTCGGCGCATTCTGTACTTTTCTTCTCCTATAATTTGTGTTTGTAACCGTTGTGCTGTGTCTGTCCTGAATAAAAGTTTTTCTATTCTATTCTAAATGATCTTATTTGGATTCCGATTTTCCATAAGGACGTTCCGAAACCAGAAAACCTCATTCACTAAAATAGCATTTTAGTTTCAAATAAAAAAATATTAAAATCGCTTACAAAGTTCATAGAATAAGTAATAAAATCTGCATTTTGTCTTATACTTAAACAAAAGTCCGTTTATAGAATTAACGATTCACAAAGTGCAAACATCTGAGCCCAAAACCTGACAAGGCCGCACAGATTTATCTCTCCCGGCCTGAGCCTGCGACCCTGAGTACAGAACCAGGTCAATGCACCTCTGCACCATTTGGCTGCATCAGCTAGCTAAGGGTACGGATACACGGGCAATTTTAATCTTACGGCCGAACCCAATAACCTATCTATCACATACTGGATAGAAAAACAAATGAAACAACAGAAAACCTATATAATTTTTCTGTTGTTTCATTTGTTTTTCTATCTCCAGTATGTGATAGATCGGTTATTGGTTTCGGCCGTTAGAATAGAATACTCTTTATTATGTACACCATATAAGTTACAGAAAACATTACATAGGGTGACACAATGGGCGGCCTTATCGCTAAAAGCGATCTTTTCAAGACAACCTTTGGATGGATTTTAAAGAGAAAAGGAAATACAGTACTGGTAGTCTTGGGTGTTCTACTGCAATATAAAAGGGGCACTGACTGACTGACATATCAACGCACAGCTGAAACGATGTTTTTTTAGGGTTCCGTATACAAAGCGTAAAACGGGAAGATTCTGCGGTCCGACTGTCCGTCTGTCTTTCCGTCTGTCGCCAGGCTGTATCTCATAAACCATGATTGTTAGTTGAAATGTTCACAGATGATGTATTTCTATTGCCGCTATCGTATGACATACTAAAAAATAAAATAAAATCAATATTTAAGGTTTTTGCTCGATATTGATAACATCAACAGGTAGACGATTGAAATAGTCACAGAATATAATTTACTTGTATATCTATAATAATATACTAATATTATAAAGCTGAAGAGTTTGTTTGTTTGTTTGTTTGTTTGTTTGAACGCGCTAATCTCAGGAACTACTGGTTCGAATTGAAAAATTCTTTTTGGGTTGAATAGACCATTTATCGAGGAAGGCTTTAGGCTATATATCATCACGCTTAAGCCAATAGGAGCGGAGCAGCGATAAAGAATGTTTTAAAATCGGGGATTCCACGGGGACGAAGTCGCGGGCAGCAGCTAGTAATATTATAAAGAGGAAAGATTTGTATTTTTGTATGTCTATACTACTATTATAAAGAGGAAAGATTTGTTTGTTTGTATTGAATACGCTCCGAAACTACTGAACCGATTTGAAAAAATATTTCACTGTTTGGAAGCTACACTATCCCCGGGTAACATAGGCTATATTTTATCCCCGTATTCCCACGGGAACGGGAACTACGCGGATAAAACTGCGGGGCGCTGCAAGTAATATACATATGTACGTGTATGTGTTTCTGGACAATATTTGCTATTAAATTTGCCCGTATAAGCAGACCTTTAGTGGCGTATGAGATTAAAGCTAGGACGTCGTGGCTCGTGGCTACCTGCCAGGCCAGTCGGGTGACACCGCCCCATTATCTTGACTGACCTCAACAGCCAAGATTCTGCTGACGACAGCCGTTATTGAAGGGATGTGTGTAAACGTTTAGTGGTTTTTGGGCTTATAGACTGTAGTCGAGAAATGGTTGATGGTGAACGAGAAAAAAATGTGAATCTACTGTTAATAAATGCGAAAGTTTTGATGAATGAATATAGAATATGATATTCATGGGATTGGGCAGAGAGATAGATAATAGTAAAAATAACAAATACACCTAGCCTATTTTTTTTCCTGGGAGTTAAATCCCTTGACGAATTGCTTCTTGACTAAATGTTAATCTAAACTATAGGTACATTATGTATTATCCTTGGAAATTGAAAAAACTTGAATTTTGATTTATGGATTTTGTTCGGAATTATTAAGAAAATTTAATAATCAATTGTATTGTAAATGTTTATTAGAATTGATTGAATTCCAAATATTTCATTTTAGTTTTGTATGTATCGATTTTATATTCTTATATTGCTAAATAGTGTGTGACCTTTTTTACTGCTTAAATCATCAAATGACTTCTCCCGCTCTGGGCGGAGCGGAAGAGAGTGTCAGACTAAAACCGACCCGTGTTCCTTCTAATGTCCGCCGCGTTCCAGGGCCGCGGTGACTCTTTCGAGCAAACTTCGCAACCAAAAAATGTTTGCTGTCGATGGGTAGTTTTTTGAGTTAACCCCTTCGGACCTGAATTTATATAAAGTATCAATAAAAATATTTTTAAAGTTTTTCTGTGAGTTAGAAGTGCAGTTAAGGGTTTTTTGTATAAATATTCAATTTATCACTTTTAGATTTTTGGAAATTTTTATGTCCACTTGAGTGGACATCAGGTTTAGAGCGTTGTATTAATACATAATTTAATAAATAAATGATTTGTTATGCTATTTTGAAGTAAGTAAGCAAAACTATGTAATTTTATTATAATGGTTTATTCATTATTTAATATTGAACACTGTTAGGATTATTCTAGTTTTTGATTAAAATTTCGAAAGCAATTTCGCTCACTAGTAACACAGATGTACATACACGTACATGTATGTATTTCATATTTCAGGCAATAAATATGCGTCTTTCCTTTACATCCTGGATGTTTATAGGTCCTTTCTTTTGACTATATTCTGACAGGTGGTCGACAGTGTCGTACTGGATTTCGCTCGCTGGTCTTATTTCAGTTCTGGAACGGTGTCGTTTTGGTGTAATTGATAAATTTACTGGACTGCTACCACCAGATGCAGGCCGTCCTCTTTTTCTGCTAGGAATTGGATTCTCCATTTTTATTAGAGCCTCTGCAATACGCTGCCGAAAGTGCAACAGATCTAAAACGTCTGTACTTGGTGGAATCCCAATACAAACGAAGACGAGGTAACTTTAGGTCACCCATTATAATAGGCTTGAAATTACAGACTTCATTTGTCACCGCATACAAATTTATATTGAACGTAAAATCTTCATAGGGTCTCTGATATATTATTAGAAAAATCTATGAGAGCGCAAGGTGAATCTATATCAGAAGGTGGTGATTCGAGCTGACCAAATGACTTGTGGTGATTCGAACTATAAATGTTTTCTTCAAATTATTTTATTTTAGGGCTTACTGCTTGATCCGGGTCTTGGTTCTTCCTCTTCTAAGGCTTCTTCCTCTACTACCTATATCTTCTTCCTCTTCAGAGTGTTCTCTTTCGGTTAATAGCGTTATATTACTACCCACACGGACCTTTTTTTCTGGTATTACCTGTACAATTTCATCGTCACTTTCTTCATCAAGATCCGTTGTACGTTTTCTAATAAAAGAAAAAAATGACATCTTGGCTTTTGGATAGATCAAAACCTAAAAAGAAATAAAAATGGCATGCATAATTCAGTACAAAATCTTTTTATAAATGCGAACATTCTACAACAATTGTGACCCTATGTCCACTGAAATGGACATAGCTTCAACTGCAAAATTTTTTGACAAGAACTACATAGTTTGTAATTTTTGGTAATGAACATCTTAGTAAATATGATCACTATACAGAATATAAAATATCTAAACAATCGATTAAGTCGTTATAGAGAAAATAAAATAAAACTAAAGACTTACTTGCTTTGTGCGTATCCATGGCGAATGTCAACACTTGACTAATTATTTCGTCCTACCCACAAAAAATACGATTGTGTTTTGTTTGTAGTAACGTTTCTAGGTAAGTCACCGATACAGTCAAATATTTACACTAGCATTTTTATTATTCTGTTTCATATTACACGCAATAATAAATCGTGTCCATTGAAATGGACGCAGGGTCCGAAGGGGTTAACATAACCTTACTGTAAGACCTCCTGCACCACCAAGAATCATACTGAAATACTTTGACTACACAAAAGGCCAAATTCTGAGGATTGCCTTTTAAAAAACCGCACTCAAAAAACATTCCGCCCAGAACGAAAGACCTATGAAGGTTAAATTGAAAATTTACTATAAAGAGACAAACCAAGAACGACGAAAAAAAAAACAGAACATAAACACATCGCATGGAAACCTATGTATTTCATATATGTATATACAGTTCAAAAACAAGAACATGACACGTAACTTGTTAAAACTGAATAACAAGGTTTTTATTCCACAAAATTTTAAAAATCTTGGTTTGTGTCTGTGGTCTCATACGCCTTTCCATACCACAGTTGGCATTGGCAAAATAGGGTAGTTAACTAATAAAATTTAATTAGTCCGTCTGATAGATTTCCAAAAAATATTGGACACGTATTTTTTCTTTTTTCACGTAAACAAAAAATGAAGACGATACAGTGCGTTGAAAACTCGTGTGACGTCACTACTCGCTACATTTTTACCGAGCCGTGACGTCACAAGCCCCCACTCCTGATCTTTGATGCTTTGTATCTTCGTCAGTTTTTTTATAGATTTGATAATGTAAAAAATACGTGTCCAATATTTTTCGATAATCTAACTGACAAACTAAATCTATATACTTATAATAAATCTGTAGAGAGGTCAATTCTGTACAAGGAATATATTTTCAAAATAACTATCAGGGGGTGATTAGTGATCGATACTGGTGCCAAAAATGCAATCAGTAAAATTTTTGTCTGTCTGTCTGTTTTTCTGTCTGTCTGTCTGTCTGTCTGTCTGTCTGTCTGTCTGTCTGTCTGTCTGTATGTTCTTTATAGAAACAAAAACTACTCGACCGATTTTAACGAAACTTGGTGCAATTATTCTTCATACTCCTGGGCAGGTTATAGTATACTTTTCATCACGCTACAATCAATAGGAGCAGAGCAGTGAAGGAAAGTGTTGGGAAAACGGAAGAAGTTACTCCATTTTTTAAGCTTCAGTCGCGTGTGTAGCCTTAATGGTTGAAGTTACATAGAAATCATGTATTACGGAAATGTTCTACATAAAATTATCTAAAAAATATCCCGAAACAGCATGTCTATCTTTTGTCAATTTTAAACCGATCGGGCTGAGAGTTTCAAAATCGGGGGTAAAGTAACTATTCCAAGCGGACGAAATCGCTGGCAAAAGCTAGTATAATCATATTTTTATTCCTCAGGAAACATCCCTAATTGTCGACATGAGCACCATTTCCATTAAAAAAATTGAATAGAATCATAAAACAAAGGACGCTCTGATAGAGAAACGGAGAGGGGACACATAAAATATCATTCGACAGTATAAAAATCACAAGAAGCGACACCTTAATTTCGGTGCCTCCTCATGAATATTCCAAGTCCCAGAAGATTAATCAATTGTAATTAAAAACGCTTAATTCTTGTCGATGCGGAAGATTTTTTCAAAGGCCTTTTGCTGTTATTAAAACCGTAGAGCGTGAATATCCTCGGGAACAGTTGCTAGAAGCGACATTGATCGTTTTGTACAAACCGTTGGTGTCAGTGTTTGTCACTGTTGGCTTTTAGAAATTGGTGGTCCATGACTATGGAGTATATTTGGCTATATTTTGTAAATCCTAGAAAATACAAGACCCAGTAAAAAAAATATGAAGTTAAGAGTATACAAAACTACATTGAAGATTAATTGCTATGATAAAAGTTCGTGAGCCGTTGCTCCCGGCTGTCGTTTGTAGATCTTTGACACTCTTGAAAGGTAGACAGTAGCCAGAAATAACCGTGAATAATCTTGCCAAGGGATATCGTATTACCTCGTTACTGTCCTATACAATATATGAAATAAAAATAAGTAATTTACCATACCTAAAAATAAATATTTGAATAAAAACACAGAATTATAAACCCAATTAAACATATCTTATAATTCAAAGTAATATTGAATTCCTTGAATTGCTACTTAGCCCTCTTTTTCTCTCCTTATTTTGCTGTGCCCGACAGGGTCCATATTGATCCCAAACTTTGTTATACCAGCTATGTAGTATATATGGAAAGCAATGAAGAATTGAGTATTGAGTTCAGATGGTTAGTCGCTCCATGTAAAATACTGGTATTGAGCTGTATCCTGTATATCTGGAAGCTGACCCCACAAAGGCAATTTCGATGCCCTAGTTTTGTTGCAAAGGATGGCTAGGTAGGTAAATTAAACCGATCCCGTTTATTAAATTGATTGTCATGACACCTTAAACGGTAAACCTGTGTTACATTACTTTATATTTTGAACGTGGGTAAGCCAAGGTAATGCACATTCACTGACAAGGATTTATCGTGTGCGTCATGCCAGCGAGTATAATGTACTCGTAGTTACGTAAAACTGAGAGGGTTGAACGGGGAAACGTTTTTAAAGGTTAATTAATGAGGTGGAAGTTATTCATGTTTATTTAAAACAATGAGCAATTTTTATCGTTCAAGACACAAAGGAAGGAAAATTGAATAAGGAAAATGAGAGAGAGAAGAGAGAGAGAGAGAGAGAGAGAGTCTAACCACGTTTTTTATGGATCGGAAATCATCAAATTCATATTGACTAAACCCACCCGTGATTCTTCAAATGCCCTTTGCGTTCCAAGGCCGCGGTATTTCTTTCGAACAATTACGCACCTCTGGCAAGAATCTTACCACACTGAGATGAAAACGTAACACTAGAAGTTATGGAAGGGTTGCTAAAAATTTCATACATCGTGAGGAAACCGGCATGTCCTAGAACCAGACTATGTAACATTTACCAACTCGCACTGGGCCCGCGTGGTGGATTACGGCCCATTCCCTCTCCTAGAGAGGAGGCCTGTGTCCCAGCAGTGGGAACGTTAAAAGGCTGATTATGCTTATGCTTATACTATGCTAGAAATTTGGTTTATTTTCGTCATTCACACAAAAAATGTAGATAATATTTTGTAAGCAAAAATAAGTAGGTATACAAGGAGAAAAGAATGAGTTTATGTATGTATATGTATAATTATTTGCTCTGGCTTTTTCCATCCAGAACAACATAAAAAGAAAAGTTTTATAAGACATCACAAAAACTCGTACACGACAAACGCTTCACAAAAACAAAGAAGAGAAAAACTTTCAATTAAACCTCATTTTCTTCACAAAACTTTGGTAATTCAGGACACTTATATACCTACATACAAACAAACGTACGGAAATGTCAATACAATTACTGGCAACAAAGCTGAAACCGGGACAATGCATTCTTAAACCCGGTTTCGAAACTTTGGAAAGTTTTCTCATTTCCAGTCCCGTTATTTCGTCTGTGCAGAAGCCATTCTCCCGACTTCCCCAAGATTTTATTTACCGTAGAATTTTAAAGTTTTCATCGAAAGTTCGTCTATAAATCATGATTTGGCTAAAGTTTTGAGATAGTAAGAAAGATTAATAGTGAAATATTGCTTACTAGCAGCGCCCCGCGGTTTTACCCGCGTAGTTCCCGTTCCTGTGGGAATACGGGGATTCAAGATTCAAAGCATTTATTTCAATTAAACCCTTTACAGGCCCTTTTGAATTGCCAAGTCGAAAGAGGTGAAGCTATCTGCACGTTCCAAAGCGTAGATCTCTATGGAGAAGAACGTGCAAGAAACTCCACGGACGCTCTTTTAAATCATGTTCTGTACATGTGTTACATAACCTTGGTTACATCCTTGGTCGCTTCTATATGTGAGGACAATGCAAAGAAAAAAAAAAGGAAACTATAAAAACAATTCAAAGTATAAAGATTAAAACAAGTCAGTGGCAGTTAAGAGGTGACCAGTCTCAACCGACGGCGCCCGTTCACGAACATGACGCGTGTATTGGCACCACGGGGATAAAATATAGCCTATGTTACTCAGGGTGAATATAGTTTTCTAATGGTGAAAGAATTTTTGAAATCGGTCTAGTAGTTTTTGTGTTTATTCGTTACATACAAAAATACAAATCTTTCCTCTTTATAATATTAGTATAGATATATTTACCATTATTTTTTTCTTTTTTTTCTGGATGGGAAATCATCAAATTACTTCTCCCGCTCTGGGTGGGGCGGAAGGGAGTGTCAGACTTTTACTGACTAAAACCCACCCGTGATCCTTCTAGTGCCCTTTGCGTTCCAGGGCCGCGGTGACTCTTTCGAACAAATTCCGCAACCAGATTTATTTACCTGAGCTTAACGGGGTGAAGTACCGAATTGCACGTACGTTTCCATAAGCAAGAGGACCTCATGTCTACTTAAATATGTGAGCGTTGAGGTTAAGCAACGCTTGCCAAACTTGGTTCCTGAATAGGTATCAATCTCGGCTTTCACGTGAAAGCTAAGCAAAGGTATGTAACAATACTATTTTTATTACTTTTATAATGCACTAGCTGTCCGCACAACTTCGTTTGTGTCACATTTTTCATGACTGCTCCGATCCTATTAGTCTTAGCGTGATGATATATAGCCTATAGCCTTCCTCGATAAATGGTCTATTCAACCCAAAAAGAATTTTTCAATTCCAACCAGTAGTTCCTGAGATTAGCGCGTTCAAACAAACAAACAAACAAACTCTTCAGCTTTATAATATTAGTATAGATTAGCTTCTGCCCGCGACTTCGTCCGCGTGGAATAGTTACTAATCCCTCGATTTTGAAACATTCTTCGTTGGTGCTCCGCTCCTATTGGTCTTAGCGTGATGATGTATAGCCTTCTTCTATAAATGGGCTATCAAACACTGAAATAATTTTTCAAATCGAACCAGTAAGTAATTCTTGAGACTAGCGCGTTCAAGCAAACAAAGTCTAGATGAGTTATTTTTATAATAATAACAGTTCGTGCCGATACAATACTACTATAGAGGCCCTTGCAAAAAATAACACATAAATAATTACTCCGTGAAAGTGTTCATGTAATAATAATAATTATTATTTACAGTATACGCATGGGTTATGTAGATAGTAAGGTCAACCCTTTTTTATTTTTGGATGGGAAATCATCAAATGACCCCTCCCGCCCTGGGTGGAGCGGTAGGGAGTGTCAGACTTTTACTGACTAAAACCCACCCTTGATCCTTCTTGTGCCCTATGCGTTCCAGGGCCGCGGTAACTCTTTCGAACAAATTCCGCAACCCTAGCAGGCACCGACCCTATGGGGCCCCGTCCTCGGTGCTGACGGCTCCTTGAGGCGCGCGTGGAACACAACGCGTCGTCGACTCAACCTGGTATCGGACGGCGAGCCAAGTAAGGTCGACCCTCGAGTAACGCTTTGACCTTGAGATGGCTACCATAATACAGGGTTTCAATGGAAACAATTTAAAGGCATATCTTTACTGATTTTGTTAGACACCGCTGACGAACGATCTACAGTACTTTTTAACTGCTCACTAGATCATCATCATCATCAGTATTTCAGCTGAACGTTCTTTACAGCTGGATATAGGCCTACCCCAAAAGTCACCACATTGATTGGTACTTTGCGACTCGCATCCAGCTGATTTCCGTGGACCTCACCAGATCATCGGTGTTCTTGCAGGCCTACCAACGCTGCGTCTTCCAGTACGCGGTCGGTAGGCCTCCAAGCTTTCAACATTTAAGCTTGGCGATTCTTCTTTACTCAGCTATCTGCGATACACAATATGAGTGTTGTGCCCCTATTCTGAACATGAGCTACAAGTTGGGTTGTCCTAAGTAATCTTACACTATTTTTTTGTCGTGAGAAATCATCAAATTACTTCTTCCACAGTGTCAGACTCTTACTGACCAAAAACCACGCGTGTTACTTCTAGTGCCCTTTGCGTTCCAGGGACGCGGGGGACTCAATGAATGCCACTTATGCTGCAACAAAAGGAGCCACAGTCTTTTCCCAACTATATTGGGGTCAGCAGCCAAACAACAGATTTTACGTGGAGTGACTGCTTACCGAACCTCCTCAACCCTTTTTTTTCTATGAGAAATCAGCCGCCCGCCGCCCTTTGCGTTCCAGGGCCGTGGTGACTCTTTCGAACAAATTCCGCAACCCTAGCGGGCACTGACCCTATGGGGCGCGCGTGGAACATGACGCGCCGTCGACCTTTAAACACGGTACTTCTTGGCAAGACTGGAACCAGATTTTCTGGCTTCAGCCAATCCGTAACGAATGCCGAAGATCTACAAATGACAGCCGGGACCAACGGCTTTAAGTGTTTTCCGAGGCACGGAGGAGTCTCGGTATGATAAGATGGTCATGGTAACTCAACCACAAACCCATATGGCTGTTATTATTTAGACACAAGCTCTTATATTGGAGTGGAGTGACGTCACGGACGCTTTACGGTGCACATCAGCTGTTCGTGTTATCACTAAAATAAAATAATAAACATAAGTTATTCTCCATAAAGTTTATATTTACAATATCACAATATTGGAACTTACGTGCTAGTTTGTGTGCAAGTGAAAACAATAGTGTTACGGCCGTGTAATATCTTAAAAACCAATTAACATTTTGGAACGTTTTCAAACATTGAAGTTACTTCTACATATTGTGTGTGACCGATACCTCCAAAAAGTGTCTTTTTACAACATAAAGTGTTGCTAGTAACGAACCATAGATCTTGCATTTGGATCAATATTTTTTCGCGGAGTGGGCGACATCTATCGTTACCAAAGTGTGAGGGACGCTGGTGCCATCTAGCTGTGAATAGCCGTATCACTTGGAACCATGGCCAAATGCGCAGCGTGTGGAAAGTTCCTCTCAGCGAAAGGGGGCGCTACATGTGGCAACTTCGCTTGTCACAACCGTTTTCATCTTGCTTGCTTGCCCGATGCAACGCAGGTAAACAGCGACTGGTTGTGTCCTGATTGCAAAAATAAAGTGCCTAAGGGTGATAATAGCGCCACACCCGTCAGAAACCTGGGAAGTGGTACACCTGCAATTCGAGCGGTTGCGGCGGGCGTAGCAGCGGCAGTGGCCAACTCAACAGTGGCAGACTCAGCAGCGGCAGGCCCAGCAGCGTCAGGCTCAGCAGCGGCAGGGGCCGTGTCTGCTGCATCAGATCAGGGCGCCATGAACAGATCGCCAGCAAAAATAGCCCAGGTTCAAGGCTCCATGACCAAGCCCTCTTATGTAATACCTAAGGTGTTGCCTCGGGCTGGGAGCGAGCAAGGTACTGATGGGGAGCCTTCGCCTGAGACACAGCTCACTCTACGTGAGGAAATTAGGCTCTTCAGGTCTGAGTTGCGGGAGGTAAGGGATGAAATGCGGGAGTTTCGTCGGGAGATGGCTGACCTCCACTCATCAATGGGAGTTTGTACTCAACGAGTGGACAACCTTGAAGCCAGAATTGAGGCTCTGGAGAGCAAGCAAAATGTGGCTCTGCCTGACAACAAAGTCAGCCAACTTGAGCATATTGTAGGGCAGCTACAACTGGAGCTCAACGACCGCGAACAAGATCTGCTCGGTGCCGACTTGGAAATATCAAATATCCCGGACATACCTGGCGAGAATGTGGTGCACACTGTTGGGCTGGTAGCGGCGAAGCTTGGGGTAACCCTAGAGGAACGCGACATAGTGTTCGCTCAGCGTGTGGGTCTGCGCATGGATCGCGAGGCGCAGTCAATTGTTGCGGGCGCAGCGAGTCCAACGGGAGCGGCGACGGCGACAGTGCGCGGGCGGCGCATCGTGGTGCGTCTGACGCGCCGCGCTGTGCGCGATGAGCTGCTGCAGGGCGCGCGGGTGCGCCGGGGAGCCACTACAGCGGACTTTGGTCTCAACTCGCCCCCGCGTCGCTTTTTTATAAATGAGAGGCTCACGAGATCCAACAAGCATCTCTTTTATCGTGTGCGTGAGGCTGGTAGTCGTCTCGGCTGGCGATACACTTGGACGAAGAACGGCCGTATCCTTGCCAAGCAGGGTGATGGTAAGCCGACTCACTGCTTTCGCACAATGGAGGACTTGACTCGTGTTTTTGGAGATGTTAAATCTGCGGAGAAGGAAGTTTAGCTTCCGTGGGGGGCGATTGTTAGTAATTTGTTTGGTTCACATAGACTATTTTATTTTAAGATCCAATATTTGTCAACCTGTTTTACGTGTTTTTATATTTTTAAGTTTGCTCTGTGCGGGGTCAATAGTTCTCCTATCTCAGTATTTGACTGTTTTACTGTATGATCCAGCTGCCCGAGCATTGACTACATACGCATACACACATTATTTATTTTTTAAAATACTTTTTCTAAGCTATACTATTTACCTATACTATACTTTAAAAACTGAATTACATAATTTATTGCACACTATTTACATCATGTATGTTATATATAATTATCTTAAAAATGCTTAAGACTAAAAACCTAAAAGTTGGTTTGTTTAATGCGGGGTCGCTAGGTACTCGCCATGATGAGTTTCTTGTAGCCATGGAAAACATTGCGGTGGATATTATGGCGATTAACGAGACCTGGCTCCGGCAGGGGGAGGAGGGTCGCGCGCCCAGCGTGCCGGGCTACCGGCTGCGGCACGTGCCGCGCGCGCGCACCGTGCGCGGCGGCCGCGGCGGCGGCGTAGGCTTCTACGTGCGGCGCGGGGTGCGCGCGCGCCTCGTGCCGCACCCGCCCGCGCCGCAAGTCGAGCAGATGTGGCTCCGACTGAACGTCAACTCGCATTCAGTTGTAGTTGGCACTGCATACAGGCCGCCGTGGCTCGATGTCAATGTCTTCCTCGATGCGCTTACAGACTCTCTTTCCTCTTTAATGAGCGCAGATAAAGTTATTTTGTTGGGCGACTTCAATATTAACATGCTAAGCCAATTAGAAAGCAAAACCAAATTACTTAGCAATTTCTTAGTTTCCTGTAAATTAAAACAAATTGTTACAGAACCTACACATTTTACTGACCACAGTGAGACATTAATTGACATTGTATGCACTGATGCCCGTGTACGTGAAGTCTCTGTATCTCACATACCAGAGCTCGGCCACCATGCAGTAGTAGTGGTTGAATTTAATTTTAAGGTTGAGAAGCCATCCCCACACTGGGTCACCTACAGGCCACTGAAAGATATACTACTGGACCACTTTAATAAGGACTTGAATAGGATGGATTGGAGGTATATTGAAAGCCTGGAGGATGTAAATTCAATGGTGGAAACTTTTAATAACTACATATTGAATTTATTTAATTTACATGCGCCCCTCAAAAGAATTCTTATTAAAGATAAGTCCTTGCCTTGGATAACAGACACTGTAAGAGAAATGATGAAGTTGCGAGACAGAAGTCATAATAAGGCAAAAGCTACTAAAGCATTGAAACATGTTGAATCATATAGGGAGCTCAAATACCTTGTTAGAGCTGCTATTGAAAGTGAGAAGTGTGCATATTTCAAGACTAACATAACTCAAAATATTAAACAGCCTAAGAAGTTATGGAGTCACATTAAATCCTCCATAGCCATCTCAAGAAAACCGGAGCCCACGTTACCACACTTTTGTAGTGATCCGGAAAAAATTAATGAAAATTTTTTGGATGTACCTGGTAGCGGTGTGGTTACCACTGCCGATTTATCATATTTTGAACACCATAGATTTGGCAATGGTCACTTCCAACTTGAGCCGGTCCAGGAGGACTTGGTGTTAAAGCTTATGTATGGTCTGAAATCCAATGCTCTGGGGTCTGACTCTATCTCTCTGGAGATGCTGAGGATGACTCTTCCGTGCACTCTCCCAGCTATAACGGCCATCATCAATCGCTCCATCACCACCTCCTCATTCCCTGATCTGTGGAAATTGGCTATAGTCAGACCTATTCCTAAGGTACCTAATCCAGCCAGCATAAAAGAACTTCGACCAATTAGTCTATTGCCATGTCTCTCCAAGGTCCTGGAGAAGGTTGTCTCCAACCAGCTTCGGGCATATCTTGAGGAGCATAATATACTTCCGCTTGTTCAATCAGGTTTTCGCAAGGGACACAGCACAGCCACTGCCCTTCTTGATGTGGTCGGAAACACCCTAGAAGCCAGAGACAAGGGCATGGGTACCTTACTTGTCCTACTAGATTTTTCACGAGCTTTTGATTCTATTAATATTTCGCTTTTGCTCTCCAAGCTGTCTTACTATGGATGTCAGCCTGAGACAGTAAAATGGTTTCAAAGTTACTTGACTCACCGAACTCAGTTAGTCCAGGTTATAGGCGATGGTGATGGAGCTGTCAAATCCTCTGATCCCAAAGTCGTAAATAGGGGCGTGCCACAGGGATCAATCCTGGGCCCGCTTCTTTTTATCCTGTACAGTGCTGATATTACAAACTGCCTGCTCAATGCCAAGTTCCACCTATATGCTGATGATTTGCAGATGTATTTATCATTTCATCCTCAGCAGACTGTTGCCACTGTAAATAGAATAAACGAGGATTTAGATAGGATCTCAGCCTGGTCAATGCGAAACTCCCTTGTTTTGAACCCAGCTAAATCTAAGTTCATGATTATGGGAACTAGAGACTTTTTAAATAAAATGAGTAATATCAGCTTAGACTTGAGGATTGATGGGTGTTCTGTGGAAAGGGTGCAGGAAGCCCGTAATCTGGGGGTGATATTTGATGAGCAACTGCATTTTGAGACTCACATCACGGAGGCTGTACGCAATTGTTTCTATCGACTCAAACTCCTGTACCGTGTGCGTCCCTACATAAGTGTGGATATGCGTGTCATGCTCTGTGAGTCACTAGTTTTGTCTAAGCTGAACTATGCTGACACTGTGTATGGGGCGTGCATTCTTGGTAGGAGCGAAAGGCTAATCCAGCGCGTACAGAATGCTTGTGCAAGGTTTTGTTTTAATGTACCCCCTAGGTCTCACGTAACTCCTTTTTTAAATAAGGGTAATTTGATGAGAATGTCAGACCGGAGAAAGCTTCATCTGGCTACCCTACTATTTGGCATAATTCTCACAAAAAAACCAGACTATCTGTATAGCAAATTAACCTGGTCGCGAGATGTAAACAAAGTCAAAACGAGAGCGTCTGCTTACCTCTTATTGACCTTACCGCATAGAACTGCTGCATTCCGGGGAAGTTTTAAATTTGCAGCTTCTCGCTGCTGGAATGACCTGCCACCGCCGTTTCGTGCTATAAAAACCGTTAGTACATTTAGTTATAAATTCAAGCAATACTTACTACGTATTCAAAAAGAAACGACATAAACTTACCCGGGGTCTGCACGCAGTTTGTAATGGTGACATTTGTTCCATTTTCGCAGCATAACCCTTTCTTGCAATAAAACACTACACTACACGTCAGTTACTATACAACGATATTTATTTTTGCTATCTAGCGCTGTTTTAGATACTAATGTCGAAATGGCTTTTTGTTTCGTTTTATTTACTTTGTTTATTTCCATCGTCTCTTATTATTTTTGACAGCCGACCATAGTACCTCCAATGCGCCCGCGCGTTCCGTCATTTGTCTATGATTTCGACAAATGATGCTGGAGCAATGGGCCATTAGCGTTGGTCGATGTTAATTTTTTAATTTGTTGTATGTGTGTCTTTCATTATTACTTTTTATTTTTTATTTCATATATACATTATTTTATATCCATTTATTTCATTTGTATTTGTACATTTCATGTTAGTAGGTATGTGTTCCGTGAGTGTATCCGTGGCATCACAGGCCCTATCAGAATACCAGCGCTGTGGTATATACTAAAAATTTTATTATTTTTTTTAAATATCGCAGCATATGCTGAGATGGGGACCTTTTTTGGCCTCGCACAATTTTAAATTAATAATACTTTTATTTTATTTTTCTTTGTTTAATGTGCGAGCCCTAAATAAATATTTTTCTTTCTTTCTTTCTTTCTATATTAGATGTTATCATTGATTCGGAAAGAAGATGAAAAAGACTCGCATCTTAAGTTACTTTAAAACACCTAATCATAAATCATAATCAGCCTTTTAATGTTCCCACTGCTGGGACACAGGACTCCTCTCTAGGAGAGGGAATGGGCCGTAATCCACCACGCGGGCCCAGTGCGGGTTGGTTGGTTGAGACACCTATTACGTATGCATTAATTCAACAAAATGTCTGTAATTTTAAAAACATAAATTTTATCGGTGAGGCTCAAGAGTCAGGTGTTACTAATACGATCTACAACATTTGCAAAAATGCTCGAGAACTCGAGCCGAGCATGATAGATTGCCTGTAGGGGAATAAGCGGGGAAGGGGGATAATGCGATATGTGTTCCGATCAAATTTTATTTGTTTGCAAAGCTTTTTGGATCGAAAGGTAAGTAAAATGTTTGGGGAGTCTGTTTGAGTTATGGAAAACATTACAGGTAGGTTAGTAATAGGTTTTTGAAGTAAACGTGAAAAGAGAAGTCTTTGGGACTGCGGATGGAAGGCGTTGGGTGGCTTGCTGTCCAATAACAACCAGTCCCGGGTCGACACGCCCGTCGTGTTCCACACGCGCCTCAAAGTGATGTCAGCATAGAAGTCAGTGCCTGCCAGGGTTGCGGAATTTGTTCGAAAGAGCCACCGCGGCCCTGGAATTCAAGATACAAAGCATTTATTTCAAATAAACCCTTTACAGGCACTTTTGAATTGTCAAGTCGAAAGAGGTGATGATCTGCACGTTCCAAAGCGTAGATCTCTATGGAGAAGAACGTGCAAGAAACTCCACGGACACTCTTTTAAATCATGTTCTGTATTACATAACTTTGGTTACATCCTTGGTGCTTCTCTTCCCTTCCCTTCCCTTCCCTTTTTTTTTCTTTGCATTGTCCTCACACAGAGGACAATGCAAAGAAAAAAAAAGGGAAACTATAAAACAATTCAAAATATAAAGATTAAAACAAGTCAGTGGCAGTTAAGAGGTGACCAGTCTCAACCGACGGCGCCCGTTCACGAACATGACGCGTGTATCGGCACCATTTAGCTCAACCATTTTGAAGGGAACTGAATGATCTAACACACGCGCCACCATCAGCGAGACATTTGAGCGAGCATGACATACTCTCAACTGCCATTTTAGTTCAAGTCACAAAGTAAACTATAACCTGTAAATGGCTCCATGGTACTCACATTTACAATATTATATATAGAATGAAAAGGGCGTTAGGAGGAACATGGATGGGTTTCAGTCAGTAAAAGTCTGACACTCCCTGCCACTCCACCCAGAGCGGAAAACGTCATGTAGGACAATAGTTTAGGTTTTTGAAGTAAACGTAGTTATTTGGAAAGTTGCTTGGAGAAGCACCCGCTAGTAAGATTTTAATTTTCCGCCAGTTAGAATTTAATCTTCAACTAACTTTCACCTTTCCGTGGCTTAATTCGCGGTAACGAACCACTAGGATAAGAGTGTCTTATGTACCGGTCCAAATCATGGTCATTTGCTCCGTTTTTTCTCCCTCCCCTACTGACGCGTGCCAAATCCCGTTGTGAAAAAGGGATAGAGCTATGCGTATAGTCAGACAACATAGCCCTTGCCCCCCTACTATGACGTGGCAATGCCATCACGATATCATAGTGAGAGAGACGGAGCTATACATAATGAATAGCACTATCCATAGCTCACAATGGATTCGTGAGACTATGACGTGGCATGGTAGGGGGTTAAGCCACTTCTGATTAGCAGTTTAGCTATCTTCTTCAATTCAATTTTAATGCGCCACATAGACATTAGAATTGTAATAACACTTATTCATGCTACATATTTCGATGAATTCGTTCAAATGTTCGCATAAATACTATTCAACGTACGGCCAGTCGTATAAGTAACAGGCACTGGTGCGTTATAAAGACGTAAAGGGCGACTAACACTGTATCATTTTACGTAATAATATTTTTGTGATCCGAGTGTTTTATAGCTGTTTCGGGCTCCGTACCCAAAGGAACCCTTTTAGTAAGCCTCCGCTGTCCACCCGTATTTTTTCCTTCATGGGTGAGTGGATCAAAAACGTACGTAGTAGGTAAGTTAATAGATTTGCTTGATTTGATCAGATTTCAAATGTACCCACACGTCTTTTAAAAGGTTCATTAGAAAACCAGCGTCAGACAGCGTCAGTCTGTCTGACATATCGCTGATATGGACCCTTTTTCTGCTGCCGTGAGACAGTCAGTAAGTTTTTAACCGACTTCCAAAAAAGGAGGAGGTTCTCAATTCGAGTGTTTTTTTTTGTGTTACCTCATAACTTTGTCGTGGGTGCCCCGATTTTGATGATTATTTTTGTATTCGTGTAAGCTGGTGCTTGTCGTGTGGTCCAGGACTCAAAAATCAAAAAATCATAGCAAATCTTTTGGGATTTCTGAAGTCGCATGTTTGTTTATATACCAATGTAATTGGTACGTTTAGGAGAGGGGTACACCCCCCCCGTACAAAAATAAAACGTAATTTTCATTCATGCCATTTTTGTAACAAACGTTTTTTTCTTATTTCTTTCATTCTGTTTTTCTTTCTTTCGTTTTTCTTTCTTTCTTCTGTTCTTTTTTTTCTTTCTAATTCCGGATAGGAGTCACAAACCAGAGTCTGAGTTTGGGTCAAATTTATGGCAAAATAGGCTCACCCCCTTTTAAATGGGACGTCAGATTTAATATATCTCATTACTCCAGTAACCGCAGACGCGATGTCTGTTGTGACAATAATATTATTATATCGACGGTTAAAAGGAAATAGGGTATAAGCGACAAAAAATGAAATGTTCAGGAGAGCCGTTCAAAGTTTTAAATTTTAGAAAAACTGACGTAATTTTGTCATTTATTAAGATATCGTGAAAACTAAAACAGTTCTAAAATCAGAAAAAAATGGAGCATTTACCGGTATTTTTAGTTTTAATGATTTCACACTATTTAAAGTGATTTTTGTCGCTTATAACAATAGCTTTTAATTTTCCAATGAGGAAATATGGCATAAGATACAAATGACAAAGTAAAATATTAAAGGATAAGAAGCCTAAGCGACATATTGATTTCTCACACAGCAAGGTAAAAGGGGATAAGAGACTAGACAGTTCAATAAGTGTTATAGGAAAAGAAGGATAAGGTACTTTTCACAGTGGTTGTATGGAAGCTAATAGAGCACAAGAAACAGTCGGCTTTCAAAACAATACCAGGATATAAGACATTAGTGACGCACAATGTCGCTTGAAAGCAAAGGAAAAGAAGGATAATCAACATTTGGCATTGCGTGAGTCTATGGAAATATGGATGAAAAGACACCCCAAAAATAATGAAGTAGCGCAACCAACACGATCCTTCATCAGGATAAGAGCTAAAACGGGTATTGCACTACTGTAATTTTGTTCCTAACTCGTAAAATAGGGTGAAGTATTTTAAAAGTATTAGGGAGTCGATTTTCATACAAAAAGACTAAGGATCCTTAGTCTTAGGGGCCTATTTCAGTATACCCTACCCGTTCAAGTGATTCTAATTTACACTAAATAGTAGATTTCAAAGATGATAGTTCGTCATTATAGTTATTTTAATGTCACCTACTTACCTATTTATTAACAAGCGGATAGTAGGACTTTTTAAATAAAAAAAGACATTTTTTATGTTTTCAATAAGGAAAAATCAAAGCTACTTAAAAAGGAGTGGTTAGGTAGCCAACCCGCCTACCCAGCGTGGCGATTATGGGCAAATACCTTCAATGCAGAACAACAAAAAGCCACGGCCTCCAGTTCCCGGCGGTCCCGCTATTCCTGGTCATGGTGGCGACCACGGTAACGGCGGGGCGGGGGGTGCCAAGAATCTCCGTGCTACAGGAGGCCACCATCACCATAAACTGAAACTAACCCTGGCGACGCACGCTACGGCTTGACTCGCATCTGACGCAACTCGAGGTGAAACTTGGGAAAATTAGGTGGCAAACACTAGGGTTGAGTGAAGTCCGAAGAAGGAGGGAGGACACCATAAGGTGTCCTCCCCCCTTCTTCAAGCACATCCAGTACATCAGATGACCCGATTCCAGGGTTATCCCTGGAATCGGGTCATCTGATGTACTTCCGAGAGGGAGACCAACAATCCCAAGGCGGCGTTGGGTTTCTGGTAAACAAGTCCCTATCTAACAACTTTGTGGAAATGTCAAGTATGTCGAACAGGGTAGCGTACCTTATTGTGAAGCTCACCGAGAGGTATAGCCTCAAGGTAGTGTACGCACCGACCTCGACACACTCGGACGACGAAGTGGAAAATATGTTCGATGACATATCGAGAGCCCTCCACTTCACTACAAAGACATAGTACATCGTTGTCATGTTGACTTTAATGCGAAAGTAGAGTGAATGACAAGGGAGTACAGTATTGCTGCGAATAGGTAATAGGATACCATGGATTTGGAAGCAGAAATCATAGGGGGCAAATCCTCGTCAACTTCCTCGAACGGGAGGGGTTGTTCTTGATGAACTCCTTCAAGAAACAGACCCAAAGGAAGTGGACGTGGCAAAGCCCCGACACTATGACCAAACATGAGATGTCGATCTCATGTTTGTTCATCATGAATGACAAGAGGCATATATTCAGAGACGTCTCCGTGATCAACAGGTTCAATACCTGTAGCGATCACCGACTTGTCCGAGGCTCTCTGAATATTAACTTCAAGGCCGAACGTGTCCGTCTGATGAAGTCCAGACTCCGAACAACTCTGCTCCAAACCATGGCATGATCTGAAACGTTCCAGGCAAACCTGTAATACCGATTCGCTGCCGTGGAAATCACAACAGACGTAAACCAGAACCTCTAAAATGTGACTCGGATCCTCAGGGAAAAAGGTACGAGATTCTGAGATATGCAGCGTAAGGGCAAGAAGTCCAAGCTTTCAGAAGGGACTTTAGGGCTAATGAAGGAATGACGTGAAAGCCCACCCGTCACTTCGTCGGCAAAGCGATTTCTAAACTGAGAGATCAACAAGCACGTACGACAGGACCTCCGGGGCTTCAATGCTATTTCGGTTGAAAGAGCAATCGAGCAGAACCGGGGATCAAAGGTGTTCGTACAGTCTCTTGGAAGAAGCCACCTGATGAAGTTGACCACAGCAAGTGGAGAAGTTGTTTCTTTGAAGCCAGTAGTCTTTTCGCAAGTGGAAGACTTCTATAGCCGGTTATACGCATCGCATGCATCTCGTCCTGATCCCAAAAATGAGGGTTCTAGAGCCACATTGACACGCCATTTAACCGAAGACCTGCCAGAAGTCCTATGGCATTAAGTCCGCTTTGTACAGTTTTTTTTTACTAGTGCGTAAAGTTTTAATAAATAAATAAGTCTGTATTGGCGAAATTGAGATCGCTCTTGGGCAGCTTAAAAATGGAAAAGCCCCTGGAGAAGACGGCGTTACCACAGAGCTGCTGAAAGCTGGAGATAAACCCGTACTGAGGAAGCTCCAGAAGCTGTTTAATGCTGTCCTGTTTGAAGGGAGAATTTCAGAGGCGTGGAGTAGAAGTGTGGTTAAGATAACCACACTTCTACTCCGTTCTTCAAAAAGGGAGACAAGACCCTATTGAAGAACTATCGACCCATATCCCTTCAAAGCCACGTCTATAAGCTGTTTTCAAGAGTGATTATGAACAGTCTTGCGCGAAAGCTCGACGAATTCCAACTACCAGAACAGGCAGGGTTTCGGAGCGGATACGGCCGCATAGACCACATCCACACAGTGCGGCAGATTATACAGAAGACCGAAGAGTATAATCAGCCCCTGTGTGCTGCTGCCCCTAGCACTGGGATATCTGGTCTGTTCTGAAGTCCCTGCAGCGCTGCCAAGTAGACTGGCGATACATCCAGGTGATGAGATGTCTCTACGAGGCCGCCACCATGTCCGTTCAAGTACAGAATCAGCAAACAAGACCCATACCGTTGCATCGAGGAGTGAGACAAGGGGATGTTATTTCCCCGAAATTGTTCACTAATGCAATGGAGGATATGTTCAAGACGCTGAACTGGAACGAACGTAGCATTAACATCAATGGCGAATACATCTCTTACTTGCGATTTGTAGATGATATCGTCATCATGGCAGAAACGCTGCAGGACCTACAACAGTTGCTGAATGATCTGGCTGGCTTTTCTGTAACATCAACATTGTACACTTAGTTCGCAGTAAACGTTTTGACTTTGACTTTGGATAAAACCAAGGTCATGTTCAACGAAAATGTTCTACCGGAACCGATTGCGATTCACGGTGCAATTCTTGAAGTTGTTAAAAAATATGTGTACCTCGGGCAGACATTGCAGTTAGGTAGAAACAACTTTGAGGGCGAGGTGAATAGAAGAATTCAGTTAGGCTGGGCAGCGTTTGCGAAGCTACATCGAGTCTTTACATCGTCGATTCCACAGTGCCTAAAGACGAAAGTCTTCAATCAGTGCGTCCTACCCGTCATGGTATACGGAGCAGAAACGTGGAGACTGACGGCTCGTATGATTTACAAGCTTAAAGTCACTCAGTGGGCTATGGAAAGGGCTATGCTCGGTGTGTCTCTGAGGGATCGCATCAGAAATGAGGTGATCCGTCAGAGAAGCAAGGTCGTCGATATAGCCCACCGGATTAGCAAGCTGAAGTGGCAGTGGGCTGGCCATATTAACCGACAACCGTTGGAGTAAACGAGTTCTAGAGTGGAGACCGCGTCTCGGCAAACGTAATGTAGGACGTTCTACACTACGTTTGCCGAGACGCACGGTGGAGTGACGATTTGCGCAGGATGGCTGGCAGAAACTGGATGCGAGAAGCCGAAAATAGATCTAAGTGGCGTGCAATTGGAGAGGCCTATGTCCAGCAGTGGACTGCAACAGGCTGTTGATGATGATGATGATGATGATGGGTAGGTAGCTAATACTGCAACTAGCAGGTAGGGAACTTAAGAATTAATTACGAACACTTGGTATGTATCCGTAATATTAACATTTAAAAAGGTAACAAACATAATAGTAAATAATAAAAAGCTTATTGGGTATTGTAGTATAAGTGACGTATAAGTATGATTGTAGAACGTGGAAGTAGGGTATAATGTGGTTATAATCGACACCATGATATCTAATTTAATTTAAGTAATAAGATATTATCGACAAAACTGTATTTATATTGTACGCGGAAGTAAGGTATAACCAACAGTGTGATATTAAAATAAATTTAGGTAATAGAGCATAACCTGCATAGCTTCCATAAAGTACTGAATGGTAATAGGGTATAACTGACAGAGTAATATGAAAATGAATTTCGTATATAGGGTACAAGCGCCATAGCTATGTTAAATTACGAAATGGAAGTAGGCTATAAACAACGTTTGTACTTTGTGAGGGAAAAGCTTAAAAGGCATAACCAACCGAAAGCTCGACACCCTTATGAAGTAAAAAAGCATTACCGACAACAAACACAAAATAAATCATTTTTGTAGGGGCACAAGCACCTTTGTAGCAAAAATTACTTGAATTTTCGTCGGTTACGAAAACTAATACTATGAAAACGATTTTTTTTGCTAGGGCATAAACGCCAAAAAAACTCATCGTAGAGCCATGAGAGTAAGCGCATTCGAAAGAGCGGAAAATTTTACGTAGGATGGCATATATAACTCATTTTTGACCAAAATGTCGCTTATGCCCTACTTCCTTTTAACCGTCGATATATAATATTGCTAAAACCACGGCATAACTAATACAGGCTATTAGTTAAACAACAAGGGCTATTTCTCAAGAAAACTTGTACAGAATTCCAAACGGCTTTTCAAACTTGCTTTGAGAAACAAAGATTCAATTTGTACAATAGCCAATGGAGTATGCTAATTGCGTGGATCGACCTATTGTGACGTCATTAGGCATGCTATAAGCTATATTGTTCAGGAATTCAAAGGAATTTGGGTCCCTAAGCTAAAAATCTTAAAACATAAAAGGGAAACTGACTGACAGTATTCTTTTTTATTTAATTACTGTGCATCAGACTAGCAGCGGTTGCGGTTTTACCTGCATAATTCCCGTTCCCGTAGGAATACGGGGATAAAATGTAGCCTATGTTATTTGCTGATAATTTAGCTTTCTATTGGTCGAAATCGTTCCAGTAGTTTCGGTACCAACAAAAAAATCTTGCCTCTTTATAATAAGCATAATCAGCTATTTATCGTTCCCGCTGCTGGGACACAGGCCTCCTCTCTAGGAGAGGGAATGGGCCGTAATCCACCACGCGGACCCAGTGCGGGTTGGTGAATGTCACATGTGTTCGAATTTTTGGTTCTAGGACACGCCGGTTTCCTCACGATGTTTTCCTTCACCGTTTTAAGAGCAGTGGTGATGAAATTACACACAAAATTCGTAAGTCGGGACCGTTACCACTTGGCCACCACTGCTCTACCTCTTTATTATATTAGTATAGAAATGAACTATTTATATAATGTATATACTACTGAAGGATCCTGTATTATTTTAATCTAACTGCTTATCTTAATGCCCACAAAGGACCTACTAAACACACAACCTACATCAATAAATACATCTA
The DNA here is from genome assembly GCA_905332915.2 of Hecatera dysodea. Classification (NCBI taxonomy): domain Eukaryota; kingdom Metazoa; phylum Arthropoda; class Insecta; order Lepidoptera; family Noctuidae; genus Hecatera; species Hecatera dysodea. The sequence continues at coordinate 17,905,572 of HG995307.1, forward strand.
TACTAATATTATAAAGAGGAAAGATTTGTATTTTTGTATGTAGCGAATAAACTCAAAAACTACTGGACCGATTTCAAAAATTCTTCCCCATTAGAAATCTACATTCACTCTGAGTAACGTAGGCTATATTTGATCCCCATATTTCCACGGGAACGGGAACTACGCGGGTGAAACCGCGAGGCTCTGCTAGTAATATTATAAAGAGGAAAGATTTGTATTTTTGTATGTAACGAATAAACTCAAAAACTACTAGACCGATTTCAAAAATTCTTCCCCATTAGAAAGCTACATTCACTGTGAGTAACATAAGCTACATTTTATCCCCATATTCCCACGTGAACGGGAACTACGCGTGTAAAACCGCGGGGCGCTGCTCGTCGTCTATATATAATCCGGCCACAGATATATAATCCGGTTATAAGTTCGTCCGTGTGTCCTGTCCCTTAGGGATGTCTGTTCTTACAGGGATTAGATCAGGGATTTAATTAGCTGGAATAATGTGACAAGTCCCTATCGCAGGATCCTTTTTGTCCGGATTGAGATTAACGAAATTAATTACAAAGAAATTGAAGATAATTATTTTTGTGGGGATATTGGTAGTGTATTTCGACTTTGGGGATGTTTGGATTTAGATTGTAATCTAGTGTCGTATAATACTATATTTAAATATGTAAAGAGTAATCGAGGCGATCAACAAAAATGGACGGTGGCAATGAATCTCGACAAGAATCAGAATAGTACAGCGGAGTACTCACATCTGCCAACCCTTTTCCCAACTATATTGGGGTCGGCTCCCAGACAAGCCGGATTTAGCTGAATACCGGTGTTTTACATGGAGCGACTGCCTACCAGACCTCTACAACCCATTAACTGGGGAACACGGTACTTCATGGCAAGACTGATGTCAGACTTTCTGGCTTCTGACAATCCATAATGACTATCAAAGATCTCCAAATGATAGCCGGGACCAACGGCTTAATGTGCTTTCCGAGGCACGGAGAAGTCTCGTTATGTTAGGATGGTAACCCATCCACAGACCAACCTCGGCAAGCATTGCTTAACCTCGAAGATCGGCCCGTGCGGCTGTTATAATTTAGCCACGACCTCCTCGCGGCGGAGCTCCTCCGAGCGGAGTACTATGAACATCTAAATTAGCATTCGTTAACACTTATCCACTGTTCTTGCATCTAGTCATCTACCAGTTCGTGTTTCTGGCCCATCAACCACCACACTATCACTGATACCCTTCTCACAGAATTCATCCATCTTCTCATTAGTGACCTCTCCCTCTCTTCTTTCTTCTCTCTTTGCTACAACCACGACACGCATTGGTTTTTTGTATTAGTTTATAAGTTATCTTGACTAACATAAATTAAGATGTACCTACTAATACTAACACTATAGTTTATGGTTTAGTTTAGAACAATAACTGCAGTTTTTTGTGGTAAATAAACGCTTTCGCTTTCTTTCTTTTTCTTCTTTTTTTCTTTCTCCTTCAATGTGCCTAGCCTGTTCTCCACAATGTTGGAATCGACTTCCAGTCTAAATGGATGCAGTTGAAAACAAGCATGTTCCATGGAGCGGCTGCTTGATTGACTGACCCAGACAATCCAATTACTAAAACTGTAATATTACTTGGCGAGACTGGTGTCAGATTTTCGTGCTTCTGCCTATCAATCAGTCATCATTATCATTATTTCAGCCGAAAGACGTCTACTGCTGGACTAAGGCCTCCCCTAAGAGTCATCACAACAACTGGTTCTGTGCGTCTCGCATCCATCGACTACCTATGACCCTCACCAGGTCATCGGTCCTCTTGTGGGAGACCTTCCACCGCTGCGTCCGGTATGAGGTCACCACTCTAGAAATTTTCAGCCCCATTGACCATCTTTTCTGCCGCACGGGTCGATCTTCTAGGTTAAGCAACGCTTGCCGAGGTTGGTCTGTGGATGGGTGACCATCTTAACATAACGAGACTTCTCTGTGTCACGGAAAGCACGCTAAGCCGTTGGTCACGGCTGTCATTTGGAGATCTTTGGCAGTCATTACGGATTGTCAGAAGCCAGAAAATCTGACACCAGTCTTGCCAAGAAGTACCGTGTTCCCCAGTTAATGGGTTGTGGAGGTCTGTTAGGCAGCCGCTTCACGTAAAATACTGGTATTCAGCTGAATCCGGCTTGACTGTGAGCCGACCCCAATATAGTTGGGAAAAGTCTAGGCAGATGATAATGACCATCTTTTCTGCAAGCAATGTACCCTGCCCACTGCCGCTTCAGTTTGCCGATCCTTCGACTATGTCGGCCGTATCGACAAATTAAAGATGTTCTAGTTGAATATCTTCCAAAGTACGGAATAGTCTCGGTATATCATACATGGTCACTATTCACGGAATGACATTGGCCAGCGTAATCTTTACCTCGAAGTTTTACCCGTGTCGAATTAAGAAAGAAAGAATTAAAGAAAGAAAGATTCGACATTACCTAAAAGATTTGCACGCCATGAGAAATGGCAGACATGTCGTGAGCCACTTTTATTTAAGATCTTGCATGCATGTATTATTTTAATTCTGTATGTATACACATTTTTAAGCAAATAAAATTTCTATTCTATTCTATTCTTAAGAAAGAGGATGGCACAAGACAAACAAAAACAAAATTTAAAGCAAGTTATTCAGGTCAAAAAAGGTCCCTAACTCAGCATATGCTGCTATATTCAAAACTATCTGCTGCCCGCGACTTCGTCCCCGTGGAATCCCCGATTTTAAAACATTCTTTATCGCTGCTCCGCGCCTATTGACTTAAGCGTGATGATATATAGCCTTCCTCGATAAATGGTCTATTCAACCCAAAAAGAATTTTTCAATTCGAATCAGTAGTTCCTGAGATTAGCGCGTTCAAACAAACAAACAAACAAACTCTTCAGCTTTATAATATTAGTATAGATAATAAATAAATACCACAGCGCTAGTGTTCCGACAGGACCTGTTATGCCACGGATACACTCACGGAACACATACCTACTAAAATGAAATATATATACGAAGATAAATTATTCTTGCGACTGCATACTCTTAACTCTTTAGTACTCCTCCAAGCTAGCCATTAGCAAGGTTCAACCTTCAAACATCCAGCCAGTGACTTTGAAGGCTAGGGTCTAACTCCAGCACAATTGGGTCAAGGATCCTTCCAGCGGTTCATTCCCTCGGGTCATATAAAAGCTTAGCCAATAGGGTTTAAACTACAAAGGGTTTCGTTCATCGTTTGTGATATCTTATCGTGAACAACTATTTGGTTGACTTGTTTGGAAAATGAGACTGTAATTTTAGTAACGCGAGGATCTTTTACTATGTTTTAATTCATGTATGATTTCATTGTTTACGCTAATTTGCCATACTCATAGTTTAACAATATAGGGATGCTTCCCGAGTAAAAAAATATGATTGTATTTTGTTCGTCAGTTAGATTATCGAAAAATATTGGAAACGTTTTTTTTTTGCTTTCTCAAATCTATAAAAATTGATGAAGATAATAAGCATCAAAGATCAGGAGTGGGGGCTTGTGACGTCATGTCGGTAAAAATTGTAGCGAGTAGTGACGTCACACGAGTATTCAAATCAGTATCCGTATCGTCTCCGTTTTAAATTTACGTGACAAAAAGAAAAAATACGTGTCCAATATTTTTTGGAAATCTATCTAAAGGATTAATTCGATTTTTTGGTGAACCACCTACCTACCTATTGTGTAACCTTAGGTACTTACTAGTATCAATGCGAAAGTTTGGCGGTACGGCTGGGGCCGAAGGAATCTCGATGAAATTCAGCACTGCGATAAATTATAGTCTAGAATAGCAAATCTAGACACGCGGCAGCGTGTCAAGCCAAGTTCAAGCAAAGGAACTGGCTAGGCAGCGCCGAGTGTAATATTACACGAACCACTTGGTGCCACTTTTGACCCTTCTATAAATCAAAAGCTCTTTAACGTACATCAGTAATTTTATGAAGTTATTTAATATTTTAGTTCTGATAAAAACTGGCCTAGTCAAATCTAACCTAGTTTAATATCTCACATTTTTAAATAACAGCAATGAAGAATGTTAACTAATTTTGATTATTAGCTCTCCATATTCTCTGTCAAAAATAAAAAATACTAGTGAAAGAATTACTTCGATACGTCAATTAGTTTCCGATTTAGAAGTAAAACAAGTTGCAACTCCACGACGCGGGCTCCCGGTGACTATGTGACGTCATCGTACAACACGCTCAGTCTGGCTCACTCAGTCCGCTCGCGGTCGCGCGCCTTTACCGTCGAAATTATACCTAAATACTTTTTAAAATGTCCAACCCAAATACTAGGAAATTATGTGTTGTGCCTAACTGTAAAAATACAACTACCAATTCGCCGGAAAAGTTGTTTTTTCTCTTCGCTTCGACGATGTAGTCACATTAAAAATGCTATAGTATGTTTACAGCCATCTCTGCTGGCAGTACAATCTTCGCAGGTTACATTTAAAACTTATTGATCCTTTTCATTGCATTCTAAACTGCAATGATAAGGTGTGGTACGTACGCGGTGTTCTGGCGTGATTCTACATTTAACCATACATACATCACCTACTCTTTTTACTTCAACATAACCAATAGAATCATCGCCATAGCTCTCTTGCCGATCTGAAATAAGTATCAAATAAAAATAAATGGCCTTACGTATTTTGTTAGTAAAAAAGAAATACAAATAAAAAAAAGGTTTAGTACCTACATCTGTAACGTTCAATCCACTACACATCTACATCCTAAGTACCTATCCTACTTCCTACTAATATTATAAATGCGAAAGTTTGTGATCTTTCACGCAAAAACTCCTGAACGGATCTGGACTGGACAAAGTCTGGAATAACACGTAGGCTACTTTTAATCCTGGGAAAATGTACAGTTCCCGAGGGAAACGGGGGCGAAGCTGCTGGCGGAAGCTAGTTTGCAATAAATCAATGTATGTATTCATTTAAATTTACTAAGAAGAGCGGAACCTACCTTTATATACATACGTACCTACCTATAGCTACAAAACTATAATACATATTTGTTGTCTTAACGTAAAATTTAATGGTAGGTAGGTACTTCTACTATTTGAGTTGCATTCTTCCAGTACGATATTAGTTGGGTATTTTGTTTTGATAAAACAATTTAGATCAGATAAACTATTAAGCTTAAGTAGTAGCAAGGAAAGTTTACTTAGGTAGATATTTTTGCATTTTATTCATTTTAATAAAACAATAATAAATTTTTATTCATTTTTATTCCTCGAATTTCGGCGGCAACGGAATCACTATTTGTTGATAAATAATGCGCAACCATTAATCCATCTATTTTAGGTAGATTATCCGATTGCCCTTTTTCGAATCCTTCATCCATTTATTAATCGAATAATATTTACTATATTAGACTATTAACGTAATACGCGGACGAAAACACAACAAAATACTGCGCAAGCTATAACACCCACTATAACCGCTAGCCACTGCATACGAAGCGGGCCGCGGCCCGCGAGGCGCGTTGTAAAATGACGTCATAGGCGTCACGTGACTGTAAGCGAGACTCGATATTTTTCGAAACTTTGAATGCCTATAAAATCAAAACTACTAGGTATTTTTAACTACAACAAAAACTAGTGTATTTGTATACATACAGGCTTTACTGAGAAAATTTCAAGCGATTTGGCATACCTAGTAACATTCTTCATTGTTATAGGTATCCAATAAAGCAAAGAAATAGAGTTTAATACTGGTTCATAATGTTATTTTGTTCCTATAAATACATACTTCGATTTTGCACAGAATTTGGCACACATTTAGATCTCCATTCTTTTTGCGGCGAAGCCCACAGCCAAGCATAATTTTTTTGTTGAACTTGGCTCTCCTTTTTTACATTTATGTTTTTGGTGGGATAGACTTATCCCGGGAGTATTTTCCATAGGAATAATTTAATATTTTCGAAATTCATGTGAGCGAAGAACTGTTTGTGGTTGACCAAAAAATCTTGTTAAGATTTTTCTACCGTAATTACCGTATTGTTGCATTTAACTTTCATAAGTGTGCGATTTTCGATCAATATTTAGCTTGAACAATGGTGAAATAAATAACCATTAGTTAATAACTAAAAATGGTTACTAATTATTTTTTTTTGTCTATTATTATTAATATTTATTACTAGCTGTACCACTGCTGCTTCAAACTCTCCCTCCATCCCTTCCAAAGTTCTCAATTTTGAGCTTTTTCTTTCAAATTCTTAAGGAAGAAAACCCTGAAACGGACCCGTGTCCGTTTCAGGGTTTTCTTAAAATAACTATTCTTTATTACTTTTTCTTTGTGAAAAAAAAAACTTTGCCCCACTCTAGGAATTTCTCCTGTTCGCGTTTACAAACATATGTACATACAATCTCACATACACAAACAGCCATATATATATATACAGTGTGAAATTTTAATGGTTGTTTTCCCGAAGCGAAATGAGTTTGTATCGGTAATACGATCGATTTATATATATAAAAAATATTAGACTCCATAAATGGCAGATTAACAATTGTGATAAACAAAACTCGAAAGCGACTTGAACCAACAGTAGTGCATCGCGCGATATGTAGGTACGCGGCGGTACGTGCGTCTCATGTAGGTATCTACCTACTTTATGTCTAGTGCACTACTATTGATTCTTGCTCTTTCGAGTTTATGAACACTTTTTTAATGATTTGAAAAAAAAAAAAAACATTTATTTTTTTAGTTTAACTTTGTGTTTCGATAGTACTACTGATGGGTAATCGTCCTGCCGCGGGAAAACAACCATTAAGATTTCACACTGTATATATATATATATATATAAGATAAGATAAAGATAATTATTATCTTTCCTACATTCATCAATACCTATTTGAATAGTTGTCTAATGTTCCTGTACGTGTGTATGTACCAGTGCAGCAGTATTTAAAATTGAGGATTGTTTTGTGCTACGGTATTAAATATTCCGATAGTATAAATGCTTGAGTTAAACCAATTTTTAACCGACTTCTAAAAAAGGAGGAGGTTCTCAATTCGGATGTTTGTATGTTTTTTTTTTTATGTTAGTTCGCGCATAACTCCGTCACTTGTGAACGGATTTGTAAAATTCTTTTATTGTTGGAAAGAGTATACTTCCCAAATGGTCCCATGATAATTTTATCGAAATCAACCAAGCGGTTTTCGAAAAATCTAAAAAAATATCTACATTGTCTACATTGACGACCTCTTAGTGTACTCTGCAAAGGAGCAGTACTTTTTTTTACACCAATGTGATTGGTTCGTTTAGGTGGGGGAGGGGAGGAACTTTATCATCAGAAGTCGGTGTTCAAAAAACGAAAAAGCAACCACAAACGCCGAGTTCCGAAATTAAAGTTATTTTGCACTTTTTTTATTTTTTTTGTAAAAGTCGGTTGTATTTTTTTGTTAAAAAGTTTTTTTATTTTAATTTAATTAATTTAGTTAAGTACTTTGTTCCAATTTTACGAAAACACTCAAAATCCCTGCCATGCCCTGAAAGGAACTAAATTTATTTGTTGCGTTTACAAACATATAGACCGAATGGAACGACTATCTGTTGGGCATGTAAATATTTGTTCCGTGCAGGAATGGAAGCCGAAACACTCAACCTTACCAAAAATGAACGCCATCTATATCAATTTATGAAACTTATGAAACAACACTCAACTCCATCTAGCGGACTTTTCCTGAACTATGCCGTCTTCGAGCTATTGCTGCAAGCCGCTAAATTAATATTTTCCCACTAGAAGGTAGGACACATGAAGCTGTTTCAGTTATCTTCCACTAGGTGGCGGTAAAATCAGAATGGAATCATAGTCTAAAAGTCACCACTAGATGGCAGTATGGGCCGCTTTTATTATACAGAGGTGTTCTGAAACTTAAAAATTAAAAACCGATTGGAATAAGTTTGTTTTTGTATAAAATAAATGCCTGATACCGAATTTTAGTGGTGGTTACAATGTTGTTCTCCGCAAAATGTATACCAAAATGCCAATAGCACAAATTTTATAAGTACAGCTTGTAAATAAAAAAGAAAGTAAAATAGTTTATTCCTCCCAAACAGACGCACATGAAAATATTATTACAATCATCATCATCATCTGCCTAGCCTTTTCCTAACTACATTGGGGTCGGCTCCCAGTCAAGCCGGATTCAGCTGAATACCAGTACCTATTTTACGTGAAGCGGCTGCGTACCAGACCTCCACAACCCATTAACTGGGGAACACGGTACTTCTTGGCAAGACTGGTGTCAGATTTTCTGGCTTCTGACAATCCGTAACGACTGGCAAAGATCTCCAAATGACAGCCGGGACCAACGGCTTAACGTACTTTCCGAGGCACGGAGAAGTCTCGTTATGTTAAGATGGTCACCCATCCACAGACCAACTAAAATATTATTACAATATAGGTACAAATAAGCAAAACGAAGGTAAAAAACTAAATGCAAGTTAAATTTTACATGTTTGGAAACATAATTAGCAGATTCTAATTCAGACCAACGCTACCAACCAATTGTCTACCAAATAACTTGAAATCAATGTAGAATAAAATATAAGTAATATAAAAATGTAATTCACAACAAAATGGTCAAGTCTGCAGCTAGGCCAGATGGCCGCAATAAAAGAACATGGCCGACTTTATGTAACATAATAAACTTGATATCACTATAGAGTCTTTTGAAGTAATTGCTTATTCTAGTAGCTTCATTCGCTGATAGATATGTCTACTAGATTTTTTCAAATATAATATATGAAAGGAGGGATCTTCTCTGTATTGCCTTTGCAAGCAATGTACGGGTCGGTTTCCGTATTTCAATGTACCCAACAGTCAGACTGTTTACGCCATGCCATACCATGCTTTTGCTTTTTACCATAAGGACTTACGAACATGACGTGATAATTAATTACACTGGTCAACAAATAACACTTTTTGTGTGCAACAAGAAAGGGTGGAGAAAATCGCCCAATCCCATTTTAACCTAGCAGCCTCATTCTTTTTATCATTTATAGGTCCCGTTCCCATGAAATGTGGACCGTATATTTTTTTTTCAAATCGGTTATTGGTTTCGGAGCCTGTTCAATGCAAACAAACAATCAAATATTTCCTCTTTATAATGTTAGTATTATTCTACGATTTACTACTATCTCACAGGATGGTATAATTACCGGCACGAGTCATGAGCATAGATGGGCAGTAGCGGGAGCAAGCTCGCGCATGTACAGTTTCGGCCAAATTTATTTAGTACCGCTTTTTAAGGTTGTCTTTCTTATATAATTATATATACAGTACCTATATGTTTCGCTTCATTCCGCCAAAGAGACCGGAAAATTAACTACTGCGCAGGTGTCAGTTTGTGCTCACGACTCATGCCGGTTACTGTAAGCCTAAAGTCCCCTAGCCAGCTCCGTCTCTACCATAAGGGCACAAGGGGCACGTGCCCAGGGCCCCACTTCATTGGGTGCCCCCAATTTATATTATAGGTACTGCTTAGGAAACGACCGATCCGAACTAGCTTCTGACGAAATTCGGTCAAACCTATTCCAGGCAGGATGTCCATTGGGTGGTACGGTTACGTAGTCATACCTATGGAAATCAGCTACCTGTGCTCCGATGCTTGCCAAAAGAGCCCCGTACTCAGGACTACCCAGGGGCCCCTGCACGGGTTAAGACGGCCCTGTCCCTAGCTATCATGAAACATACATCACTTCGTTTGTTTTCAAGGACTCTTTATGTTTTTCCACACTAAAACATAGCATGTGTATTTAACTACAGTGTAACAAAAACTCCTTTAATAGCTTGGTGCAATTTTCTCGTCTGAGTGAAGTTTTTCCAGTCTGTGGCCTGTGTTGGCTCGTTAAGTTGAGGTAGAAGTTACAACGAAAGTATAAATTAGATTTATGTAGTTTCGCGTTGTTGGATGAGAACACGGTGACTTGGTCGTTTGCGTTGCGGATATGCTGTAATTATTTTGTTTCGAATTCAGATAAAACAATGTGAATCTCTAGGCTCGTGTAGATCCTGCTAGGGTTGCGGAATTTGTTCGAAAGAGTCACCGCGGCCCTGGAACGCAAAGGGCACAAGAAGGATCACGGGTGGGTTTTAGTTGGTAAGAGTCTGACACTCCCTTCCGCTCCGCCCAGAGCGGGAGAAGTCATTTGATGATGTCCCATCCAGAAAAAAAAAGGCTCGCGTGGATAATGCGACAACTATTTATGTGCTAAAATAAATTGTTCTATAAATACTATTCTTATAAAACCATACTTTCATACTAATATTGTAAATGCAAAAGCAACTCGTCTGTCTGACTGTTTGTTACAACGTAAAATCTGAACGGCTAAACGGATTGTGATGTAACTTGGTATCAATGTCCTGGAATAGTTGCTTGGATACTTTTTATACTAGGAGTAGTTTTCCTTGGGATAGTAATCTAACATTCACGCGTACGAAGAGGCTCGCAGAAGCTATTTTATTATAAAATACTGTGGTCGTCTTATCGAGGTCGTCTTGTTCGATCTAGGTCGATAGACCTAGTTGCTCCACCCAGCGACGCCCTAAGCCGAAGTCCGTACCCCACAGGGGTTGCCCTTAGCGCGTAGTCGCTTAGTTTGTAAGTTTTAAAAAGCCCTGGCTGGAGGCTTTATGATTTATATTAAGGTCGCCACAGGCAAGCCCGGTTAAGCAGTGAAAAACCTTAGATTGAACTGCGAGACACCAAAATAAAAATCATCGAGGTCGCATTATCGCATCGCAGCGTCTTCAGCGAAACGTAACCAAACAAAAGATTATTTTAAAACAATGTCTAGAAAAAACTAAACGAAAGGTGCGAAAGTTTTATGAAAAATAAAATTCTAATGCTGTCATTAACACCAGACAACATTAAAGCCGTTTTATTTTTCTGGATGGGAAATCATCAAATGACTTTTCTCGCTCTGGGCGCGGAAGGAAGTGTTGGGAGACTCTTACTGACTAAAACCCACCCGTGATCCTTCACTAGAAGGATCACGGGTGGGTTTATACCTGTGGGCCCTTTGTGTTTCAGGGCCGCGGTATCTCTTTCTATAAATTCCGCTACCACATCAAAACCTTAAGTTTATATTTTTGTGAGCGGTCAAAACAGAACCGTCGTCAATGACACACAACACGGTCATCCACAGAGTATTGAAACTCTAACATTTATTTACTATAAAATCTTTAAATGACACTAGGCCGGACACGTCTGCCGCATGTCGAACGATTCGTGGGTTAAAGCTAACACAATCTGGGTCCCAGAAAATGTCCGGCGACATCACGGCAGTCTTAGGCACAAATAATGGGACTTGATGCTTATTGATAAGTTTGTGGCTTGGAGCCGGGACGAATCGAAGGAAGCCGGGACGAATTGACCTGGGCCCCAAGTCTGCTATTTTTATAAATTTGTCATTCCAACACGATCCCATTGTCATATTGCTAAAAGTTCGTACCTAATCTGCTAAATTCATAATGGTTGATCATTGGTCTGTCAGTGGTCTCGTAATAAATAATTTTTGATAAGCGAGCTATTAAAAAGAATGACTGCACAATGAGGTTCTGGTGGGTAGGTCACTGATCAAAGGAACTGTCAAAATTTTAGCAGATTACTGCTGACGTCTATCATTCATTTGTAATTATGTACGAGATTACTATTCTATGCCATTTCTTTCAATGGAGTGTCAATGGTTGACCATTGGAAAGTCATAATGACGCCTTTATGTTAGTAAATCACCAAACTTGTCAAAATCGACCATTATGAGATCAATGATAGGCCATTTTGACGCTATTGTAATAGCAGACTTGAGGCCCTGGAGTGGAACATAATAGACCAAAAAATAAAATAAAATAATTTGGCAAACTCCGCTAACTGAAACCTAGTGTTTAGATTTTAGAGCACTGCTCTGCACAAAAGTGAATGAAATAATTTCAACTACAAACTAGAGTAGTTTTCAAGTCGTGTCTGCAAAGCTGATAAGACAACGGTCACCTAAATAAAATGGTTGGTTAAACTCAGTGTCGTAGTTTTTGTGGGGCCATTGAACTGGCGAGTTGAGTAGAGAATTCAAAAAAACATTTTTTTTTTAAGAATGTGCACTTGTAAAATGATATACATAAGTGTTAGTAAAAACCTTTCGGCATTTTAGAACTATTTAACTTGGCATAAAGATAGATCCTTTACTGGAAAATTGGGAATTTGTAGTGTACCATAAAAAAAAAACACTATTTGTGATTAAAAATATATATTTGCAGTTGCAGAATTGAACAACATGTACATATATTGTTCAACAAAAATGTTTTAGTTTGTCCTTCAATCTTACTTACTATATTTTGTTGTTATAGTTTATGAACTTTCATAGGTAGGCAATGTTTACTTTTAGTATAGGGCCAAACCTGAAACCGCGAAAAAAAAAACTAGCTGTTCCCTACATTTATGTTCGTATAACTCATCAAAATGTAGGGGACAGCAGATTTTTTTTTCGCGATTTCATTTTGGCCCCATTATAGTAAAAGTTGTTCATAATGATCAGTACAATGACCTCTTAAGAAGTTGTTGGTGTTTTACAAATAACCCTGTATATTCGGAAAAAATCAGGACACGATCGGAACTCGCGGCGCGTACGTTCCACTCGCAATTGTCCAATTTTTTTTTGTGTATAAAAAAAAACTAATAATAAAAATGTATCCTACATTTTTATTATTAGTATTTTTATATCAAAAAAATCCTATCAGTCCAAGTCAATTTCATTGTTTATTTCTTCACCTTTACAAATCAACTTCGACCATTTCGAAAACAAAAAAAAAATGTTTCAAGTCTTCGAAAAAAAAATATAGTTTACAGTTCTACCTCTCTTCCATTTTCCGGCACCATATTTACACGTAGTGAATCACAAACCAAAGCGAGGTGCACTGTGTGTCAATTTGTAAATACTGTCTGGCACGTCGCCTCCTGTGGACTCATTATAAAAGGCTTACGTTTTTGGAAGCTGGATAGGAGATGTACCGGTTATGTGAGCAGTGTACTACAGGTTTTGTAGCTGGGGTGTTTCAGCTTTGCCGATGCATGGAAGTTTTTCGGCAGATTGATTGGGCAGAAATACCGGCCAATCTTAAAGGTTCAGCAATGCTTGCCGAGATTGGTTTGTAGATGAGTGACCATTTTCAATCGTCTTGACTTTACAGATCTTTAAAGGGACGCTCTTAATGTACCTCCGTTTTTATGATTGTCTGAATAATACGGTAATTTTAAAAGAATTTATAAATAACGGATTGTATTTTGACCTACTTCAAAAAAGAGGAGGTTCTCAATTCTGTGACTGTATTTTTTTTGTGTGTTCCTCATAACTTTGTACTGGGTGTAACGATTTCGATGATTCTTTTTATATTCGAAAGCTGGTGCTTTTCGAATGGTCCCATTTAAATTCGATTGAGATCTGACGACTAATATCTAAGTTATCGCTAATATTGCGTGGCTTAGTTTACATTGATGACGTTCTCATTCCCTCTTGTCGATGTAAAATGAAAGAATAAAATTGTCTACGATGGTTTGGAAGAGTATCTTAGTATTTCAAGGTGGTCCCTTCCTAATTAAGTGAAGATTTGATTTTAAATTGAAAACAATATATCTAGTTTTATTTTCCGCGAATATTAGTGGGTTGCAGGTATGCACCTCCCTCCCGCCCGCTATATTATGCACATGCAAGATTACAAGGCAAATGCAAGGATTTTATGCACATGCAGGAAGGAAAAGCAAAACCCAACACCATTACCGACACGTGTTTCGCCTCTCCACGAGGCATCCTCAGGGGACGTGTTGACTCGCTGCCTACCTGCAACCCACTAATATTCGCGTAAATTAAAACTAGATATATTTTTTCAATTTAAAATTAAAAATGGATTTCCGCAAAGTAACGCCTGACTCAATCAATTTTATGAAGATTTGATTTTCTTCATAGATAAGAAATGGAACTCTTCAATAAATGATAGCAAATCTGTCGGGATAGCTGAAATCGCATGTTTGTTTATTTTTCACTTTTTATGTTTAGCTGGGAATTAACCACAAAAAGTGAAAAAAAAAAATTACATAAAAATACTTCTAAACAAAAACCAAAAAGTACAAAATAACTTTAATTTCGGAAGTCGGTGTTCAACCAAAAAGCAACCAAAAACACCGCCTTCCGAAATTAAAGTGTTAAGTTTTTGTGAAATCAGCAAGCAGTTAGTCGACTCTTCACGTGACCAGAGGACTGGCCTTTTCTTTGATCAACGAATCAGCATTGCCATTCAACGTGGCAATGCGGCCAGTGTTCTGGGCACTTTTTCCATTGACAGCGACGTGGACGAATTTTTCGATGCCCTATGAGTCGTTCCCCCTTTTTACTCCGCTTGTAAATAATTATATGTATATTTTCTATATTATAGCTTATTCCATAGTTGAAAAGATCTATGCAAAAATCTTTACTCCAGGATTTTTCTCACGTAGTTTTGTGTATATTGGGGTAAGAATATTCTTTGCCTTATTACATAAAAAAAACATGTTAAAGTCCCAATACAATACAAATATAGTCCTCAAAAATAAAAGCTTTTCCCAGCACACTTTGTTCTAATTTAAAACCTATTCGAGCCGAAAATAAAATGTTACTCTATCCAACTATTCGCAAATCCCATTTTTCGGTTCAATAGCTACAAAGTCATTGAGTTCCCATTTTAAAAACACTACGGCTATATTTAACGAAACTACAGCTACCCGATCTGTTTGTTATGCAAATGACATTCACTATTTAGAGTACAGTCGACTGCACGTCAATGTGGCAACTTGACAGCACGGTTTGTTTCGTACTAAATCTAACCTAACTCGACTAGAGTACGCGTTGTAGATGAATATCAACAGTTTACATACAGAGCCACTATCTTAGTTCCACAAATCCGAAGCTGGATAACACGATTCCTGTCAGTGAGACCGTTTGTCATGTTTTTGGTTTTCTGACTGCCCGTAGTGACTTATCAAATGACAGCCGGGAACAACAGTTCATAGTAGGTATTTTTCCTAGATACGAGAAGACTTCCCGTCTTTACACGGAATGGTCATTCATCCAAAAACCGACTCTGCAAACTTGAATATCGATTCATATGGCTGTTATTATTCATTCATTAAACTTCTTACTTCGTAGCAGTAGTCTGTTTTATTAGTTCAAGTGTTAGTTTCTGCAGGTGGTTGACTGTACCAACGTTCTTATTGTAGTTTTGTATGCAGTGTCACGATCTTTTGTCTTACGGGGCTCGGTAATTTGGAGAGGTACTTCTTGAGAAAAGAAAAAGATTTACGGGAAGTCTTTGCAGCGCTATCTTCGTGATGTTTTCAGTGGAATTGGGATTTTAGACGCCGAAACGTATTGATGATGAAACCATGGCATGGCCGATAATTATGCTAAATTAAAAATAGGCTGCTGAGATTATAGGAAAATAATACTGCTGTAGCCTAGCCTCGGCAGTATTGTTCTCTGTTCGATTCCTGGGACAAGCAAAGTGTTAATAGGAGACTCGATATGTATCATAATCAGCCTTTTAATGTTCTCACTGCTAGGACACAGGCCTCCTCTCTAGGAGAGGGAATGTGCCGTAATCTACCATGCGGGCCCAGTGCGGGTTGGTGAATGTCACATGTCTTCTAATTTTTGGTTCTAGGACATGCCGGTTGCCTTCACCGTTTTGAGAACAGTGGTGATGAAATTAATTACACAAAGTAATGCGCCTGGCTGGGTTTGAACCCACGACCTACAATTTGTAAGTCGGGGCCGTTACCACTCGGTCACCACTGCTTGATACGTATCCGTTGATCAAAAGGCAACGTCGGCCTAACCCGTTAAGAAATATAAACATTATAAAATGCTATAGTTAATCACAACGAAACTTTCGGAACACTACAAATACTTTTTTCTCAATTGTCGTGGCCACATTTAACAGGTCCATAGCCCTGCAATAAGCTCTAACTAAAGTACCTATTCATACCGGGCCCTTAGGACCAATCATTTGACAAATGACCTCTTTGCCTTAAACCTTAAGAACCCCAACAAAATGAACTGTTAAGGGAGCCTTAAACCCCACCGAATGTGTCTCCACGTTGTCGTCGTGGTGGGGCTTGAGCGTCCCAATGATCTTGCGAGCTTTCCCGGTAGAGCTACTCATGCCGGAAGGTCGCAAGTGAGGGATCAGACCAAGAGAGACACACACACGCTTGCTCGCTGCTCTCTGGTACGCGTCTGATCATCAGACGTGACTGTGGGAGCAGCGAGCAGGTGGAGAGGTGAGGTGAGGAGAGGGCCCTGAGAAGGGGCGGAGCGAACAGGGACCGCACCCTTAAAAGGCACAAAATATGAAAGACGCTTGCAAAATGAGTCCCCAGGTGGGTCCCGACTGCTCAGCGGTCGGGGAATCCCACCCCGCTTCGGCGGGCTGCCCTCCGTACTCTGGGGTGGGCACCAAACGTCTTCCGCTTGCCAGTGGCAACAAGAGCCGAGGAGGCTCCAATTCGTCGTCGTCATCCGGATCCGCCTCCTTTAAGGAGCTGATGGCGCACGAATTCGCAGAGGAGGGTTCGCCTGAGCGCCGGGGTGGCGTGGAGTTGGATTCCGGCTCCGCGCTAGACCTAGTAACGGTCAGCTCGGCGGGCTCGGGAGAGGAAAGAGGGGGGGCTGCTGCGGAGAACGTAAAGTTCTCCGCAGCAGCCCCCTCTCTTCCGCAAGCGGCCCAGACGGGAGGATGACAGCAGGTCGTCCTCCGAGGGCGAATTTGCCTCCGCCCGCAAAATCCCCACCGCTAGGCGGGGCAGGGGCTGTGAGGCAGGGAGGGGGCTTGCACCCTCTACCAGGGAGGTGGAGCGTCGGGCCGAGAGGTTGGTGGAGGAGGGGCGTCGCCCTGGAGGGAGCGGTCGCAGGGCTCCCTCTACTCGTCCGCCTCCTCTCGACTCTGACGACTTGGAGTCCCCGGGAGAGGTACCTCCCGCTGTTGAGGACCAGAGGGCCCAGTTTGCGGAGGTCGTGGAGGCTGCGATCCGCGCTGTGGCCTTCAAGAGGAAGCAGTCCTCGAAGCGGGAGGCCATTAGTGCGGCCAAAGCCTCCATACTGGCGGCAGCGGCGGCCAACGCTGGCGGGACTGCCTCAGACGAGGCGTCGGAGTTGCGGGCGGAGGTGGCCCGCCTCGCGGTTCTTACGGAGCGACTCGTTCAGGAGAATGAGTCGCTCCGGAGGGACCTGGCGGGGATGGCCAGAGCGGCCTCCGTGGAGCCGCGAGGGGGACTGAGTCCGGCAGCGCCGGAGGGGGGCCAAGTGCTGAGCCAGGTGCGGGACCTGGTACGGCAGGAGCTGGCTCCCCTCCGGAGGCAGTTCTCCATGCTGGAGGACATGGTCCGGCGTCCCCCAACAGCGGCAACAGCGGCGACTCAGAGGGCCCCGGGCCAGCAGCAGAAGGCGGCTTCGTACGCGGCCGCCGCGGCTGCCAGCCCGGGAACGTCCGGCAAGGCGAAGGCAAAGGCCAAGGGCGGAGCAGCGCCAGCGCCTGTGGCGCCGGCGGCTGCGACGCCGGCGACGACCAAGTCGGCCCCGGCGAAAAGGGGTGGGAGGAAGGCTCGGGGAGGAGCGGCTAAGGCTGCGGCGCCAGTGGTGCCACAGCCGCCCCCACCCCCACCCTCGGACCCTCCTGCGGCCGGGGCCGAGTGGCAGGTTGCTGGCCAGAAGCGGAGGGCCAAAGAGGCGGCCAGGAGGAAGGCGAGGAAGCAGCGGCGTAAGGCCAACGCTATTGCGGCGAGGCTTCGCGCCCCGAAATCCGCGGCTGTAGTGCTCACACTGCAGCCGGAAGCGGAACAGAGGGGCGTGACGTATCTCGCCGTACTGAAGCGGGCGAAGGAGGCGGTGAGCCTCCAAGAGCTGGGCATCAGCGGGGGCATCGGGGTCAGGAGGACCCTAACCGGTGCCCGCAAGCTCGAGCTCGCCGGAGCGGAGAGTGGCCCGTTCGCGGACGCCTTGGCCGAAAAGCTGAGGGCGGTCTTACCCGCGGACGAGGTCCGGGCGTCCAGGCCGACTAAGCGCATCGACATGCGCATAGTGGGCCTGGATGACTCCGTTACGGAGGAGGAAGTTGTGGCCGCCGTCGCCAGGACTGGGGGGTGCTCTGCCGAGCTCGTCAAGGCGGGCACCCTCCGGCCTGACAACACGGGCATGCAAACCCTTGTGGTGAGCTGCCCCGTGACGGCGGCCAGAACTGTGTCGGAGGGCCGAAGGCTCTTGGTGGGATGGGTGTCTGCGCGGGTAAAACTGCTGGAACCCAGGCCTCTGAGGTGCTACCGCTGCCATGTGGGCAACCACACGGGAGCTATTTGCCCCTCGGAGGTGGACCGCAGCGGTCTTTGTTTCCGCTGTGGTCAGCCCGGTCATCGGGCCGGCTCATGTGAGGCCACGCCGCACTGCAGTGCATGTGCGGCTGCTGGCAAGCCGGCCGAGCACTGGGCTGGGGGAAGGGCCTGCGCGCCATCCGCCCCGACCAAGGGCAAGAGGTCTGCCGCCGCCGCCGCCTCTGCCGCCGCCGCGGCTTCCGTCGCCGCTTCTGCCGCTTCTGCTGCGGGTGCTGCGACTTCCAACGCTCGGGAGGGTGCTGAGATGGAGTGCCAGTAATGGTCCCATTTCGGCCTCCTCCAGAGACAAGTCGGCCGCTGTGCTATTGCGCAGTGGCTGATGCCTGGGGACGGTGAGCGTGGGTGGCTTGCCGTCCGACACCAGGTTGAGTCGACGACGCGTTGTGTTCCACGCGCGCCGAAGGAGCCGTCAGCACCAAGGACGGGACCCCATAGGGTCGGTGCCTGCTAGGGTTGCGGAATTTGTTCGAAAGAGTTACCGCGGCCCTGGAACGCATAGGGCACAAGAAGGATCACGGGTGGGTTTTAGTCAGTAAAAGTCTGACACTCCCTACCGCCCCACCCAGGGCGGGAGGGGTCATTTGATGATTTCCCATCCAGAAAAAAAAAAAAGGGAGCCTTAAAGAGAAAGTTAAGTCGTATAATACTGATCTGGATAAAATGCAGGATTTCTGTTGTAATAAGCAGTACCTTTGTGTTCTTGATTTTGTACAAAATTTTCTTTTTTTTTATAAATAAATAAATAAATAAATAAATAAATAAATAAATAAATAAATAAATAAATAAATAAATAAATAAATAAATAAATAAATAAATAAATAAATAAATAAATAAATAAATAAAAAAAAGAAAAGGCTTTTGGCACGCCACTATTGCCGGGCTTCGGGAGTCGCAGGGCGATTTCAGGCCAGCATAGGCGCAAGCCTGTGGATGACGAGAGATGAGTGGCCCGGCCGTCCGATAACAACCAGACCTGGGTCGATAGTGCGTTGCGTTCCACGCGCGCTTCAAAGAGATGTGAGGGCCAGTGCCCGCAAGGGTTTTGGCGGAATTTGTTCGAAAGAGTTACCGCGGCTCTGGAAAGTATGGGCTGTGGTATGGGCATTAGGAGAAACACGGATGGGTTTTACTCAATAAAAGACTGACACGCCCTAAGTGTACGAAGTCATTTCATTATTTAAAAAAAGTAAACATTGGCAAAGTCTATGTCGTGTACGTTACCAATAGTTTTGGAATTGTTTTTGTATTTTTTTTTTTACAATTTTTAGTACATGGCATGTTAGGCAAAGTAGCCGTTTTTATATTGAAAACGTTGTCACTTTACGTCGCGTTGAACCACTGCCTGCAGGAACTGCAGTTTTACATTCAATATTTATCAAATATCATTCAAGATTCATGCGAAATCATTTTAAACTCAAATTGTACCTACAGGTAATTTATAAAATTGGCATAATTCACGCAGACGTTCGTTTGTCTGTTGATATCAATTTAGAAATTTGATATTTTATAAGTTGCCATAGAATACTATATGTTAACGCCATCTGTTGGTGTAAGCTTTCAACACGTGTCACTATCGTCACACCCTCTATCGTCAAGTGGACGGAGGCTTGGCGGGATCGAATGGGAGCGGGAGCGGAACGGTGCACGGAGCGCTCTGATTGGTCGGCGCTGAGGAACTACGAGAATCTTCGAATCCTTCGTTCCACGGTTCAACGAGTCCCTTCACGAAGAAAACTCAAGAAGGATGGTAGTCGGTTCACCATCGTAATTTTTATTCGCATATTCATTTCAATTGTAAAATTCCATTATTAAAATCCTAATACATTACAAATATATCGAATCATTGAAGAAGACCTGACCCGCACATCACACAACATATTGGACCTTCGAACCGAATCGGAGCGGCTTCAAGAAAACGTACCTACAGGTGGAAGTCGGCAACCAGCAGCAAATAAAACGGTCAGGCCATTCAGTGTTCCTATCCAAACCCATCCTCAAGGATCATTTGTGTTAATATCGTGTATTCTTGTGCAAATTTCCAGCTAACTACGTAGAGGTGCCGTGCCGCGAGCCCGCGTTTGAAATACGAGTACCTACCTACCGCCCATATTGAGCGGCGTTGCTTCGAGTTCGATCGAGCAAGTTAAAATCTGTAAGTACTTTCTTTTGTCTCTTGCAATCTCCCATAATGCCAGTCGATGACTATAAAGATTTGGTTAAGAAAAGGGGTGTACTGAAAGGAAAGTTTACTGTATTCGTAAAATATGTGCAATCGTTACAAGATGTACAAATAACAGAATCTCAAAGGATAGCTCTAGAAGATCGTTGTAATAATATTATGTCGCTATTGGAACAGTTTTCAAGCATTCAGGATGACATAGAATTTCACCTACAGGATTCTGAACTAGAATTAGAAAAACAATTAATTGAAAGAGAAACCTTTGAAAATCTATTCTATGAGATCACATCTAAGGCGAAATGCACGCTTAAGAGTAAACAAATGATTGATAACGGTGTTGAAGGCTGTAACAAGACCTTTAGCATCAAATTACCCACTATTTCATTGCCTTCCTTTGACGGTTCATTTGAACAATGGTTAGAATTCAGAGACACTTACATATCCTTGATTCATAATTCTAAAACTATAGACGATATTCAAAAATTCCATTACTTACGTTCCGCGCTCACTGGCACTGCTAGTCAAATAATAAAATCGTTACAGTTTACTGCTCAAAATTACACGATAGCCTGGAGTTTATTGGAGAACAGATTTAATAATAGTAGATTACTCGTTCAAAACCACGTTAAAGCTCTGTTCTCACTGCAGTCTCTACACAAAGAATCTGCATTTCATATTCGTAAGTTGATAGATAACGTACTAAAAAATATTCGTGCTCTTAAGGGTCTAGATGAGCCCACAGATCAATGGGATACTTTAATCATATTCCTTATTGTTACTAAGATGGATTCAACTACCGAAAAAGAATGGGAAAACCATAAAAGTGCACTTTCTAAATTACCAAGTCACTCTAATCAAAAAATAACTCTAAACGATATGATTACATTCCTTACTGACAGGGCGGACATGTTAGAATCTATTAAAGGTACACATGATTCTGGTAAGCAAATTTCCGATGGTTCCGTAAAGAAATCATCATCATCCAATCAATCAAAGCATGCTAGCTCACATTGTTACGTCGCAACACGTAATAATAATAATAATTCGTCTAAATCATCACAAAAACCTAATTCTAACAATGATTCAAAACGTTACCAAAGGTGTATTATGTGCAAAGAGAATCATCCGCTTTATTCGTGCAGCAAATTTAATGACCTTCCTATGAAGGACAAATTATTATTCGTAGACGAGAACAAACTATGTAAAAATTGCTTGCGTGCTGGACATACAGTGTCTCATTGCTGGTTCGGCGCCTGCAAGTTATGCAATCGTAAACACCATTCGCTTCTTCATGGTGATTGCTGCGATAACGGCAGCACTTCAAAATCTGTAGGGCCGCACGACCAAGCGACAGCGTCCACATCGCGTCGCGAGTCCGAAGCCATGGGCAGCGCACACAGTACAGCGCTACACAGTGCGTCAACTTCAACGCGTCAACAAGTTGACAATGGGTATTCAATTCAAGAACCCGTTATTCTTTCGACTGCATTATTAGAAATATTAGATCGTGATAATAAGTATCACACTATTCGTGCTATTCTAGATAATGGCAGTCAACATTCATTTATCACAAAATCGTTATGCGATAAATTAAAAATTCATTTGATACAGTCCACAGTACAAGTCGCAGGGGTAGGTAATTCGGTAACCCAATCTACACAATCATGCAAAGTGCAGTTGCGATCTAAAAATAGTGAATATAATACACATTTAAATTGTCTCGTCCTACCTTGCATTACCGCAACGTTACCTTGCGTTACTCATAATATCGCAAAATTTATGATTCCGAACAATGTATCACTCGCCGATCCTAATTTTTTTATGTCTAATAGAACCGATTTATTAATCGGCGCAGATAAGTTTTGGGAACTTTTAAGTGAAGGATTAATTCGACTTACAAATGGCCCATACCTACAAAATACTAAGTTAGGTTGGGTTGTATCTGGTGTCATACATAATACAAAGGGTTCGTCCGTTAATCGAGTCCAATGCAATTTCATGCACACGTACGACAACTTAGATATTCAATTAACTAAATTTTGGGAATTAGAGGAGATAAGTTCAAAAACCGGTAATATGTCTAAAGAAGAACATGATTGTGAAAATTTATTTATAAAAACTACTACACGTGATAGTCATGGTCGCTTCTCTGTGCGCATTCCACTACGCGAATCAGCTGATCAACTAGGTGACTCATACTTACAAGCCGAGAGTCGGTTCCTCGCGCTTGAACGCAAGTTAGGTCGATGCACACCGAGTTATAAAAAATTATATTTCGATTTTATGCGTGAATATTTGGAACTCGGTCATATGACAAAAATAGAAACTTATACATCTCCACATTACTTTTTACCGCATCACGGTGTATTTAGAGAACATAGTACAACTACGAAATTACGAGTAGTATTTGACGCTAGTGCTAAAACTACTTCCGGTCAATCACTAAATGACATCCAACTGATTGGCCCGTCTTTACAAAATGATATTGTTGCCATTCTCTTAAGATTTCGTCAGTATACATATATTGCCTGTGCAGACATCGAGAAAATGTACAGACAAATATTAATTCAACCCGATCAACAATATTTACAATTAATTTTATGGCGAGAAAACCCATTAGATGCGCTCGGTGTGTACCGGCTTAACACAGTTACTTACGGCACGGCGTCCGCGCCATACCTAAGCATGCGATGTTTACAACAGCTGGCGTCGGAATGCACTGATAGCGAGATCGCTCATATTATTCACGAAGATTTTTACGTCGACGACCTCATAACGGGTTGTGATGATAAAGGGGAATTGCTAGAAATTTGCAATAAAGTTTCTACGGTACTACAATCGGGTTGTTTCCGTTTACGAAAATGGTTGTTCAATTTCGATTTGTCAACTTTAAACGCGTCAAAGAATTTATCTCTAGGCGAAACCTGTCAAAGTAAAACTTTAGGTTTAGGTTGGTTCGCAAATACAGACGAGCTACATTATACGACTAAAATTAAATTAACCGGGAGTCACGTTACTAAGCGCATTATGTTATCGGCAATCTCACAAGTTTACGATCCGTTAGGTCTATTAGCGCCTATCGTAATACTTGCAAAAATATTATTACAGAAATTATGGATGTATAAAATCGGATGGGACGATCCGGTACCTCATGATATATTAATTAACTGGAAAAAATTCGTTGACACTCTTGACTATTTGGGTAAATTACGTATACCTCGTCAGGTTATAAATAGTAAAATGCAATATATTGAATTGCATATATTTACTGACGCCTCTCAAAACGCTTTCGGTGCCTGTGCTTACGTACGTATGTACTCGGATAACAATAACAATGTATCCGTAGCTTTGTTATGCGCTAAGTCAAAGGTCGCGCCTGTCAAACCGATAACCATACCGCGTTTGGAATTATGTGGGGCACTATTAGGTGCAAAGTTGTATACAAAAATTATAAATTCAATTCGTATTAATTTCACTAATGTTTATTTTTGGTCTGACTCCACAATTGTGCTGGGATGGCTACGAATGCCACCTAACACTCTAAAAACATTTGTACAAAACAGGGTGGCTCAAATTAATGAACTCTCCGGTAGTTTACCATGGCTACACGTAGGAAGTAAATCCAACCCAGCTGACTTGGTGTCACGCGGGGTCACGCTGGACGCGCTGCGCACAGCTGATATTTGGTGGCACGGCCCGGCATTTTTGCACGAACGGCTGTGTAATTTTAGTTATGATCACAGTTGTCATAATGTTAACTGTAATGAATTGCCAGATATCAAAATAACTACCACACTGTTAGTAAATAAAATTAATGAGAATACTTTTCCTTTTGAGAGATTCTCTTCCTTTACTCGCATGAAGCGTGTATGTGCATATATTCTACGTTTCATTGATAATGTTCGTAATAAAAATAAGGTAAATCGTCAATACGGCCCGCTTCAAGTAGATGAGTTACATAAATCTATTAATAAATTAACTCAAATGTCACAAAACCAATCGTTTCCTGATCTTGATATTTCATCAAAGGGGAATGTAACTTTAAAGGCTAACCGTAATATTTCTGGTCTTAACATATTTGTTGATAATAATAACATTATTAGAGTTGGGGGTAGGTTAGATAATTCTCTAAGCTTTTCATATAATAAAAAACACCCCATCTTATTGTGTAGCAAACATACTTTTACTCGCTTGTTATTTCAATATGAGCATAAGCGCCAGCTTCATGCAGGTCCTCAATTATTGTTAGCTAGTTTAAGAGAAAATTGGTGGCCCCTCAGAGGCCGCACTCTGGCTAGAAACGTTGTACATACATGCGTGACATGTAAACGTGTTAAAGGTAAAACTGTTTCAGTTCAAATGGGTAACTTACCTGCAGAGAGGCTAGAACCAGGTTATCCGTTTTTGAGGTGCGGTGTAGACTATGCAGGACCCATGTTTATTTTGAACCGTAAGGGGAGGGGCGCTAAATTGGAGAAATGCTATATTTGTTTATTTGTCTGTTTCTCAACGCGTGCAGTTCACTTAGAATTAGTTACTGATTTAACAACTGATGCTTATATATTAGCTCTAAAACGGTTTATGTCTCGACGGGGTAAACCTGCTGAAATATTTTCTGACAATGGTAAGAATTTTGTCGGAGCAATGAAAGAACTCACACAATTTCTAAATAATAATCGTGATAGTATAATAGAGATTCTAGCTAATGATAACATAAAATTTAATTTCATACCACCATATACACCGCATTTTGGGGGATTGTGGGAGGCAGGAGTAAAGTCTTGCAAATATCACATCCGTCGTGTTATTGGCAACGCAATTTAACTTACGAAGAGTTTAGCACGATATTAACTCAAATTGAGGCCGTCCTAAACTCTCGACCCATGTACCCACTGTCCACAGATCCAACTGACCTTCTTCCCCTCAGCCCTTCTCTCTTTCTGATTGGTCGACCGCTCACCGCACATGCCAGCCCAGACCTGACGACTACAGCTACACATCGCCTGTCCCGTTACGACCGCGTGGAACAGATGCGCCAGCAGTTCTGGCAAAGATGGTCAAAGGAGTATATAGCGGAGCTTCAGACCAGAACGAAGTGGAAGACAAGTAAGGAAGAATTGGTACCTAATACTCTTGTTCTCATCAAGGAGGATAATCTTCCACCGCTCAAGTGGCGCTTGGGAAGAATTCTTCATACCTATCCTGGGAGAGATGGCCTGTCACGAGTTGCTGACATCAAAACGGCGACCGGGACGGTGCGAAGGGCGTTCTCAAAAATATGTCCTTTATTACCGCAAGAAGAGAAGAAGAAGGCAGATACACAATAATTATCTATTAAAAAATGTCAACGTCACCAGCACTTCGTTGGAAGCAGGAACTTCCAAGGCTGGGGGCATATGTTAACGCCATCTGTTGGTGTAAGCTTTCAACACGTGTCACTATCGTCACACCCTCTATCGTCAAGTGGACGGAGGCTTGGCGGGATCGAATGGGAGCGGGAGCGGAACGGTGCACGGAGCGCTCTGATTGGTCGGCGCTGAGGAACTACGAGAATCTTCGAATCCTTCGTTCCACGGTTCAACGAGTCCCTTCACGAAGAAAACTCAAGAAGGATGGTAGTCGGTTCACCATCGTAATTTTTATTCGCATATTCATTTCAATTGTAAAATTCCATTATTAAAATCCTAATACATTACAAATATATCGAATCATTGAAGAAGACCTGACCCGCACATCACATAACACTATATTTTATTATTATTGTATCTTTCAACAATGTTCCTTTTATTAAATTGTCCAGAATCTAATAAATTCCCACAGCTTCTACTATTTGTACATTATTAAATTCCTGTAAATTTTCCTGGCTAATAAAAGGAAATACTTAAAAGGTTTTCGATTTCATTAAAAAAAGGAATCGTTCCCTGTTCACGCTACAAAAGCAGAGAAGCTATGTCAAATATTAGTGAACACAGAAAAACATTCCGAACTCAAAACATTGCGAACAAAAATCAAGCGTCCATATTTTCGCGCCAACACAATTTCAATATGGCTGACATGTTTTTTGGCGGCAAACGTCAGCCAATGAGCGATGGACCTCGCACTCCTGTCAGCGTTATTTATTATCCATTACATACGGCGATGACCTTCGTTAGACGGAATTTTAATGAAAAATGGATTGGGGAAGTGAAATTTATTGCTTCGGAATTTTTGCAGCTATCTATTATCCTATGAATTCCACTTACATCTACCTACGTATAATAAAGGTATGTCTATTGTCTGTGCTCGTTATATGAAATTCATAGCCAATCTTTTGCGCTTGACATTTGTTTTTTTTTTCAATTGACGATGACCACCCATCCATAAAAAGTACTTGACAAAGTCGTTCACTTAAGTCAGTAAACGGGTGACAATCTGTAAAACAATGATGGTTTTCTGTAACTTTAAAAGTACGTTAAACAATAATTGGTGTTGTTATTAGAAAGCTTTTGTCAATCGCTGCGTTAGTCAGTCTTGGGGATCACATAAGGAAGCGATCGATGTAAAATATATACTCAGCTGCAGACTGGAAGGCGATCCCAACGCAAGCAATTTCTACAAACAATTTAACCATTATTAATACGTGTTTTGGCCCTTGTCTCTTGTTCGCTTAAAAAACAAATTAAAAATGTAATCTGAAAAGTTTTTTGATCAGTCTACCTCCACGGAGATGGCAGATAAGGGATCGAAGTATTTTGTTTTTTTTTTGTGGTCGGAAGGAAAGTTATTAGTTAGTACGGATGTACTACCTAAGCTGATTTTGAAAATTCTTTTACCAAGAGAATGCCACATTATTTGTAAGTGTCATAGGCTATATTTTATCTCCGTAATCCCACGGAAACGGGAACAATGCGGGTGAAACCGCGGGGCGCTGTTAGTTTGTTATAAAGCGTGTAGTTATAAACTTTGTAGGTCGGATTAACATGGAAACACAGTTTTTATTCAGGAGATTAACCCTCGGAATGGCAGGTCCATTGCGAGAAATGGACCTGTGGCCGTATTACGAAGTGCCAATGCTATCATGATTCGTGTGAGGGAAAGAGATATTGCTTTTCGTCTTGTGTAACTCCGTCTCTCTCTGACACAGGAATCATGATGGATTTTAGACGTCATAATAGGTCGCCTGTTTCCAGAAATTTGACAACGGTCAATCGTTTAACTGACCTCAATATTTTAAGAATTGAAATGAGTTTATGGAGTACCTAACCAAAATGTTACTATGGAGGAAGCAAAAGTTAAGAGATGGGCTGAAATCTAGATCGGTGAAAAATTACAGAATCATAAAGAAGTATAAGATTCACAAGGAAGCGATAAAGATTGACAGGAGACCAGAATCATGTAAAATTATTTCCGAAGCTGGAATCATCATGAGTAGTAAAAGCTCACACACCACCAAGAAAACAGAATGATAGAGAAGAATTTCCGGTTGGAGCCACTGGTAAAAAAAACAACGTTTTTTAATTATACTCTGAAGCTGAATTATTTGCTCGAATCATCATGAGGAGTAAAGACTCACAAACCACCAAGAAATCGGAATGATAGAGAAGAATTTCCAGTTGGAGCCGCTGGAAAAAAAAACAATCATTTGTTGATTTTACTGTGAACCCTATTCTAAAGAAATCTACGTAAACAAAGCAGCGGGCTGAACCTAGTGTTTTACATCGCACCAAAAAAAGAAACTGTTCTTTGTCTGTCTCTACAAATGCTTATATCTGTAAAACTACGCAACAGATTCTGATGCGGTTTCTCTTTAATAGCTAGAATTATTCAAGAGGAAGGATTATGTATGTATGTTTGTATAATACATTTATACTAATATTAGGTATATAGAGGGAAGATTTGATTGTTAGTTTGCATTGAATAGGCTCCGAAACTACTAAACCCATTTGAAAAATTCTTTCACTGTAGGGAAGCCACACTATCCTCGGGGCTAGCGGGGCGGGGATAGGTACTCGTATATATCTATCACTGTGATAAATTCCACCCACCAGAATGGCTGAATGGGTCCGGATGAAAGTAGTAATATGAAGTGCCGGAATTTGTTCGAAAGAGTCACCGCGGCCCTGGAACGCAAAGGGCACAAGAAGGATCACGGGTGGGTTTTGATTTCCCATCCAGAAAAAAAAAAGGATCAATGCATACGCTCGGGTCGACTGATGTCAGCAAACTGACATCAGTCGACCCGAGCGTGTCAGCAAACTGACATCAGACTGTTCCACGCGCGCTTCAAAGAGATGTCAGCAAAGAAGACCCACTTGGGCCAGTGCCTGCCAGGGTAACGAATTTGTTCGAAAGAGTGATCGGCCTTGAAACGCAAAGGACATTAGGAGGAACACGGATGCGTTTTAGTCAGTAAGAGTCTGACACTCCCTTCCGCTCCGCCCAGTGGGAGAAGTCACTGGATTTCTTATCCAGAAAAAAAGGCTCCCTGACACGGATAGATTAGGTTTGATTTTTGTGACATCAAGCCATTCATGTTAGTTTTTATTAAACACTGCAGACAGAATAGGATCCGCAGCGGGGCTCCGTTGTCAAAGTCAGAATGTTGAAATTGTAATACTTAACGGTTTGTTACTTGCTATTCCACGATTTCTCGGAATGACTTCGAGAGATTGAAGACTTATCGAATTCTGATGCGTAAAATAGTGTTCCAAATTTTCAGTTGACCATTTATCGAGAGTTTGTAATCTCTAAAGATATTTTATAATAATATTTTTACAATTATCTGGTGACGGGGATACATGGATTTCGAAAGGGAATTTGACCTCTGAGTTTGTTTTGAAGTTTCTTCTCAGGATAGTCGGCTAGGAAACACAAGCCTTATCTAGCTTTTTAAAATAACAAAAAAAAATATTGGACGTACTAGAGTGTTATATTTAACCTACTTACAAAACAAACATCATTTACATGTGATATATACGTTCTTTGATCATTGTGAGTTAATTATGTATACTTTTACCTATTTACTTATCTGAAATCAAAGGCTTTTACTTCGATAAAGTAAATAAACAGACATACACCACGAACTCGTCCTAACTGGTTGGAAATCCATTTAACTTTTTCGATTAAGGCCTTTTTCACACCGACATTAATCTTATTGGTGATGCCGGCGAGTATCAGTGGTATGGGTTTGAGTGGTGCCTTAGTTAAAAGTTATAAATCATTTTTATGGAGCTGGAAAGTCGTACAATAGGTGCTGATCCCGGCGGGAAATTAGTCAGGCTGAAGACCTTCGCATCGTAATCATAATAATCATACTTTTAACGTTCCCACTGCTGGGACACAGGCCTCCTCTCTAGGAGAGGGAATGGACCGTAATCCACCACGCGGCCCCAGTTGTAATGTCACATGTCTTCGAATCTTTGGTTCTAGGACATGCCGGTTTCCCCACCGAATGTGTCTCCACGTTGTCGTCGTGGTGGGGCTTGAGCGTCCCAATGATCTTGCGAGCTTTCCCGGTAGAGCCACTCATGCCGGAAGGTCGCAAGTGAGGGATCAGACCAAGAGAGACACACGCTTGCTCGCTGCTCTTTGGTACGCGTCTGATTATCAGACGTGACTATGAGAGCAGCGAGCAGGTGGAGAGGTGAGGTTAGGAGAGAGGGCCCTGAGAAGGGGCGGAGCGAAAAGGGACCGCACCCTTAAAAGGAACAAAACATGAAAAAA
The DNA here is from genome assembly GCA_905332915.2 of Hecatera dysodea. Taxonomy (NCBI): domain Eukaryota; kingdom Metazoa; phylum Arthropoda; class Insecta; order Lepidoptera; family Noctuidae; genus Hecatera; species Hecatera dysodea. The sequence goes on from HG995307.1 coordinate 17,935,933, forward strand.
GGCGATTGTAAAATGAGTCCCCAGGTGGGTCCCGACTGCTCAGCGGTCGGGGAATCCCACCCCGCTTCGGCGGGCTGCCCTCCGTACTCTGGGGTGGGCACCAAACGCCTTCCGCTTGCCAGTGGCAACACGAGCCGAGGAGGCTCCCAATCGTCGTCATCCGAGTCCGCCTCCTTTAAGGAGCTGATGGCGTACGGTTGCGAAGAGGAGGGTTCGCCTGAGCGCCGGGGTGGTGCGGAGTCGGATTCCGGCTCCGCGCCAGACCTAGTAACGGTCAGCTCGGCGGGCTCTGGAGACGAGGGAGGGGGGGCTGCTGCGGAGAGCGTGAGGTTCTTCCGCAAGCGGCCCAGACGGGAGGATGACAAGGAGTCGTCCTCCGAGGGCGAGTTCGCCTCCGCCCGCAAAATCCCCACCGCTAGGCGGGGCAGGGGCAGTGAGGCAGGGAGGGGGCTAGCTCCCTCTACCCGGGAGGCGGAGCGTCGGGCCGAGAGGTTGGTGGAGGAGGGGCGTCGCCCTGGAGGGAGCGGTCGTGGGGCTCCCTCTACTCTTCCGCCTCCTCTCGACTCTGACGACTCCGAGCCCCCGGGAGAGGTACCTCCCGCTGCTGAGAGAGGCAGAAAATTTGAGGAGGTGGCTGCCGGCCCGGCAACGTCTGGCCAGGCGGCGAAGGACAAGGGAGGAGCCGCGCCAGTGCCTGTGGCGCCGGCACCTGCGACGCCGGCGACGACGAAGTCGGCCCCGGCGAAGAGGGGTAGGAGGAAGGCTGGAGGGGGAGCGGCTAAGGCTGCTGCGCCAGTGGCGCCGCAACCGCCCCCACCCCCACCCTCGGACCCTCCTGCGGCCGAGGCCGAGTGGCAGGTTGCTGGAGAGAAGCGGCGGGCCAAGAAAGCGGCTAAGAGCAAGGCCAAGAAGCAGCGGCGGAAGGCCAATGCTATTGCGGCGAGGCTTCGCGCCCCGAAGTCCGCGGCTGTGGTGTTAACACTGCAGCCGGAAGCGGAACAGAGGGGCGTGACGTATCTCGCCGTACTGAAGCGGGCGAAGGAGGCGGTGAGCCTCCAAGAGCTGGGCATCAGCGGGGGCATCGGGGTCAGGAGGACCCTAACCGGTGCCCGCAAGCTCGAGCTCGCCGGAGCGGAGAGTGGCCCGTTCGCGGACGCCCTGGCCGAAAGGCTGAGGGCGGTCTTACCCGCGGACGAGGTCCGGGTGTCCAGGCCGACTAAGCGCATCGACATGCGCATAGTGGGCCTGGATGACTCCGTTACGGAGGAGGAAGTTGTGGCCGCCGTCGCCAGGACTGGGGGGTGCTCTGCCGAGCTCGTCAAGGCGGGCACCCTCCGGCCTGACAACACGCGCATGCAAACCCTTGTGGTGAGCTGCCCCGTGACGGCGGCCAGAACTGTGTCGGAGGGCCGAAGGCTCTTGGTGGGATGGGTGTCTGCGTGGGTAAAACTGCTGGAACCCAGGCCTCTGAGGTGCTACCGCTGCCATGTGGGCAACCACACGGGAGCTATGTGCCCCTCGGAGGTGGACCGCAGCGGTCTTTGTTTCCGCTGTGGTCAGCCCGGTCATCGGGCCGGCTCGTGTGAGGCCACGCCGCACTGCAGTGAAAGAAAGAAAGAAAGAAGAAAGAAAAAGCGTTTATTTACCACAAAATAAACGACAGCAATTGTTCTAAACTAAACCGTAAACTATAGTGTTAGTAGGTACATCTTAATTTATGTTAGTCAAGATAACTTATAAACTAATACAAAAAAAAAAGAAAAAACAATGCATGTCGTGGTTGTGGTAAAGAGGCAAGCCGGCCGAGCACTGGGCTGGGGGAAGGGCCTGCGCGCCATCCACCCCGACCAGGGGCAAGAGGTCCGCCGCCACCGCCGCCTCTGCCGCCGCCGCGGCTTCCGTCGCCGCTTCTGCCGCTACTGCTGTGGGTGCTGCGACTCCTGGTTCTCGGGAGGGGGCCGAGATGGAGTGCCAGTAATGGTCCCATCGTGGCCTCCTCCAGAGACAAGTCGGCCGCTGTGCTATTGCGCAGTGGCTGATGCCTGGGGACGGTGAGCGTGGGTGGCTCGCCGTCCGATACCAGGTTGAGTCGACGACGCGTTGTGTTCCACGCGCGCCTCAAGGAGCCGTCAGCACCAAGGACGGGGCCCCATAGGGTCGGTGCCTGCTAGGGTTGCGGAATTTGTTCGAAAGAGTTGCCGCGGCCCTGGAACGCATAGGGCACAAGAAGGATCACGGGTGGGTTTTAGTCAGTAAAAGTCTGACACTCCCTACCGCTCCACCCAGGGCGGGAGGGGTCATTTGATGATTTCCACACCAAAAAAAAAAAAAAAAAAAGTACATGCCGGTTTTCTCACGATGTTTTCCTTCACCGTTTTGAGAGCAGTGGTGATGAAATAAATTACACAAAGTAATGCGCCTGGCTGAGTTTAAAACCACGACTACAAAATTCATTTATTCAAACTAGGCTGAGAGACAGCACCTTTTGAACGTCAATTTTACTTAAAGACGGATCCCCAAAACGCCCGCCCGCCACCACTTCCTAGTGTTCTAGCGAGGAAACTGAAGTGGTGCAAAAAACTCCCCAGAAAATTATAGACAGATGTGTTATCTGTCTATAATTTTTAAGAATTTGAATTTTCATAATAGTATGCAATTAATACATGATAAAAAGCAAAAGATATGGGAGATATACATATTTGTACCAAGTTTCAAACTAAATGGATGCAGTAGATGCGGCAAAAATTGGGACGGATGAACAAACAGTCACTCAGCCAGACACACGGGTGGTTATATAAGGGTTCCGTTTTACTAGAAGGTTCGAACCATAAAAAAGAAGCAGCCATGTTTTTTATATTCGTCTGATTTATAGTGAAAATGTTATACGAACAATAAGACAAGAATTTCGTTTTAAAAAGCGAATAAATAACAGTTTGGTTCACGCATGTCCTCAGATTTGGCGACAGTCCAACTGCTGTCGACGTCTCATATACACTTCGATATTCTGTTAGTAAATCATGCCTTACATCAGTATTCAGTTTCAGAAACAAGTTCTTTTAAGCTTATTTAGAACCACCTTAAGGAGGAGCTCGTGGCTAAATTAAAACAGCCGTACGGGTCAATAAGGTTAAGCAACGCTTGCCGAGGTTGGTCTATGGATGGGTGACCATCTTAACATAACGAGACTTCTCCGTGCCTCGGAAAGCACGTTAAGCCGTTGGTCCGGCTGTAATTTGGAGATCTTTGGCAGTCGTTACGGATTGTCAGAAGCCAGGAAATCTGACACCAATTCTTAAATAAATTACAAACGCTGACTGAACCCTAAGAAATAGATCAAAATAATGTATTACTGTATTATACACCTTAAAAAGGTCTACAAAAAAGTCCTTGATGGTATATGTCTATCTCTTAGGGATAACCCACGATAACCATTTTTTATCCTTTACTTACGTATCAGCATTACACCCGAGCGAAGCCGGGACGATTCGCTAGTTAAATCATAAAAAAAATTGTTGTGATACCTTTCTGATCGTTAACGAGCATCGTTCCCCGCAGTGGGGTAATACGGGATACATAATAATTTATGTATCCCGTATTACCCCACTGCGGGGAACGCTTGTAGCTTACCGTGTCACCCCGGGGACAAAACAATGTTATGCCATGCCCCGTTTCCTTCAACTCTCGGGACTTGAACGCGGTAACTGTGATGTTTTCCTTGGAAAACAACGCAATCTGGTTTTTGGAACGTTTATGTCATGTATTTTGAAGATGAATTGACTTGAAGAAATTTAGAAGTGAAAATGATATCAACCAAGCTTGATTCTGCGTCTCGTCTCGAAATGGTTTCTTGAATCAAAATTTAGTTCTCAGATTGTTGTTAGTCTCCCCACCGAATGTGTCTCCACGTTGTCGTCGTGGTGGGGCTTGAGCGTCTCAATGATCTTGCGAGCTTTCCCGGTAGAGCCACTCATGCCGGAAGGTCGCAAGTGAGGGATCAGACCAAGAGAGACACACCCGCGAGGAATCCCGCTCGCTGCCTTCTGGTACGCGTCTGCTCATCAGACGTGGCTGTGAAGGCAGCGAGCGGGTGGGAGGAGAGGCCCTGTGAGGGAGAAAGGGCGGAGGAGTAAGGGACCGCACCCTCTAAAAGGAAAATATGGAAAAAGGTTTTTGGAAAATGAGTCCCCAGGTGGGTCCCGACTGCTCAGCGGTCGGGGAATCCCACCCCGCTTCGGCGGGCTGCCCTCCGTACTCTGGGGTGGGCAACAAACAACTTCCACTTGCCAGTGGCAACAGGAGCCGAGGAGGCTCAGAATCGTCGTCATCCGGATCCGCTTCCTATAAGGAGCTGATGGCGTACGATTGCGTAGAGGAGGGTTCGCCTGAGCGCCGGGGTGGTGCGGAGTCGGATTCCGGCTCCGCGCCAGACCTAGTAACGGTCAGCTCGGCGGGCTCTGGTGACAGAGGAGGGGGGGCTGCTGCGGAGAACGTAAAGTTCTTCCGCAAGCGGCCCAGACGGGAGGATGACAAGGAGTCGTCCTTCGAGGGTGAGTTCGCCTCCGCCCGAAAAATCCCCACCGCAAGGCGGGGCAGGGGCAGTGAGGCAGGGAGGGGGCTGGCTCCCTCTATCCGGGGGCGGGGCGTCGGGCCGAGAGGCCGGTGGAGGAGGGGCATCGCCCTGGAGGGAGCGGTCGTGGGGCTCCCTCTACTCTTCCGCCTCCTCTCGACTCTGACGAGTCCCAGGGAGAGGCACCTCCCACTATTGAGGAGCAGAGGGCCCAATTTGCGGAGGTCGTGGAGGCCGCGATCCGCGCTGTGGCCTTTAAGAGGAAGCAGTCCTCGAAGCGGGAGGCCATCAGCGCGGCCAAAGTCGGCGGGGCAAAGCAGGCCAAAGAGGCGTCTGAGTTGCGGGCGGAGGTCGCCCGCCTCGCGGTTCTTACGGAGCGACTCGTTTGGGAGAATGAGTCGCTCCGGAGGGACCTGGAGGGGATGGCCAGAGCGGCCTCTGAGGAGCCGCAAGGGGGGCTGAGTCCGGCGGCGATGGAGGGGAGCCAAGTGCTGAGCCAGGTGAGGAGCCTGGTGCGGCAGGAGCTGGCTCCCTTCCGGAAGCAGTTTTCTGCCCTGGAGGACATGGTCCGGCGTCCCCCAGCAGTGGCGAATCAGAAGGCCTCGGGCCAGCAGCAGAAGGCGGCTTCGTACGTGGCCGCCGCGGCTGCCAGCCCGGGAACGTCCGGCCAGGCGAAGGTGAAGGCCAAGGGCGGTGCAGCGCCAGCGCCTGAGGCGCCGGCGGCTGCGCCGAAGAAGGAGCGGAGAAGCGGCGACAAAAGAAGGCGGCCAAGAACAAGGCCAAGAAGCAGCGGCGGAAGGCGAACGCCATCGCGGCGAGGCTTCCCGCCCCGAAATCCGCGGCTGTAGTGCTCACACTGCAGCCGGAAGCGGAACAGAGGGGCGTGACGTATCTCGCCGTACTGAAGCGGGCGAAGGAGGCGGTGAGCCTCCAAGAGCTGGGCATCAGCGGGGGCATCGGGGTCAGGAGGACCTTAACCGGTGCCCGCAAGCTTGAGCTCGCCGGAGCGGAGAGTGACTTAAATCCTACTTATTTTTATTTAATTTTATTAATAATTTTATGATTCAAATGTTGTTTGTAAAAATGAATGGATAGTTGTTTGGGTTTTGCTTTGCCTTCCTGCATGTGCATAAAATCCTTGCATTTACCTTGTAATCTTGCATGTGCATAATATAGCGGGCGGGAGGGAGGTGCATACCTGCAACCCACAAATAATCGCGGAAATTAAAACTAGATATATTATTTTCATTTTCAAATTTAAAATGGATTTCCGTAAAGTAACGCCTGACTCAATCGATTTTATTTTTTTTTAGTTGTTACTCTTTCACGCGAAAACTATGGACTGGATTTTGATGTTACACGCATTAGAACAAAAGAAAAAAAAATAGTTTATTCCTCCCAAAGAGACGCACATTCGCTAGCTTTCTAATGGTGAAAGAATTTTTGAAATCAGTCCAGTAGTTTTTGAGTTTATTCGTTACATACAAAAATACAAATCTTCCCTCTTTATAATATTAGTATAGACAACAAAACAGGCATGGTACTTCGTTTTTACAAATAAGACAACTATCCTGAAGTCTAAGTCTAATCCATCAAAAGGCACTTTTGAATGTCAAAACAGTTGACGTTCAAAAGTGCCTTTTAATGTACCTACTAGTTGACTTAGACTTCTACTACTTTGAAAATAAAAACATTGTATAATAGTGACTCTAGTTGTCCATTCACATAAACAAAAAGTAGATTCTTATGGAGAAAAACGGACTGAATTCTATATTTGAATGCCCGGATTCCCCTTTTAAAAGAGTCAACATAACTAGCTTAAAGTTGTTAGAATTGCAAGCAAAACGTATTTCCCTGCAAGATTGTGAGAAGAACATGACTGCTAGCCGGATGGAGAACGGACTGAATTCTATATTTGAATGCCCGGATTCCCCTTTTAAAAGAGTCAACATAACTAGCTTATAGTTGGTAGAATTGCAAGCAAAACGTATTTCCCTGCAAGATTGTGAGAAAAAATAACATGACTGCTGGCCGCATGGAGAAGAACGGACTGAATTTTATATTTGAATGCCCGGATTCCCCTTTTAAAAGAGTCAACATAACTAGCTTAAAGTTGGTAGAACTACAAGCAAAACGTATTTCCCTGCAAGATTGTGAGAAGAACATGACTGCTGGCCGGATGGAGAAGAACGGACTGAATTCTATATTTGTTTTTTTTTATATGACCACTCGCAGTTCAGCACACTAAGGCTGGTTACTGCTTAACCGGGCAATACTATATTTGAATGGCCGGATTTCCCTTTAAAAGTAGTAAAGTTTAAGTCAACATAATTTAACTAGCTTAAAGTTGTAGTATTGCAAGCAAAACGTATTTCCCTGCAAGATTGTGAGGTGAACTTGTATGGCAGCTGGCCGAGTGCCAGCGTGCAGATCCATTCATGTTACTAAATACATTTACATTTTGTGCCTCAACACGGAATATGCACGCAAGTTGACAGACTGGATTTTATGTGCGAGCTTGCACTTGTACCTATGTCATCGCAAAATTGTGGACTTCGTTAGATGTTTAATCTATATCTATACTTATAATAAATCTGTAGAGAGGTCAATTCTGTACAGGGAATATATTTTCAAAATAACTATCAGGGGGTGATTAGTGATCGATACTGGTGCCAAAAATGCAATCAGTAAAAATTTTGTCTGTCTGTCTGTCTGTCTGTCTGTCTGTATGTTCTTTATAGAAACAAAAACTACTCGACGGATTTTAACGAAACTTGGTGCAATTATTTTTCATACTCCTGGGCAGGTTATAGTATACTTTTCATCACGCTACAATCAATAGGAGCAGAGCAGTGAAGGGAAATGTTGGGAAAACGGGAGAAGTTACTCCATTTTTTAAGCTTCCGTCGCGTGTGTAGCCTTAATGGTTAAAGTTACATAGAAATCATGTATGACGGAAATGTTCTACATAAAATTATTTAAAAAAATATCTCACAACAGCATATGTCTGTCTTTTATTGTTGACTCACAATAACACGTGTAACTCCCGATAGCTTAGCAGTTCGGAGCTTTCTGATTATATTTGTTTACTCTTACGTTTATAATACTCTCGCTGTGAGTTTCAAAATCGGGGGTAAAGAAACTATTCCACGCGGACGAAGTCGCGGGCAGAAGCTAGTAGATTATAATTTTACGATATATTATGAAAAAATCGGTTTGTATACAATAAATCTCATTGAAATTCAATAGTTTCCACTATATCAATGTGTTATTAAGAAACGAAAATTTACAATTTCACCCAATATTTAACAATGTTCCGGCGTTTGTAGTTTTCCGATTATATTTATAATCCTGTACAACAAAGGAGGTTTCTAACCAAAAAGTTCTTGAAGAGAACTTGTATTGCATGAAATATTAATACCTAGCATAAGCATAAGCATAATCAGCCTTTTAATGTTCTCAGGTTGCTGGGACTCAGGCCTCCGCTCTAGGAGAGGGACTGGGCCGTAACCCACCACGCGGGCCCAGTGCGGGTTGGTGAATGTCACATGTCTTCGAATTTTTGGTTCTAGGACATGCCGGTTTCCTCATGATGTTTTCCTTCACCGTTTTGAGAGCAGGGGCCTCAAGTCTGCTATTACAATAGTCTCAGAATGGTCTATCATTGATCTCATAATGGTTCATTTTTACAAGTTTGGTAATCTACTAATAAAATAGTGTCACTATGACTTTCCAGTGGTCAACCACTGACACTCCATTGAAAGAAATGGCATAGAATGGTAATCTCGTACACAATGACAAATGAATGACAGACGTATGCGGTAGTCTGCTAAAATTTTGACGGTTCCTTTGATCAGTGACCTACCATTAGAACGTCATTGTGCAGTCATTGCTTTTAATAGCTCGGTTATCAAAAAGTATTACGAGACCACTGACCGACCATTGATCGACCATTATGAATTTAGCAGATTACGAACTTTTAGCAAAATGACAATGGGATCGTGTTGGAATGACGACTTTATAAAAATAGCAGACTTAGGCCCCTGTGGTGATGATAAAATAAAATTAGATTACATAAAATAAAATCGATAACAAATAATAAAATACAATGATTAAAGGTGAATTAATCTGAATAGTCCAGTATTTTTTGAGAATGTGACTGACGGACAAATAGAATTATTATTTTTCTATCCTGGAATATATTTGATTCTGATTTATAGAAAAGCATCTTGAGCATACATTGCCAGATGTTTGACCTGAGAAGAAATAAAAGTATATTCAAATAATAATTTTATATTTCAATTTTTTCCTCCAGACAAAGTAATCACACTTTTTTCGAGATGACTTTAAGGCTGACACTTAGCCATCGATAAAAACTTTTCCTGAACAAAAACTGAACTATCTAAAAGGTAAATCAGTAGTCCTAAAAAAATAAACTTTCTCTCCCGAAAAACTTTAAATCACCAATAAAAGGAAAAAGCTGTCATCCAGCCAAATCTGTTCGGACTGAAATTGAACTAGAATGAATTAGAACAGTAAGTTACGTCGAGGCTTTTTTGGCTTCATTCAGTCCTAAGTTGGTAAGCGGCTTTCAACAAGTTCCAGATGAAGATTTTTTTTATTAAGTAACTATATTTTGGAACTTCTTTTTGTACTCCTACTTTGATGTAGGCACACCATAGAAGGTACGCGATGCAGAGAATATGTCCAACAAAACTCCATCGAAATGGGAGGATCTTCCGACCGACGGTTTTTGGTTCCAGTCGGCAACTACCCGATATTTGGTATATGGACTGTTTATTTATATATTATTTATTTTATTTTACACAAAAAGTAGACTTAAAACTAATAACCAGCATTACCACCACCTTTCTTATGTTCAAATCGCACGGAAAACTCTGATACCGCGATGCAGGATTTCATTCAGTTAGTTCGCTGGTGGCGGGATAGATGGCGTTGCCTTACTTTTTGTTGCCGTACAAATTTCGCTTCATTTGTTTTTATTTATTTATTAAAACTTTATGCACTAGTAAAAAAAGACTGTAAAAAGGCGGACTTTTTTTTTCTTGTGGCTGCATTGATGCCGCTTCAGATGCTTTAGTTAAAGCTATCAATCAACGATAACTAGTGTTGGAATGTTTTGGATTGACCACATGATTTTTCGGTGACGCTTGACGATCCCATTTCGTTTTGAAGTTTTTAACAATCATTTTCTTGGGACTAAGATATTTGCGTACTTGAATATATACAGTATGAAATTTTAATGGTTGTTTTCCCGAAGCGAAATGAGTTTGTATCGGTAATACAATCGATTTATATATATAAAAAATATTAGACTCCATAAATGGCAGATTAACAATTGTGATAAACAAAACTCGAAAGCGACTTGAACCGACAGTAGTGCATCGCGATATATGTAGGTACGCGGCGGCACGTCCGTCTCATGTAGGTATCTACCTACGTTATGTCTAGTGCACTACTATTGATTCTCGCTCTGTCGAGTTTATGAACATTTTTTTAATGATTTGAAAAAAAAAATCATTTATTTTTTTTAGTTTAACTTTGTGTTTCGATAGTACTACTGATGGGTAATCGTCCTGCCGCGGGAAAACAACCATTAAGATTTCACACTGTATATAATCAATCTGACATCAATTTTAACAAGTTGACAGATGTCAACATGATGTGAATTCACATCGATAAAGAAAGATTGATATTGATTTGAGGAATTGTGATACAATTTGATGAGTCCTTATATTATTTAGATATATTTTAATTTAACTGTAAATAATTAAAATAAACGTTTTGAATTAATCTGAGGCGCTACAAAGGTCACCGCGTCATCTACTTTAATCTATTTTAATTTAATTTGGTAGAATCTAGAATTCTTTAATTTCCTGAGTAGAAATAATATGATTCAATTTAGTCCGTCAGTTAGATTACGGAAAAATATTGGACACGTATTTTTTGCTTTATCAAATCTATAAAAATTGACGAAGATAAAATGTCAAATCAATGATCAGGAGTGGGGGCTTGTGACGTCACGGCGTGATAAAACTATAGCAAGTAGTGACTTTACACGAGTTTCCAGTATCATCTTCGTTTTCCGTTTACATGAAAAAAGAAAAAAATACGTGTCCAATATTTTATGGAAATCTATCTGACGGAATAATTAGTTTTTTTAGTCAACTACCCTATTGATAAATTAAATTTTTGGTCAAACTTGCTACATCTTGCTTGTATTAAAACAGATCTTGTACGAATAAAGTGAGAAGCTTTGAACTCTTATAAATCAACTCGAGCAGCTCTTAACCACAGAACATGAGACTCTTAACCTTTTGCTGAGAAGTCGATGAGTGTCAATCTTCGGTCAAAGAAAATATGGTTTTCTTTGACCGAATCTTTGTAGTTTTTTTAACCTAGTGTTGCATACAATTTAAATGGACTATACAAAATAAATAAAAAAAGGATTCTACTTCTGTAAAATGTTAAATTCAAGAGATGTTTTATTATATATACATGTATTTTTTTTTATTTCATCACTTTGGAAATCAATTCTTTACCACAATAGGTACTAGGCTTTTGGAGCTCTTATGTGTTTCATATAGGATAGCATAGTTGAAGTTACAATGTATGTATCTGTCAGTGGCGTGCAGTGGTTCGAGTTAGGGTAGGGCAGAGAAAATGTCTAAATAAAAAAACACACCATATTATTCAGGGTTGAAATGTGATGTTATTTTTTTTTGTTTTATTTTTTTTATTTTTTTAATAGGCTATTAAAAAAAACAAAAAAAACTCATTTAATTAAAAATCAACCCTGAATAATGTGGTTATTTTTTAAATTTATTTGGACAATTTCTCTGGCCTACCCTATGTATGTATGTATGTAAAAGCGGGCTGGTTTCCGCAACTCCACGACTAAGCGCGTATTTTGCGTGCAGCTACTCGAACCACTGCATGCCACTGGTATCTGTGTATTTATCGATTGCATATTTACCCTATCCGTTTGTCTTTCATTTAAGTTACACCTGCCATGTTGTCTCTGCACTACCCTAAGGTCGACTGGTAGAAAATGTACTTTGCCTTTGTACTCCGTTTTATTTACTAGTGCATAAAGTTTTAATAAATAGTATTCTTTCTGTAGTTCTTTAAATGAACACATTATTTATATGTGTTATCTAATTGAACTTTTACCAAAATCTATTTCTCACACCATAAATCGAACCTATTCCGACATAAATTCAATTAATTTTATCAGTTATCCTGTACCCAACACAATGCCGCAGTGCGGTGGCTTGGAAATATTTACATTGTTCACACTATGTTCGCATGTTACTGCAGTCACTAAGTAACACTACTGAATATGTATAACTAGGCTTTGTTTTGCCTGCGGTTTGCCCATGCGTGGCGTGTATTGCCCGCGTATTGCTCGCGTATTGCCCATGTTTGTCCACGTGTTGGTAAGCCAGTTCCTGTTAGCTGATTGGTCTGGATTGGATCAGTGTCAACAGATTCGTCATTGGTTGTTTGCTGGTAAACTGTGGAGGTATTGCATATCATGGTTTGTTTTTTTAAAAATGTAAATGTTACCCCACTCTAGGAATTTCTCCTGTGTTGTGGGTGCAAATACAACTACCACAACAAGGAACAACTACACATGTACACGACGCGTAGCGCAACAGCCAATCGCTCAACTGCTGCGCCAACCGTATTGTATTTTTTTTTTAATTTTTAAGGGAATTGAAAGCAGTGGTGGCCGAGAGGTAACGGCCCCGACTTACGAATTGTAGGTCGCGGGTTCAAACCCAGCCAGGCGCATTACTGTGTGTAATATTAATTTCATCACCACTGCTCTCAAAACGATGAAGTAAAATATAGTGAGGAAACCGGCATATCCTAGAACCAAAAATTCGAAGACATGTGACATTCACCAACCCGCACTGGGCCCGCGTGCTGGATTACGGCCCATTCCCTCTCTTAGACGGCAGCAGTGGGAAAATTAAAAGGCTGATTATGCGACAGCAACTTTGACTGCAAGGTTGTCGGATAGTATCCCGAGGGAACATAATCTAGGGATAAAAAAACAAACTATAATCTATCTCTGGGTCAAATTTCATTTAGATTCATTCAGCCATTCTAGCGTGATTGAGTAACATACATACCTCCATACTTTCTGCAACCCTACCATGACGTCTTAAATCCAATATTTTTTGGAAATCTATCTGACTGACTAATTAGATTTTTTTTAGTCAACTACCCTATTGAAGACCTCATCCATACATGAGCTGTGATCGCGATCAACAGCGGGTAAAATTAAAAAAGAAAGAAAAACATAATAGCTGACTTTCAGTTAATGTTATATTCTCTCTGGAATATTTTCCGTTTTCAATTAAACTTTCACAAAACTTTTAAGATAAAAGTACAAATTGACGATAGTGATTTCTTGATCTATAGATAGCGAGTATTTAATTTCGTTTTTCCTGGATAAAAATCTGTTTATTATGTAATCACGAAAACTCAACAAAACATCAGAAAGAATTCCTTTCGCATTTTAACGTCAGTATTTTTTTTTTATGGATGGGAAAAATATCATAAAATTACTACCTCCGCTCTGGGCGGTGGGAAAGGGAGTTTCAGACTCTTGACTGACTAAATAAATGAAATAATAATATACCATTTATTTCAAGTAACAAAGTCTCATAACATAAATACCTTACAGACTATCATACATATTTATATAAACCATAAAAAACATTACACCATTTTACACGAAGTGTCGGCGTCGTGTTACGCTGCGTGGTGATCGCCGATACACGACACCCTTCGGCCAAAACTCCTCCTTGACGAAGGTCTCAACATGATGAGTCGGAACTCGCACCACGAACGACTTGAAATTCGTGTTATGGCGCGGCTCCAACTTCTCTACCCTTAAGGTCCAGCTGGTCTTCGCTCGAACATACTCCACGATTTCCTCAACCTTCGTGGTGTGATGTAAACGAGACCCCCATGGTCCACCCATGGTCCTCCTAATGCCCTTTGCATTCCAGGACCACGGTGACTCTTTCGAACAAATTCCGTAACCCTAGCAAGCATGAATTTATGTCTGCACTAAAACCGTCTCCTAGTTATTTGACAAAACAGTGAGTTTTAGAAATATTACTTGTAAAGCTTGTCTCTGCACTAAAACAGTCACAGTACTAGTTATTTGACAAAACTGTGAGTTCTAAAAATACTACTTGTAAAGCTTGGCTTAGTGCCCAAAACATTGTTGAGTAATTCATGTTCATTCTGTTAGATTCACAGAGTTATCTTTCTTTCTTTATAGTGCAAAGTGAAAGATGAACGCATTGTGCTTTCTGAATATAGTAGGTACATTTCTTTTACTGCAATTTTATTTTAAAGTGACCTAGATTGTACCTAGGTTGTTTTGCCATTAAACTGCAATAGAAATCATCATCATCTGCCTAGCCTTTCCCCAACTATATTAGAGTCGGCTCCCAGTCAAGCTGGATTCAGCCGAAAACCAGTATTTTACGTGAAGCGGCTGCCTACCAGACCTCCACAACCCATTAACTGGGGAACGCTACTTCTTGACAAGACTGGTGACTCATCAACAGTCATAGAAGTATTACAATGAAATCATCACGCTTTACAAATGGATGATCATTGCAGAAATATCGTAAGTAGAAACTAACTGGTCACCATAAAATATTTAGAAAGATTAAACTCTATTTTCTCTCTATCTAATAAAAATAAGAAATAGTGGAATCACATTTTTTTCTTTTTTCAAAAAATGAAGACGATACAGTGCGTTGAAATCTCTCGTGGCGTCACTAAGTGCTACAATTTTTACCAGCGACGTGACGTCACCAGCCCCCACTCTTGAACTTTAAATGTACTTTATCTTTGCAATTTTTTTACGATTTGAAATGACAAAAAATACGTGTCCAATATTTTTTGAAAATTCTACTGACGGACTAAGTAGAATTATGTTTTTTATATGTAGTAAAATACCCAATAGGGAAGATGCAATTACAGAATTCATTTTTTTTTTATTGAAATTATACAATAGTATAAAAGAAGGGCCACCGCAATGTTTTGATTGTAGTTAATATTGATTTTTAACAACTATTATGAATTAATATGACGGGAAACGGAACGTAAACAATCAGCGTCTAGTGACGTCACTGGTGTTATGACAAAGAAAAGACGAACTTAAATTTTAATACATGATACTTCATGATCTCTGGCAGACAGGAGTGACTTCATCATTCGTTTTCGCGGGAAAAGAAAAACAGTTTATAATCGCAATTTTGGCAATACATTAAAGCGTATTATTTTTAAATTTTTGTATAGTCTATTTTCCACGGAATTCTTTTAAATGAAAGCAAGATGAAAATATTGCATGTTCCCTATTGTTGTCTGTCTTTAGCAAATCTTCAGGGATAGAAAGTTAGTTCTACATTGTAGCAGTAACTGCTATAGAATGTTCCAGCAAACTCCTTCTGTTATAATCTTTTGCACACCCGGGAGAATTACGTGAGATACATAGTTCCTTGTTATCTTGAGAAGTAAAGTAACAGTAGTAGTATCATTTGACTGTCTTTGGTTAAGGTAGATGTAATAAAACAAACGTATATACACAGGAATATACTAAACAGAAGCATTATTTTCTTAGAAAAAAATAAAATTAGACAAATTACAAAGAAAAAGACACATCTCACATTTATTTATGGATTTATTTATTTAGAATAAGCACACCAACAGCACAGTCACTAACAATTAAAATTATATTACATTTAAAATTCGCGTTTTAGTAACCATGATATTACATGAGATTACCAAACCTAAAAAAAGAAAAAAAAAATTGATTGAGTCAGGCGTTACTTTGCGGAAATACATTTTAAATTTGAAAATTAAAATATAGATATAGGGCCCCCAGGTCACGGATACTCTGTCATACTGCAGATACTCTGCCCAGTACTGATCCATCAATACGATAATCAAATCTAATATAGGGTGTGTCAAATGTACTTAAATACTTTCGAAAATCATCACGGCCTCTCGCAATATGGCCGAAAGCTTAGCCGAATATTAAGTTTGGATATTCGGCAAGATCTTGGAATTTCTAGTTTTAACCACTGAAGAAATTAATTAAAACAAGTGAGATTGATGTTGAGAACCCGCACTGGGCTCGCGTGGTGGATTACGGTCCATTCCCTCTCCTAGAGAAGAGGCCTGTGTCCCAGCAGTGGGAACGTTAAAAGGCTGATTATGCTTATGCTTAATTGAGATTAAATCCAGAATCTGGCTCGTCGAGACCCTAGTCGCAAGGCTTATCACTCGTTGCGGAATTTGTTCGAAAGAGTCACCGCAGCCCTGGAACGCAAAGGGCACAAAAAGGATCACGGATGGGTTTTAGTCAGTAAGAGTCTGACACTCCCTTCCACGCCGCCCAGAGCGGGAGAAGTCATTTGATGATTTGCCAACCAGAAAAAAAAGGCTTATCACTCGAATTCATTTCCGATTTTACTTTAGTTTTACACTGCACATTTCAAACTAGCTGCTGCCCGCGACTTCGTCCCCGTGGAATCCCCGATTTTAAAACATTCTTTATCGCTGCTCCGCTCCTATTGGCTTAAGCGTGATGATATATAGCCTAAAGCCTTCATCGATAAATGGTCTATTCAACCCAAAAATAATTTTTCAATTCGAACCAGTAGTTCCTGAGATTAGCGCGTTCAAACAAACAAACAAACAAACAAACTCTTCAGCTTTATAATATTAGTATAGATATGACGGGCCCACAATTTTTGTACCTTACATTCTAAACTATAAATAAAACACAATGAATGTCAATTCTCATATAATCTTCTTTCTGGAATTTTGTCATCAGCAACAATCGTAATAATTAACAAGTTTTTTTCTACTATGTTTCTACTCTAACTGAGCGGACTTGAATACCAGTGTTTTACAAGGAGCGATTGGCTATCTCACCACAAAGACTTGACAACGTAAATAAAAACAAGTTGATTCCCTGGGAAGCAACTGACGCACCGCTTTATAAGGAGGTCCTTAACCCGGAGCGGCGGCGCGGGGCGGCTCGTGAACGATGTTCGGTCGGGACCGCGGACAATGGCCATAGAGTAGGAAAAAGCAGATGGGCAAAAGACGAAAAAAATGAAAGGAAGACGAAGCTTTTATTCTGTGTGCTAATTTTATTTTACTATTTTTAAACACCGTTCGCATTCAACTCAACAACACACAGCCCAGTCGCAACCTGTCAAAAATTTAGGGAAATAAACATGTTTTCGACAGATTGCACATTTGACGTCATGTTTTTTTTTTAATTTGTAAAATTGGTTAAGATGGCCATCAAACTCTTACAAAAACAAAACAGCCAACTTCTAAACAAAGAAAGTAAAAAATAACTTTTAATTTTGGAATATCGACTTTCGAAATTAAAGTTATTTTAGGTACTTTTTTTGTTCGAAAGAGTCACCGCGGCCCTGGAACACGGCGGGCAATAGGAAGAACACGGAACACGGGGTTTTAGTCAGTAAGAGTCTGACGCTCCCATCCGCTCTCCCAGATCCTAATAAGTCTGATGGTCTGATGAAATGGTCTCCATTCCTTAAAAAAAGGTCACATCCTGGGATAAGCCAGAGGATAATTTTCGACTTTCTCGAGCGTGAAGCTTCTGGCAGAAAGTAATAAATTAGTAAAAAACTTTTTACAAAAAAATACAACCGACTTTTACAAAAAAAATCAAAAAAGTGCAAAATAACTTTAATTTCGGAACTCGGTGTTTGTGGTTGTTTTTTCGTTTTTTGAACACCGACTTCCGATATTAAAGTTATTTTGCACTTTTTTGATTTTTTTTGTAAAAGTCGGTTGTATTTTTTTGTAAAAAGTTTTTTATTTTTCACTTTTTAGTGGTACCTACACCCCCTGCCCTCCCCCACCTAAACGAACCAATCACATTGGTGTAAAAAAAACGTACAGCTCCTTTGCAGAGTAAACTAAGACTAAGAGGTCGTCAAAGTAGACAAAGTACATATTTTTTTTAGATTATTCGAAAACCGCTTGGTTTATTTGGATAAAATTTTCATGGGACCATTTGGGAAGTATACCCTTTCCATCAAAAAAAGAATTTTTCAAATCGGTTGACAAGCGACGGAGTTATGCGCGAACAAACATAAAAAAAAAAAATAATACAAACATCCGAATTGAGAACCTCCTCCTTTTTTTAGAAGTCGGTTAAAAAGGTATTAAGTAAAGCAGTGCGATTCTGTAAACATCTCGCGGTGTAAATCTTGTTAAAGTGAAGTTAGTTGTCACGGTGAGAGTGTTTCAGAATAACAGTACCTACAGAACTTTCAGCGTAATTAAAAAATAGTGAATCTTCTGTAAGTACCTCTTCTGTGGCTACTACCGGCCCGCATTGCAGGATCGTTTTTATGCACGTTACAATACCGCGGCCGGGACATGTGTTGTGGCCACAGAGCGACACATCCGAGGGACATTGACGGCCCAAATGTTAGTGTTGTGCTGACAACACGAACATTTTATTTTTGGACTATTTGTGTGGTTGGCAACATGTGGTGACATTGAGGAAAACTTATGGCGTGGTGCTGGGTTGGTTAAAAAGTTGGTAAAAGAGAATTATACAGGTCTGCATGTTTTGATACTTAAATTGGGCTAGAAATACCCAGCTTAAAAGAGATAAAATTGTTTCGCTTACTGGCTTAAAATAGGACATGCAAGGAAGAAAACTCATAAAAAAACTAGTTTTTTTTTTACGAATTAACGACTTTTACAACTAAGATTTCTAGCCGTAAAGATTCACATATTTTAATAAACATATTTTCGTCTCCTGAAAATCTGTAACGACGTTAAAAATAAAGAGGATTACGGTACACCTACTTGTGCGTTATATTTTTTCTAAATAAAAATATTTTTAGGTATGTTATAATAAATAAAAATAATTAAATTATATAAAAAAAATGTTATTTATATCTCCAGGTTAGATTGATTTTACTGTTCGCAATTAGTTTTTTTTGTTGCCAGAGTACTGTTTATTTTCATGACATCGACTTCTTGAAGCTTATACAAAATAAATACTTAGCTCTTTGTAGCTTCTTATTTATATTGTAAAAGCGTTAAAAAAAATGTTCGAAAGAGTCACCGCAGCCTTTGAACGCAAAGAGCATTGGGAGGATCACGGGTGGGTTTTAGTCAGTAAGAGTCTGACACTTCCTTCCGCTACGCCCAGAGCGGGAGAAGTAATTCGAAGAATTGAAAAAAATGTCAAGTCTTAAGTCCACAGATAGTTGTGAACCTATGTTTCGATCTCTGGGTATACTAACTTTTCCTTGTTTGTATATTTTGGAGGTGGCGATTTTTGTAAAAACTAATTTAAGATTATTTCCGTCTCTCATTGATAAAAGAAAACGTCCAGGCCACTTGAGATCCCAATGTAAAAACTTATTGCACACAGGTAATTACAAAACAGCACTGCTCAAAAAAAGTATTATAACAATGGGACCTGTTATTTACAATAAAATACCTCATACTTTTAAGGAGTATTCGGTACACATATTTAAATCTAAGTTAATCAATCAATCAATCAATCTTTATTTGTGAACACAGGTATTACAATAAAGGTCTTATGTATACATTTTGTCGAGCTCTATGTTCTACCAATGAATTTGGTGTACAAATATATTAGATGTGTAATCAAACTAAATCTATATAATTCAAAGTCAAGTTCAAGTAAATAATTTCAATTAGGTATAATAGAAGTTACAATCATATATGTATGTACAATGGCGTGCAAATATTGTGTTTGTTAAAAAGTAATTTAAAATAGTTACAAATGTCAAAAGTAAAAATGTCAAAAATATTTATCAATTCAAATTCCAAATCTATGTTATGTCAGATATTTATACGATGTAAAATTATTCCAATGCACTATGTTGAATCTACCAAAGAGCAATACAATAAAATGTCAAAAAAAAATCCTAATAATCTAGGTGAAATCTATAATGTTATGTAGATATAAATAAAAAGTCAAAACAACAAAGATACTAATTGATTAATGCTGATACTGATGTGAATACTGCTTATATTGAATTAAATGATTCTGCTAGGAATTCACTGACATTGTAGTAAGCTTTGTCGATCAGAAACATTTTTAGTTGCTTCTTCAATTTCACATTATTAAGCTCTCTCCAACTTTTCGGCAACTTATTATAAATAGTTGGAGCCATGCAGAAAACACTTTTGCGCATAAGTGCAGTCCTACTCCTATGCAGGCAAGGCTGACTTTGATCTCGCCTGTTTCTAGGAAATTTATCTGCCATTCGCGAAAACACGTTATTATTATTTTTAACAAACATTACTGTTTCCAGAATAAAAAGGGAAGCCAATGTTAATATTCTATAGCGTATGAAATAAGGTTTACAACTATCGGTCGTTTTTAACTTAAACATCGCTCTAAGGCATCTCTTCTGTGCTTTAAATGCAACTTCTTTATGAGTTGAGTTACCCCAAAAGATAACCCCATATCTGAGAACGGATTCCGTTAGACCATAGTAAGCGGCTAACAACGCATCTACGTTAACCGTTCGTGACAGCATATGCAGGGCGTACGCACTACTGCTTATTCTTTTGGTAAGAACTTCAATATGCGCCTTCCAATTTAAATTCCGATCTATTGTCAGCCCTAGAAACTTACTTGTATTAACTGTGTCAATTTTCACGCTATCGTATGTTATGTCAAGATTTGGAAGAGCCAGAGCGCGTTGGCTAAAATGCATAATCACAGTCTTACTTAAATTTATTTTTAAATGATTATTTTGTAACCATTCTATAGTACCTTTCAAAGTATTGTTAATGTCTTCTTCATAAAAATCTTTTTGATTGCACGGTATTGTTATTGTACTGTCATCCGCGAATAATGTCATTGGGTGCTTGATTGCCATTGGAAAGTCATTTATGTAGATAGTAAAAAGCGGTGGTCCTAGTATACTACCTTGTGGAACTCCGTAGACAACGTTGCGCTCCTCCGATAGAAATATTTCTTCTTCTTTGGTATTAGTATTTAGTCTGCTTATTTCAGTTATTTGTTTTCTGTCGGTTAGGTACGATTTAAAGAGCTCAAGGACGTTTCCTCTTATACCATAAGCATCTAGCTTTTTTTAGTAAAATAGAATGTTGTACGTAGTCAAATGCTTGGGTCATATCACAAAATATGGCACATACTGGTGTATTTATATCCATATTTGACATAACCGTATGCAGAAAGTCATAAATTGCCATGTTGATTGTTTTATTTTTCCTAAAACCTTTTTGTTCGTTGCAAAGAATATTATTTTTGTCTAAATGTAAATTAAGTTCTAAATAAATGTATTTTTCAATAATTTTAGAGAATATCGGAATTAACGAAATTGGTCTGTAGTTTTCCATAAACTCTTTTCCTCTTTTTTTTAACAGTGGCTTAATAACAGATTTTTTTAAGGAAAGACACCTTCGCTAATACACAAATTTATGATGTGGCTTAACGGGCAACAAATTTCCTCAGCTGTTGCTTTGATTATTTTTGTGCAGATGCCATCGTAACCGACACTGTTTGTGTTATTAAGATCTTGAATGACTTTAAACACAACGCTTGGTACACATGGAGCCATAAACATAGAATCTTTTTTATTTATAATATACTTAGTGACTTGGTCTCCTGAATTAATAATGTGCTGAATTTTGTCAGTAAAATAATTATTAAATACATTACAAATGCACTTTGGATCCGATATAAATTCGTTATTATGAATTCTAAGTTTATTAATATAATTCTTCGGCAAATTTAACTTTGACTGGTTTATAATTTGCCATGTAGTTTTGGTTTTATTATATGATGTCTTTATTTTATGATTATTTTGAGCTCGTTGAGTTAAATTAATAATTTTCTTGAAGAGTTTCGTATAGTTTTTAAATTGTATTTTATTGTGCTGACTGGGTTTTAATCGAAATTGCCAAAGTAATTGGCGTTTTTTCGCACTACATTTTTTTAGTCCACGTGATACCCATTTTTGTTTTTTATGGACATCTATCGAGACGATAGTTTCGGGGAAACACTGTTTGTATAGTAACGAGAATATCTCCGAAAACGAGTTAAAAGCTACATTTACGTCATTGGTTTCATATACTTCTGAAAACGTCAGACACCGCAGATAGGCTTTAAATTTATTAATGTTATCGTTATTATATTCACGTCTTCTCTTCCTCCACCGATTAAAAGTACATACCGTATTTACGGGGCATTTCAGTAGTTGGGCTGTATGATCCGACAACGCTAATTCTAATACCGAAGATTGACAGGTCCTATCAAAGTTATGCGCAAAATTGTCAATGCATGTTTTGCTCTTCAGACGAGTTGGTTGATAAATCTCCAGTTTAAAGTTAAAGCTCAATAACATGTTCTGGAACTCTATTGACTGATTCGTTCTTTTCAGTACATCTATGTTAAAATCACCCGCTAAGACAATATTTTTACAATCAATTTTAATTAAAATTTGTAATATTTGTTCTAATTTATTCATACATACATTAAAATTATTAGGATTCGGTACTCTGTAAATACAAACACATACAATTTTGTGGGTAGTCAGTTCAATGGCGCAACATTCGAAGACACCACTTACAGATATTTTTGCTATTTTTGGTAGTTCTCTCCATTGATGATCGGACCTTACTAGTATGCATGCTCCACCTCTTTTTGTTTTCTTTCGACTGGAACAGGCCGCTAGGCAGTAGTTGCTTAAATTCAGATGCTTTTCATAAGTTTCCATCATAAAGTGCTCTGTAATACATAAGACATCCACGACTATGTTTATATCATTTAACTCATTCAAACAAATTGCAAGGGAGTCACATTTGGACAGCAGGCCTGCAATATTTTGGTGCAATATGCAAATATGTTTAGTCAAGAAAAAAAATGTCTTCGGTTTTATTAGTGACGTTCAAATTGTGATATTTGTCATCATTTTGCATAATTTCCATGATTAAATCTCGTAAATCCTTAAATATAGTACGTAGTCCAAGTTTATTATTTTGCCAGAATATTTGTTGAACATACTGCAGTCATATTCCAGATTCAAGTTACTGTCCAGAAGGAACGCGTGTCCATGTGTCAATATATCCAAGTATAAAAGATTGTTAAATCTTTCAACTCTACAGTTGAATAAACTAGTGTCAAATGGGTATTTATAAGTTGGCATGCCAATTATTATGTTGGTGTGTTGCACTTCTTGAAGTACCTCTCTAATATGAAAAATTATATCGTAATAGTCATTCGTCCTCCTGAAGTCTTCTTCCCCAAGAATTATTACGCAGAAGTCATTCATGTTGTAATCTTTTAACTTTGTCAGCAGACCGCTTAGAAGCTGTTTTGTAAACACATCAAAAGTATCTAGGGATCAACATATATTTTTGCAATAACTTTTCTCCTGATTGATATTAATTAAAATTTTCTTTAAGGATTCATCAAATAAAGTGTTTTCGTTTGTCACAGTAACGATAAACCAAGTCACCTTTGCATTAATAAAGAAATTTGCCATTTTCCTAATAAAGGGATTTTTGACATTTGAACCACTAACATTAAAGTTCGAAAAAAAGACTGAAATAACAGTTTTCTTTAAAATTTTATTGGGTAACTTAAACAATTAATAATCCGTGTTTCTACCGCGAACACTAACAACACAAGAACATCGGTTTGGCATACTCAAAATGAGTTCATCCAAATCACGCTGTGGAATGGCCGCCCATGTTCGTTGCAACAACAAAAAAAGGTCTTCTTGCGACTGGATACCCTCCATATTCGGCAGAGCTCTTCGCTTACCTTGGCTGAGCGCCATGGAGGACGGTATCGCTGCACCACACGGAGACAAGACCGATACATTCAAATCTTAACTCGAAGAGCTCCAACAATAACCGCCATGATGTTAGCCGTGAGGCTTCATCACTCTTCAGGGAACTTAATTAGCGACCAAACAGTCAGAAACCGCTTGCATGAAGTGAACCTTCATTCCCGAAGACCGCTACGGGTACCACCTATAGCAATGCACAATCGTAGGATTCGATATCAATGGGCTCTTGAACACAGAAATTGGGCAGAAGAACAATGGCGTTTCGTGTGCTTTTCTGATGAGTCTCGTTTTGGTATGAGACCGGATACAAGACGTATACGACACTGGAGAACCCCTGGACGCCAACAGCGATTAAAATCCTGCCAGGAAGTCCATCCTTATAGTGGTGGAACCATCATAGTATGGGCGGGTATTTGGATCGGCGGAAGAACTGAGTTGATTTGGATCAGAGGCAACCTCAACGCTCAAATTTATGCTGAGACGATTGTATCAGACGTCATCGTTCCTCTACAAGTGCAAATCGGTCCCTTATTTCAGTTAATGCATGATAATGCACGACCGCACACCGCAAGAGTTGTAAGACAGACTCTCGCCGCAGCTAACATCAATGTCCTGCCCTGGCCTGCTCAGTCGCCAGACTTGAACCCGATTGAGCATGCATGGGATATGCTACAGAGAAGAGCTCTGCCGAATATGGAGGGTATCCAGTCGCAAGAAGACCTTTTTTTGTTGTTGCAACGAACATGGGCGGCCATTCCACAGCGTGATTTGGATGAACTCATTTTGAGTATGCCAAACCGATGTTCTTGTGTTGTTAGTGTTCGCGGTAGAAACACGGATTATTAATTGTTTAAGTTACCCAATAAAATTTTAAAGAAAACTGTTATTTCAGTCTTTTTTTCGAACTTTAATGTTAGTGGTTCAAATGTCAAAAATCCCTTTATTAGGAAAATGGCAAATTTCTTTATTAATGCAAAGGTGACTTGGTTTATCGTTACTGTGACAAACGAAAACACTTTATTTGATGAATCCTTAAAGAAAATTTTAATTAATATCAATCAGGAGGAAAGTTATTGCAAAAATATATGTTGATCCCTAGATACTTTTGATGTGTTTATTTCCATGTGATTTTAAGTAATGACATATGACATAGTTGTTCTGGAAAGTGCTTTCGGCTACTGATAGTAAGTCGTTTTTATTATCACTACTGAGTAAACATATCTTACGTTTAGGTATATATTTTGGTTTTGTTTTCCGATAGTTAACCTCTAAGACTGGATCTAGCTCTCCTTGTTGTACCGTTTCAAGCGATGATTGCTGATGACATTCCGGCTTTTCCGATGGATGCTCGGTGTTTAGAGATAGTATTGGAGAGGTATTACCTGACATCATTGTCTTCGAGACATATTTCTTTTTAGCAGGTTTAGGTTTTGGTGTACGAATAGTTTTTTCAGAAGTACATACTTTTTTATAATTATTTATTACTACTTTGCATTTTTCTAGTTCTTGCTTTAACGTACTATTTTCTAAATTCAGGTTTATTACTTCTTGGTTTGCAATAAGTAATTCTTCTTGTAACTGATTTATTTTATCGTATAGCTCTTTATTATTTTGTGATTCATTGATAGACGTATTTGGTAAACTTAACATTGTTGTGTCAAAGAGAGATTGATTCGACGACAGGTCACACAGCGAACTTGAACGTTGTGGCCTTCTGTATGTAATATTATCACCAAACTCACTACCCATCGCAATCTCTTTACAGATCCGTTTCGTAGTCGTAGTTGAATACTTTTAAATTATTTTTATGATTTTTTAGGATTCCAAAAACTTACGTTTGGCGTGAGATGCGAACCCACGGCCTAACACTTCCGAGTCGCACTTTGTAGCCCCTTGGCCGTTTAATTCATTGAATACCTCGTTGAAATTGGGCATTGGTTGATACAAGTCGACTTTTTGAACTAGACGAGCCGTTTGTGGATGAATCAAAATGAATGTTGTCAAAAACCTGCAAAATCTACTACCACACTCAACTTAGACTTCACTTCACAACACCTTTAAATAGTATATCTTCCAGTTAATTAAACACTTTTTAGCCGTTATGTTTCGTCTTTAGTTTTTTTACCGACGCTTTATTTTCTCTAAAAGATAACACTCACATTTCATTATTCGACTAATATGCGTAGTTCAACATTGAAATTAGGAGGAATACATTACATTTATTATAAAAACAAATAAAATCAAAACGGAGCTGTGCACTTTAGTTTTTGAGGTCTACCCTCTTTTTTGCCAGCACTACTTTTAAAAGAAATGTTATTATTCAGTGAAAGACTTTTTAAATGATTTGACTTCAGATAATGACTAATATTATTCATTAAATATATGATATAGATCAATAATTGTTATTTGTTAATAAGTAGCTCTTATAATTTACTGAATATCTACTATTTTTAATTTTATTGTTGACATTTTAAATTTTAATATTTTATCAATTATTATTGTAATAATTTGCACGCCGTAAAGTAAAACGTAGCTGATCTCATATAATTATGTCCATCTTATACTGTACCTACATTTGGAGCTAATAAAATTCTGATTCTGATTCTGATGATTCCCCTTCAAAAAAAAAAAAAAACTACAAATAAAAATCTGCTTGCTCACACAATAACACTAAAAAAAGTATTGTTTTAGGTCTAAACGACAGTTTGTGACTTGTTTCGATATTGGCACAAACAAAACTTGTGTTGATCGCCCTCTGGGGACCATCTGCGAGGTTAACTTTTATGGCTTTTAGACGACCTAGATGTTGCCTGGATAAAATGCCTAGTTTTAGGTTTCTCGGTCCCAAAGCGGGCTTTAGGTTTTATTTGATTGGCAATATTGTTAAACGATCATATAATAACGGTCTGCTATCAGGGAAAGACTATGTTTCGACAATACTTCTTTCACAATGCGAGATAGGTTTTAGAGTTAAAAACAAAGTTTGTTCTTATTTGTGTTGTGGTTGTTACAATACCTGACATCATCATCTGCCTAGCCTTTACCAACTATATTGGGGTCGGCTCCCAGTCAAGCCGGATTCAGCTGAATACCAGCATTTTACGTGAAGCGGCTGCCTACCAGACTTCCATAACCCATTAACTGGCGAACACGGTACTTCTTGGCAAGACTGGTGTCAGATTTTCTGGCTGTTGGCAATGCCTGTACTAATACAAAAAAAAGAAAATTTATAATCTAGTTATTATTTATGGACAGTAAATATTGTTGTAATATAAATATATTATAATGCCTTTATAAAACTGATTAATATTAACGACACGGTTCAGTTGGAAAACAACGTCAGGTTAGATTTTACTGTTTCAAATTAGGTTTCCTTAAATGCATGTATTATTATGATGTGTACATCTAAGTGTGCAAAATAAACAAGTTCCTGTCTTTACAGTACTTTAAATCTACCTCAATTTTATTGGGCCATCAAATTTTATAGCTTTAAACGTACTTATAATGTCAATATTATAAAAAATCTCTTCGGTCGATCTTCCTCCATTTCAGTCTACTCTGTCATCAAGACATAAAAGAGCCTCGATTTTGTCAATAATAAGCTGTAACTTTAAATTTGATTGATGAAATTAATAAGAATCATTTCCTAAGGAATAACAGCCGCGCAGATCGATCTTCAAGGTTAAGCAACGCTTGACAAGGTTGGTCTGTGGATCGGTGACCATCTTAACATACCGAGTCACCTCCATGCCTCGGAAAGCTCGTTACTCCGTTGGTCCCGGCTGTCATTTGTAGGTCTTTGGCAGTCGTAACGGATTGTCAGAAGCCAGAAAATCTGACACCAGTCTTGCCAAGAAGTACCGTGTTCCCCAGTGGCGTGCAGTGGTTCGAGTTAGGGTAGGCCAGAAAATAATGTCCAAAAAAAAACACACCACGTTATTCAGGGTTGAAATTTGGTGTCTCTTTTTTTTGTTTTTTTTTTTTAAATAGGCAATTTAAAAAAAAAAAACTCATTTCATTAAAAATCAACCCTGAATAATGTGGTTATTTTTTTTAAATTTATTTGGACATTTTCTCTGGCCTACCCTAACTCGAACCACTGCACGCCACTGGTGTTCCCCTAGTTATTGGGTTGTGGATGATATGACTGGATGCCGACCCCAATATACTTGGGAAAAGGCTAGGCAGATGATGATGAATTATAGACATTAGATTTTCGCCCAAAGTTAATGTCAATTTTAAATGAGACCTTTTTTGGGCGGCCATTTAAAATATAGCTCCTCATTTACGATATTCTACTGCTTACATAACAAAATTAGGGTCGTACAACAATTTGTATAAAATTAACGTCAGATGTTAGCAGATGTCGAATGAAATTATGACGGGACTAACATTTCTGAAATTGTTGCCTGTTTGAAATACACACGGCTTTTTGCTAACAAATGTTATTCCTTTGTTTTTTAATTCACCGTCAAAATATTTAGATCCGTGTGTTAAAATAAAAACCAGTCAAATGCGGGTCGAGGCACTCAAACTGCGGGTTCCGTAGTTGTCCTCTTAACAACAAAATTTACATCAATAATATATCAACAACGACTTATACAACAATGTGTACATTTTATTTCATAATAAATATGACGACGCACCCCTGAAAAAATTCTGTATATCAATATCTATGAATTCCTTCATCTTAATTGTGACTCCGGTGGCCTTAATTTGACACAACCATATTACATATTAAAAATAATTAACCTGAATGTTTTGACTAGTTTGTATTCAGCATTCGTTAATAAATTGGTCATGAAAAATCAGTCTTATGGCTATTTGGATAAGGTTGCAAATCTTTTGACCAGTAACTTTCGCAAATGTACACACAATGTTTCTGTGCTGTTTTAATAGTAAAACAAGGTTTCGATTGATAAATGATATTTATTTTGTAAGTAGGTTAAACGTAACACTTTTACACGTCCAATACTTCTTGTCATTTTAAGCTAGATGAAGCCGGTGATTAGATAATTATTGTTGATTTAATTATATTAATTGTTATATACAATATTGTGGCGATAGTAGCCTCCTTGGCCGCGGGTCACTGGCAGACAAGTTTGTCGATAGAACTTTGGAAATGTTTGGAAAAAAAAAATGTAATAACAAACTTGAAAATCATTCGTAGATGGTCAACTTACTCGAAAAAAATTACATACTTTTTCAAAATTATTGAGGGAAATGAAAACAAAAAAGACCTGCCTGAGGTGAGCGTTATAATTATAAAGTAGTTAAATTAAAGAACAATTAAGTTGTCGAATCTATTTACAAAAAAAAAAAATACTTATGAAATTGAGTCCGTTTTCGAGCATTGAAATATGACTAGTATCATGAATATATTAATCAACAAATTTCACAAGACAGCTGGCTACGGCGTAGCTCTTTCTGTGCTACGTCGTAGCACGTTCTGTGCTACGTCGTAGCACGTTCTGTGCTACGTCGTAGCACGTTCTGTGCTACGTAGTAGCTCGGTCTATGCTATGTCGTAGCTCGTACTCGAGCAATGGCATTGATTGATATGCTACAATACAATTCAATAGTTTTCATCACTCCGATCTCAGGAACAAGTCCAGTTTTGTGAAAATCCTTTGCTATTGACATTGCTTTTATTGTTAAGATGCAACTGAATTTGTTTTGTACCGTTGTATTTTTCGTACTTAGTTTACGCCGTACCAGCACCGTGGTAGGATTGCATATTTAGTCACTTGAAACCGAAATCATTTTTTATTAAGAACTTTTTATTTATAGAATAGAATACTCTTTATTATGTACACTACATAAGACAATATAGATGAAAAACATTACACAGGGTGACACAATGGGCGGCCTTATCGCTAAAAGTAGATAATCTTTTCAAGACAACCTTTGGATGGATTTTAAAGAGAAAAGGTAATACAATACTGTAGGTAGTCTTTAGATATACTAATTATATATACAATTATTACATAATGGATACATAAAAAATAATTATTATGAATAAAAAAGCATAGAAACTGATGTTTATTAATATGTATGTCAAACGTAATTAAGTTCGGCTGTTTGTATTAAAGCCTCTAATTAGAAATAAACAGTAACTTTATCATTACCTACTGTGTATATACAGCGTGTATAATTAAACAATTAAATATGCGTGTTTGAATTAACGACCACAGAGTAAAATAAACAGTGGGACAAGCTAATCAGTAATCACCAAACTGTGTGTTTATCTCAATTCGATTAGTTCCATACGAACTAAAGCAAACTGTTGTATATTTGCTGCGATAATTACACTTTTTACTACTAATTTACTGGTTAACTAAACATTTTTATGAGCTGTCAATATTTAAAAACATTGTTGAACAATTTAGAAAGGAAGATAACGCCATCTAGCATCGAGTAGTAGAACTAGTACAGTCAAGAACCATCGAGACTTTTCTATGCTAGAACATTCTAGAATTCTGTAAACCTTTTTTTTAACCCTGACTGGAGGCTTTAATATACATATTAAAGCCGCCACAGGCAATCCCAGTTAACCAGGTGACAACCTAAGTATTTCGATTTTCAACTGCGAATTAAAGTGTACACTTTGGCTGTACGTACAATGAAAGCATTCCTAAAAAGAAACCTTAAAAAAAACGTTTCCAGAATCTTTATGATAACTACCATACTTAAAACAGTCCCTCCGAATTAATAAGACATGGCGACCGCACTTGCGAACACTTTTGAGGATCGTTAATTAATGCCAGCGTGAATAATAATATAATAGGTACTAACTTAGACCCAGGCTTTAAGCTGGTCCCTCTGAAGTGATCGTTAATATCTTTGGGGTCTGCTGTGTGATTCAGGCGTAAAATTTAACTGGGGTGCTAAAAATGAACATGAAAAGGGGTTCGAAAATTTCTATATGGGGGCTGACTTAGTAACAAACCACCATTTTTATTTAAACCGTGTCACGCGATTGTTGCTGTATTGGGTAGATGGTGATGACATTTTTTATTTATTTTATTTCTCCATATAAATAAAAAATGTCATCAACATGGTGCCCTAAGGTGTTCTAAAATGGATAGATCAAACTGGGAACTATTAATTGAATTTATTGCAATGCATATCGGTATTTAATTAATTATTATTAATTGATTATAAGCACTTAGCGACTTTACATCCAAATGTCACCACAATTTGACATTTTGGCGGTTTTTTTTTTATTTTCTATGTTTAGAGTGTCCTCTACCTGAGCCTGCGGATGGCGAGCTTTGGGTGGCTCGCCGTCCGATAGCAACCAGGCCCGAGTCGACGGCGCGTCGTGTTCCAAGGGCGTCTCAAAGAGCCGTCAGCAACGAAGACGGAGCACCATAGGGTCAGTGCCTGCTAGGATTGCGGAATTTGTTCGAAAGAGTCACGGCGGCCCAGAAACGCAAAGGAGACTAGAAGGATGACGGGTGAGTTTTAGTCAGAAAGAGTCTGACACTCCTTTTCGCTCTGCCCAGAGTAGGAGAAGTCATTTGACGAATTCCCATCTAAAAAAAAGTGTCTGTCTATAATTATATCTACCTATTATACATCAGTTTCATGGTGCCCCGCGATTTAGAAAAAAAAAACAATATGGCGACTTGGTAACTATGCTACAAAGGTTCAATCCTCTTTCTTTATTTTATTTTTTGCTGAATGTTTAACAGGTTTATCACATTCATGGGAAGTGGGTATTAATTCTGATGGTTTTCAGCAAGTGGCCATCTCAGAGATGAAAGTAAAATGTATGCACAATACAAGCATTAAGATTAGCTGTAGGTTATTTTCAAATTTCAGAGTGAACATTCAATATAAATACTGCAAATTTTTTACCTAAAAGCCGACTAGACAATGCCTTTTTGCATAAAAATCTAATTATGTATCGCTAAACAGAATTTGCTGAATTTAAAAAGATATCCCATCTTCGAGAATTCCAGGTTACCTTTTTGCGAAAACCTGCATTTACGCGAGCGTAGCTTAGAAATTATGTCCACTCTGTCTACTTTTATTATTATGGGCAATTCACTGACACACATTCAAAAATACGTTACGTTTTCAAAAAGGATAAGTTGTAGGTAGGAAAACTTTATCCAAAGAATTAAAAATAAACTACAAAAACGGACAGAATTTAATTACTACTTCTTTTAGCGCTTACAGGAACATAACTATTGATTTTTGAAAAACAATATTTATGTATATACGCAACTTTTGACGACACGGTTGGCGCAGTGGTTGAGTGTTCAGCTGCTGCGCTACGTGTCGCGGGTTCTATCCCCGCACGGAACAAATGTTTGTATGGCCTACAGATAATTGTTCCGGGTCTGGGTGTCTTGTGTATGTGAGTTTACATGTTTGTGAACGCACCCACGATACAGGAGTAAATCCTAGTGTGGGGCAACGTTTATGTAAAAAAAAAAAAAAAACTACAAGTAACAAGAATACTGCAACAAATATATAAATTCCTGACTATCCTGTAACAAAATAATTAATAAAAAAGGTAACCGTTTTTTTATTTCTATATTTGATTAATACGTGACAGTAATGTGGGTTATATGTTTACCTATATATTAGAGTACATTAGAGGTAGTTTAAAAGTGGCGCCAGTGACGGAAAAGTTGAAAGGAAACCGCTTGTCTTGGTATGGTCATGTGAAATGGAGGGATGAAACGCATGTAACTAAAAGGGTTATGAATATAAATATGGATGAATGGAAAGGGAGAGGTAGGCCAAAGAAACGATGCATGGATTGTGTGAGGAGTGATATGAAAGTAAAGGAAGTTAGTGATAGCGTGACGGCTGACAGGACAGAGTGGAAGAATAAAACGTGTTGCGCCGACCCCAAGTAACATGGGATAAGGGCAGGAAGATGATGATATTTATCGAGTAAACGAGTAACTAAGTACTAGATATTACAGAGTTCGAGGTATTATCAGAGAGTACTAGATATTACCGCTTCACCCGGCACTGTGCTAGTACTGAAAGGTACTTACTACAGGTACCTACGTATAAATACTAGGTTCAAATGGGCGATTCATTTAATTTATTGATCGTTCTGCTGAAATTAGGGCTTGCGGGTCTTTATTAGTTTCAGAGGGGCGGTTTTAAAGAGTTTTCTCTACGTGATATTCAGATATTATTGGTTCATTCCTGGTCATCACTAAAAGGTTTGTCATCATATGATGCTTTTTTGTATTTTGTTTATTTATTGAAATTTTATATTCCTAATAGATAATTATATTTTATTTAAGTTAGTATAGTCTATTTTAAGTTTCTTTCTCTGTCTCTTTATACACTGTGTCCACGTTTGTTATTCCACTCTTCTGTCGCAGGTCTGTTGGAAGAAATTTCTAGTGAAATAAGCAGTAGCTTTGTGCTTTTTCCTCTGTTTATTTTTAACTAGCAGCGTCCTGCGGTTGCACCCGCGTAGTTCCCGTTCCCATGGGAACATGGGGATAAAATATAGCCTATATGACTCGGGAATAGGCTACTCGTATATTCCCATCAGTGAAATATTTTTTTAAATAGTTTCAGTAATTTCGGAGTCTATTCAATACAAACAAACAATCAAATCTTTCCTCTTTATAATATTAGTATAGATTTAGGTATTTTATGCACATATTCATATTCAAATCTTTATTTGCATTTCATAATGTCTAAAGATCTTACTATGTGCTTAAAGCTAAGTACAATTATGGACCCTGTAGGGTACAGCAAATAGTGGTCGAAATAAAATTAATAATTTTCTTATAACAACTTTTAAACATGTCCTTTTTTATTAACTTAATTATAACAATTATTTGGAGACTAATTATTTTTATTTGAGATCATTACAAAAATGAAAAATGGTATTATAACTTATTTTATTACAGTAATAATATGTATTAATATATGTATTTATGAGTGTGATTTTGAAATACCTAACAATGTATGGTGTCTGTTTGTGTGTGTAAAATATTTCTTTGTCATCAATGTACTCGTTTATTGAGTAGTACGCTTTTGTCACTAATATAGTGTTATGAGTCTTGCATAGCTTAGCATGATAGTTTGGAGATTTCGTGGTTCAGCTCAAATATGGGCATTTGCCCGCTTTGCCCATCGGGCAGTTGCCCACCAGACGTAACACCCGTCTGGCCGGATAATCCCGTGCGGCTTATTCTGTTTGTTTTTAAACAAAATAATCGAACAATAACTCTCTAAATTCCCTACTTACCGGTAGAAATACATCTCCATCCCAACAGCTTTAAACCGATTTCCTCGCAGACTTCATCCGTTTCCCCACAATTATTTAAAGTCCATTCTTTCGGAAACGTTCGGAAGTGACAAAACTTTGCGTCTTCGAGGAAACGACAGAAAAGGGAACATTACGAAGCTTCCAACTGTAAACGGATTTTAGGACGTTCTCGAGGGACAGATGTTGGCAAAATTTAAATACTCTAAGATGCTAGGACCAACGCTGAATTTTATCTTCGAAACAATGTTTGAATATCCTGTTTTGAGTGATATTTGAACTAAGAATTGGCATTGGCTTCTGGTTGATACTTAGACATGGTTTTTGACCTAAAAGTTCCTATATATATATATAATAGACAGTTGCGTCCTTCAGGCAAATTTCTCTGTGCCTCCACCTCCACTAAGAATGCCCCCAATACAGCTCCCACCTTAACCCCACCTCTTAAAATACCAGGTTACACACCGAGCTGTCTTATGTAGCTGTTCGCGCAGAATTAGGCTGACACTAACAAATGTATTCGGTAAGAGCGCTGCAGAGTTCCATCTTAGCACACGTCATCATAATTTCACAATTAAACGAGAATGCCAAGACCGTTTAATCAGAACAAAAATGTCATTTACCCTTGTTTTGTAAACCAGGCTATGATCTTATTTATTTATTTATTTATTTATTTAAACTTTATGTACAATAGTGGTACATGGGCGGACTTAATGCAACAAGGCATTCTCTACCAGTCAACCTTTGGGTTAAAAAGACAACACTGTGGTAGGTGTACAACAAATAAATAAAATACAAAATATATTGAGTGGGAAAGAAATTACAAAATAATAAATATATATATATATACATATGTATGTATATGTATGTGTATATATATATAATACTAATAAAATACATATATGCTAAAATAATAAACTAATAAATATGATATTTTATAATATTGTTTTATGTATAAGAGAACTTATAATAATTATGACGAAGACCAAACTAAGAATGACAGGCTTTTAAGTTGTGTTTATGGATTTTATGCTTAAAGGAAAATTTAGACTCTGCCTTCTTGATGTCAAGGGGAAGCATATTCCAGAGTTTAATGGTAGAAATAGCGTAGGAATTAGACATAAACCCGGTGCGATGAGAAGGCATATAAAGAAGTAAGTTTTTGGATGCTCGAAGGTTAAGACTGTGAGAACTGCCCAACAATTTGAAATATTGTTTTAAATAACCAGGAGCACACGAATCGTTCATTATAGTGAAGAGCATGCAGAGAGATCTGAGGGATCTCCTTTGACGGATAGGCAACCATTTAAGCTGAGAACGGAAGGAAGAAATGATCTACCCGTATTTGCACCGAAATCCTTTCATTCGTTAACGCGTAATTGATTTTATTTATTTATCAAAAATCCAATCACACGGTCTTTCAAATAACTGCTATTTAAGTAGAATAACACAGAACCTAACATATTCCAGTAAAACAGAATAATTTACACAGCTCCGGACAAATGTTCACAAAATTTCAGCAAGATGTTACCCAGTCTAAATTATGAGTGTTAATAACACTTACCTTTCGTGCTTAGTACAATGCTGCGAGTAATTCTTTGAGTACAATTCACCGGAACGTGCCTTCTACACTCCATGTTGTATTAAGCTGGTAACTCACTACAGTGCAGAAGCTCAAACATGTGGCGAAATCCCGGGATTTTTATGATTGACTCTCGATATTAAGTTGACTAAGCTGCAAACCAAGCAATCAGCGGTGGTAGTGCATTTCGTTTTTAACCTGAGCTATCCAACACTAAAGAATTTTTTTTAATCCGAACCAGAAGTGCTCGAGATTAGCGCGTTCAACCAAATCAGCAAACTATTCAGCTTTATAATATTAGGAAAGATTAGTGACCGCGAGTTTTTATGTACCCTTTCTTCCAAAATCCAATGAATTGAGATAGTAAGTAAGTGTGAAATATTTATGTAAGTCTTGAAATTAAAAACAATGAGATTTAAAAAAATATTTTATATTGCTCCAAAACAACAGAAAAATATGATTTTGTACTGAATATATTATTTATTTAACTTTAAATCAGGTAGAACCCATAAATTTGTTAGTATTCCTTAACCTATGTTAGTATAAATATAAAAGTCTAAAACACACAACACAGTAATCTTAATTTCGCCACCTCACGGAGACACCCGGCAACAGGACATGCACTGCGCACAGGTGCCCCATAAGGCGGCCCTCAGTCTTACTAGCAACAACGTTCAGAAGACTGTTGTCGCCGCCCCGCATCCGACGCAGCAGTGAAGCAGATCTTTTACAAATGATCGTAAAGAAGTCGTCTGTACGCGCTGCTGCGAACATCCCTGATGCACTACAGAAACAGGGCAGCGACAGCAGCATCCTAATAGCATTGTTATGTTGCACAAGCAGGACATCATACGTTTTCAGCGTGTAACTGGTCCACAGACTGCAGGTATAAAGGGTTTGGCAATAAGCCCTACTAACATCGCTCATATCGCATTTTTGTAAAAAAAAAATATTGTACAAATACTTTTCCTTTTATTTTTTTTACTTCTACAGATAGTTATAACTAGATCCTGTACAAGTTAGTTTTAAGTAGGGCCATAACTTACCGTACTTAGTTGTTCTCGGGGGTATTTTATAACTCAATAAAACCAACAGCTTTCCTACTTCGATTCGATTATATTATCTAATCATAATAATGTCTACAGTGTTGTAGCTGATTGGATAAACACATAATCGATATAGGGAGTAAATAAGTTGTTTTAAAAGATATCCAAAAAGCCGTATGGGTCGATCTGCAAGGTTAAGCTTGTTGAGGTCGCTCCGTGGATGGGTGACCATCTTAATAGACCAAAACTCTTCCGTGGTTCGGAAAGCACGTAACGCCACTGTAATTTGTAGATCTTTGGCAGTCGTTACGGATTGTTGGAAGCCAGAAAATCTGACTCCAGTCTTGCCTAGAAGTACCGTGTTACGCAAATCATTGATTTTGAAAAATCAGCTTCGGCACTGCGGATGGCGATCACTGGGTGGCTCGCCGTCCGATGACAACCAGGTCCGGTTCGATGGCGTGTCGTGTTCCATGCGCGCCTCATAGAGCTGTCAGCAAAGAAGACGGCCCCATAGACTGCCTGCTAGGGTTGCGGAATTTGTTCAAAAGAGTCACCGCGGCCCTGGAACACATAGGATCACGGGTGGGTTTTAGTCAGTAAGAGTCTGACACTCCTTTCCGCACGGCCAGAGCGGAAGAAGTCATTGGATGCTTTCCCACCGAGAAAAAAAAGGTAAGGCAAATTTGAAATTTATTTAATTTCGACATGCTTATATCAAAATATCGTTAGGCGTTTTCCAATTCCAATAAATTATTATAATATTCATTCCGTATATAAAGGTACTTATACGAGTCACGGAGTCAGAAAAAGTAATACTTGAAATGGATCGGAATACTGGGGTGTCGTGGAATTTACATTTTTCCAATATTATCGGGAATGCGGGGGGGAAGGAGGGGGTGTTGTTAAATAAATCTTTATCGCTGGTAAGAAACGTGCCTCACAGTTGAAATGATTGTTGATATTTATGTGATATGAGATGGCATTCTATTATTTATTGGAGAGATTGTTGGACTTGGACCTGGATTGGATTGAATTTGGACCATGTTTGTACAAAAAATGACTGTCTATTTATCGTGGTCGTCGGTATAGATTTGTACAAAAGGCTGTTGCTTTGCAGAAAGTCAGAAAAAGGCTATACTAATTAATTTATTGCTTTGTTTCATTTAAGGTGAATATTATGAACGAGGTAAAGAAAAAATAAATAACTCAAACAACGATGATCCATAGTGTCCAAAAATGGCAAATATTCATTAACGGCAAATAAATGATTAATATTTATTTTCTATAAAAATCTTTAACTAATGTATAATATAAATTCTTAATATATTGAACTAGTAAGAGCACTAACTTCGCTCCAACCAAAGTCGAAACAACTAAAAGCTGATTCCTACCAGGAACACAACAACTACAGTAATAAGTACCACAATATTATCAAAAATACCACTAACAGAGAGAAAAAAAAAGTACTGAATTGCTAAAAAACGACATACATTCATTAATTACATTAAACCTAAACAATAGTGTTAGTAGTTGTTAGATTATGTTTGTAAAAATAAGTTAAAAATTAAATAAGAATAAATAAAATAAAAAAAAACAGCAAATAAAGCAAATGCATATCATGGTTGTGGCATAAAGGCTTCCACTCAGCATAATGCTGTGCCGTGGGAAACGCTCAAAATTATTCAGTGGTCGCCTAGGATATGACTCTTTCCTTCCAGATTCCGACAAAGCATTTCCGATGCATTTTTCTGGTCACGTCTATCAATAAGATCAGAGCAAAATTGGATACTGACACGTAGAGTTGTTTTTAATAGCTCTGTCCGATTCAGTCAATATTATGATGTCGTAATAATGTTGGTCTGTAGGTATGAATGTGCCATTGTAGGTTAAAATAATTGATAGTTATTTTAATAGATAGAAAAATTATAATAATAATGTAGACCATCTGTTAGATTTTGAAAAGCTGTTAGACATGTTTTCATTTGAAATCGATAAAAATTATCCTACCAAAAACATAAATGTAAAAAAGGAAGCCAAGTTCAATACAAAAATTATGCTTAGCCTTGGGCTGCGCTGCAAAAAGAATTGAGATCTAAATGAGTGAAGGAGAGGAAAATCGAAATATTTGGCTCGGCGGCGGCGCGGCGCTGGCTAGCCAGTTCCGTTGCTTGAACTTGGCTTGACACGCTGCCGCGTGTCTAGATAAAGATAAAGCGCATCAAAATTTAAGAGTGGGGGCTGGTGACGTCACGTTTTGTGAAAAATGTACTATCGTAGTGACGTCACGCGAGTTTTCAATGCACTGTATCGTCTTGATCTTTTGTTTACGTAATAAAAGGAAAATACATTTACGTGTTCAATATTTATTGGAAATCTATCTCACAGACTTATTAGATTTTTTCAGTAAAAAAACTGTATAGTGTGTGTGTATATTGATAATTCCGGCGTTAGGCAACCTCTCGCTGTCTATTAGTTGCAGAACTGGGTCTATTTGGTGCAACCGTGCAGCACATGATATCATTGTTTTAAAATAAGGTTACTCATATTATTCTTTACGTTATATTAAACTCCTGACTGATGCTGATAACTTTGAAATAGCAAAAACCATATTCTAAAATTGTCCCAGACCTGAGGACAGAACTTACGACCTCACGCTCAGTAGCCACATTAATGCTCACGACACTAACGGGTCAGGGGAGGAACAACAAGATAAGATATAATAGGCTAGCAACCTGTTGCCACGAATGGAAATGGTGCCAATTTTGAAACCACAGTGCAATACATTGTAATTTCTATCGCAACGTTGAATTATGGATGAAATTTAAAACTGCCATTTTTTAGGGTTCTGTAGTCAATAAGGAACCCATTAATAGTTTCGGTCTGTCCATCTGTCTGTCTGTCCGCGGTTTTGCTCAGATACTATGGGGCCTACAAAGCTGTAATTGTAAATGAATGCACATATTAATGATGCCGACAAAATGGTAGAATAAAACCTTGAAAAATATGTTTTTTATGGTACCTCCCCTATATGTACGTCAAGTAGGGATGATTTTTTTTCCGCTTCACTCCGGTTTTTCAAAAATATTACGTGTCTTCAAAGCTCATTTTGATTTAGGGATCCGTTTGTGAAAATTGAAGTTCTAAAGTGGAAACAATCATTAGAGTCCAGTGTCCCCTTCTACCGGCTAAACGGTTGCTTCTGGAAATGTGAAACAAATCACGGTAGTAGGAAATATGCTGAATTTTTAAGGAAAACTATTACGGCTAAGAAGGCTTCACAAGTTCAACCTGGGTTCAAAATCCCGACGTGGGTTAAGTAAACAATGGTGCATCCTCGATGTTTTTTTTGGGTGAAAAATATAACATCATTACTGATATTCCCCGAAGCGATTATTTCGTATGTAACCACATATTCTGAACTAGGGACCAGAAATAGGTTTAAATATGTCTTTAATATAAAATGAATTATCAAAATCGGGACACCCGTACAAAGCTATGAGGTTGAAACTTGGAACACACACACAAAAAAATATACGTTCGACTTGAGAACCTCCTCCTGTTTTGGAAGTTGGTTAAAAATCCACTTTAACACAAATGCAAATCTTTTAAATTATGGTTTAAAAATATAACACCGTAAGTGATAATTGTTTTCAATTAAGATATTTTTTACCAGCGAAATGAGTCTTAATGTAGTCAGACATTATATAAAACTACGCCCAAGTTAGTAGGTAGTAAAATTAAAGTTTTCAGTATTCCTCATGAAAGTAGAAAAGTTCTTAGACGAGAAGTAAAATGAAACATTACTTACAAACTACGTAGTTTAATTTAGGCTACGGTTAAATATTAGAAAACTTTTCATTTGAGTTATTTTCGTTAAGTTAGTAAAATATTTTTTTTTTTATTTAGTTTTTAGGTAGGAGTTAAGATAAGCAGTTGCCTTATGTAAAATACTGTAATTCATATGGATACGGTTTGAAAGGAAGCCGAGCCAAATATAGTTGGGAGAATATAGAGGAGAGTTGTTGCCCGCCAGTTATGCCTTCTGCCTTCCCAGCTGCAACAACAGAAGAAGACGCCCCGGGTGTCAGGAGTCGGAAGGCGATTCCCGGCCACTATAGGCGCGGGCCTGCGGATGGCGAACTAAGGGTGGCTCGCCTTCCGATAGTAACCAGGCGACAGGTCGACGGCGCATCGTGTTCCACGCGCGAAAGAAGACGGGGCACCATAGGGTCAGTGCCTGCTAGGGTTGCGGCATTTGTTCGAAAGAGTCACCGCGGCCCTGGAACGCAAAGGGCACTAGGTGGAACCCAGGTAAGTTTTAGTCAGTAAGATTCTGACACTACCCTCCACTTTGCTCAGAGCGGGAGAAGTCATTTGATGATTTCCCATCTAGAAAAAATAGAGAAGTTATCGTCGACACCCAATCATTGGGGACAGTCAGTTTTATGTCGCAAAATTTTAAATATAATCAATAAATACAGTACCTAAATATCGCTTCTTCTGTATGTATATAATTGCATGCAATGCCATTGCGTAATACTAAGAAAACTCCTACAGGTTGGTTGGAAACGGATTTTGTGACTAAGTTGTCACAAACTGAGACAACGTTATTTCAGTAATTTATTCAAATAGCTAGCAATTTCAAACTTTCATTTCATACGGCATAAAAATGTCTACATTTTCGTACTCTGTGTGAAAATATATTAATCCATCTTCTTTAGGTAATTTATTTTCCAGACTTTTCTTTAATATTACTGGAACTTCAATTTATTTTTTCTAAGTCTATTCTTTACGATTTTGCCATAATATTGTACCGCATAAAAGAATCATAAATTATTGAGTACCTACATTTTACAAATTTTGCGAAAAATATGGGGCTTCCATTATAATCTCGCCTGAATAAGCTTTGCCCTCATAAATACTGATACTTGTTTTATTTTACTATATTTACATATTTATCTTGCTTCTGATTAAAGAATTTTCTTTGCCTATTAGTTCTTTATATTCTGTTCTATGGTTTGTTAATATCTACGTAAGTAATCCGATTTATTATGTCTTTCCAAGGAAAAGTTTAAAAGTGTACCCATTTCCAGCTGGCCAAAGTAATCAAGAATTTTCTCATCTAAAGATTTATTACTGACGTCAGTTCTGTAGTTTGGCGCGTAGGTTATGTTTCTCATTCTGCTTCTGCCTGCTATTCTTGCGGAATTTGTTCGAAAGAGTCACCGCAGCCCTGGAACGCGGCGGGCATTAGGAGGAACACAAATGGGTTTTAGTCAGTAAGAGTCTGACACTCCTTTCCGCTCCGCACAGAGCGAAAGAAGTCGTTTGATGATTTCACATCCATAAAAAAAGGGTTCTGTCTCTCCAAGGGCACGTAACGACTTGTAGTGTGTAATGATGTCACACACCAAACCCATATAATGTTGTGTAATTCTAAAATATAGAGAGTATTATTCGAGCAGCCAGTGGTATCATTTCTCTAGAGTTATGTTCAATGGCTAGTTCTAGTAATAAAAATAATAGTAGCAATCAGGATACAAAAATGGAATCTTTAAATTTGAAAGTAGCTCTTAGTTTATTACCTATGATAACAACGGTTAATGAATGTTCCTATAAACAATTAATTGACAATATAGAATACCTTCGAACCTACAAATTGCCAGAGTTAGTCCGCTGATAGTTGTCATTATCGAGAGCTATATATCCTCGTGGCCCTTATTTTGTTTTGAGTAGTCAAAACAAAATAAGGGCCACGAGGATTTTTTTTAATTTTGGTGTAATTTTTTAAATATTTACATATTGAAAGTAGTAAAATATTGAGTGTACACAGTCTTTGATATCTAAACTTTTTAAAATTGTAAAATTGTAGTATTCATCTAATGCTGGCAACAATTTTAAATAAAATTTGATATAAAATCCTTTTTGAAAATTTTGATTCCATTTTTTTTGACGTTTTGCTTTCCTTAGCTTCTTGGTTTATTAGAAATGATCAGAGTTCATTGATATCTCGAGTCAGAAACATCTTTTGCAATATGCCACAAGCACGCAGGCGTCATATGGACTCGCTGACAGCAACCAGAGCCGTTACGATGATTGAAGAAGGTCATTCGCAGCGATCTGTGGCTTCAGGAGTGCGTAGCTAAACGAGGAGGGCATACCCATTATTAAAAGATGGGCATGGAGTATTTTCTTTTGTTTTCAGTAACTTAACATTGTTTTTATTTTTAACCTAAAATGTGTTTTTTCTTTCAAAAGCAAATTAACTTTTTAATAATTATTATTTGAATTAATTTTTTGGTCTATATGGTAAAAACAACATTAGTTTTCGTTATGGAGACAAAAAATGTATATTGGTTTTATTGTTTTCATGGTACAGACAAAATACCTTGTGGCCCTTATTTTGTTTTGAGTAGTATATATACTTATCCAAATAATCCTCCGTGCCTCGGAAATCACGTTAAGCCGTTGATTCTAGCTGTCATGTGTAAATATTTAACAGTTGTTTCGGATAAGCAGAACCCCAAAAGCCTGACTCAAATAAATACTTTATAAATAATAAACAGGACATTAACATTTAATGGGATCTCCTTCGTATTGTGACATTGATAACTGTAGTCGCAGCTGCGTCATCTTGTAATATTCAGTAGGTACTATTGTATATACAAGTGACAATATCTATGCTAATTTTACTTCTTTCCTGATATGAATTTTTACTGATTCAGATGTCTTTGTAATTTTTATTTAATGTATAATTTGATGCATTTTTCGCTGTTTTGATAATGTTATATATGTTCTTTTTATTTATTTTCTTTAACAAATGTAAAAAATATGCTTTTTGATATGTATTTGTTCATTCAGCGGCATTTATTATTTGTGGTAATCTTTCGAACAAATTCCGCAACCCTAGCAGGCACTAACTCTATGGGGCCCCGTCTTCTTTGCTGACAGCTCTTTGAGGTGTGCGTGGAACAAGATGCGCTATCGACCCAGGCCTGGTTGCTATCGGACGGCGAGCCACCCATAGCTCGCCTTCCGCAGGCCCGCGCCTACGGTGGCCGGGAATCGCCCTGCGTTTCCCGACGCCCGGGGCGTCTTCTTCTGTTGCGGCGGCTGGGGCGTGAGGTTTCCCTCTGTCGCACGCGTTTTGCCCCCTCC
This sequence comes from Hecatera dysodea, assembly GCA_905332915.2. NCBI lineage: Eukaryota > Metazoa > Arthropoda > Insecta > Lepidoptera > Noctuidae > Hecatera > Hecatera dysodea. The sequence goes on from HG995307.1 coordinate 17,979,473, forward strand.
GAACACGGGTGGATTTTAGTCAGTAAGAGTCTGACACTCCCTTCCGCTCCGCTCAGAGCGGGAGAAGTCATTTGATGATCTAACGTCCAGAAAAAAAACGGCCTGACCCTAACCAAAGGTATTCTTCTGACAACTATGAATGGGTAAAGTATTAGCGAAACGGAAAAAATCTCCCTTCTGTATCGACCAATTTATCTTTGAAATTGATCTAACTTAATGTTCTATTCAGCCAATCTAAGCCTCTGGATCAATTTATTTCTATAAGAAATATTGGTCCAATATCAAACCGACCATCAAACCCTATCAATTTAATATCAAACGGACCATAGTAAGTTTCACAATGCAACTCAAATATACAGGGAGTGCAAAATGTATCGCCCGGACAGAAAACCGGAGCGGCGATGGATCGTAAAAGTTGCTGAAGAATTTCCTTTCAGGCAGTGATATATTGAATGTTCCGCGCCGCATCGGAACCGGATGGGATGCTCTTTCCGAACTGTACGGTTTTGCATCATATTTCTCTTTTAAAGTGCTGTTTTCGTTTGGTTTTTGTGGTGTTAATGGATGAAAAATAAAAAGGGCGGATGGTGCGTAATAATCGCATATAGGGGCGTTTTTATGAAGCAGTAAGTGTAAACCATTTGTGTAGTACTCTATAAGAAAGCATTATTTTTAACTACATTTTCAAATGCCTGAGTTGTTTTTTTAATGGCATTTGAGTCTTTTTGTAACTATGCAGTCACGCATTTTGTTGGTGTCACTATAAATGTGTTTTTTTTTATCCTTTGGTTTTTTATTATTGCAAGGTTCGTATAGTTAAAGCAAGCTATTATGCAGTTAGTTTCCACATGATTTCACTCTATTTCGAACGAGGAAGTGTTCAATAATAATATCTATCTTTCCAGTAATATTTTGTCTATAAATCCCAAACTACATTATTCTTATAGGAAACTCTTTTTATTACGATTTGGTTCCCCAAGGCCTTCAGCCCGTCGGAAGATGTCGTGAGCACCGGATATTAATGGTACGGTGGATTTTAGGTAGGTAGATTTAGGTACCTACATAAATATTTCTGAACAGTAAGCCATGTTACGAATGTGCATTGACTTGTGTAGTTAATTTTATTTGGCTTAGGTCGTTTAAACTAGCTTTTGCATGCATCGCTTGTGTTAAAGTCAGAAACTTTACCGTCAAAGTCAATGTCAAAACTTTTATTTCAATTAGGCCATAATTAAGTGACTCTAGCGTCCATTTGTAAAGGTAGATTCTTATGGAGAATAACGGACAAGAAACTCCACGCACGGTCACATAGAGTTTCTTGCACGTTCTTCTTCACTCTTTTATATTAATTACTTATAATAAATCTACGCTTTTATAATAAATCTACGCTTTGGTATGTGGAAATAGCTTCACCTTCTTGACTGGCTGATCTTGACAATTTAAAGGTGCTTGTAAATGGTTTAATTGAAACAAATATTTTGAGTTTGGATATTTATTTATTTAATACTTTACGCACAAATGTACAGAGGCGGACTTAATGCCTTAGGCATTTTCTACCAGTCAACCTTTGGGTGATGCAGAGAATAATTGTGTTAGGTGCAGTATGAAAGAAAAAAAAAAAAAAAACAGTAACGCAGAACGAATAGTGGATCCGCACTATACAGTCATTTGTCTACGCAGACTTTGGACTCAGAATAAAAAAATGCGATCACATCGAAATTTATCTGCATAGACTTAGTTGCTCAGAAAATATCCCTGTCATATACATCTTTTCTTCAGAGTTAAAAGTCTGCCTAGAAAAAATTATGTATCATATGGATACTGGACAGTCCATAACAGTCCTTGGACGCCAATCAGTCACTGCTTTACTCCAAATTTCCTAATCCTGCCCAACTCTGATTGGGTACCACAACTCGTTTACCAATATCGAAGACCGTCACACCTTTTCTGGATTTGATGTTTGGAACTCGATATATAACATCTACGATTTAATCCCGTCAAAATCTGCTTAGTTTTGCGGCTTGTTCGTGCACTATTAGTTGGATGCCCAATGGGATTGCCCTTTTCAATACTGTTACTTCAAAAACAGCATGCAAATTGCGAGCATGCTTTATGACATACCCAATCACTGTCAAAACTACTGTCACAAGCACTTCGTGCTCTCTAAGTTTTTCGTAAAATAATTATAAAAACAGTGAATTAAGTGCTAAAAAAACAATCACAGTGTAGCCAAAGTGTTCCCGCTAATGTGTTATCGTTATCTAGTGCTATAATTCGTATAAACATCATAAAAATTGCAATTAAAACTTTCTAGTTATTACAGTGAAAAAACTTCTACCCTCAATAATATTAATAAAAGTCAACGTCAAAATATCCCTTGCTATCACTGTCCAATGACAGCTGCTGTCAGTGTCATGTATGTCACGGGATAGTGTTGCCACACCTCAGGGAAAAATCTCCCGCATAATGGACCAATCTGGGGAAATTCCGGGTCCACACCAAGAGCAAACAAAAAAACACTTCACACAGCAAGTATTCCACAAAGCTCTTTTCACCAGCAAGTCACGAGCACAAAACTTTACTCCTATACCTTCACAAAGTACTACTAACATAGACCTTACTGATGAAAGCAGCTCAAAAACGGAAGAAAACGAAGCCGATTTTAAAGAAGTCTCTTATTCAAAGAAAAGACAGAGAGAAAGTCCAGAAATACACAGGAACGAAAAACAAACTAAATTAAATAACTACTGGTTAAGCAAACCAATTGAGACGTCAAACAGCTTTTCCAACCTTGAGGAAGAGGTCCTTACTCCGAATACCCAGCCGAAGGAAACAACGAAGCCTCCACCAATCTATGTTGATAAGGTCAGCAATATCCAGCCTCTTATTAAACTGCTTGATGAACATGCCAATGGTAGTTATGAAATAAAAGTTCTCCGTGATGAACAAGTAAAAATTCAACCTAAGTCCTCCGAGACATACTCACAAATCGTAAAACAATTGGAAATCAAGCAAACAGAGTTTTACACATATAAACCTAAGCAAGATAGGAGTTTCAAAGTGGTGTTAAAAAACATACATCCCTCCACAGATACAAATGAAATATCAGAAGAACTTCTTAGTCTAGGACACACAGTAATAAATATTTGGAATATTAAGCAGAAAATCACTAAAAAACCCTTACCAATTTTTATTGTGGAATTACAACCAAAAAGCAATAATAAGTTAATATATGAAGTTGTAAGTCTACTGCATTGCCGATGTTCCTTTGAGCCACCACGGCCAAAACGCGAGATACCACAATGTGCTAATTGTCAACAGTATGGGCACACTAAGAGATACTGCCATAGAAAACCCAAATGCATTAAATGTGCTGGAGACCATTCCTCCATTAGCTGCGAAAGAAAGGGAAGATCGGATAATGTAAAATGTGTTCTGTGCGATGGAAATCATCCCGCAAATTACAAAGGTTGTACTGTTTACCAAGAGCTTCAGAAAGTAAAATACCCGCTTATAAAAACAAAGATAACTACAGGTTCCAAAGAGCCCAAACTTATGTCTCATCAAAATGTACCATCCAGGACTACTCCTTTCCGTATGACATACAGTCAAGCAGCCCAAATAAATAAAAATGTACAGGAACTCCCAACAACTCAAACCAGTCTAAATACAAGTGAAACAGAACTCATGCTCAACATGTTAAAACAACTAATGCAGCAAATGACAACAATTACAAATCTTCTTATTAACTTCATGTCTAAAATTACTCAAAATTCGATAAATTAACCATCGCCATATGGAATGCAAACGGCTTGTCACAACACATTCTGGAACTGAAACCATTCTTAGAAATTAACAAGATAGACATACTACTTATCTCAGAAACACATTTTACTGACAGGAGTCATTTTTCAATACCTTTATATACGCTTTATCACACAATGCACCCGGATGGCAAAGCCCATGGTGGATCTGCAATTCTAATAAAATCAAACATCAAACATTTTGAAAGCAATCCTTACTGCACAGAAGAAATACAGGCAACTAGTGTCACAATTGAAGACTGGACTGGACCACTAGTAATATCAGCTGTTTATAGCCCACCCAAACACAATATTAAGACCGAAGACTACGTGAAATATATAAAAACACTGGGTTATCGATTCCTGGCTGGGGGAGACTATAACGCCAAACACACACATTGGGGATCCCGAATAATAACAACAAAAGGGCGTCAACTATATCAAGCACTTCAGATACTTAACCTTGATATTGTATCGACAGGAGAACCTACATACTGGCCAACAGATGTGAACAAAGTACCGGATCTCATCGATTTCTGTATCACAAAAGGCATTTCAAAAAAATATATAACTTGCACCTCAAGCCAGGATCTGTCATCAGACCACTCGCCAATATTCATCAAACTGAACCGGAAAATAATAGAAAAACCAAAGCCTTGCAAACTACACAGCCGAAAAACGAACTGGCCACTGTTTAGACAGCTCGTTGAGTCTTCTATAAACAATAGACTGCCACTGCACACCGAGGATGATATTGGTCAGGCCGTTGAGCATTTTAATTATTGCATACAACAGGCTGCATGGAGCGCCACACCTCCATTAACATCAAAACCTTCAGACAGATTGTGGTCTCAAACAATCAGAGACTTACTAGAAGAGAAGCGCAAAGCAAGAAAACGCTGGCACACGACGAGATACCCTGCAGACAAGAAACATCTTAACTATGTCACAACTCGTCTTAAATTAGCACTCAGTGAAGACCAAAATCGAGACATGGAGGAATATACCAAAAACCTGGATGCGACAGCAAGCTCAAATTATTCTCTCTGGCGAGCAACAAAAAAGCTTAAAAGACCAGTAGCAAGCCAAGCACCGATACGCAAATGCAATAACACATGGGCCAAAAGTGACTTCGAAAAGGCACAAACCTTTGCCGAACATCTAAGTAAAGTATTTACGCCCAACGATGTTCAAGGTTCACAAGCATTGCATAGTGAAATAACAGCGTATTTACAGGAAACATACCAACTCGACTTGCCTCTGGAAAAAGTTACTAAAAATGAAGTAAGAATGGCCATCAAAGAACTGAATGAACACAAAGCACCTGGATATGATCTAATTACAGCAAAAACACTGAAGGAACTTCCTGAAGCTGGCATTACTTTCCTCACCGCTTTATACAACGCAATGCTCTTGAAGGGCCACGTACCCTCCCAATGGAAAGTAGCCCAAATAATTATGATAGCTAAGCCTGGAAAGTGCCCTGGGGACGTGAAGTCTTATCGACCCATTAGCTTGTTGTCTATTCCTTCAAAACTACTGGAGACATTGTTCATGAAAAGACTAAGACCACTGATAAACCAAAACTCATTGTTGCCTGACCACCAATTCGGGTTTAGACAAAGTCACGGAACCATAGAACAGATACATCGGCTGGTTGAAAAAATTCATGAAACATATGAAGAAAAAAAATACTGCTCGGCTGCCTTCCTAGACATATCTCAGGCTTTCGATCGAGTTTGGCACGAGGGTCTCTTATATAAAATCAAAAAAAGACTTCCAGTAAATTACTACATTTTTATTAAATCATACTTAGAAAAGAGGTACTTCTTTGTCAAACAAGGGAATGAAATAACTGGACTGCACGAAATTCGGGCAGGAGTTCCTCAAGGCAGCGTGATGGGACCCACTCTTTACCTTCTCTATACAGCTGATCTCCCCGTGTCAGAAGGAGTAGTGTTAGGCACGTTTGCCGATGACACTGCTACACTAGCTGTGCATGAAGATGCCGCCCAGGCGTCTAAAATTCTACAAACAAGCTTGGATGAAATTTCGAACTGGCTAAAAGAATGGAGAATAAAGGCAAATGAAACAAAATCTGTACATGTGACGTTCACAACAAGAAGAGATACATGCCCACCCGTACGACTAAATAACGTTGCGATTCCCCAAGCGGAAGAAGCTAAATACCTTGGAATGTACTTAGATCGGCGACTAACTTGGCGAAAACATATCTTCACGAAGCGTAAAGCATTGAGCCTACAACTCAGAAAACACTATTGGCTACTATCAAAAAAATCCAAGATGTCCCTGGAGAACAAGCTCAGAATCTATAAGTGTATCATAATGCCCATATGGACATACGGAATACAGCTGTGGGGCACAGCAGCCAATTCAAATATTGACATACTCCAAAGGTTCCAATCAAAAATGCTAAGGATTATAACTAATGCACCTTGGTATATAAGTAATGATAGCCTACATCGAGAATTAAGAATACCAAAAGTCAAGGAACAAATAACACAAGCAGTTAGTGCCTACAAGAATAGGATTGCTACTCATCCCAACAAATTGGCATCAAACCTGATGAAAACAAAGACTTTTAGGAGGCTTAAAAGACAAACCCCACAAGACCTGATACTGTGACAATGACATAATATGATAGATCGGATTGAATTGGATGCACCGCTGGGCGCATACCAAGCATGACTAAAACAACAGCACACAAAAGATGCTGAATGTCAATAAATGGACAGATTGCATCATAAAAAAAAAAAAAAAAAAAAAAAAAAAAAAAAAATTACCAATTTATTCACCAATCAGAGGTTGTTATGGCCCAGTATCATGCAAGCTACTTTCTTGCATCCTTTTATGTAAATTATTGGCCTAAGTCTTGCACATATGTATGCAAGCAGTTTACAAGTTTATAAGATAGCACAATACTAAAACTTAACACGGTGCAAGCTGCATTGTCTTGTAACAATCCTTTATCCAATACTCAGCAATTCCGAAGCTCGAAATGATAAAGCGAGCCACCCAGCTGCAAACTGGAGGCAAGTATTAAAATATACAATCTAAGTACCACTTAAAATGATTTGTGAACAAGTCGAAGTTGTGTTTAATGAAATTCAGTTTCCGACTTGGCCCAAGTTTCTCAGCTAAACTTCAGCGAGTAGTGTAAGAGGAACTTGTGTTTCGGAATTATAGCGGGATTGTGTTGATCTGGTTACTGGAATTTTGTATTTAAAGGTTTTGTTTTAAAGCTGCCGTCGCGATGTTTAATTCAGTGATACTACAGTTTAAAGTCTTGAACCAGCTTCAGACAAACAAAATATAAGAATCCAGTACTTCCCCCGCATTTTAATCTGGACAGATTTAGTACAAACAATTTTCCACCTTTTTCACCCCCTTAAAGGTTGAATTTCCAAAAATGCTTCCTTAGTGTTCACCAAGGACATACAAGGAAGCCTAGGACAAAAGAGCAGTCGTACGTAGTTTACATACTCGTATTTACATATAAGAAGAGATACGAACGTAAATAGAGACAAAACCAATATTAGCTGGTCTTTTATTTTATTGACACTCCTTACTACCGTCGGTCAGCTAAAGATCGCTGACGTACGAGTATGGCCCACTATTTCAACATAACCGATTTTTTGGATTTTTGTGATATTTCTGTATAATTGATTACCGCTAATATGTAAATACCGTGTTAATAGATATTTACAAAACATTAAATATTTTATTATTTGCATAATTATTATATCCAGTATTTCCGGAACGCAAACTCAGATCAAAGGCATCTCGGGAGCTCAATCAGCAGAATAAACAACGAATAGCAACGCGATACATTTGTATCAGTATTCATACCACCACAGAATAGATAGATTCAGAAGGCCAGCTCCATACAACGAACTAACACACGCACACATAGACACGCTGCACGTACAGCGAGTGCAAGCGCACTCGCGACCGGCTGACGTTTGAGATCGCCGCACGTACGAACACGCACGCACACATAGACACGCTGCACGTACAGCGAGTGCAAGCGCACTCGCGACCGGCTGACGTTTGAGATCGCCGCACGTGCGGACACGCACGCACACATAGACACGCAACTAACACAAACGTTGTGGGAAACACAGAGGGAAAGCTTCTAAGCTTCTAGCGGCAGCAATATAAGTTTATATGGGGATTTTTTCTCTCTTCCGGGTTACCTACTCCAGTCGCAGAACGTCATTTTTCACTATTTTTTGTGTTTTGTACAAAAAATAGTGATAGTGTTTTTCAAATGATTATAAAAGGTTCCGTGGTTGTAACAGCTATATTAGGTCTCATCATCGCGCGTTTGTATTTCCGAAGACTGACGATGATTCCCGAAGCACAGATTTTTTTTCGGGTTCTGTGTTTATGGGTTTTTGCTAGTCGCATCGACCTAACCTTCTGTACCTGTATATTCTGCATTGGTATCACCACTCAGGGGAATACAGGTTATCAATACCGACTATACATGACAAGATATTGTGAATAATGGGACATAATTTGTGTAAATTACGTTCCGATGCGATACTGTTTCTGATTGGGGTTCGAATATTGTTTATTGTTTAACTGGTTCCGCTTTAGATAACATTGTTTAATTGAATTGCAATGTACACAATCCCTCAAGGCCCCAAGTCTGCTATTTTTATAAATTTGTCATTCCAAAAACGATCCCATTGTCATTTTGCTAAAAGTTCGTAATCTGCTGAATTCATAATGGTCGATCATTGATCGGTCAATGGTCTCGTAATACTTTTTGATAACGGAACTATTAAAAGCAATGACTGCATAATGACGTTCTAATGATAGGTCACTGATAAAAAAAAAACTGTCAAAATTTTAGCAGATTACCGCATACGTCTGTCATTTATTTGTCATTATGTATGAGATTACCATTGTATGCCGTTTCTTTCAATGGAGTGTCAGTGGTTGACCATTGGAAAGTCATAATGACGTTTTTATATTAGTAAATCACCAAACTAGTCAAAATCAAACGTTATGAAATCAGTGATAGACCATTCTGGCACTATTGTAATAGCAGACTTGAGGCCCTGGAAATAAACAATATTACACAATTATACAAATTAAAATAGCATACAAAAATTCGTCCTCAACGCTGTCACCTAGCAATCAATGTGCCCAAGAGCCAGGCGGCATTGCCACATTAAATGACAATGCTTAGCCTCTTGTCAGCCAGCTCTAATTCTAACTAAATCAAATACTTCGATCAACTAGCAGTACTTTGGTTCTCTTTCTTGTGGTAGTTTCCGCAAAATTAATGTAACCATTTCCCGATACAACAAAAATTTCAAAGAACCACCACCCCAACGTTATGTTTGTTCTTTTTGGTTTTATATTTTTCTCGCTCTTTCGTACTTATTATGTACATCATTTATTACTTACTTTACTAATAATACTCTTACAAATAGAAACACAAAATGATTTTTTTTAAAGATTTTAATGGCCTCCAGCCAAACTATTTACAAGTAATATTAATAGGCAAACAAAGCGAAATATTTAGAATAACGACAATCGCTATGTATTCGGACAGGGCTTCCGTATTCCGTGATGACCGATGGAAAAAATGGACGAGTGCCTTTTTTTTGGAATGGACCACTCGCAGTTCAGCATACTAAGGCTGGTTACTGCTTAACCGATAAACGATGTGGACGAGTGTCTTTTTTTTTTAATGGACTACTCGCAGTTCAGCACATTAAGGCTGGTTACTGCTTAACCGGGCAATGCGGACGAGTGTCGCCAGCCGCCTTCCTTATATAGCCGGTCTCGGTGTTGCTACTTTTGATTTTAAATTACTTCCAATAATACATATTATTAATCTATACTATATATTATATCTATACTAATATTATAAAGCTGAAGAGTTTGTTTGTTTGTTTGTTTGAACGCGCTAATCTCAGGAACTACTGGTTCGAGTTGAAAAATTCCTTTTGGGTTGAATAGACCATTTATCGAGGAAGGCTTTAGGCTATATATCATCACGCTTAAGCCAATAGGAGCGGAGCAGCGATAAAGAATGTTTTAAAATCGGGGATTCCACGGGGATGAAGTCGCGGGCAGCAGCTAGTTTAGATATATATGCTTGGATATATTTCGAACATATCACGAATCGTGTTTCCGAAATACTTACCATTATGGATAGAAGTCAGTGGTCACATGTGGCGTCGTCGGAAAATCTTAACATCGCGATTTACAAACGTGACGTCACAGCACAACGCCATCTATTATCTAAAAATACTAAACTAATGACAATTGTTGACTTTCACATAAAACCTCTACGTAATATTATTTAAGCAGATTAGACACTAAAGTATAAGAATAAACCGGTCAACCGGTTAAATACAAGTCGCACTCACGCATCAAGGTTTCAAAATGCCAAATATTATGACACATTTCTTGCCTTGAATCTTGAAATGCAAAAACATTTTGCGCAATAGTACGGAACGCTCCATACCCAAGTCTTAATTGCCCATATCATAAAGACGGTATTCAAACAACAATTTAAACGCACCAGGTGTGATATTGGAGAATATTCACAACGGCAGCGTCGTAACGTCAAGTTTTTAAAGCCGAGATTCAACTTTTTTATGCTGCTATAATCTGTGGCAAACTTCGCCTTTGAAGATGATGGCAAGCGACTTATCTTAGTTGGCAATACCTGCCAAGCGGATAATAGATGTAGAGAAATTTTATAAGTTTCTAAGCAAAAAGTGTTTGGTAACTATTGAGAGTAAATAGAGCTAATAGCTAAGTAATAACAGTGGATCTTCGAGTTTAAGAGCGTATACGCCGAACGGCATTTCATACAATTTTTCAAGTCCTTATTTTCCGAAATGACTAAACCGATTTTAATGAAACTTTACACACATACGCAATATACATAGGTATTTGAATTATGCCTTATAATGCGTTGGCTTCGACAACATGAATAATGTTTTTATTTTCACTTATTGATACAAATGAAAAAAATAAAACTGCGTACAGTTTACACGAGCATCGTAGTATTTCGAAGTTCTTCACCGAATTAGAAAGGGCCCCTTTCTAATTTAGTGAAGACCTAATGAAGAACTTCGGAGATAGGATACGGAACTCGAAAACTTAAAATATATTGTGTTAAAGTCGATAGATAAATTTTGAGCAATGAATCAAAATGATCTCGAAATATGAATTCAAGATGGCACCTAAAGATAATGAGGATTTTTTTTAAAATATGAATTCCGTTTACCACTGATAATATGATAACCTGGCCTCACATTTTTAGAAAAACCTCAAAGCAGCTTTCAAGATCAGAATCTATTGGATATGCGGACATGGTCGCCTCTTGAATCCTTAAGAGGAAAAATCGAGAAATAAAAACATATCCCAGGAACAACGTGGATAAAATATTTTCCAATTTAATGATACCTTTGGGAGCAATAGAAATATAATAGAATCACTTCGCCATATCTTGATATGGGTTTATGTTCTAAGAACTCGAGAGTGGGATTTGGGAAAATTGGCAAATGATTTAGTAGTGGATGGAAGATATTTGCTGAATTTCATATGGCCTGGGCGATAGTTGAAAATGCGCCTGATTTGAAGACGGCCTCTGTAGAAGGATGAAGTATTTTCTGGGTTTTGTCTTTTGAAAGTTTCTGAATAGTCGTATAATAGCTTGGCTAATGTGAATAAGCTAGTGCCAAATCACAAAGGAACTTATCTATGTCTATACTAATATTATAAAGAGGAAAGTTTTGTATGTAACGAATAAACTCAAAAACTGATGGACCGATTACAAAAATTCTTTAACCATTATAAAGCTACATTTACCCTGAGTAATATAGGCTATATTTTATCCCCCCATATTCCCATGGGAACGGGAACTACGCGGGTAAACCCGCAGGGAGCTGCTGGTCTAATATTTAAAAATATCTCGACAGTGTAGCAAACATAAAAAGAAAACATTATGTTACAATACATGTTATAGTTACTGATCTTTTATAGTTAATTTAAGACAAACTGATCCATTGTTGATATAATTATATAAATCAATGGTTGAAAAATTTGTAAATATGTGAGTACTATGTCCCTGACTAGCAAATTTATTAGTTTTACCTCTGTTGTCACGTTTTTGTTGAACTTTTTAAGTTTTTAGTAGTATAGTACTTAGTTTTATTTGAGTAATGTATACAAAATATTGTAAAACTTATATCTGAAAAGAGTAACTATGGATATTCTTGTCCGTTCTTCTCCATAAGAATCTACTTTTTGCAAATGCACAACTAGAGTCACTATTGAACGTCAATGAAGTTTGAAAATAAAAATATTTATTTTCAAACTTCATTGACGTTCAAAAGTGCCTTTTAATGGTCTAGTTGAAATAAATTAATCGACTTTGAATATTTATTTACAGAGTCTTAAACATGATTTATTATTGCACAACATATTGTTTTTCTTGTAGATAGTTTAAAAGCTATTTTTAACAATCATCTACAAACCAAACGTTACAATTCCCAGCCACAGCTACTGCGAGCAACAATCTATAATCTCGCTATCCCTCGTCATTACACTCATTAGTAATTCTTTCTCCGCTCAATTTCCCACAAGTTTCAGAACAAACACAACTGCCAAGTTTCCTGCACTACTTTCTTCCAACTTTACTCTGGTATACTGCAAATTAATTTATCTTAAGGCTGAACTGCGAGCGTGATAATGACGTGATTTACTCGACTGCCCTAGAAAGATAAAAAGAAAGAAAGAATAACATTTATTTAGCACATACACGAAACACGCGAAGTTCATGGACTTATAAGAAAAACCGGCCAAGTGACTCGCGCAAGAAGGGTTCCGTACCGTTATTTATAAAAAATGTAAAAGGACCCTTAAAATTTTGTTTTATTTTTAACCGTCTTTCAAAAAAGGAGGAGGTGGGATAAACGTTTTACAAAAAAAAAAAAATACAACCGACTTCTACAAAAAAAAACAAAGACACAATTTTTTTTTGTGTAAAAGTCGGTTGTATTATTTTGTAGAGTTTTTTTTTAGTTATTTACTTTTAAAGTGAATATATAACGAAATATTCTGTGAATATTTTAAGTGTCAACCTGTTGTCATTATCAATATCGATAAAAACGAGCAAAACAATCACGTTTGTTGTACGGCTCCCATACAGCAAACGTGATTTTTTATTAAAAATATTTATACTATTTTGTTTTTTAATATTTGTTGTTAAAGCAGCAACAGAAATATATCATCTGTGACAATTTCAATTGTCTAACTATCACGGTTCCTGAGATACAGCTTAGTGACTGACGGATAGACAGACGGACGGCCGGACAGCGGAGTCTTAGTAATAGGGTCCCGATTTACCCTTTGGGTACAGAACCCTAAAAATGGCATGCAAAAACTTAGTGAGTATCTCACGGCTGCACAAAGAAGGTCCATTTCAGCGATATGTCAGACGGACTGATGCTGTCTGACGCTGGTTTCCTAATGTACATTTCAAAGAACGAGTGGCGGTTCATTTGAATCAGTGTACTTAATATAAAAATGTCATCGAAATAAAGCAAAACAAAAAACATATGTTTATAATTCAGCATGCAGCAAATTATCGTGTAAATAAAAACAAAGCTTAAGATTATTAATAGATGGTTAAGTTTTCGAGAACAATTATGTTTGTTTGTCCAGTTTTTAGAACGCTTCTGTACCTTACAAAGCTGGATATCGAAATGACCAAAGCTACGTGAATTATGAAAAAGATAAAAAAATGGCGGTGAAGTCGTTCTTGATTGTGATTTATTATTGCTAATGATTTTATTCATTTTGAGAGTAAATTATTTTTGCTCTTGTCGGCAACGTATGTATAAAACAATACTTAAAAAAAAAGTAGGCAGCCTTTTTGGATTGTAGGCATTACAAAAAAGAAATGGTAATCCAATCCCAGTCCTTTAGTGAAAAGTTTATTTGAGCAACAAAAAGCAGGGTTATTTTACGACTGTGCTGGATAAAAAGACATAAAAAACGAGGTTTTACGTCGAAAGATTTTGAGGTGTAAATACATAAGTAAGCAAGTATTGGGTATTGTCACAGTCATGTAGGGATTTTTATATAGTAGTGTTGTATGTAGTATATATGTGTGTACAAGCGAACATAAACTAAAATTGAACCGACTTTCAAAACAGGAGGAGGTTCTAAGTCGACTTTATTTTTTTTGTGTGTGTTACCTCATTATATTTCCTTTTTAGATTTGAAAGCTGGCAAATTGTCATGTGGTCCCATTCAAATTTGAATGAAATCTGATGACTAGTATTTGAGTTCTCGATAAGACTTCGGCTATTCTCGTTCTCACTTGTCGACGTAAAATGAAAAAAAAAAAACTGCGTATGATGGTTTGGAAGAGCATCTTAGTATTTCGAGGTGGTCCTTTTCTAGTTTGGTGAAGATCTGATGAAGAACAGAGATAGAAAACGGAACTCTACAATAAATTATAGTAAATCTTCCAGGATTGCTGAAATCACATATTTGTTTATTGTTTACCAGTTTTTATTAGCTGTTGGGTATCACCACTAAGTGAAAAAAAAAACATATTTACAAAAAATGCAACCCACTTTTAAACAAAAAAAAAGTAGGTATTAATAGAATAATATAGTCAGTAAATTATAACAAGGATTTATTTTCAATCAGGTAGATCCAACATCGTGTAAGTAATCAGTTTTACTCCTGTAAATTGCAAGATAATATCTTTCACAAATAAAATGACAGCTACATTTTTATCAAATGACGGTTATCGTAACAATGAATTTAAAATAGAACGAAGGCACAGGAATATTAACAAATAATTAAACATCTGAAATAATGTTGTAACAACATTATTTCTGAGCGATACCTAATCGCACTTACGACGGAGGTGAAATATCTCGCAGGGGCTGGTGTTGACCTGTTGTCTCGACGATGGTGCGTGGTAAAGTGAGCTTCGCAGCAGTGCCCAAAAATGAGCTGTCGTGGCGCCCCTCCTAACCTCCAATGACTAGAGACGTTCCGATTCACGCTCCGTATTTTCGGTTGCGGAAAAGTAAATGCGACAACAGTATCAAATAACTTTAATTTAGGATGTCGGTGTTTTTGGTTGTTTCTTTGTTTTCTGAACACCGACTTCCAAAATCAAAGTTATTTTACACTTTAACAAGTTTTTTTTACATACATGAAGTCACACTTCTTTCCCATGAGGGTAGATAGAAGCTACAAAATGCGATTGGTACGTTCGTAATTAACTTCTTTGCGTTGTAAACTTTCATACATGGCCAAACATGTACGCTGGTCATAAGAATATGGAAATGAGGGCCCAATAAGGAGGAGTTTTTTATTCGTAGATAACAACAAAAATAACTGCAACGCCATCTATTCCGCCAGCAGCGAACCACTCACGAAATCCTGCATCGCGCTATCAGAGTTTTCCGTGCGATTTGATCATGTTCAATAGCCCGAACGCCGCCCACCGGAGGCAACCGGTGCGTCGATCCCTTTTCAATGGAGTTTGGCAGGAATTTACTCTGTGTACGGCACACCTCTATTTAACCAATATTCTACACTAATATTATAAAAAGGAAAGATTTGATTATTTTTTTTTGTTTGTTTGTTTGCATTGAATAGGCTCCGAAATACCTTGACTGATTTGAAAAATTCTTATTATACATTATATTTTTTTTATTATACAGTGTGAAATTTTAATGGTTGTTTTCCCGAAGCGAAATGAGTTTGTATCGGTAATACATTCGATTTATATATATAAAAAATATTAGACTCCATAAATGGCAGATTAACAATTGTTTTTTTTTTTTTTTTTTTACATCTTTATTGACAAAAAGAGGATTTGATCATGCATGATCATGCCATCCCCATAGGTACAGACATTACAGTTACATCTTATCTACGCTTTAAAGCACTATCAACTAAGTTATATATGCATCTCGCTTCCTCTGATAAGGGGAAAGCAAGAATACTGTTACAAACACCAATGTCATGTAAGCTAATGCCGTAAGCAAGCCCAAAAGATACCCTCTCAGCTTCGTTCCGAACACATTCCACTAAAATATGAAAAACATCTTCTATCAAATCACATTCGGTACACTTACTGGAAGTAACTTTGCCCATTAAGTATGCAAAACAATTCAGCGGTATATGTCCGGAACGCAGTCTCATAGCAGTTACTATGGTATGTCTAGACAATTCAGAATTAATAAACCAAGGAGCACGGGATAAATTATTTTGGATTGTTTTATACCATATACCTTTTACTAGAGAGCGCTCGTCAAAATACTCGTTCCACATATTTCTACATTTAATCTTAATCATATGAAAAACATCGGTATAATACGGCAAACAAAACATAGGGATACCATCAGACAAGGCTTGTCTAGCGAGATAGTCTGCCTCTTCATTTCCTGCCAAGCCTACGTGTGAAGGTATCCATTGCAGGACAATTATATAATTTTTGGCGGCCAATGAGGAAAGTGCTTCCAAGATGCTGTATGCTATCGGTGTGCCTCGACTATTCGAGGTGCATCGAGCAATGTGTTGTAGTGCACTCTTGGAGTCTGTTAGAACTACGTATTTGCCCGACTGAAAAGATTGAATATATGAAATTGCTTCCGATATTGCTAACAATTCTATGAACATTATCGAGATGTTTGAATCAATACGTAGTTTCACCGAACTATTAACTTGCGGGTCATAAATAGCTAATCCGCCACAATTACCTTCCTTCGAACCGTCCGTATAAATCCTATAATAATTTGAATATGTATTTTTAACAAAATTACTGCACAATTGTTGTAAGGCCAACGGATTATAACTTCTTTTAGCATTACTTACGGCATCTATGTTAAACTTAATTATATATGAAATATTCACATTGCAGACCCAGGTATTAAGTGCAAACATATCTAATTGTGTACTAACGTGTACTGCCGTATCTTTAAGGTAACTATGAACTATAATTAAAATGGGTTTTTCTTTACACCTCCAGTAAGAATTTTGACACAAAGGAATTAAATCGTCTAAAACTATAATAATCTTATGGTTAGAAAAGGATTTCGCTTTTAACCAATACTTTCCAGCTAGGAAATGTCTTCGTACACTTAAAGGCGGTAGATGTAATTCACATTCCATTACGTGTATAGGTGTCGTCTTAATAAACCCACCTATCACCCGCATACACTGGTTTTGTATTTTATCTAATTTGTTTGTATGTGACTTACAACTATTACCATAGAGGAAACTTGCGTAGTCTAATCTGCTACGAATACAAGAAATGTATAAACGCCTTAAATTTGTTGGGTGAATGCCCCAACCTGACCCCGCCAAAACTTTAAAAACATTTAGCACTTTTAAGGATCTTTCTCTTAATTCATTTATTTGTTTAGACCATCGTAACTTCCTGTCTAACCAAATACCCAAATATTTAACACAATCAACTACTTCTAAGGAAACACCACTAACAACTAGAGACACAGGATCCCGTACAAATTTATTTTGGAAGATACAAATTTTACTTTTGATCCCTGAAATTTCTAACCCAGCAAGAGAAAGTATATTTACTAGTTGATCTAAAGCTAATTGTAATTGGTGTCTTCCTTCTTCTATATTACTACAGGTTACATAAAGCACGAAGTCATCTGCGTACTGCGATATAAACACGTTATTTATTGACTTGCAGATCTCCATTGTTAGAATATTAAATAACAACGGGGAGAAGGGATCACCTTGAGCCAGACCGAAACAACATCTCCTGCTTATGACTGAGTTATTATCTGTCTCAATACTTAAATACCTCTCTTTTAAAAAACAACGTATGTATTTACATATTTTATTACCTATCCCTATACTATCTAAAATATACAATAAACGTTCTAAATTCACATTATTATAGGCATTATTAATGTCAACAAAACAAGCGATCGTTGATTGTTTTTTAGAAAATCCTAGTTGGATTCTCGACACCAAAGTAGACAAATTATCTAAAATGGAACGCCCTTTGCGAAAACCGGTTGTATCGGCGGATAACATGTTGTTGTGTTCAATAAACCATTCTACCCTCTTAATTAATATATTGTGTAGTGTTTTACACACACATGAGATCATAGAAATAGGTCGCCAGGATGAGTCGGACTGAGGATCCCTGCCGGGCTTAGGTATAGGTATTATAGTTCTATTACGCCACTGTTGGGGAACAAAACCCTTCGTAAAAAATTGATTAAAAAGACTGACTAGAATTAATTTAGCATTATTTGGTAAATTATATAGCATTGAATATGAAATGTTATCACTACCAGGAGAAGTGTCTTTAGTGCGTAAACATTCGTCAAATTCATGTCGTGAAATTTGTGTCTCAAGTTTAGAGTTAATTGAATGAAACATTGGGTCCTCAGTACAGACGAAATCCGGCGCCAGGTTTTGTAATAATACAACCGCCATCTCTTTACTAATACCAGATCGGGGTACATAGCATCCCTTAAACCATTTCATTTTCTGCCATAAAGCCGTGTGAGATGTTGTTCCGTCTATTGAGTTACAGAAGTCTTGAAAACCCTTACTTCTTGCTATACGAAGGCACCTCTGACATTCCCTAATTTTTACCTGCAACTTATCCAAATTAAAAGGTGAAGGGTTACGTCGAAACGTTGATAACGCCAACCGTCTTTCGGCCACCAATTTTGATAAGGAACTGTTCCAGTATGGTTTCGGCGTGAAATTTTTCTCGGGGTCCGGATTAATTTTAATGTAAGGAATATGGATATCTGCAGCTAAATTAATAAACTCGATATATGTATCATAGGATTTTTGTAAGTCTTCCGTGATACTAAAACCTTGCATAAGCGTTTCTATTAAGTTGCGGTATTGAGTCCAATCAGCTTTTTTATAATTCCTGCGTAGCGGAGGAGTGGACAAACTATCTATCTGCATAGATATTCTAATCAAAAGATGATCGCTGCCAAACGTTTCATTAAGTGTGCCCCAATTAAATCTGTACGCTATATCTGAGGAAGCTAATGATATATCTGGAGAAGATTGTTGTAACGAATTATTTACCAGTTTTATACGAGTAGGGTTTCCGTCATTCAATGTTACGAGTTCCGTATCTAACAGTGCGTCATAGATTTGATTACCTCTCTGATCTACTTTATGAGACCAATTTGAGTGGTGTCCATTAAAATCACCAAGAATCAGTACCTTACTGTGAAAACGAGCAAAAATTTGCTCCCAATCACTTAGTCGCGTTGGAACTGCCGGGGCACAATACAAGGATAATATATACTGAATCTGTTGACAGTTGCAAATCTTGACACAAACTATTTCAATGCCCGGGTTAGGGCTTTCGAAAGACACATAACTTGATTTGAGTGACTTGTGAACTAAGACCGCCACCCCACCATAGCCGTCATCCCTATCCTTACGAAATATCGTATAACCATTTACTTTCAGCCGACTATCCCGTTCTAACCATGTTTCGCTGAGTGCCGCAATGTGAATTTTCAATTGACTAAGAGAATTCTCCAAGGATATTAATTTTGGTCGAATACTTTGACAGTTCCATTGTGCGATATTTAGTCTGAAAGGTTTTTGACTACGAGCCATTGGTGGCAAAATAATCAAAAATAATCTTGCATAAAGGCCACTTTGACACAAATTGCACACTCAATAATATTAACCACTCTAAACAACACTTTATAGCACCATGCACCTTGTTTTCTATTGACATTTCCCTTAAAAATAAAATTTCTTTAAGTCTCCTTAATAGCTCATCCAAACGAACACTGTCATCTTCTTTCTCTTCATAACCATCTTTGGCATCAGAAGGGACTGCTGACTCACTATCCATATCCTTTTTTGTTGAGTTTATCGGGAGCCCTAAGTTACAAGAGGCCTTGTCCTTGCTACGAGTCCGTCGAAATCTCGTTGAAGTATTGGCAGAAGTGTTCTTATCATCATCCTCTTTATGGACTATGACATCAGCTTTAACTATCTCTGCAAAGGTGGGGGTATCACGCTGTTGAAACATGATATAGGGTTGTGATCTACTGGTAGGAGGGTCGCCAGAATGTTCTCGAGAACTACTTTTTTCGGGCAAAGGGATCGAGGGTGGAACATATATTGTTAATGCTTTCCTATAAGTACAGTTGAATTCCACCATAATCTCCCTCAATCTCTTCTCCTTTAGAAAAGCTCGACATGAGGCTTTATGTAAGGCCAAATGGTTTCCACCACAGTTTACACACTTAAAGTTCTGAGTTTCACAGTTCTCATGATTATCACCGCATTTCGGGCAGACTATTTTATTGGAAGGGCATTTCTTTGTAGGGTGGCCATATTTCCAGCATTTTGAGCATTGCGATACGGGAAATACGTAAGGAGTAACTTTTATACGTAACCCATGAACATATATGTATTGTGGAATAAACGAACCTTTAAAACACACCTGTACTGCCTCACTTGGCTGCCAACCTTCTCCCTCTCTGTCTCGACGTTTAAGTCTATATACCGATATTATTTCCGCAGGTTTATCACACATTATATTTTTCAATATATCCTCGTCTGATAAATCTTGATCAACATCTTTTATGACGCCAAAAGATGAAGTCCTTTCCATGGCCCTATAGATCTTCCAACCATTTTCTCTGAATTCCGGACATTTTTCTATTTTATCAGCACTCAACTCACTGCCGACTTCGACACGGATCTTGAACGGGTTAATGTATTTTACTTTAGTAATATCAACTATCCCACAAGCCTTCAGCATCTTAGCAAATGCAAATTGTTTAGGCAACTTTTCATTGCTAGATAAATACATCTCAATACCCTCCTTCAGTTGTGGTTTTAATCTTTTCTCTTTACTTTTGACTAAATTCCATTCCTCATTATTATCATCCTCTCCGATAATCCTCCTCCCTATCCCTTTTCTCCCGTCTAAATAGTTGATCCTCTTCCATTCCATATTGTACTAAGTTCTCTTCTCTGTTTAGCTGCTCCTCAGCATCTGATAAACTTTGTTCACTCAAAGAAATGTCGCTCGCCATTATGATTGTGTTCACATTATCTAAATGCGGATTGTTTACGTTCATTACTATTATGACACACTAATGAGTATCTTCGTTATCCGTATGCCACTCGCACGTCGTAAACATAACGGTACTCCGGTGCGCTGGCAGCGAGAACTGGCAGCGCACACAACTTTAACACCTTATTTCGCAAGCAAAATACTTAATTGCGAAACACGCGTCTTCCTCGCACGATTACCGCGACGAGACTTGAGATTAACAATTGTGATAAACAAAACTCGAAAGCGACTTGAACCAACAGTAGTGCATCGCGCGATATGTAGGTACGCGGCGGCACGTACGTCTCATGTAGGTATTTACCTACATTATGTCTAGTGCACTACTATTGATTCTCGCTCTTTCGAGTTTATGAACACTTTTTTAATGATTTGAAAAAAAAACATTATTTTTTTTAGTTTAACTTTGTGTTTCGATAGTACTACTGATGGGTAATCGTCCTGCCGCGGGAAAACAACCATTAAGATTTCACACTGTATAATATATACATTACATTATGATATATATAAACTTATTTCATAGCACGTACTTTTTGTATGAACTGGAATTTAAATAGATTTACTAGGTATGAAATAACTTTTCCAAGTATTCCATTTGTTTCTGAAATGACCGAGTACATAATGTGTATTTGCTCTGTGAATATATTCACGCAAATTGTTAAAGTCAATACGAAATGCATGCTATATTCGAGGAACTGAAATGTTTGAACATTCAAATTATAGGTAGGTATGTACTAGGTATTATGTGGCTCAATGTTACCTAGAAATTATTTTGATGGTTCTGTATAGAAATTTTGTGTTTCCTGCCAAATATATAGATAAATAATTCATTCAATTTGATTTAACATTCTACAACCACAGCAAAATAAGTGATTTTTTTACAACAAATTGACCCGAATTCAGAGTTAGATTGTACTTTAAAGTGGATTGTATTTGGAAGTCTGTTGTTATTTTTTTCTTAAGAAGGTTTCTTCACTTATTGTTACTGAACCCCCAACATTCAATACATTCCCACCAGTCCATATCAATGTATTTGTCTATCTACGAAGTTCAAACAGTTCAGATCTTTAAGTAATTTAAACCATTTCGAAATAAACCTCTTTCGAACAAAAATATAATTTTCCAAATTGGTGCCCGAGAATTTAAAAATATTAATATAAAAAATATGTATGTATAAATTCAAAATTGGAATTGGTCACCTCCTCCTTTTTCGAAGTTAGTTAAAGACTACTTAAGAATCCCTTTAAAATTACACGAGCCACCGGTAGTTACTGTTAAAACATGATTGAGTTGGAATCAAAATAGAGCCTTTTCCCAAAATCCAATGTACCTACGAGAAAAATATTGGTATTGTATACAAAGGTATTTTGTGTCATTAAGCGTATTTTATTTTAAACTATCAATATCTTGAAACTCCGCCGTAGACGGTCCCAAGCCCGGTTGAGAAAGGAGGAGGGTTGGCTGAGAGGAGACCTAACCAGCCGCAAAAGGTCAACGTCGAGTCTCGGGCGACGGTCAATTAACCCGATCTCAAAGACCAGGCCTAACAAGCCGGTCACATTGTATGTAGGTAGGAAATGACCTAATACAACCCGCAACTCTGAAGATAGGTACCACAGAACCGGGGGCCTTGGCTTAATCGCCCGGGCCATGAGGTAGTAACCCTCTATAAAAAGCTTCCAATCCTAAGGTGGGACACGCGCCGACAGGATGAATGGCTTGCGGATGGCAAGTCACTAGCGCCAACCTCGACGGACCTGGCAAACGTCGCTGTATGATGCCTTCCTGAGGGAATAGGCGTTACCCCTCAGGTGACTTTAGTTATCGTCCTCACTCGTGGGAATAAAATGATGAATGAAATACAAATTAAAACAAAACCTAATTCAAATAACATGATACAGCAAACCTTAAACAAAAGTATGTTCTCAAGACAAATAACTATGTCAACACCATCAAACCTCTCGGCAATGTGTGACGAACAAAATACTACCAGCAAGACAAATGAAGAAGGTGAAATTACTATAACAGATATACCAGCGAATACAATCGTGAACAAAAATAATGAGAATGACAACTGGCAAAAAGATAAAACTCCCTTCAGGAGATTTAAGAGGAAAGAAAGAAGCCCAATACTCAATGATAACAATAAAAAGAAAAAAAATAGACCCGAGATAGCAATACCAACTCACAATAGTTTTGAAATACTGGAGGACGAGCAACTGCAGGACGTGAGCAAGGAAAAAAAAGAGTACGTACCTAAGCCAGAACCAATCTTTGTGACAGGAGTTTTAAACGTAACATCACTGAAAGAAGTGCTAAATAAGTTCGTTGAAACTTCATTATATACGATGACTGCACTCAGATCAGGTCATGTAATTAAAATAATGCCCAAGGACATACAAACCTACAAGTGCATTCGAGAAAGTTTTATTTCCAGTAACATATCACACTATACGTATCAGCTAAAAAGCGAAAGAGCCTACAGAGTCATACTACGGGGCCTCCACTCATCAGAAGACCCTAAACAAATTGCAAAAGAAGTATCTGAACTAGGACACGAGGTTAGACAAGTAGTCAACGTGCTTCACCGCACTACAAAAGATCCTCTACCAATGTTTTATGTAGATTTAGAGCCAAAACATAATAACAAAGACATCTTTAGTGTGAAACATATTAACAACTTGAAAGTCACATTTGAAGCTCCATACAAAAAAAGTAGCAAGGAAATTCTGCAATGCAAAAGGTGTCAGAGATTCGGACATACAAAAAACCAATGCTATAGGCCCTTTAGGTGCGTCAAGTGTGGTGAAGATCACCCTACCACGACCTGCAAAAAAAGACCAGACACTGAGGCCACCTGTGCTAACTGCCTGGAGAAACACCCTGCCAGCTACAAAGGTTGTAAAACATACAAACAATATAAAGAAAAAGTATTAAAAATTACACCAAAGGCTAAAGAAAGACAACAGGTGACAGACTCAGCTGACAAGGTCATAATGATCAACACATACAATACTCAAAGTGACAACAACATAAATAAGACATATGCAGAAGCAGCTAAGACACAAACTAAACCAGAAAAACAGGAGGAACGCTGTAAAGACATCCATAACTTCGCCCAATTACTAGAAACTATGCTTGAAAAGGTCCAGCATACAATGATGGCTGTAATGGAGAAGATGATGGACAAAATGCTAAATAGCATTGTTCAGCTTATCAGCAGTCTTTCCAAAAAATGACTGGACGCAACCTCCGAGTAATAACTTGGAACGCCAACGGCTTGACGGAAAGACGTCAAGAATTAGAAGTCTTCCTCCAAACCGAGCTGATAGACATAGCCCTAATATCCGAGACAAGATTCACGGCTAAATCTTATGTAGCATTTAAAAATTATACCATACATACAACGAATCATCCATCTGGAAACAGTCATGGAGGAACAGCCATTGTTATCAAAAACAATATTAAACACTACCTCCTGGAGGAATTTTGCACTGAAAAAATACAGGCAACCTCTATAAAGCTCACAGGCAACCATGCCGAAATGATAATATCTGCAGTTTATTGCCCTCCTAGACACATAATATCGGAAGCAGACTTCGAAAAGTTCTTCACTAAAATGGGCTCCAGATTTATATGTGGCGGAGACTGGAACTCCAAGCATACACACTGGGGCTCTCGACTTATTAACCCAAGAGGTAGACAACTTCTACGAGTTGCAGATAGAATGAAGCTTGATTGGCTTTCTAATAGCGAACCTACTTACTGGCCAACTGACAAAAATAAGATACCTGACCTACTTGACTTTTTTATTACAAAAAATCTTGACAGGAACTACACACAATTGGAATCATGTGTCGACTTAAGCTCCGACCACACTCCAGTTATACTCAATATTAACACAACGGTGACACTAATTGAGCCCCCTACACGAATATACCATCCGAAGAACACAAATTGGGAAATATACCGAAGCGTCATAGACTCAGAAGTAAAGCTAAATAAAAAGATCCTTACGGTCGGAGACCTAGAAAATGCTGTCGAGGAATTAAATATTATCATTCATAAAGCCGCCAACATCGGAACACCTAAAAGCAAAGGAAACCCCCTTAAACATAATGCATACCCTAAACACATCAAAGACAAAATAAAAGAAAAAAGAAGACTACGAAAAAATTGGCATACCTCTAGATACCCAAAAGAGAAAGCTTTATTTAATAAGTGCTCGGTAGATTTAAAAAATCTCATACAAACGTTCACTAACAACAACCTACAGAACTACCTGGCAACATTATCACCTACAATAGATACAAAATATTCGCTGTGGAAAGCAACCAAAACTTTAAAGAAACCCAAAGCTCAAATAACCCCTATCAGGGACAAGATAGGAGGATGGGCAAGATCAGATCAGGAGAAAGCCAATACATTTGCTGACCATCTAAGCGCTGTCTTTCAACCATTCCCAGAATCTGATCAGAATCACACGACAGAAGTGAAAGCATACCTAGATTCACCTCTGCAAATGTGTCTACCGTTGAGATGCGTAAGTCCTAAAGAGATTTTAAAAGAAATAAGACATCTCAAGGAAGGAAAAGCACCAGGCTACGATCTTGTCGACGCAACCCTCTTAAAACAACTACCACACAAGGGAATCATGAGCCTAGTAAGGATATTTAATGCCTGTATTAGGCTGGAACACTTCCCTGGACAATGGAAAATTGCTCAAGTCGTAATGGTACCTAAACCAGGCAAACCACCACAAGAAAGAACTTCGTATAGACCCATAAGTCTCTTACCTGTAATTGGTAAAGTAATGGAAAAAATTCTTTTAAAAAGAATGAAATCGCACCTAAAAAACATAATCCCCAGCCACCAGTTTGGATTCCGAGAAGAACACGGTACAGTTGAACAGGTACATCGCATCATAGACGTTATCAGTAGATGCCTAGAAAATAGATTATACTATGCTCTGCTGCTTTTTTAGACATAAGTCAGGCGTTTGATAAGGTCTGGCACGATGGACTGGCTTACAAACTTAAAAAGTTACTTCCACACTCATTCTACCACATACTCATATCT
The DNA here is from genome assembly GCA_905332915.2 of Hecatera dysodea. Classification (NCBI taxonomy): domain Eukaryota; kingdom Metazoa; phylum Arthropoda; class Insecta; order Lepidoptera; family Noctuidae; genus Hecatera; species Hecatera dysodea. The sequence continues at coordinate 18,005,501 of HG995307.1, forward strand.
TACCTAAACCGAAGAAGCTTCCAAGTTAAATGTAACAGTGAGTGTTCTACCCTATATGAGATATGCTCCGGTGTCCCCCAGGGCAGCATACTGGGACCGGTTCTATACCTTATCTACACTGCCGATCTCCCAACTAATGGGGACACAGTCACTGCAACCTATGCTGACGACACTGCCATCCTGTCAGCACATTCCAGCTCAGAAACCGCTTCATACCAACTACAAAACCATCTGAACGAAATAGAAAAGTGGTTCAAGCAGTGGAGAATAAAAGCAAACCAATCCAAGTCCACACACGTAACTTTCACACTCCGAAAAGACACCTGCCCGCCAGTAAAGTTAAACAACAAAGACATCCCACAAGAAGATCATGCAAAATACCTGGGTCTATACTTGGATCGCAGATTGACTTGGCAGAAGCATATATGGACCAAGCGAAAGCAACTTGACAGCAAACTCCGCAGCACATATTGGCTAACAGGTCGCCACTCCCGCCTAAGTAACGAGAGCAAAATGATGGTATACAAAGCCATCATTAAGCCAATCTGGACATATGGAATTCAACTGTGGGGCACAGCAAGCAATAGCAACATTGACATTTTAGAAAGATTCCAAAGCAAAGCATTACGAAAGATCTTCAATATACCCCAAAGTATAAGCAACAAATATATGTATCTAGACCTCAACATACGAACAGTTAAGCAGGAAATAAGTCAACATAGCCTAAGATACCAAAAAAGGCTCGAACGACACACAAACGAGCTGGCACTAGCACTAAGTGGAACAGGAGCACAACAGCATACGAGGTTGAGGAGATGTGGCATCCCTAGTCTCAGCGCCAGATTCGCATAGGGAAATGAGAGCTGCCCAGAAACCGCTCTCATTATACATAATAAGAAACACAATCAGACTAAAAGTCGATCAATCCAGTGGCTTTGCTCTTTGATAGCACATGAGGACCCTAATAAAATCTATGGAGCCCTTTTTGATGTTGTGCAAAAAGAGTACCATTCCACGTTTAAGCCTAAAACTGTAAACATTACGGGTACCTCTGTTGGTTTCAACCAATGGGCTACTGCAGGTATATATAAAAGTAGAGCGAGATTGTACGAGTTATATGGTTTTAAAAGATACAGGTTTGATACCCCTTTTTTAGAGTACGTTAAAAAATATTCTAAATTATACAAAAAGATTTGCGTTGTTGCTAAATCAATTTTTTTAAGCGAGACAATTAAAAAATCTAATAATAAAGTAAAAGCCACTTGGAAAATAATTAACAATGAAACGGGCAAGTCAGTTAAACGAGAAAATCAGTTAGAGATCATAGTCGACAACAAATTAGTAAGTAAACCTGCTGACGTAGCTCAGGTATTTAATGAGTTTTTTTCCAGTATACCTATTACTACAACTCGCTCCTTGAATTCGTCCCCTTCTAACGCTGAAAATCTTTTACATAATAGTGTGCCTAAGTGTAATCAATTATTTAGTTTTGAGCACGTAACACCACTTGATGTAGTTAACGTTTTCAATACACTTAAATCTAAAAACACAGGTGATTATTGGGGCATTTCCATTAAACTTTTGAGTAATATAATAGACATAGTAGCGCCCTATCTTGCTTTTACTTTTAATAAATGCGTGGATTTAGGAACTTTTCCTGATCTCATGAAGAGTAGTAAAGTCATACCTTTATTTAAATCAGGTAATAAAAATGACATTGGCAACTTCCGGCCTATCTCCATCTTACCTGCTTTTAGCAAAATATTTGAAAAGTTAATACTTAAGCAGTTGTTAAAACATTTTAATTTAAATAAACTACTCCATAACGAACAGTACGGCTTTACAAAAGGACGTTCGACTACAGATGCGGGTGTTGCTCTCCTGAAACACATATTTAATGCATGGGAGAACTCGCAAAATGCAATTGGAGTTTTCTGTGATCTCTCCAAAGCTTTTGATTGCGTAAACCATGACACGCTTTTGCGTAAACTACGTTATTACGGTCTCCAAAGCGATGCTCTTAACGTAATTGATTCATATTTACATAATAGGTTCCAATGTGTGGATATCAATGGCGTGAAGTCTTCCGGACTACCAGTGCATTTAGGCGTGCCTCAAGGCTCAATACTGGGTCCATTCTTGTTTCTAGTGTACATAAATGACTTACCATTTTTCTTAAAGGGCATCTGTGACGTAGTATTGTTCGCGGATGATACCTCTCTTATTTTTAAAGTAGAAAGGAATAGACAAGATTTCAGTAACGTAAACAGCGCTCTCTCAATGGTTACGGATTGGTTTACGACCAATAATCTAGTTTTAAATGCCAAGAAAACGAAATGTATAAAGTTTGCTTTACCAAATGTTAGAAATCTAGGACCCAATATCACCTTAAGTGGCGAAGTACTTGAAACTGTGGACTCTGCAGTTTTTTTGGGAATTGCTGTCGATTCCAAACTACAATGGGGCCCACATATATCAAGTTTATCGGGAAGGCTCAGTTCTGCCGCATACGCTGTCAGGAAAGTGAGACAGTATACTGACGTTGAGACAGCTCGGTTAGTCTATTTTAGTTATTTCCATAGCGTTATGTCCTACGGTATTCTATTGTGGGGAAAAGCTGCTGATATACAAAATGTATTTGTCTTACAAAAACGTGCTGTGCGAGCAATATATCAGCTAGGGCCTAGAGTTTCATTAAGAGAACTTTTTAAAGACATTGGAATTCTTACAGTAGCATCTCAATTCATTTTTGCAAACATTCTATATATTAGGCAAAATATACATCTATACTGTAAAATGAGCGACATCCACAACTTTAACACCAGAAACAAGCACAAGCTACATGCTCCTTCCCACCGACTTCGTAAGGTCCATGAGTCATTTGTGGGGCTCGGTATCCGTTTTTACAATAAACTTCCGCTTTCTTTTCTTGACCTGCCTTTTAACTCATTTAAAGCTAAAGTTAAATCTAACCTTTGTTCGAAGGCATACTATTCTATTAATGACTATTTAGACGACAAAGATAGTTGGTCGCTGTGTTGAACGCAAGACAATGTCATATTTATCATGTTCTTTCTCTATAAGTTAGCTTATGACGGGTTATATGAGTTCATAATTATATATATATTTTTATTTTTTTTTGTTTTTGTGTAATTTTTTATGACTATGTAGGTCAATCTATTTTTATTTAAATGACTTAATCTAATGTTTACAATGTTTTTATAGTGAATATTTAATATTTCCATGTTGGATAATTGATTTTTTTCCTACCTTTGGCATGTAATGACTTTGCATACTACTGTATAAATTCAAGTTCTTAAAACGCAACAGACAGATGTGTTGCTGGGGAGTTTGTTGCGCCACTTCTTCTTCCCAGCTAAAACACTAGGAAGTGGTGACGGGTGGGCGTTTTGGGGGACTGTCTTTATGTAAAATTTGACGTTCAAAAAGTGCTGTCGCTCAGCCTAGTTTGAATAAATGACTTTTGATTTTGATTTTTGATCTTATTGTTCTAGGACAGATTGCCATGGTGCAGAAAAGAAAAAAAAAAAAAAAAAAAAAAAAATATCTTGAAACAAATTCGTCGTGATAACACCAAAATTCACAGCCATTTTAAACCTAAAAACTAGCAAAGCAAATAAATCCGTTTAAGAAATTCATTTGTCCCACTTCTTTTCTTTTTTTTTTCTGGATGGGAAATCATCAAATGACTTCTTCCGCTCTAGAAGACGCGGAAGGGAGTGTCAGACTCTTACCTTCTTGCGTTCCATAAATTAATTCATTCTTACGACCCCTGTCACCCATTATTTTAGCTTCATATCCTAGTTTAGGACCTCAGAATTCCATCCAGAGTCCCAATCCCAAAATCCAAGTCCCATTTTCACTGTGGCCATCACCGAAGTTGTACTAAGAGCTCATAACTCAAAGCAAGTAACTTTGAATATTTTGAACGTTTTACGCTCTGCGAACGAAATTCCAATCAACCGGTCCAGTAATTTAGGGTCAATTTGCTTTAAACTTGGTGGAGAGTTGTGGTCTTGATTAACACGTGTCACGTTGGGGATTAGTTGAGCAAGTTTTTGAAGTCTGATTATGTTTTAAAAGACATGGTTTTCGATAAAGCTGGAGCAAAAATTGTGGATTTTTGTCGGAAGTTTCGCCCTCGACTTCAAGTCGAAAATAATCCCATCGAAATGGTGAGAAAAAAAATAGGTAGAATAGGATACAATAGACTAGAATACTCTTTATTATGTACACCGTATAAGTTACAGAAAATATAGACGAAGGAAACATTACATAGGGTGACACAACGGGCGGCCTTGTCGTCAAAGCGATATTTTCAAGACAACTTTTGAAAATTCATCCAAATTCGTTTAGCCGTAGAGACGAGATTCAAATAAAAAAATAAAATAAAAAATGTATATAAAAAAATAATGCATTCATTCGATTTTTCAGAAATATAAAGTTGGAATTACAGTCGGTTGTGAATGAAATAACGATTTTATTAGCTACACAGCTGAGATCATTTTTGAATTGTCTTCGACCTAAATATCGTTTAGTTACTTTCAACAAATCCTTTATCATGCGTTCCATACATTTAATATCTCGGTAGACTTGTATTCAAAACTCGCAAGAATTTAAATATGGAACTCGATAATGTATGCTCTGTAGGTACATGGAGTTTATCATAAATGGCAACCGGCCAGCTATGTTGTGAAAAATGTCTGAACTACAGATACTTTTCAGTGAAATATCGTCAAACTTATTTCTGTGCAATTTTTGTACAACTATCTGTGGTATTAATTACCTGAAAACCAACCCATACCTATCAACTAAAAGCAATTCACACTATTCTATCTTTGAAATAAATTGAAAACGAAGCTTACAATTTCCAATCTTCAAATAAGTTTTCACGTGCGATCCCATCCTATACACACGCCATTCCGCCATTTGGGCCAGAGTAACGAACGGGCTGCTGTGTGGTGTACAGCACACTGGACAAGTGGACATGGCTCACTGGACCGAAGCTTAACCGCCCTGATTGACACTCTGAATTGGGTGCCTTGGACCCGAGAATATTGTGCGCAGGTATATTGGGATGCAAGGTTCAATATTATTGCTGGAAGTCACATAGAGTGGATCTTTGAGATGCAAAGGCGAAGATGCAACCGTAAACACGTACATACCTAGAGAAAGCTTTATTACAAATATTCTCTTTTTCTTTTCAGTATTTTCTGTCTTTGGAAATATGACGTGGGAACCATGTTTTTTGTAGTCAAAAGAGTTCTAGTACAAGGCCATCAACATCTTGTTAGAGCAAAGAAAAATATATGCAGGAAAAAGATACTGAAACAAAATAAAAATAGGTTTATAGATAAGAACGCATATTGTTACACAATATGTTTTTTAAGTTCTTATTGTAATTAGTTAAGGCCAAACAGAATTGTTTCATTTCAATTTTAAGTCTTCTGTCTTCTGCGCCCTAAACTTGCAAGGATAAGTTAAAAAGTGTACCCATTATTTTCTATCTGGCCAAAGTAATCAAGAATTTCCTCATCTAAAGATTTATTACTGACGTCAGCAGCCCTACCATGACGTCTTAAATCCATCATGCTTCCTGTGTCAGACTGAGACGGAGTTATACAAGACGAATAGCACTATCCCTTTTTCACACAGATATCATGATAGCATTGGCACTACGTGGTACAGCCCCAGTTCTGCCGTGTGGCTCTTCGGTTCTGTTTTTCATTTTGCTCTTACCGCTAGGGTTACGGAACTTGTTCGAAAGAGCCACCGCGACCCTGGAACGCTAAGGGCATTAGGAGGATCACAGATGGGTTTTAGTCAGTAAGAGTCTTACACTCCCTGCTGTTCCGTCCAGAGCGGAAGAAGTCATTTGTTGATTTCCTATCCATAAAAAAGGTTTAAAATTAAGATTATTGATGTATCAACTCAACTGCAAATGGTTTAAAAGGTTTTAATTAATTGAGAAAAAAATACAACAGAACAAGTGGTTAAATATTGTGTTGTGAAAATCAACAGACACCTCACCCATACTAGATAAATAATTTAATATTTAGGAAAAGAAAATCTCGTTTAGGTACTGGTTTCATTTCTGTAGTAAATGTCTGACGTATTTTTCATCTATCCTCCTTTAAACTTGAGTGTCAGAATGGTCTATCATTGATTTCATAATGGTTGATTTTGACATGTTTGGTAATCTACTAATATAAAAGCGTCATTATGACTTTCCAATTTGTCAACCCCTGACACTCCATTGAAAGAAATGGCATAGAATGGTAATCTCGTACATTATGACAAATGCATGACAGACGTGTGCGGTAATTTGTTAAAGTTTTGACAGTCCTTTTGATCAGTGACCTACCATTAGAACGTCATTATGCAGTCATTGCTTTTAAAAGCTCGGTTATCAAAAAGTATTATGGGACCATGGACCGACCAATGATTGCTAAATTATGAATTTAGCAGATTACGAACTTTTAGCAAAATGACAATGGGATCGTGTTGGAATGACGAATTTATAAAAATAGCAGACTTGGGGTCCTAGACTGACTCACTGGGGCGAATACTCTAGGTTGCCTGACTTACATTATACGTTTCTTCGTTCAATTGGACGAAATACATTGCTCGCAGGTGCAACACCGAATTAGGTTTTAAAAATATCTATAGTTTTAACATGAAATTCTGGAAATAAAACAGCATAGGTACATACTGCAGTATCACGTTGTATTAGCTAAACTGAAATAAAAACGGCTAGCATTGTGTTGAACTAATTTCGGTTAAAAATATCTATAGCGTGTACATGAAATTCTGGAAATAAAATAGCATAAATACTGCATGGCTAAACTGAAATAGAAACAGCTAGCATTTTGTTGAACTAATTTCAAATGTGTGTCCTAGTATTCGTTTGGGGTAGTTGCACTAAAACAAAAAGAATTTGCAAACTTGGCACTAAAAAGAAATATTTTCGTGCTGTCAAAATCTAGTTTTTTTTTTTCTGGATGGAAAATCATCAAATGACGTCTTCCCGCTCTGAGCGGAGCGGAAGGGAGTGTCAGACAGAGAATATTTGTAGGACCGGAAAACATTTGTCGCAAAACATTTCGTCGGTCAGTCGCAAATTGAAAAAATAGAGCTGCCTTGTTCATAACAGAAACCCAGTTATGAATAATGAAAACTCTTGATAAATGACTGCAGATGGGCTGGAAGCCACCATTTCATTTCAGTCCCTGTGACTGGCAGTCCATTATCTGTTACATCGTGTGCATTCAATGTTCTGTTCCAGTTTTACACAGATATTTTGGGGTCATTGAACTTCTAGTTGTGAGTTTAAACTTTTCTTTGGACGTTGTTTATTTAGAAGTAAGAGGTCCATCTAGATGTAGATGGACCTCTCTCCTCTCTATGGAGATGACAACAAAAAAGGGACAGAAATTTCAATGACTGGAATTTGGTGAGGAAAGACATAGATACAGCCTTTTTTTTCGGGATGGGAAATCATCAAATGACTTCTCCCGCTCTGGGCGGAGCGGAAGGGAGTGTCAGACTCTTACTGACTACATCTCACCCGTGTTCCTCCTAGTGCCGCGGTCTCCACGGCCTTCACAAACCCGGTCCTACGCTCCTTCTCGGAGCAACCAGCAGCGTCTGACTGACCAACAGAAGGCCCAGAGGAAGTAGCTCTGGGACTACTCACTCCGGGGTGTCGCCCCTCCAGCTTTTAGCAGCTTCATCACTACATAGTATAAAACAAAGTCGCTATCCGCCGTCTGTCCCTATGTATGCTTAGATCTTTAAAACTACGCAACGGATTTTGATGCGGTTTTTTTTTGATAGATAGAATGATTCTTAAGGAAGGTTTATATGTATAATACATGCATATTATAGTAGAATATAGATATGAATATAGAATATAAATAAATATTTTTCTTTCTTATATTACCAGTTAAATGTTAATTTTAGTGTCATAACCTAATAGTTACTATCGTTAAGGAATTTTGGCTGAAGTTCGTAATTTGTCATGTTGAAATGACAAAATAAGGCTGTATGGACACGTTATAAGTATTCCCATACAACGTGGCAATGCCGTCACAAATAGAATATCTATTTGAATCTCGGCACCGAGATGACAATTAGGCGTCATCTCTTCACTTTGATCCCAAGACAAGAGCCTGAGAGGTGTCAGGTTCTCTTCACTGACATTTTGAAATACTTGACGTCCTTGAGAATTATCTGGTTTTTGCTACACAGCGTTCTTGAAATTTTGATTAACGATGACATAAAGATGATAAAATTCGCGACCTTGGTTGGAGTCGTGAATTTAAAAAGAGGAAATCAGAAATCAGAATTATATATTTGTAAAACATGGTAGGTTAAGGTCAAGGTCTAATAATTAGTATACATGTCACACTTTGTTCTGTCATTGATGCCAAAAATATCAGTGAAAACTATTTTACATATACAAAAAAAATAAACTCAACAAAACACTGATATCAAAACAAAAAAAAAAGAAATAAAATTAACTTATTTTATAGTGGTAGTGTTTTATCATTTAAATAATTATCTAGGGCATAGTAACATTTATCTAATAATAATTTATGAAAACACTTTTTGAATTTTTTTAATGGCATGTTTCTAATAACATTGGGTATTTTATTATAGGTTTTTGGAGCAATACCAAAAAAATCGCTTTTTCATCAATGATGTATTGCATTTTGCCGTACACAAGTGATTTCATATTGACTACGGAAAAATAAAATGAATTTTAAAAATAAATTACTTTGACTCACGCCTTGAGAGGGATACCTACATACTAAGGTATTGACCAAAGATCTACTAAGTTATTATTTAAAGAAAACAAACGGTCTAGCAGGCTTCATATTGTTTCAAACAGTTCTAATACCTCTCAGACATTAATCCTTTACTGGAAAATATAACTGTAGAACTGCAGTAATTCATTTTAATCACTCTGGATCCAATTTGTTGAGACAGCCCGCCTTTCCTCGGCAGAGATATAGACGCGGTTATAAATATGGCACCGTGACAAATTTGGGATTTTAAAGGGAGCTTTTAAAGAACATTTTTTATAAGGTGTGTAGAAGATCTTGAAATGTTTTCTATAATCTATATACTAATATTATAAAGAGCTAAGGTTTTTACTTTTGTATGTAACGAATAAACTCAAAATTACTGGACCGATTTCAAAATTATTTCACCACTAGAAAGCTAAATTCACCCTGAGTAACATAAGCTATATTTTATCCCCATATTCCCACTGGAACGGGAACTACGCGGGAAAACCGCGGGGCGCTGCTATTATAATATTATAAAGAGGAAATATTTGATTGTTTGTTTGTATTGAATAGGCTCCGAAACTACTGAAACGATTTGAAAAAAATTTTCACTGTTGGGAAGCTCATTAGTGAGAGGTACTCTCACTAATGAGCAGCATAAAATTTAACAGACACAGCACACAGGTTGTCAGACAAAGTTGTAGCAGGTATTTATCTGGACCAATTCCGACCGGCTTGCTCCAAACTATGTGCGTCGTACGGTAAGCGAGTTTACAAGCCGGCGACAAAGCGGCTTACTACTGAATCCTGCTTATTAGTTATGAACACTTTGCTCAACGAGTTTCTAGCAAGTTTGAGTGTAATATGAGAGGAATATAATCCTTGTTTTTGGGAGATATCGGTGGGTTCTTTGATTTTAATGCTGATGCTACTGGTGCATATTAGCATAAATTGTAATTGACACACAGCAAGGAAATTTTTATTTCAATAGCTCTTAGCGTTGATAAGATTTTTTTCACAGAAATATATCTAACTAGCAGCGCCCCGCAGTTTTACCCGCGTAATTCCCGTTCCCGTGGGAATATGGGGATAAAATATAACCATAATAACGTAACTTTCTATTGGTGCAATAATTTTGAAAATTGTTTCAGTAGATCCAGAGATTACCCCTTATAAAGTTACAAACTCATAAACGTTACCTCTTTATAACATTAGTATGGAAATGCTAATTTATAGTTTTAAAAATAGAAAAGCTAATTTATAGGTAATTTAAAAAAAAAACACGATTCCTTGCCATAGACCACGGGAGAGAAGCCGTGGCAAAAGTTAATATAAAATAAAATTAAAAGAACGGGGGGCATATAATTGAAAACAGTCGTTCCTGTTATTTAAGTGCATTCTGAGTCCAACTAAAAAAGCGGAGGACATCATCTGTTAATGCAATTTAAATAATTGTAAAAAGACTATCTTCAATAACATCCACACACTGTGTCTACGTACCTATAACCCCCATTTCTCCCCGTAATGCCAATTATGACGTCTGCCCATCTCGCTGTCAAACGAGCAAAAAGTTTGAACCTAATCCAATTTACACTTGAAACCATCACAACTTTACAAATTACTTTTCCTAATTCCACTTTATTTCAAACGTTCTGAAATGACTTGACTTGTAAAAGGCGTCGCTTTTCCTTCCTATTTGCATTCAATTGATTAAAATATGAACAGAACAGATTTGCATATATTATTATGAATTCAGCCAAGTTTATCCCGGTCGCCATATTTAATTTCCGCTATAGTGACGACCATAGAGTATTAGATGAACGGTGGTTGCTGAAAATCAGCGTCGTTGATTGTTGGACTTGTCCAGAATCGCGGCATATGCTGAGCAACAACCGATTCCTGCTTAGATGCGACGCACAAACCAGATTCATATACATATATTTTCAGGTGGACAGTAAGTAAACAGTCTACTTTCATTTGTTTGTTATTATGTTGTCACTGCTGTCAATGTCGGTGCCGGGTGTCACGCCATAGACAGAATTTTAAATGTGTTCTGTTTTGTCTGTGGTGTGACCAGAGACTCGTGGTAGTCGTGCCCGGTCCTGACATTGTTTTTAGTTTTATTAAGATGTTATTTTCGGTTTGTTTTTGAGTTTGTCTATTTTATTTTTTTGTGCGTCATCTATGGCGGAATAAACGAGTTTTCTTTCTCTTTCTTTCTTTCTTTCTTTCTAGATGCCTCGGCGCTCACTAGGCATGACCAGAATTCAAGTTCAAAGTATTTATTTCAGTTAAACGCATAACAGTAACCTCAGAATAATCAAGAAGTTGGTCATTCAAAAAGATGAAACTGACACCATTACCAGTAATTTACGTGGAGCGGCTGCCTACCAGACCTCCACAACCCATTAACTGGGGAACACGGTACTTCTTGGCAAGACTGGTGTCAGATTTTCTGGCTTCTGACAATCCGTAACGACTGCCAAAAATCTCCAAATGACAGCCGGGAGGTACAATGGCTTAACGTGCTTTCCGAGGCACGGAGAAGTCTCGTTATGTTAAGATGGTCAGCCATCCACAGACCGACCTCGGCAAGCGTAGCTTAACCTCGAAGATCGACCCGTGCGGCTGTTATAATTTAGCCACGTGCTTCTCAAAAAATTAAGTCAAATGATCCTGAAACTGGGTGCTCGCTGTCTGTGTGTTGCTTATGACCTTTAACCATTAACTTCATATAGGTTTTCTACTCTTGTCTCTATATTTTCCTTTCTAAGGCCACGTTCTTAGAATTTATAGATCAAGTTATAAGCTTTGTCGTCCAGTGTGGGACGTAAAACAAAAACAATTAGTATCTGTGTCTTTGACACAAGGTGGAAAGCTGACCAAGAACGAGTTTGGTTAGCACACAAAAGGTTCTGTACCATAAATGGAAAACATCACTAATAATTTTAGATTTTAAATCAGAAAAGTGATGATTTGTATTTATGATATAGTTTAAATTATTTTATTGGAACGAAGTTCTTTTTCAGACGAACTTGGCGAATGTATTTTATAAATTTACTTTATACTCGTATATCTATACTAATATTATAAAGAGGAAAGATTTGTATTTTTGTATGTAACGAATAAACTCAAAAAACTCCGGGACCGATTTCAAAAATTTGTTCACCATTAGAAAGCTACATTCACCCTGAGTATCATAGGCTATATTTTATCCCCGTATTCCTACAGGAACGGGAACTACGCGGGTGAAACCGCGGGGCGCTGCTAGTTAACAATAAAGATATTATTACAGCACTGTTTTCATTACAGAAATACGCTACGGTATCCCATTCACACACAAGCATCCCGAAGTAGTGTCCAACGACACTCATGGAAGGTGGTCGAGATACCCAATTTGCAGACGAGAGGTCTCCAATCTCTGAATTGATACCTTCGGGCACATGCGCAAGACCACTCCAATATGTGGGTAGGATGATGTCGAGTTTACTTACTGTGGGAATTTTTGCAGTATTTTTTTTTTTACATGTCCCACTATTTTCTTATTGAATAATTGATTGATTTGTAGTTTTAAAATAAACCTAATGGCAGTGTCTGGCAAAAGAATAAAGAGTATTTTGAATTAAGAATACGGAAAATATGCTTTGTTTTATATGACAGTCAAAGTCAATTAGTAGCGGTCTTGCAAGGCAGATGCCGTAAATAAGTACGAAGTTAGATCCCAATCCGTGTTTTGTTCCTTAGAATAATAAGTTATACTAGACAATACTATCTGTATGTGATCGAAGTATAATAAATGACAGTATTTGTTTGTGGTTTAATGGAATAATATTTTTCTTCACATTTCACAACAAAATAATAAAATTAATGTCAATTAGCAATAAAATTGAACTGAAAGAAGTAATACCTACGCAAATATATTCACGTTTAAACTTACTTAGAACGTTCACAAACGTGCTATATTTAAAATGAACTGTTCTGAAAACATAGTAAACCTAGACATTTAATTAATAGTCTGATTTACGCACACACCAAAACAATAGACGTATCTTTGTCTATTTACTATGTTGAATTATCAAACAGACATTGCATAATTTAAAGTACTAGTAGTAAGTGTTGCTAGTAATGGGGTAGATGAGTGGAGTGCTCTACTTTCATTTGCCTACACATCTTTAAGAGTCCCAGCGAAAGAGTTGCCCGGTAATGTGACATCTAAGGTCAAAGCCAATATAATGTCACCTGTGCATTGTCTTGACGATGAAGTGGTCGCAAGTAGGAGGTCGGGATCCCGATCTATAAAAAAAAGTATCGAGACAAAGGTTTTCGAGGGCGATATGAGAGGTGCAGTACGGCTATTGATGTCAGACGACTCGTTCGCTCGAGGGGATGCCGACACCCTTGCTTCGCTGAAACTTAAGCATCCCGATCCTTCACGTCCTCTCAGTTTTCCACCAGACCCTGACCCGTCATTTACGGCATTGTCAGTCACTGTGGAGGATGTGGTATCGGCGCTTGGTTCTTTTTATACAGGATCGGCAGCGGGGTTGGACGGGATCCGGCCTGGGCACCTCAAGGAGTTGATTTCTGTGACGGCGGGGGAAAATGGAAAGCGCCTTGTAGGGGGTTTGACTAGGCTGGCAAATTTTTTGCTAAGTGGTCAGTTGAACCCTTGCGTTTGTCCGTTCCTGTATGGAGCATCACTCTTTGCACTGGAAAAAAAAGATGGTGGTGTAAGACCAATTGCAGTCGGTAGTGTCTTTCGCCGTCTTACTGCAAAATTAGCGTGTCGTGCAGTCAAAGAGGACATGGCCCGTTACTTGCAGCCTCATCAGTTGGGTTTCGGCATACGTTTGGGATGCGAAGCTGCCATCCACGCCACGCGAACATTTGTGATGGACCCGGAGAACGAAGACTCGATTCTGCTGAAACTCGATATTCGCAACGCTTTCAATTCTTTGGAAAGAGACGTTCTGTTGAGCGAGGTAAAGGATAAAATCCCTTCTTTATATCCCTTTCTTCATCAGGTTTATAGGCTGCCTTCAAATCTTTTCTCCGGTAATAATCTTATTCTTTCAAAAGTGGGAGCCCAGCAGGGGGACCCGCTGGGGCCACTCGTTTTCAGTTTGGCCATTCATAAAGCGATTGTCGGGTTAAAATCTGGCTTAAACGTGTGGTACCTCGACGATGGCACTATCGGGGGTAGACCTGAGGATGTTTTTCAGGACTTAGAGGCTCTTGTCCCTCGCCTCAGAGACCTGGGTCTCGAGGTGAATCCCTCGAAGTGCGAATTCTTCCCCTGTGGTACTGAAGCTCGTACACACTTTTCTCGCTGTAACTCCTTTCTTCCTGGCCTCAGAAAACTTTCATGCTCCGACTTCAATCTGTTAGGATCCCCTATTTTTCTTAGTGCAGTTCCGGAGGCCATTACTTCTCGAACTCGGCTTCTCCTTTCTGCTCACGAGCGTCTTAAAGATCTTTCCGCGCACGTTGCGATTGTCCTGTTGCGCATGTGCTTCGCTCTCCCTAAAATCACATATCTGTTGCGGACCGCCCCTACTTGGCTTTGTCCAGAGGAAGTTTCCTCTTTTGACAACGCCTTGAAATCGGTGGTAGAGTCTGTTCTCAATGTCTCCCTGGATGAGCCCCAGTGGAGACAGGCAACTCTACCAATCCGTTGTGGTGGTCTCGGGGTGCGGTGCGCACGGGATGTGGGTCTGCCGGCTTTCTTGGCGTCTGCGCATGGGGTTGCCAACCTGGTCACTGTATTACTCAATATTAATGGTGACGGGGGAAGCACGCCCTTTGTGTCGGATGCGGTGTCAGTTTGGTTGACCCTCAACTCGGGTGCGGCAATCCCCGAATCAGAGAATGTTCAGCGGGCGTGGGATGACATAGGGGTGAAGCTGATCCAAGAGCATTTGTTAGCAAATGCTATGAGAGTCGATAGGGCTAGACTACGAGCTGTGTCGCAACCCGAGTCCGGGGCGTGGTTACAGGCGATTCCTTCGCCTCATCTGGGGACCCTGCTCGACAATGACTCTTTGCGTGTGGCTGTGGCTCTCCGTCTGGGTTGTAAGGTGTGTGAACCTCATACTTGCACCTGCGGTTCTATGGTGGAGGCTGATGGCCATCACGCATTGAGTTGTCGGCGCTGTACAGGGAGGTTCCCGCGTCACCATGCCCTGAACGACATAGTCCGAAGGGCCCTTGTATCGGCAAACGTCCCCTGCGTGCTTGAGCCTCCAGGTCTTAACAGATCTGATGGTAAGAGGCCGGATGGGCTGACCCTGGTGCCATGGAAAAATGGGAAGTGCCTGATCTGGGACGCAACTTGCGTCAGCACTGTCGCCGCCAGTCACCTGAGTCGCACCATGCACACTGCCTCTGCCGCCGCTGAAGAGGCCTGCTCTAAAAAAAGGCTTAAGTACGCTTCATTGGTTCAGCTTTACCATTTTGTGCCGGTTGCCGTGGAGACTCTGGGCAGTTGGAGTACGGAGGCAAAATGTTTTGTGAGGGATTTGGGTCATAGGCTAGGGGAGGCAACTGGTGACTCCCGGTCCGGGTCGTTCTTAGTGCAAAGGATGGCCATCGCTATTCAGCGAGGTAATGCGGCGAGTGTTATGGGCACCTTTGCACCGGGAACGATCAGGGGCGGTTTATTTATTGACCTGTGACAATTTATTTTTAAATTGATATTTCTACTGTTTTATTTTTGTGTGTGAATATTTTGATTATAAATGTTTTATGTACCTAAATTTAAAGTATACATATAATGAAATGTAAAGACTTACGAATTCGTGCAGCCGTATGTATTAATTGACTTACCTGTAACAGAAAAAACACTTTAATACATTATTATCGACCAGATTTAACAAAAATACTACTGACTTCTAAACACAAAAAGTATAAAATAGCTTTTAATTTCGGAACTCCGTATTTTGGATTTTTTCTTCGTTTTTGAACACCGACTTCGGTGATTAAAGTTATTTTATACGTGTTGTTTTTTTTGTAAAAAGTTTATTTTTTATTTTTCACTATTTAGTGGTACTCCCGTACGTGGCGATTTCAGCAAACCCCTCAGATTTGCTATAATTTATTGAAGAGTTCAGTTTCCTATCTCTGTTCTTCATTAGATCTTCACCAAAATAGAAAGGGACCACGTTGAAATAATATACTAAGATGCTCTTCCAAACCATCGTACATAGTTTTATTTTTAGATTTTATACATCGACAAGAGAGAATGAGAACATCATCAATGTAGTCGAAGCCACGCATTATAAGGGATAACTAAAATATTTGTCATCAGATGTCAATCAAATTTAAATGGGACCACACGACAAGCACCAGCTGTCGAACATAAAAAGAATTATCAAAATCAGTACACACAATAAAGTCGGTACTGAAAAATGTATGTTGTTTTCACAAGATTGCAAAATATCTTCGATTACTGCAACACTGCAGGTCTGTGATAAGTTTTCCAAGGGGACCATGGGACAACCAGCAACATCTTCATGCCCTTATTCCATATACCCATTTCTCTTGTGTTTGATAAAATAATATGAAGTTCTATGAGTCTGATGTAATACAATTCGTTTACCTATATTATATTATGTACGTATTTTTTATTTTTATTTTTGTGTTTACTTTTACTGTATTCATCACATATATTATCTATCCTATTGATTTCCGTACGTCATGTCCTCTAACGGCCGAACCCAATAACCGATCTATCACATACTGGAGATAGAAAAACAAATGAAACAACAGATAGATGTGATAGATCGGTTATTGGGTTCGGCCGTATGGCGACCACTGAAAACCAGCGCCGTGCGGTGGGTATCCCACGGCACAGCATTATGCTGAGTGGAAGCCTCTTTGCCGCAACCACGACATGCATTGGTTTTTTGTATTAGTTTATAAGTTATCTTGACTAACATAAATTAAGATGTACTAACACTATAGTTTAAGGTTTAGTTTAGAACAATAACTGTCGTTGTTTGTGGTAAATAAACGCTTTTTCTTTCTTCTTCTACTTCTTTCTTTCTTTCATTTCTTGGTGTTGGCGTAACACATTTTCTTCCTCCATTTTGTCTTATCAGCCATCATACTATCACTACGTAGTAACTATTTAGTAATCTGTGCTATCACTCTCTCCCTTTGCTTTCATATCACTCCACATATAATCCTTTTCAAAATCATTATATTCCAAAAGCGATACCTACGTTTACGGTTCAACTACCAGATAATTCACCATTACAATCCAATTAACATTGCATGAGATCAGTCAACAAATTATTCGAATTAATTGGAATAAAACAGAAAATACAATTATTTCCCAATTTATTGAGTGTATCATTGAATCGGAACCGTCGAAATCGTCGTGCTTGGAATATCAACAAAGGAATTTTAATTGATTGTGACATGGTTCGGTTAATTTTGGCATAATTAAACAAATTAAGTCTCTTTTAAATAAATTATATTTTTTACAGTAAAAAGGAAACGATTTCCTAGAAAATTAATCCAACTCCACCGCAAACTATCATAAACTAAAAGTTTTGTTTGATTCGAACCAGTTGTTCATGGGATTAGTGCTTCCAACTAAACAAACGATTTATAATGTACAATAGAATAGAATAGAAAAAAAATGGCACAAACACAAAGTAACAGAAATAATAGTAGGTAAAGTATTGCGCTGAGCGTACCCATACCGATATATGTACAATGTACCATTGACCATTAAAAGGCACTTTTTATCGAACCCGATGACCCTATCACCCTACTACAGGAATGCAATAGGGAAACCAGTACGATTCGAAAGAACAGAAACAGACCGTGTTCCGTATTCCGGCCCCGCCGACGAGGCCCATCGCGACGCCCCCGTAACATCCCGCCCCGACTTTTGCCTAACGAGCCAGCCCGCGCCGCTGAGCCATTAGCGTTAAATCCCCTAAATAATAATAACTGACCCAGCCTGTCCCTTGCTGCCCCTCTCAATGACCCCGTTAAGCCGAGGCCCGTATCCCACAGGGGATGCCCTTAGCGAAGCGGTCATTTAGTTTTTAGTAGTTTTTAGCCCTGACTGGGGGCCTTAAATTCATTTGAGGCCACCACAGGATTGTCCGGTTGAGCAGTAACTAGCCTTAGTGTGCTGAACTGCGAGTGGTCCATTCCAAAAAAAAAAGGTACTTTTTTTTTAACGTCAAAATAGTTTGTTAATAAAAATCATAAATAGTGACTGTTGAATAATATAGTGTTGCGAAATTCATTCGAAAGCTTCACTACGGCCCTGGACCGCAAAGAGCATTAATTGGAAGAATACGGATGTGTTCTAGTCAGTAAGAGTCTGAGACTCCCTTCCGCTCCGCCCAGAGCGAAAGAAGTAATTTGATGATCTCACATCCTTAAAAAAAGGTGTACCCAGAATCAGTCTTCCAACAAAATACAAGTCTCCTGTCCTCCGTCTTTCGGTTTCTCTCATACAACAAAAAACCACAATCTATGAGCTCAAATCATATTTTAAAATCTCGTCTCGAAATACCCGCACATACATATATTTCAATTAAACCCCCGAGCACGCAAACAGTTCCCAAATAAATAAAGGCTTAACACCCCTCCGGCGGGCTTTGGTCAAAAATATCCCAAATTAAACTCCACCAACTAGCGGAAAACACTTTTATATGGCTACACTTTAATTATAGGACAGAACAAGACAGAGCTATACAACTATGTAGGTTTCTCGCTCGTTCGGACCAGCTCCGGCCTTTAATCAGAGTTTCCTTGTGATTAAAATGTAATTCCCTTTGAGATAGCGCTTCAAAATTTGTGCAACACTATAGTGGAATGTCTTTTGCTACAATGTTTGAATAGGAATGCTCATACTCGGGAGCGAAGATTGGACTTTTGTGGATATATGAAGCAAAAATATTATTTTTGGTTAGAAACGTTGACTTAGGGAATCAACGTGGCTGATATATTTATTCAAGAAGAACTCGAGGCTAAATAATAACACTCGCATGGATCTTAAAGGTTCAGCAGTGCCGGCCAAGGTCAAAGTCAAAGTCAAAACGTTTATTGCGAACTAAGTGTACATGTTGGTGTTATGTTAGTACTTATAACTTAACAGCTTTTTACAAGCATTGCAATTATCATTCGCTTGCCGTTGTCATAATAAGCAAGCGTGCATTATTTTCTTTTATATTAGTACTATTAAAATATGATTCTATTTAGTCCGTCAGTTAGATTATCGAAAAATATTGGACACGTATTTTTTGCTTTATCAAATTTATATTTGACGAATATAAAAAGCTTCAAAGATCACGAGTGGGGGCTTGTGGCGTCATGACGTGGTAAAAATCGTAGCGCGAAGTGACGTCACACGAGTTTTCAACGCACTGTATCGTCTTCGTTTTTTAGTGACTATTTTTAGTTTTATTTAGTCGCTAGTAACTAAATAAAACTAAAAATAGTCAAAAGTGGCATTGAAAAATTCCTTCGCCTCGCTGGTAATGTATGTACCTTAAAGACTGGCAACATCGCCACGCTGTCTGGCAATGCTTATCCTTTGTCCAAAGCGAGGTCCAAAGTTGCAGTTGGGTCATGAAAAGTGTCAACAAAACGTCTTGACAGATCTTTTAACAAGTTATAACCCCAAACGGCTCGAAAATATAACTACCAACGAGGTTATTATATTTCCGCCGCTTAAATAAAAAACTTGTCCACTTCACTGAAATTTAAGAGTTCCATTTTACGAAATGGATTTTTAAATCACTTCCTGAGTCTTAGATAAAATAAAATCTCAAGATTTTAAACAAACACATCCTCATGAAGCCATTCCTAAGTGTATTTCCAATCACGACTTCAAATAAAAAGTAATTGCAATCTGTTCAAACAGTGAGTCGGTTAGAACTGGTATGAACCGGAATCGATTTTAGATAGGTATGTTTTACTAAAACACACAGAGAAATAGGTCTTTCGATTTAAAATACTCTTCGTGGCAGTGAAGTTATTGGGTAATATAAAAAAAAATAGATTTTGAGTTTTCATAGTAAATTTCTTTTTTTTTACGGGCGAGTGGCAATAGCATTCTAAGAACTTTGGCGGAGAGTATCGACTCCCCGATTATTAAAAGTTTTGTGAGAAGGACAATCGCTAAATTTTAATTTGGTGATGTCCTTTTCGCAATACTATTATTTTGTATTTCTTTATTGTATTTGAACTACTAACACTAGTTTTAAGTTTTATTTCCGTTTACTAACACGCTGGATCCTTGTTGTCCGAAAATAAAGAATATTATTATTATTAAACACCATGCCGTATTTATCAGGTACCTCATTCATATGAAAAACTGGTATGCAGTTGCATCCAGATGTACTGGAAACCAAAAAGGAACGATGAGAGGTAATAATTATTATGAACGCTACTGCCAATGTGAAGAACTAACAATGCAAACCACCTTTTCCTTTGATTGTTACCAAATTGCCAATAACCGCACAGTTCCATCTTTGAGGTTAATGCGCTTTCCGAGGTTGGCCAGTGGATGGGTGACCATCCTAACATACCGAGTTTCCTCCGTGGCTCGGGAAGCACGTTAAGCCGTTGGTCCCGGCTGTCATTTGTAGATCTTTAGCAGTTGTTACGGATTGTCAGACGCCAGTAAATTGGATTCCAGTCTTGCCAAGAACTACCGTGTTACCCAGTTAATGGGTTGTGATGTTTGGTACGCACCCAGTTTACGTTAAATACTGGTATTCAGCTGAATCCAGTTTGACTGGAAATCTACCTCGGAAAAAGGCCAGGCAGATGATGAACATTGATATTTATTCTCTTTAATAATAAATTGGCGACAGTCAGCCTGTCTAGCATTCTTCAGTATTTTACTTAGAGGCTATTATACTATGAAGCTACTGGTTATCTGAACCGCACCAGTAACAAAAAACTAAACAAAAACCTAGACAAGTGTTGCTTAACCCGTATGGCTGTTATTGTTTTAGCCAACTTGCTCTTAGAGAATGATACCCATATTAATACTGTATCATATAAAAAACTAACATTTAATATGTTATACTCCGTCGTTTGTAGTACCTAATGTAAAAAGTAGGCATGCTCCCATTTCATCAACTTTTCTGCCAGTAGGGCCCCAAGTCTGCTATTACAATAGTGTCAGAATGGTATGTCATTGATCGCATAATGATCGATTTTGTCAAGTTTGGTAATCTACTAATATAAAAGCATCACTATGTCTTTCCAATGGTCAATCACTGACACTCCATTGAAAGAAATGTCATAGAATGGTAATCTCGAAAATAATTCCAAATGAATGACAGACGTATGCTATTACGAGACCATTGACCGACCAATAATCGACCATTATGAATTTAGCAGATTACGAACTTTTAGCAAAATGACAATGGGATCGTGTTGGAATGACAAATTTATAAAAATAACAGACTTAGAGCCCTGGAATTTGAGCGTGGTCGTGCTAGGAAGGAATCTTTCCAGCACGACCTGTATATTTACGATAATTGAGAGCTATAAAATTTCTAATTAGTGGTATAATATAGTACAAATTAAAAGGATTTTATTACCATCAAAAGTTAAAATGAATGCGTGCACGGTCGTGCTACGAAGCACAACACTATTTAATAAGCACAACCCACGAAATAAAATTTGACACCCTTTTTATACAAACCAGCTGGAGGCTAAAGATATTTCCCCAAGTACGCACTTGCAACTTGGCGAGCATAAAACTAGGTTCGCTATTGTTAAAGAGAACAATGTTTCCTTTTTCCTTTGTCTTACCACTTTATTATCCTGGCAACACATAGAAGTGGGGAGCTTCCTCAGGTGTAAAAGTAAAATGTTGAGTTTATTTTTCCTTTCAGAGATGGGTCTTAATCTTAATAAGTATCCTGAGCCTTGACAGGAAAAATTAAATGTTATAAAATTACAGTTTTTATGGCGTCACTGTATTATTTGTGATTTTCTAGTGTTAAGACTTTGTTTCAGTTGTTCATCCGTGTGTGTTGCAGGTCTCATAAACCATCTTTGGTACAGTAGAGCTTACATAAAGTGCGTATTAGTGTTTGCCGCTAAAATTACGAATAATACGTTTATTCCACAAATGTGATTTTTTCGGTTTATAGAACTAAATTTTTTGAGTGTGAGAGAGACTCGCATTTGGCTGATTTTTAACTGACTTCAAAAAATAAGGAAGTTCAATTACAACATAAAATAAACAAAAACATGCGGTTTTTGTTTATTTAATGTTTGCATAACTCCGTCAAAATATGTTTTTGTGTTAAAGGATATACATACATACTTTCTGATTGGTTCGATAAAATTTTATCAACATTTACTGGTTTGGATTTTAAATCAAAATAGCTGGAAAAGTAATGTCGTAATTTATTAAACGTACATGAAATTGTGTAGGTAATAAAAAAATACAAACCACTTTACAGTAAAAAGCAACTATAATTTTGAAAGCTAAAAATGCTAAAAAAAACGAAGAAACAACCTTAAATACCGGGATATACTTTTAGTGTTTCTTATTTGGCAGTCGGTTATATTTTTTTTTGGTAAAAAAAATAAAAAGGTTTTTTATAAAAGCCGAGAAGTGTGGATAATTCCTGTCGTGACTTAATGGGTTCGAACCAGCGCAGGCGCTTGAAGGAAAACTTCGTTAAAAAACCATCCAAAACACAACAAACATTAAATACTAGCAACATGATAGTCTATGGAAACTAATGATAGACATTGGATTGCACATAGTTTTCGAAAAAAAACCGCAGAATCAAGCTAACAGAGTAGGCTAGTTATTAATGATTTACTTAAGCAACGTACGTATTCGCGTGCTTGTCGCAATATGTCAAAAATAAATGGAAATTGAGGCTTTTTACACGACTGCCCAAAAAAGGCTCACCGGACACGGCTGTTTCGGGAGATACCTGTGTCGGATCGAGCGGGAGGACACGTCCGGGTGTCAACACTGTGTGGATCGCCCGGAGGACACGGTGGAGCATACGGTGGAGGTCTGCCCGCCTTGGGCGGAGCAACGCCGTGTCCTTGTCGAGGCGATCGGCGGCGATGACCGGCCCTGGTTCAAACCATGGTCCGGAGCGAGGTGGCATGGGAAGCGGTCGCCTCCCACGCTCCCCGCCGCAACAGAAGAAGACGCCCCGGGCGTCGGGAAACGCAGGGCGATTCCCGGCCACTGTAGGCGCGGGCGTGCGGATGGCGAGCTATGGGTGGCTCGCCGTCCGATAGCAACCAGGCCCGAGTCAACGGCGCGTCGTGTTCCACGCGCGCTTCAAAGAGCCGTCAGCAACAAAGACGGGGGCCCCATAGGGTCAGTGCCTGCTAGTGTTGCGGAATTTGTTCGAAAGAGTCACCGCGGCTCTGGAACGCAAAGCGCACAAGAAGGATCACGGGTGGGTTTTAGTCAGTAAGAGTCGTAACACTCCCTTCCGCTTCGCCTAGAGCGGGAGAAGTCATTTGATGATTTACCATTCGAAAAAAATGTGAACGATATCAATGTATGTGAGTTTCATTAGAAGCGTCGAGTTATCTCGTGTAACATAGGCTACTAAAAATTTAAAAAAATAAAACGCGGGAGCCATGGTTCACAAATATTTTGTTTTCATGAAAATTAGACTACATATACTGTCATCGTTTAAAGCTTGCAAAAAAATATATTAAATAAAACAGAAGTCTATACTAATTTATAAATGTGAAAGCGTGGATGTTTGTTACGCTTTCACGCAAAAACTACTTGACGAATCATCATGAAACTTTGTACACATATTCTGGGAGGTACTAGAAGTAACATAGGATACTTTTTATCCCGGGATTACGTTCCCTTGGGATAATTTCCGACATTCACGCGGGCGAAGCTAGTGATTAATAACATTAAAAAATACTTTTTACAAAAAATAAAACCGACTTCTAAACAAAAAAACCAAAAAGTATAAAATAACTTTAATTTCGGAACTCGGTGTTTTTGGTTGCTTTTTTGTTGTTGAACACACCGACTTCCGAAATTAAAGTTATTTAATACTTTTTGGTTTTTTTGTTTAGAAGTCGGTTTTATTTTTTGTAAAAAGTATTTTTTTATTTTTCACTTTTTAGTGGTACCTACACCCCCTCCCCTCCCCCACCTAAACGAACCAATCACATTGATGTAAAAAAAAACGTACTGCTCCTTTGCAGAGTAAACTAAGAGATCGTCAATGTAGACAATGTAGATATTTTTTTAGATATTTGTTAATTTTTCGAAAACCGCTTGGTTGATTTCGATAAAATTTACATGGGACCATTTGGGAAGTATACCCTTTCCAACAAAAAAAGAATTTTTCAAATCGGTTGACAAACGACGGAGTTATGCGCGAACAAACAATAAAAAAAAAAAAAAACATACAAACATCCGAATTGAGAACCTCCTCCTTTTTTAGAAGTCGGTTAAAAAACCCGCGTGACATGTCAAAAAGTGAGCTAAAAAATTAAAGTCGATGGACGGTTCCTTTGAACAGTTCTTTACAGGTCCCTCGACTGCAATGAAAAGCTTTATAGAATATTATCTATCTTGTTTTTAACTTTTTAGTTCACTTTTTGACATGACAGGCGTGTTATTTTTTTTTAATTTTATTAATTTTTTTTTTTTAAACAGATTGCGACTGAGATGCTGATTTAGAACGTTGCTTGCGAATTAGCAGAATTGGCGTTCTGATGTTTTCGTTCCACGAAACGTAAAAAGACAATAAGTTTTTTAGCAAGTAAAATGTAGGTATCCTACAAAGAACGAAAAAGGATTTAATAAGAAAAACTGTAGCAAATTGGACGCAAAACTCGGTCCCGAATTCCTCATCCAATTTGTTGAGCAAAGTGAACAGCTATCGTAATGAATGGAGCCATTGTCCCAACTGTTTCGATCTGAAGGTATGCCTTAGTAGGTACCACTTTAGATTGGATGAAGGCATTGGGAATCAAGGATTAGTTGGCTGTGACGTATAAATCTTTGAGTTAGAAGTTTATTATGATTGGGTATTCTTAAGAGCGTGTATTCCGTAAGGCATTTCATACAACATTTCAAGTCACTATTTTGCAAAATGACTTAACCGATTTTAATGAAACTTCACACATATAAGCAGGATACAATGGTCTAAAAATTTAATGAAAACATTTTCGAAATGTCTTATTTAAAAAAAGATAATGTTTGTATGGAAAATTTAAAATGGGTCTAATTTAACTGTAACACTATTTATCGGCAATTTTAAGTTTCATTAAAATCATTTCAGTCATTTCGGAAAATAACGACCTGAAATTTGTATGAAATGCTGTTCGGCGTATACGCTCTTAAGGAGTGGTGTTTCAGGTCTAAATCTAAAGTAAAATGCCTGTTTTTTCTCATCTAGGGCCAAAGCCTGTCTTAGTTTCCCACACACGTCTATCATCTCCTTTTTAAAGAATGGGAAATGACTTCTCCGGCTCTGGGCGGAGCGGAAGGGAGTGTCAGACTCTTACTGACTAAAACCCACCCATGTTCCTCCTAATGCCTTCTGCGTTTCAGGGGCGTGGTGCCTCTTTCAAATAAATTTCGCAACGACGTGTCCACCTGCATGTAGCTCGTAAGCAAGTTTCATAGCGAGAATAACATAGCGAGTTATAATAACTGAGTCGAAAGTTGTGTGTTAAAAGTGAGTTATTATAAATCGATAATGAGATTAATCGCTCGATCTTATCCCTTAATGTAAATATACTTGTGTGCGAATTACATTACATTACTTAAGCAGTCGGCGTGTCTGTAAACTGAGTATTTTTGCATTAAAATATGTGAGAAACGTTCCAAAAAAAAAACATGGAACAAAAAATGCACTTTTTGAAATTTTTGTCTGTTTATCTGCACGTCTGTATGTTTGTGGGAGCATAACGTAAGAACCACAAATTAGATTCTTATTCTAAACACGTAACCATATTGAGTGTTATCTAGAGTTTTATCTGGCACATACTTTATAAAAATCGACTCACAAAATCAAAGGATATTGAATTTTTAAGTTTAGTAAGAAACTTCATGGAGTGCTAAGCTTTGCGCTGACTGAGCTCTGCTCGCATCGAGTAAAAAGTACAAAACCAATATAGATTAATTTATACATCAAAAATATAATATGTAAGGCTATATACATATATCATCACGCTACAACCAATAGGAGCGGAGTATCAATGAAAAATGTAGCAAAAACAGTTTTATTTTTTACCCTCTATAATGTGACGCAGACGAAGCCGCGCGGGTCAGCTAGTTACGGAAATCGGTGACAACATAATCTCCCTTGTGATCACGAACAACGAGGTAATCCGGGTTAAAAAGATTAGCCAGTCGACAAGAATCAGCTATGCACAGTTACTACGTCCGTTTCATCACTTGTATGGCTTCTAATATTGTATCATCATCTGCCTAGCCTTTTCCCAACTATATTGGAGTCGGGTCCCAGTCAAGCTGGATTTAGCTGAATACCAGTATTTTACGCGAAGCGGCTGCCTACCATACCTCCACAACCCATTAACTGGGGAACACGGTACTTCTTGGCAAGACTGATGTCAGATTTTCTGGCTTCTAACAATCCGTAACGACTGCCAAAGATCTCAAAATGACAGCCGGGACCAACGGCTTAACGTGCTTTCCGAGGCACGGAGAAGTCTCGTTATGTTAAGATGGTCACCCATCCACAGACCAACCTCGGCAAGCGTTGCTTAACCTCGAAGATCGACCCGTGCGGCTGTTATAATGCGGCTTCTAATATTGTATACTTATCGTAATTTAAATTTCAATCATACCACCACAATTTTAGTCAAATTATCATCATAGGGGGGTTACTAAATAATATCAACCGGTCGGTCCGTAGACCATAAATTTCATACCTAGACTACACTGTGTTTCGGAAAGCACGTTAATCTGTGTTCCGGCAATTTTTCTAGATCTTTGTCAGTACTTTTTTGTACTTAAAAGCCAGAACTCTGACACCAGTCTTGCCAAGACTTGTCGTGCCACCAAGTCACTTTGTTGTAAAGTCATATTTATGTATTTTCTCCATGTTAAAATACCAGTATTCAGCTGAATCCAATTAGACTCGAAGCTAATCCTACATAGGCTAAATATCATAAGTCATAGCATGACTGAAGAATTCTAATTATGAGATGTCTATGTTTCAAACCGCGTGCATTCATTTCCCTCGCACTGTATTATTACTCTCCTTCAGATAAATTTAATTTAAAGGATAATTAATGATATATCGCTTTATCTTCTTCTTTCACGCATAATTAACTCACCAACCTTAATGAACTGACTGAAATTAAGTTCACAAACATGATGTATGACTCTCATGCATTAATGGCTGACACGAATTAAGATGCCTACGTATCTTATTTCGTGAACTGAAAGCTTGACGTGAAACGGGTTAACATTGGCCACTTTGTTGGCTTCATTTACCGTAAGAAATGAATGATGAATGATACTATATCTTTCGCCAGCGGCTTCACCCTTTTTTTGGATGGGAAATCATCAAATGACTTCTCCCGTTCTGGGCGGAGCGGAAGAGAGTGTCAGACTCTTCACTGCTCAACGGATTTTGATGCGGTTTTTTTTAATAGATGGAGTGATTGAAGAGGAACGTTTATATGTATAATACATGCGGATTATATTAGAGAAAACATTATTATCTACATTGCATCCCTGCGAAGCCGGGGCGGGTCTCTAGTACTGACTAAAAATCACCAGTGAGAGGGTAAAACCCTTCTAGTGCCCTTTGCGTTCCGGGGCCGCGGAAACAAATTCCGCAACCCTAGCAGGCACTGATCTTATGGGGCCTCGTCGTCAGTATTGCATCCTTGCGAAGACGGGCGGGTCGCTAGTATTTTATAACTTATATTAATAAACAATACTTTTAATTCCGATCCAAAGATCACGTAGACGAAGTTGCGTACAGAAGCTAGTCACAAAATAAGCAGGAGCGCATATTATACGAGATTGAGGTTATATTATATCCTTCCAAGTAGCCACAGACCGACACTAATGACCTTCATGGCTTAAGAGAATATCAGCTAACAAAGAGACAGCCTAACCAACTTTATAAAAGTCGCTACCGCACTCAGCCCCAGAGATAAAATATGGAGCATAATCTGCTTTATCTTGTACAAGTTCATTAAGAAATCGTGTGATGGATGAGATAGTAGCGAGAACTTTACAATATTATAAGGCTTTGTTATCAGATGTTACAGTTTACAAAGTATCAGGGCCTCAAGTCTGCTATTACAATAGTGTCAGAATGGTCTATCATTGATTACATAATGGTTGATTTTTGCGTGTTCGGTAATCTACTAATATAAAAGCGTCACTATGACTTTCCAATGGTCAACCACTGACACTCCATTGAACGAAATGGCATAGAATGGTAATCTCGTACATAATGTCAAATGAATGACAGACTTATGCGTAATCTGCTAAAATTTTGACAGTTCCTTTGATCAGTGCCTTACCATTAGAACGCCATTGTGCAGTCATTGCTTTGAATAGCTCGTTATCAAAAAGTATTACGAGACCATTGATCGACCATTATGAATTTAGCAGATTACGAACTTTTAGCAAAATTACAATGGGATCGTGATGGAATGACGAATTTATAAAAATAGCAGACTTGGGGCCCTGGAGTGTTAACGACGAGATGATGATCATACTTAGATAATGTCTGTCACAGTTCGTAACAACACTGCTGCTGCTGCTGCGGCTGTTCCGTTTCCTATCTCGGTTCTTCATCAGATCTTCACCAAACTAGAAAGAGATCACGTTGAAATACTAAGATGCTCTCCCAAACCATCGTAAACAATTTTATTTTTTCATTTTACATCGACAAAAGGGAATGACCGCATTATTATTGATAACTCAAATTGTAGTAGTCAGATCTCAATCAAATTTAAATGGGACCACATAACAAGCACCAGATTTCGTATGTAAAAACAATCATCAAAATTGGTACACCCAGTACAAAGTTATCCTCCTTTTTTGGAAGTCGGTTAAAAATACAAATATAATTATTTTGTGGGTTTCGCAAGACCTTATGGAAAATGGAACCCTAATAGGATTACTATTGTGTCTGTAGGTTTGGGCTGGCTATCTGTCTGACTGATCAAGTGTTTTTTTTTCGGAATTTCAATTTTTATGGCGACACGGTTGACGCAGTGGTTGAGCGCTTGACTGCTGAGCGTGGGTCGTGGGATTTCCGCACTGTACAAATTTTTGTGTGGCCTATATGTAGATATGTAGTTGTTGCGGGTCTGGCCGTTTGTGTATGTGATTTTATAATGTTTGTAAACGCACACATGAAAAACATGAACAATTCCTACTTTTTTTATAGAATCAAAAAATCTACTTATTGAACTAAAAAATAATATGGGGTATTAGTTTTTTTTATCGACCTATATTGTCCTACTGCCGGGCAAAGGTCAGGATAGCCTTTCACTCTGCCCGGTGTGTGGTCCTCTCCGACCAATCCATCATGAACGCCTCCCAAGTCGTCACGCCAGCGTCTCTTAGACCTTTCTCGGCAACAACACCCCTCTTCTGGTTCCCACTGCGTGACAACTCTGGCTCAAACTAAGTAAATCCTGTATATTTGGGGCAAGATTCGTGATTTGAAAATACTAAGTTCGTTATTACAAGCTTCTTTATCAGCAAAATTCAGAAAAAAAATACATTTACTGTAACGTTACTGCAAAAGACGTATTTTAGTAATAAAACGATCGCAAAAAATCGTTTATTTATTTCAGATTCCAATAAACGTGTATAACTTCACAACTTTTGACTTTCGCGAAGGTTGCAAAGTACTGAACTCTGCATTACTGAGATGGCATTTCAGACTGCAGACAGATCACACTGCGGATAGATTTGCATGAATCTGACTATTTTGAAAACGCAGTAAACTGAATATAGGGGTCAAAAAACTTTGCAAGAAATTCAATTTAGAGTATTTTTTATGTTGCAGTTGCCAAAGAGATAATCAACGCTAATTAAACATTCTGAGAAACTGTTGTAGTAGTTAATTTATTTAATACAAGCTCACTCGCACCACTTCGTTTGTATTTATATAAACTTTATGTACAATAGTGGTACTGGGCGGACTTAATGCAACAAGGCATTCTCTACCAGTCAAACTTTGGGTTTAAAAAACAACACTGTTGTAGGTGTACAA
The DNA here is from genome assembly GCA_905332915.2 of Hecatera dysodea. Lineage (NCBI taxonomy): Eukaryota > Metazoa > Arthropoda > Insecta > Lepidoptera > Noctuidae > Hecatera > Hecatera dysodea. Next base: position 18,035,544 of record HG995307.1, read on the forward strand.
AAAATGTATATTAAATATATTTCTTTTTTTTGGAAAGAAATTATAACCGAATAATAATAATTATCAAATCAGGTATTTGATAATTATAATTTTTCCTCCGATTTATTTATTATTTAGTTGTTCGTTAAATAAGGATTGCTTACTGTGCATCTAGTGTTAATGTATTTTTATCGTTTTGAGTTATATTTTATTTTATTTATAAAGATTTAATTTGTTTGTTTTTTCTTCATAGCGTTGGTACTTGTACATGTTTGTAAAAATAATATTTCCCTGTCCAAAAAGGCAGTACATAGTGAAACACTATGTACTTTGTAATAAATAAGACCACCATTGTACAACGCTTATCTATGTGTGATAAATAAATATGTTATGATTCGAATCAATATAATTAATTTTATAAATTAAACTATTGTTTTATATTTGCACGCCGAAATTAAAGGCAGAATAAGAGATCAATTTTATTTATGTTGTTAACTTTCTGTACCTTATTTTCGCAAAATAAGCGATTTATTATTATTATTAATAAATGGACTTTAAATATTTACAACCTAACTATGCCTTAGTTTCAGACGAAATACTAAAGCACTACGTTAGAATTCAGAAATGATACTTATGTACTAACATTGATGATAAATTGATAATTGTTACAAAGCCCGTAATAGCCAATTGATGAGCCAGCCTGACACTGATGGATAACGGTATCGTGTTCCGATATTGTAACGTTATAGCTAAATGGAATAACGTTATTTTGTAGTTATGTATTATTTCTGTTCGCTTAAATTGCCCGATATAATGATAATGCCACAGTATTACAATATTTCCTACAGTACGGCGACGAATGTACTTGCGCAGAGCAACGGAGGGGAACTCGCGGGGTGTCGGGCGGCGCGGGCCGCGTACCGCAAACATGCTTAGTTTGCGGTACCGAGCGCGAAGGGCAGACGCGGGCGTGTTTTTTGTGTAATAATTTTATTATACTTACATTCTATAATGGTGCGCACAAACTGTTCTGTTAGGTTTTTCATTTGTGTACCATAGACTTATGGAATATTACAGACGCCCCGCCGCCGCCGCCGCCGCTAAGACAAAACTGACTTGTACACACAATTTTGGCCACTTTTGCTTATAATTTTATGTCTGATAATTATAATTGTAAAGGTATGTGTTTGTTCTTTATTGAATTTATAGGTACCTACTTACTTTCCAGGCGCGAGTTATGGATAGAAACTTGTCAAAGACGGTAATTGAAAAGTAAAACAGTTGTACAATAAGGTAGTTGACTAAAAAAATCTGATAACTCCGTCGGATAGATTTCCATAAAATATTGGACACGTATTTTTTTCTTTTTTCATATAATAAGAAAAAAACGAAGACGATACAGTGCGTTGAAAACTCATGTGACGTCACTACTCGCTACAATTTTTACCTAGCCGTGACGTAACAAGTCCCCACTCCTGATCTTTGGTGCTTTTTATCTTCGTCAGTTTTTATAGGTTTAATAAAGGAAAAAATACGTGAACAATATTTTTCTATAATCTTACTGACGGACTAAACATAATCAGATATTTTTTTACTAAGGAAACATCCTTATTACCTATATAACATGTAAGTACGTATGTGGTTTACACTTTTAATAAATAATTATATTAGATTTAATAATCACAATTATTTAGATGTTAATATGAATAAATGATTACATCATAATAGTAATAATCACAATTGTTTTATTTCCCATTTGGTGACAACCCTTCCATACTTGCATGTGGCAGCGTAAGTACCTACACTGGCGGCGGCATCGCGCGACATCAAAGGCGTTTCCCTACTGTAATATTGTAATACTGTGATAATGCCATGTTATTTAGTGTGTTTAACGTGTTTCGCAAACATTCTAAAAATTGGTGTTGTAATTTATGGGATATGCAATCATGTTTGATGGTCTATCCTTATATTAATATATGTATATTGTATTATTATAAACGCGAAAGTTTTAATGTAAGGATGTATGTTTGTTAATATATCTTAAGGAAATTTGAGACGCAGGCAGATTATAGTCTGGAATAACACATAGGAGACTCTGTATTCCGAGATTATGTTCCCTTGGGATATTTTCGACATTCATGTAGGCAGAGCCGCGGGCGGCAGCTACCTATTTAATAAACAGCATTTTCGTGACTAGCTTGTTAGCTGCAAATGTATGAATCGAGCTTTTTGTTAGGGACCGTTTGAGTTAATGAGCCCCTTTTTGTTCTGGATTGGAAATCATCAAAATGACTTCTCCCGCTCTGGGCGGAGCGAAAGGGAGTGTCATACTCTTACTGACCAAAACCCACCCGTGATTCTTCTAGTGCCCTTTGTGTTCCCTGAGTGTATGTGGGTGTGAGTGTATGTATGAGTATGTGTTTTTGTTTTGAGAGTATAAGTGAAGCGTGTATACTTATGATAATGTAAAAAAAACATTTAGCGTGGAAGATAAGATTCGTTCGTTCGTTTCGTCTTACGTTTTGTCTAGTAGGAAGGAGCGGACTGCTGATGAACATTCTTAATTTCAATGTGAACATTATAAACTTTGAATCATAAGTTTAAATATCAGATATGTAAACTGAAGCCAACAATAAAAGAAAATTATGTTAGTAATATTAAAAATAGTTATTCCTAACATAACACACGATTCACTCCCGACCGCAAAAAAAAAAATATCGCCGATGTTCATTTGTTATTTTTACCGAGTACCGATGTTCATTTGTTACATAAAAGTTGACATAGGATCCGTCTCAATATTTTGTCCGTGTCAACAAAAGAACACGACCTCAAATATTCCTTTCAACTAAAAAAAAAACACGATTCGCGTAAACGGTGTTGATTTAGTTTTGTCAGTATTCTTTGTAAAAGGTTTCTGTAGGCCCGGGTCTTGCCAACTTAGGGTTCTAGGAATAATATGTTAATGTAGCACCCTTCGGGAGAGTGACGCGTTTGCGAAGGTTTTTATCGAGGTCTCAATTATTTGAGTAAATACTAGGTAGGCTAGCTAGACAGACATACAGGAGCAGTGGTGGCCGAGTGGTTACGGCCCCGACTTACAAATTGTAGGTCGCGGGTTCAAACCCAGCCAGACGTATTACTTTGTGCAATTGATTTAATCACCACTGCTCACAAAACGGTGAAGGAAAAGATTTGAGGAATAAGTTCGAAAGAGGCCGCAGTGGCTCTTTCGAACAAATTCCGTAACCCTAGCAGGCACTGACCCTATGGGGCCCCGTCTTCTTTGCTGACATCTCTTTGAGGCACACGTGGAACATGACGCGCCGTCGAGCCCGGGCTTGTAAAAGGTCTTCAAGTATTAATTTGATAAAGAAACACATAATTCACTGATATTAATATAACTAAATTGTTACTAAATTTTATACGTTTTTTTGCCCAGAAACAATCTAAGATCGTGAGCGAAGTCGCAGGAATAAGTTCGTTTTTCATAAGTATGTATCATCATTTTATAGCCAATATAATAATCCTACTATAATATTATAAACGCGAAAGTTTGTAAGTATGGATGGATGTTTGTTACTCTTTCACGCTAAAACTACTGACAGAATTTGGATGAAATTTGGCACACAGATGTTATATAACCAGGGTTAACATACAGGATAATTTTACCCCGATATTCCCACGGGATCGAAACTTATGCGGTTGAAACCGTGGGACACTGCTAGTATCCAATATTTTTTAAAATAAGTTCTAAATTTAATATTAAAGTTTTCCCTTCAGCATAGACAGCAATAAACAGCAAACCTAATCAGAAAACATGAAAGTATTTCTAAAAGCAACTTTTAATATTTCCACTAGCAAGTTTTAGTTTGTAAACTTCATCGTCGGGGTTTTAGTACGAAGCCTCAAGAAGTTGTATATTTCTTAGTTGGGGTTAACTTTCTCGTATTATTTAGCGGTCTAGGAAAATAGATTTGATGTTAGAATAGGAAACGAGAAGACATACCTACATTTTCTTTTTAATCTGGAAATTCCAGTAAGCTCATTCCGTGTCATTTATGTACATATACATACATAATAATAAAATTGTAACAGGTCGATGTCTAAACATTGAAAAAAAAAATACATCAACTGTCTTTATTAGAACAACAGAAGCCAAGAATACAGTTTTTAGATTTTTTGTCTGCCATTCTGTCTGTATGTTTGTACGCGCATCATGGATTTTTTTACAGCATTTAATTGAACGCTGGTTTCACCGCTCTACTGCTAAATGCCTAAATTAAAATATAAGCTACATTTTATCTCTTAGAAACACAGATTCTAAGTACCCACATGTACAAACTCACGGGCAAAAGCTATTTTTTTTTTTAAATAAATAAGGGTTTTTTGAGAGAGTGTTTGTGGATGTGTGTTTTTTATGGATGATAAATAATCAAATGACTTATTCCGCGTTCCAGGGCTGCAGTAACTCTTTTGATCAAATTCCGCAGACCTGGCAGGCACTGGTCCTAGCGGGCTTCGTCTTCTTTGCTGACATCTCTTTGAGGAGCGCGTGGAACACAACGCGACGTCGAAATGGCCTTGGCTCTTATCAGACGGCAAGTTATCCATCGCTCGCCCTTCACAAGCCGGAGATAGCCCAGCAAAACTCCCGCCCGAGGCGTCTTAGCGTCTTTTATTAACATCGACTTCCAAAATTTAAATTAGCTTACACTTTGTAGTGTTTTTATTTAGTATATTTTGGAAGTCGGTTGTATTTTTACTGTAGGAAAGTATTTGGCTAACAACCCCATTGTAATGTTACAGGACAGCAAAATACGCAATTTCGTTTACTAGAACAATATATTTTTTCCAGCTATTTCGATTTAAAAAACAAACCACTGTACCAATATTAATGAAATTTCTACAAGACCAATCGGAAAGTATATTCTTTCACATAAAAAGAATATTTCAAATCGGTAAATATATGACGAAGTCATGAGGTGACAAACATAAAAAACAATACAAACAAATTGAGGTAGAACCTCCTCCTTTTATGAAATTGTTCAAAATTCAAGTTAATTCCAATAAAAAGCACAACCGTTCCGCAATATTCATTCAAATATTTCCTTAAAATATTCCTCTTCAGCGATATCTTCCTTTGTTTGACATTTGTGACCGTCATTTACATTTGTATCACCAATATTTAAAGCCTGGCCTCTTAGGCCAATAAATAACAAACGGGCTTCAACTCCGGCTTCGCGGTCACTAAGTGGCCTGTCGTTAGGCCTCGTTACACCCATCTGGTCACGTTACAGTGTGTGCGTCAACAGTAGTACAACAGTTATTCAGAGGGCTAATTTTAATATTTTTTAGGGTTCCGTGCCGTAAAGGGTAAAATGGAATCCTGTTACTAAGACTCCGCCGTTCGTCCGTCTGTAACCAGGCTGTATCTTATGAACCGTGATAATTAAAAAGTTGATATTTTCATAGATAGGTACCGTATTTCTATTACCGCTATAACAATAAATACTAAAAAAGGAATAAAATAAATATTATCATATTGATAACGGCAACAGGTAGACGCTTAAAATATTCAAAGAATAGTTAGTTATATATGCACTTTAAAAATAAATTGTTAAATTAAAATAAAACAAATATTTAAGGGGGGCTCCCATACAACAGACATGATTTTTTGTCGTTTTTTATAGATGATGATAGGGAACCTTTCATGCGAGAGTCTGAATCGCATTGGGCCAGTTTTTTTTTATAGAGTGCGACTTAGATGCGAATGTGAACGTTGCTTAAAATGAGTATTACTGACTCGAAGGTAGGTGTTCTAAAGAAGTTCAATAAGGTAGTTGACTAAAAAAATGGAATTAGTCCGTCAATTAGATTTCAAAAATATTCGACAAGTATTTTTTCTTTTTTTCACATACTTAAACAAAAAATGAAGGTTACAGTGCGTTGAAAACTCGTGTGACGTCACTACGTGCTACAATTTTTACCACGGCGTGACGTCACAAGCTCCCGCTCCTGATCTTTGATGCCTTATATTATCTTCATCAACTTTTATAGATTTGAAAAAGCAAAAAATACGTGTCCAATGTTTTTCGATAATCTAACTGACGGACTGAATAAAATCATATTTTTTTATTCAGGAAACATCACTATTGTGTCGGGGTTAAGTGTAAAGTAATACAAGAACAAGAGTAATATTAGGTACTATCAGTTGCAGCTGTTGCATTCAAGTAACAGTTTTTTTTACTAAGTGCGTATGGAAGTATATACGATACTTGTAACTAAAACACAATTGTTTTAAATGTTTATCTGTGTTTGTTTCGGCTAAACTCCAGAAATGCTGAACTGGTTTTCACTGGCCAATAGCAGATCTTGTAAGAAAGAATTTTGGCTACTTTTATAAAGAGAAAATGATTAGACTTCTATGATAAAAAATATACTCTCGCGAGCGAAGCTGCGGGTGAAAGCAGGTCAACAACATAAAAATAATTAAATTTATCAAAGCCAAACTTATGTATTTATTTTTGAATCTTATCACTATTAAAGAAAATCTAGATAGCGCGAAAACCTAGCGCCTAAAACTGTACTTAAAAGCACCTCAAAGCACGATATAATCTTCACTTGATCTACTGCTACTGTGGCGCTACACTGGCACATTGCCAGTTCACACATTAGCATATTTACCCTCTTATGGGCTATGTCTTATGTTAAATAATGTACTGTAGACGCAATAATTGCCCACTTATCGCTTCGAGGGAGCCACAGACTAGAAAATAGGAGTAGTTTTCTTTTTTTTTTCTGTAATATGTTGTTGTCTCTCGAGAGTTTCGAGCCAAGCATAATCAGCCTTTTTTAATGTTCCCACTGCTGGGACTCAGGCCTCCTCTCTAGGAGAGGGAATGGGCCGTAATCTACCACGCGAGCCCAGTGCGGGTTGGTGAATGTCACGTCTTCGAATTTTTGGTTCTAGGACATGCCGGTTTCCTCACGATGTTTTCCTTCACCGTTTTGAGAGCAGTGGTAATGAAATTAATTACATAAAGTAATGCGCCTAGCTGGGTTTGAACCCACGACCGTCGGGGCCGTTACCATTCGGCTACCATTGCTCTAACTAGGAGTTACGAGCAATTACTCCTATATAAATCCATATTCTAAAATTTTCATGGCATGTACCTATGTGTCGAATGGTGTCCAGGAGGTTTTCTTCAAAAAGGTTAAGAATTTTAAAGGTTAGGTTAGGTTACGCAAAATCACTTTTCGTACTTCTAAAATTTTCATTAGGTCTGAAACTGTGAAAAAATAGCGATTACTAATTATATATCGAGTTTTCGAAGAAAAAATACAAGGTCTAAAAACAGCTAAAGACTTTAAACTAGTTTAAACATAACATCTCATTATCAGAAAGTACCTACTAACAGTGCAATTTGAATAAAATTCCCTCGCTCAAATAGTTTAGAACAAAACAATTCCAAGACACTTCTCAAAATGGTCTAAGACATTAATTTGTCTAGATACTTCGAGAAACCGCTTTGTAACAGTACCAAAGTATTATCATATTGTGCAAGTCTGCCGTTGATTAGGGTTTGATACAAGCTTAAATGGCTGAATGGTTTATAACAACAGCCAAGGATTTCGACAACTGACAAAATTAATTCTTTATTGTATACCAAAACAACTTATATTAGACACTAGCAGCGCCCCGCGGTTTTACCGCGTAGTTCCTGTTCCCGTGGGAATATGGGGATAAAATCTAGCCTATGGTACTCAGGGTGAATGTAGCTTTCTAATGGTGAAAGAATTTTTGAAATCGGTCCAGTAGTTTTTGAGTTTATTCGTTACATACGAAAATGAAAATCTTTCTTCTTTATAATATGTATTAGTATAGATATAGATAATAAAGTGCATGTACAAAGGCGAGCCTAACTCAAAGTTGAGTTTTCTCACAGCAATCTTCTAACAGCTAATTACATACATATGTACATATAAATTAGGTTCCAGTTTGTTTTACATACAGAAAATTATAGAATTTAGCAAAATGACAATGCGAACCCATTGTCATTTTGCTAAATTCTATAATTGGAATGACGAAGTTATAAAATAAGCAGGTGCTATTGAATTGTTACGGACTGTGAAGCATATGCTGCTCGCTAGAAAGAGTTAAGCTGAGAATTGTGCTGTCAGCATTGTTGAATTTCAATATCTCTTTTTTACTTTCAAAATCTCTTTTTTATGACTTATTGACTTTCAATATCTCCGTAACCAAAAGGTACCCAAGTATCACCAAACAGTAAAAAAAATATTTTATAAGTACTAAAAAACAAGGTACTCTTTTTTTTTTTTTTGGATGGGAAATCATCAAATAACCCCTCCCGCCCTGGGTGGAGCAGTAGGGAGTGTCAGACTTTTACTAACTAAAACCCACCCGTGATCCTTCTTGTGCCCTATGCGTTCCAGGGCCGCGGTAACTCTTTCGAACAAATTCCGCAACCGACAAGGTACTCTTGCCTTCGTTATTTAAGCACTTCATATGTTCAGTGTTTAATAAACTAAACCGTTTCAAGTGTGATTTGAAACCTTGTTGGTATAGACTAGGTGAACAAGCAGTAATGTTAGTCAAAATATTGCCATTTCTCAGAGGAAATTGTTCATAATAATATTGAAAAGCATGGCGTATAAAACCTCGACATTTTTTAGAGATGACATCAGTAAAGTGCAGTACGAGTCGACGAGAGGAAACATGAGGTGCTTACTCGGTAAGTGGTACTTTAATAATATCACTAGTCAACATGATTTTGCAACAAGGAATGTGATTATTAATTTTTGAATTATCAACTCACTCTTATTGCAAAATCATATTTAGTTTAGTTTTTGAGTCTAGTTTTTGTGTTACAACTACAAGGAACATTATTTCCCTTTACCTTGTTAGGTCAAACTTTTTTTATTGTTCAATAATTGAACAATAAAAAAAACAGCTACTTAATTATTAAGTAGCTGTTTTTTTTCTTTGTATGTATAATGTGGTATTCAAATGATTCTGACAAGTTTCTTTACATTTATGTTGTAAGAATTTTTAAAAAACAACAAAGAAATTCTGCCTCATCAATTTACAAAGATGTGGGCTTCATTTTGGCACGTTATAAAAGAAAAGGATAGTTGAGTATTCTGATGCGCCATCTGCTACACAACCAATATTTACTAGAACCACCTGAAAACTTCAGTTTTCGCCTCAAAGCTCCACTTCAAAATCATATTACAGAAAAACTATGCGTGTCTAAATAATTATAATGTTAGTTCTATGGACACACTAAAACATGTTCTTAACAAAATCTGTTAAAAAATCTTGTTGCACACAAAATGTGTTTTTGTTGATCAGTACAATTAGCAATAAACACCAATCATTAAGAATTATAACTAATCAGAGTGGTAACATCTCAGAACTTAGATAGTGCAACAAACAGTTGACATGTCTGTAGTATATAATATGTACATGTGTTTTTCCGACATTTACAACAACCGTCCACATAATATGTCAGCCAATTTGCGCAAAACCTTTTATTATCCTCAATAAACCTTCGTCATAAATAACTGCATCCATGTGTGAAACCCATGTGAAAATCAGTTCGGTAGTTTTTGAGTTTATCGCGTACAGATAGACGGACGCGGTTACGGGACTTGTGTTTTATAATATTACTAGCGACCCGCCCCGGCTTCGCACGGGTGCAATGTAGATACTAATGTTTCCTCTGCTATAATATGCATGTATTATACATATAAACCTTCCTGTTCAATTACTCTATCTATTAAAAAAACCGCATCAAAATCTGTTGCGTAGTTTTAAAGATTTAAGCGTACATAGGGACAGACAGCGGGAAGCGACTTTGTTTTATACTATGTAGTGATAGAGGGATGTGGTACAGAGTGAAAAGCCCCCAAACGAAAATTCTACTGCACTCCTGCAGTTGTGTCCGGTGGGCAATCGTCCCATACTTGATAGGTATTCGTGTTGATGTTTCATTCGCACGGAAAACTCCGATACCGCGATGCAGGATTTCATTCAGTTAGTTCACCGCTGACGGGATAGATGGCGTAGAAGTTGTTTTTGTTCGCGTACAAAATTTGCTTCCTTAGTTTTTCTTATGGCAGCGTATGTAAGCTTACTGCCCCATCGACGGCGGCTACGTGCGGGTTTGATTCACATATCATTCAAAGTATACAAGTAATTTCTCAGTAGCAACCCGGAGTTTGGAAGTTGGCAGTATCTGACCCCGTGCCTCATCTGAGTGCCCCATATTTTCTTTTTTTTCTGGATGGGAAATCATTAAATAACTAAAACCCACCCTTGTTCCTCCTAGTGCCCTTTGCGTTCCAGGGCCGCGGTGACTCTTTTCAACAAACTCCGCAACCCTTTTTTTTCTGGATGGGAAATCATCAAATGACTTCTCCCGCTCTGGGTGGAGCGGAAGGGAGTGTCAGACTCTAACTGACTAAAACCCACCCGTGACCCATCTTCCCTTTGCGTTCCAGGGCCGCAAACTCCGCAACCCTAGCAGGCATTGATCCTATGGGACCTCGTCTTCTTTGCTGTCATCTCTTTGAGGCGCGTGTGGAACACGACACGCTATCGACCCAGGCCTGGTTGCTATCGGACGGCGAGCCACCCATAACTCGACATCCGCAGGCCCGGACAGAGAGTACCCTTGTAGCTATACAAATACTTGTGCACTATAATATTATCTTCTGCGTCAAAGTTTGGTCTCAGTCGTCACTTCAAAATACTTCAGTCACTACTGAAGTTTAATGTAAAGGACTGTATTCACCTTTTTCATGGGAAATTATCAAATGGCTCTGGGAGGAGCCGGAGGGAATATCAGACACTTGCTTAGATCCACCCGTTTTCCTTCAAATGCCTTTTCGTTCCAGGCACGTCTGAACTGTATCGAAAAATTCCGCCACCCTGGAGAGGACCTAGCAGAGGTATTGAAGTCATATCAATGAATCCATTTGTTTTATAGTTTCCTTTTGTTTTCTTTGCATTGTCCTCACACATAGAAGCACCAAGGATGTAACCAAAGTTATGTAATACAGAACATGATTTAAAAGAGTGTCCGTGGAGTTTCTTGCACGTTCTTCTCCATAGAGATCTACGCTTTGAAACGTGCAGATAGCTTCACTCTTTCGACTTGACAATTCAAAAGTGCCTGTAAAGGGTTTATTTGAAATAAATGCCTTGACTTTGACTTTGTCATGATTTCAGTACTTGCAACATTGGCAGTGGTGATTTCGTTCGGGCTGGTGACCGCGCAAAAAAAGGAATGCGACTGCCCTGATAAGTATGAGCCTGTGTGTGCCAGAGATTCCAGAACTTATCCCAGTGAATGCTTGTGAGTTTCTAAGTATTAGTCTGCTAGGAAGTAAATAAACACTATATGGGTCGATTTTAAACATTGTGTACACAGTAAAACTGAATATATTGCCCTATAAAACTAAGTTCACTTGGGTTGACAAAATTTGTGACTCAGCTGGTTTTTTTCTTCTTAGCATGCTGATAGCAGATTTTTTTTTATGAAAGGGTTAAATAAAATTTAAGATTGTATATGACGTGTAACAGAATAAAAACAATGCCTGAAAAGGGGTCATTGTACTCATAAGTACGAGCAACTATAGTTACCGTGGGACCATAAGTTTGTTGAGCAGCAAAATTGTTGTAGGTACTCTCTTTTCGTGGTTTCGAAGTCGGTCTCTTAGTAGAAGTAGGTAGTTTATAATGACGACTAAAATGGGGTCATTGTGACCCCATTTTACATCCTTTTATTAACTTGCAATGTATGCGAGTCCAGGTGGAATCTAGCAACTGAATTTTAAAGCTTGCTTTTATATAATTTAGTAAATTGTGTAATACATATACTAAATTTATTGTTTTTATTTACAATTAATTTTCAAGTATTGCTCTGTTACAAACTGGCTCTGTGGCCGTACTACGAAGTGCCAATGCTATCATGATTCAGTATGAGGGAAAGGGATAGTGCTATTCGTCTTGTGTAACTGCGTCTCTCTCTGACACAGGAATCATGATGGATTTAAGACGTCATGGTAGAGCTGCTGTTCCACGTTGTATATGCAATTCATCGTCAATCCAAGTGTTTTTTTTTTGCAATTTGGGTGCCTGAACAAAGAACAATATTTTGGAAAAATTCCGAAGGGTTTTGTTGGACTCCTACCAAAGAAACTAAAATTTGGGGGCCCGAGAAGAGTAAATTCGCACAAATCCCCGAATTGTATCGGTTCGCCATGGCTGATTGCATCCCTAGCTGTTCCCATTGCCCTCATAGAGCCCGTCACCTTGGTGGTGCCATTACCTTGAGAAGCTCACTGCATTATTAGGCCCCATAACCGTAGTAGGCCCAAAAACCCTAGCTTAGGTCACCCTTGTGGGCCCCATCGCCCTAGCCCATTATCCTAACGGTACCCATCAAAAGCGACATCTAATATCTAAACAACATATATTTGTTTGCAGTATGAACTGTGCCAAGAAGTCGAAAGCTTACGACGGAGCATGCGTCCGCCAGGGTTCCTTCCTCCGAAGAGACCCCCAGCCCTTATGATGACCCTGCGCCACTTTATAGTGTTAGAATAAAGACGTATCTGTTTGTTTGTTAAAGATAAATTACAACAAAAATGTTATTGTTTTGCAATCATTCGTTTAAATAAAAATTCGACAAAATATTTCTTTTACTGTGTTCGAGTCCTGTCCTGCAAAACAGTTCTTTTTAATTTAAAATTAGTGGGTTTATTGTCACATACGGGAAATAATTCCAAACACCAGGCTGCTTCCTGATTTTTTTTTACAAACTTGTTAGAGTTTATTCTAACCCGGAGATCAAACAAAGACCCAAGGCTTAGCGAAATGTGTATCCAGATATTGGACTCATTATAACCCAACCAAGAACCTAGTTATAATGAGTCCAATTTCTGGATGCAATACTGAAAATTTATAAATTACTTTTGAAACTCAAGCCCTAAAAATAATTTATCAATTACATTTTTTTTTAATGGCAAAACATGAAGCGACTTCATTTTAATTCTAAGACCTTTAGACGTGTTCATGTTTTACAAAATAAATTTCTTATCTTAACGAATTCCATTCAAATAGTGTCTTAATATCACGTATATTTATGTACGTGCGATAAGTGTATTTTTCCATTTCTTTGTATAGAAGACAAAAACATAACACCCTTTTTATTGAATTTAAAACACAACAATAATAAACTAGTAAGTACATTTTACTATAATCTAGTTCTATTTTTACCGTTTCACAGTCTTATGAACCACATTATGATCCTATCCTATGAACCTTATCTAAAACATGTATGTCGGCCAGTAGGACTTGTTTTCAAGTTTTTTCCAGTTGCAGCAATTTCGTTTATTAAGGTAAATCGTGTACTACCGATACTAAAAACATTTTCACCATTGGTAAGCGAGTAAAATAATTATATTTTATATGCGTATTCCCACGGAACCGGGAAATACGCTGGTGAAACCGCGGGGTGCTGTTAGTCTATGCTGTATACTTACCTATATTATACTATCTATACTAATATTATAAAGAGGAAAGATTTGTATTTTTGTATGTAACGAATAAACTCAAAAACTACTGGGCCGATTTAAAAATTCTTTCACTGTTGGGAAGTTATACTATCCCCGGGTGACATAGGCTATATTTTATCCCCGTATTCCCATGGGAACAAGAACTACACGGGTGAAACCGCGAGGTGCTACTAGTTAGATATAATTCAGGACATAACCCACTAATAGTGCCAAGTTTCATTCAAACCCGTATATCTGTTGAAGCGTAATTTATTTACAAACATCCTATCAACCACGCTTTTTAATAAATAAGTTAGACGTGTATGTGTGTCTATGTGTGTGTGGTGACGATGAATTAGTCAGGAATGTTCTTAGCTATGTTTGATGAAAATCGATCTAAGATGGCCGCCACCACAAAATGACGGAACACATATTTTTTCACAACCTAGGGGGGTTAATATGGGAAGCAAATGAAAGGGCTTAACTAGTAGAATAATGTACACTATATTGAAAGGGAATGAGGAATATTAACTAACGAAATGAAAACTAAAAACTTGAAGATTATTTTTTGTCTGACCAATGCCTTATATTGATAAGGAAAGTCGAGTGATGACTGGTACCTAGAACTTAACGTATTATTTTTTATTTAGCGTTTTATTATTATAATTAAATTTATTATTCATTATTGTAATTATTTCGTACCTACCTAAGTTACGATAGGAAATGGATTAATACTCTATTCTGGTTTGTTTGTCTAATGGACCCTAATCATTTTCCCCAGTTCTCACGCTGTTCTTAGTTATGACGGGAGCCGCGATGATTAGCCCTGAGAACAACTGCTTGTGCCCGCTCAGGTCAGGCCCGGTGTGCGGGATCGACGGAGTGACATACTTCAACTTATGCCGGTGCGTAGTACTATGAGCTTCTTTTTAAAAGACTTCAAAAAGGAGGAGGTTCTCAATTCAGCAGGTATGTACAGCGATTACACCGAGATTTCTGATCTGATTTACGTGGTTGTTTTTTTGTTCGATGAAGAATAGTTGCCATTTGTTCCCATAAGAATTGATTTCAGTTTCGTCGAATAGTTTTTATTTTTTGAACATTTTTGTTAATTTCAATAAATGTGTGCAAATCTGTCGGTATAGCTGAAATCGCAGGTTTGTTTATTGTTTACACCAATTTATACCACGTACGCTGTGAGTGAACCGCTAAAAAGTGTAAAAAAAAAACTTTTTACACAAAAATACATCCGACTTCCTAACAAAAAAACCAAAAAATACAAAATAACTTTCATTTCGGAAGTCGGTGTGTTCATAAAACAAAAAAGCAATCAAAAACACCGAGGAGTAAATCCTAGTACACGGTCTGGTTTCCAAGTCGTTTCAAGAATTCGACATAGAAACAGATGTGAATACATATTCTTAAAAAATATTTCGCCTCTGTGGCAGACGGGTAAAAAAGTATGTGAGAAGCCAAATTCTGTCTGTCAAAGTGTTGGGTTTTGCATTGCTTTCCTGCCTGTGCATATTATCCTTGCTTTTGCCTTGTAATCTTGCATGTGCATAATATAGCGGGCGGGAGGGAGGTGCATACCTGCAACCCACACATATTCGCGGAAATTAAAACTAGATATATTATTTTCATTTTCAAACTAAAAACAATGTCAGAACCGGGCACAACTACCACGAGTCTCTGATCACACCATAGACGAAACACATTTGAACTTCTGTCTATGGCGTGACATCCGGCACCGACATCGACAGACAGTGACAACATAATAACAAACAATGAATGAAATTAAAAGTAGACTGTTTACTTACTATCTACTTAAAAATATGTATATAAATCTAGTTTGTACGTCGTATCTAAGCAAGAATCGGTTGTTGCTCAGCATATGCCGCGACTCCGGACAAGTCCAACAATCAACGGCGCTGATTTTCAGCAACCTTTTTTAATTCTGTATGCCTGTTACAGCAGTGAACGCAAATAAAACATGGAAGCATTCCTAACTCAAAAAAATGACCCAAAGCACATTGCGCCGCGGTAGGCGGGTATTACCGATTGCGCCGCTCACGTGTTTAGTTACATGATTAAAGATTAAAGATTCAAAGCATTTATTTCAATTAAACCCTTTACAGGCATTTTTGAATTGTCAAGTCGAAAGAGGTGAAGCTATCTGCACGTTCCAAAGCGAAGATCTCTATGGAGAAGAACGTGCAAGAAACTCCACGGACACTCTTTTCATGGTAATTTAAACACAAATACTTGGGAAATAAGGTCAATTTTTAACTGTGCATCGTATTAGCAATAATGATGTTGGTGTGGTTCGGCGAATCAGCGACGAGGTTTCGATGTGTGAGGTTTGGATTTTTGGGTCACAATTCGCGCTTAGATCCCTTGAAGTAATGCTTCCATGTTTTATTTGCGTTCACCGTGTTACAGTCTTTTTAATTTTATTGTCTTTCTTATTTAAACTATCTTTGATGCTTTCAGAGCCCGTTGCGCCAAAGTGCCAGTGCGTCATCCAGGAGCCTGCTAGAGCTACATTTGAGAAGCACCCAGCAATCTAAAATGTATATTGAAATGTCTTATGTCTATTAAACAAATCTGTTGATATTTAAATTGGTTTGAATGATGTTTAACATTTGATTTAACTTTATTTTGAAATGCTTGAATATAAGGTGGTGGTGGAAGGATGATTTACTTTAGATTATAAAAAAAAATATTGGACACGTATTTAAAAAAAGAAAGGTAAGAAAAAGTATTTAGTTGTTACTGAACGGCGTACTCTCTATGTGGACGTGACATCACGCGATTTTTTTAAATGCAAAACAACCTCGCCTTTTGTGGATATGTAGTCATCAAATGACTTCTCCCGCTCTGTGCGGAGCGGAAGGGAGTGTCAGACTCTTACTGACTAAAACCCACCCGTGATTCTTTTTGTGCCCTTTGCGTTCCAGGGCCGCGGTGACGCTTTCTAACAAATTCCGCAACATGCCGCAATACCTTCAAAATGTACTTTGTCGTATTTAATTCAAATTAAAATCAAATTAATTTGATGCAGTAGATACCTCTCGTATATTTTCTGTAACAGAACCCCTGAATGTCAATTTACATTGTTTTATCTGAATCTACTACCAGCAATCTGTCAAAAATGTAGGGAAATTGAGGAGTTTTTGACTGATTGCGACTAAGGTAAGAATGTGAGCGTAGATTTAAAATGAATAAAATTGGCCCTCTGACATGCACGAATTAATTTACTTAATTTGTCCCAAAACAGATCACATTCAGAGTTGGCAGTCAAGAGAGTCATTAAACATCTTTAGAGATACTTAATTATACACCATTAATAAAGATAGATGATGATGATTTGCAATTCGCGGGTTCAAACCCACCCAGGCGCACTACTTTGTGTAATTAATTTCATCACCACTGCTCTCAAAACGGTGAAGGAAAACATCGTGAAGAAACCAGCATGTCCTAGAACCAAAAAATCGAAAGACATGTGACACCAGCTCGCACTGTGCCCGCGTGGTGGATTACGGCCCCTCCTGGAGAGGAGGCCTGTGTCCCAGCAGCAGTGGCGTGCAGTGGTTCGAGTTGGGTAGGCCAGAAAATAATGTCCAAAAAAAAACCACCACATTATTCAGGGTTGAAATGCGTTGTTTTTTTTTTAAATAGGCTATTAAAAAAAAAACTCATTTCATTAAAAATCAACCCTGAATAATGTGGTTATTTTTTTTAATTTATTTGGACATTTTCTCTGGCCTACCCTAACTCGAACCACTGCACGCGCCTGCCCAGCAGTGGGAACATTAAAAGGCTGATTATGCTTATGCTATGCTATATGGTTTAAAGTTTATATTGAGACTGGTTAGAAAATGGTAAATCTAAGCTACATTAGCACTAACATGGTTTGATATGATTTTCGTCCTTTTCGTCCAAGCTCTCGCCGAAAGCAGACGTGTTACCGATTGCTCTTGATAACCATTTACTAACGTCAAGCTGTATCAGTCCATATTCCAAAGTTATTAGTTACCTTTCTCGCGCACAGTCTACGGTAGCTAGCTACCTGTGTATCGGTGGTGCGCCCGTGCACCCGCGACCCGCGAGGAAAAGAAACAGTCGCCATAATTGCTGTCCTGCTCTCGCGCCGCTGCTTGCCGCCGTCGCCGGTGCAAGCGCACTACTACTTGGCTTACTCGTACCAAAGGGGCTTCCGTTATCAGCGCTGTGAGTAACTTGCTTTGTTTATTTATATTAGCAACTTTTTCTACCAAGAAATGAAGCGCACACCGCCGCCTAAGAGCCTATCTGCGTCGGATCCTAGCATTAACAAACCAGATGAAGTACCACTGCTTCCTAATGTCACAGTAAGAAGTGGCAAAAGGGTGCGCCTGGAAGAAGATGTCGTAACGGATTTCGAAACATTTAAGATTGAGGTTATGGAAATGCTCACAGCGATGATATCCCCTTTGAGCTTAAGATTACAGGGTGTTGAAAAAACCTTATCGGAAATCCTCTTGCAAAATTCTGAGATAAAGTTGTCAAATATCGAGATAGAAAAGTCGACGGACTTTATAAAAAATCAGATCGTCGAGTTTGAAAGGAAAATTAATAGGCTGGAAAAAGAACAAAGTGCTACGAACCTTATGCTGGCGGAACTAGACGAAAAGTCGGAAAACCTCGAGCGCATTCTGAGGAAAACTTCAGTAGAAATTAGAGGAGTACCAAAAGTAAAGAAGGAAAATAAACAGAATATTCTAAACATAGCCACCACCCTCATGAAAACAATTAATCTCGAAATATCTTCTTCTGATGTAAGGGATGTATATCGTCTCCCTTCTAAAGAAAGTGCCTTAACGTCAACTGTCGTCGTAGAGTTCTCCAGTACCTTCACAAAGGAAAGATTTCTAAAAAGCACGAAACTATACAATATGGAACATAAAACAGCATCGCTTAATTCTTCACATATGGGATTAGAAGGCACAAGTCCTCTCTATTTTTCTGAACATCTTACAAATAAAACAAAACGACTTCACTTTCTTGCTCGAGATTTTGCTACGACTGAAAAATATCGTTTTTGTTGGATTGCAAATGGCAGAATTTTCCTCCGTAAGGAAGAACGAGAAAAGTACATCCTCGTCAAAAATGAGAACACTCTTCTGCAGTTGCGCGGGAAATAACCGAGTCTTTGTACTCGTATTTTGTTTTTTGTTTAATTTTTTCCTATTTTGTTTACTGTATAAAGAAATATTACTGACTGTTACAGCGTTAATCAAACTCGTATTCATCTACTGGCCGATTCAAGTTGTTGTATATGGTATCTACACAAACATAATCACTCACATAATTCATATTTACACTACACAAAACAAGTTTAAAAATATAACATGTTCAACAGTTCTATCGTTACTTGTCTTAGCTATTGCATGCCCTGAATACCTTCTATTTGAAGACCAGAATATTATCAGAATCCTATGTCCTCCTTACAGTTTAAATGGCTAATCAGATTGAACTTATCGACGCAATTGATAACACTGAAATATTCTCTAGCATTAAGCACAGCATTCCTGCACAATGCGTGATAGACCTCGGAATAATTAAAAATCAATTTACCATTGTACACCAAAACATTCGTAGCATTCAAAAAAACTTTGATAATTTTACTTTATTTTTAGCTAGACTGAATTTCTTGCCTGATATAATAATACTTTCAGAATGCAGACTTAGTGATACAACTCCTAAAGTATATCTTCAGGGCTATGTCTGTCATTACTCCCAACAATACCTAAATCAAAACGATGGTCTTGCAATCCTTCACAAAAATGACATGCATGTCACCATTACTGAGCCACCATTTAAAGATGCAAACTGCCTATTGATTCATGTAAACGCAGAACTCACAATCTGTGCAATATATAGGTCACCTTCTATTTTTAATATACGAAGTTTTTGCGATTCTTTGGATACTATTCTCCAAACTTGCACTACATCAACTGTTGCAATAATTGGTGACATTAATATTGACATCAAAATTGGAACTGAAGACAAACGTGCGGGCGAATACCTTGATGTCACAAGCCATCACGGCTTCTACCCGAGTCACCAATTTCCTACACGTGAACGTAACTGTCTCGATCACGCTATTATTAAAACAAATAAAGTCATTAAAACCGTAATCTGCGAAACTGGTTTGACAGACCACGACACAGTCATAGTTGGTATATCAATGGATACGTCTAAACTACCGTCTTCTACACGTATAAGCAAATACAAAATTGTGATCGACTATGCTAGTGTTATATCGGATATTGAAGATGCAGACTGGAGTACAATAATGCATCACTATGATGTGAATGAGGCGACGAATGAACTTACAACAAACCTGCAAGAAATTATAACACGACATACAAAAAAGGAAACAGTGCGAAACTCTAAGTCGATAAGAAGGCCTTGGATGACAGCAAACCTGTTGAAGTGTGTAAGGAAAAGGGATGCCCTCCACAGCGAAACAAGGAAAAAGAACAATATTGACAACCATACCCTAAAGCAACAATACAAAGCGTACAGAAACACTTGTAACAATATTGTACAAAATTTAAAAATTGCACATGAAAAAAACCTACTGGTCAGCTCGAAAGGCAACAGTAAAAGTACGTGGGCTGCGGTAAAATCTATTTGTAACCTGAACAATAAGACATCTTCTAATATGGCTCTCTTAAACGCCAATCCTGATCCAGTAGTCGCGTTGGACATGGCAAATAATTTCTTTGCTAATATAGGAGAAGAATTAGCTAATGACACTTTACTGCGTCTAAAAAAATCGGAAACCGATCTAGCTAAACTGATCAAAACAACTGAAAGCACGAATGTTTCACCAACTGACTCCTTTTTTATGAATCCCACCGATGAGATGGAAGTGAAAGCAGTTCTGTCAAGTCTAAAAAATGATTCAGCTCCTGGATGGGATGGCATATCAAATCGGGTCCTCAAACTTGCACAGCATTGTCTCGCAGCACCCATCGCGCACATTTGTAACTTAAGCATGTTTAATGGAAAAGTTCCACCCCAAATGAAGATTGCAAATGTGTGTCCGATTCATAAAGGAGGAGATGCAACTATGGTGTCAAACTACAGGCCAATATCCTTGCTCACGTCATTGTCAAAAATTCTGGAGAAACTGGTGAATAAGAGGCTGTTGACATATATGGAAGATATGAATTTTCTTTCCACAAATCAGTACGGTTTTCGCAATGGCAGGTCCACTGAGGACGCTGTCACTAATTTAGTAGACTTTGTTGTTGGCCAACTTGATAAAGGGCTCAGATGTGGCGGCGTCTTCCTGGACCTTGCAAAGGCTTTCGATACTGTGTCGAAACCGATCCTTTTCCAGAAAATGGAATACATAGGCATTAGGGGCACTGCACTGAATTGGTTTATTTCTTATCTGACAGAACGTAAACAAAGGATCCATTTGGGAGATTTCCAGAGTTCTCTCGCCAATGTTGGGTACGGAGTGCCGCAGGGCAGTGTCCTGGGCCCTACTTTGTTCCTGCTTTATGTCAATGGTCTCTGCTCATTAAACCTCAATAATGCACAGATCTTTGCGTATGCCGATGATACGGCTGTCATCTTCTACGGAAAGTCCTGGGAAGAAGTCTACAGAGCCGCAGAGTGTGGGATGATGACTATTTCTAATTGGCTACAGTACAACTTGTTGACACTTAACGTTGCAAAAACAAAAATCGTTAATTTTTCGATCAACAAAAAATCATCTGCTCCAATAGAACTCTCGCTTAAGTTCCATAACTGTAGCTACTACCCGGGATGTACCTGCAACTGTCCCACATTTGATCAGATCGAATGCATCAAGTATCTTGGCATTAATATTGATAAACACTTGACTTGGAATAGGCATATTGACTCCCTGAACACACGTGTGAGAAAGCTCCTATACATATTCAAGAAACTGAGAACAATAGCAGATCACCACACTCTGAAAACAACCTACTACGCACTGTGTCAGGCAATCCTAGGGTATTGTGTAGTAGCTTGGGGGTCTGCGGGCAAAAGTATCCTTATTACTGCTGAGCGAGCGCAAAGAGCCATCCTAAAAACATCTTTTAATAGGAGGCTACGCTACGCTACAGATGCACTGTACCGAGACACTGGTATGCTAACAGTTCGACAGCTGTATATCAGGGCAGTCATACTTAGGTTCCATTCCACCGCACCAACCACCATGGTACAAGATAATCGTTCACGTAGAGTACCTAAGTGGGAAAAAACGTTTTGCCATCGGGTGTTTGGACATAAAGCGTTCTCTTACATGGGGCCACACTTATACAGCAAAGCTAATAAATGTCTGAATTTGATTTCCACTTCCAAGTTCTCATGCAAAAAACTTGTAACGGAATGGCTTCAAGGCTTAAACTATCATGAAACTGAACATGTCATATCAATCTATTAGTAAATTCAAACCACCTATTTATACATATACCCTCAGAAACTCATAACCCATGCATACACACACACAACCTCTAACCATCAGTTGCACTATTTTCTCATCAACTTATACTCACACACTTACACACACACTCACTCACCCTAATACACACACACACACATACATACACACATTCCCACAATCTCTCATGATGCCATAAGCGCTGTCAACTTCTGTAATATATTTTTGTTTTATTTTTTTTATTATATTTTAATTACTTTTTTGGTTACAAATGTCCAAATCTAATATTGTATAATATTTCTTAGACGAAAGAGACTGAACCCCACGACACAGGGTATCCTAGTGTGGGGTGCAGTGTCATATAAATGATGGATGTTTTCTTCTTATGAACAATAAAAATTATTATTATTATTATTATTATTATTTGGTTGAGTTACGCGATTGGTATCAGAACAGGCACTGATTCGGCAATAGGGATGTTTCCTGAGGAGTAAAAATATGATCCTATTCAGTCCGTCAGTTAGATTATCGAAAAATATTGGACACGTATTTTTTGCTTTATAAAATCTCTAAAAATTGACGAAGATAAAAAGCTTCAAAGATCATGAGTTGAGAGAGAGTGGGGGCTTGTGGCATCACGGCGCGGCGGTGTGGTAAAAATTATCGCACGAAGTGACGTCACACGAGTTTTCAACGCTAGTGCGTATTTTTTCACGTAATCAAAAAACGAAGACGATATAGTTATCGTCTTCGTTATTTGATTACGTGAAAAAATAAAAAAATACGTGTACAATATTTTTGGGGAGTCTATCTTACGGACTAATTAGATTTGTTTAGGCAACTACCCTATTATTTAGGTACATAATATGACGCAGGTTTTTCATAAAATTAGGTTTTTGATCAAAAACCTTGGTTTCCTGGAAAGCGCGACGCGCCCTTTCCAGGAAACCAAGAGACTAAATTATATTTTACGAGATTATTTTTCGCATAATGAACGCGGGTTGCCCGTCTGAGTTGTGTTTTGTGACTGGAGAAGCGGGGAAAGGGCAGGGAAAGGTTTTTGACAAAAAATCTGGATTGTTTGGAGTCTAGAGGTTTATTATGAAATTGAATTTAAAATCTTCCGGCTTTTAATCAAAAACCTAATTCTATGAATAACCTGCGACATATGTATATATTGGCACATATAGTACCGAACAGTATCATTGCAATCTGTTTTATATTTAACAATTAGGGAAATTTCAAGACTAAAAATAAGAAAAATATTACATTTACGATTTTAAGGTATTCGTCACAAGTTTACCTGCCCGAAATTCGACAATGACCCAAATATAATTAGTTATCACTTTTACAAGGTAATTTATTGCTTCAAAATTGATAAAATTCCTTTTTTTCATTAATTAACACGAGACCGTATATTTAAGTATAGACGATACATACAACTTTACTTTCATTACCGTTTTGTATAAAAGACTCAAAATAAGTAAAAGTAACTAGTCGTGAAATTGTGATTATGAAAACAACATGAAACTGACGTTTGGTGAGTGACTACTTTAAATATTTATTTCTCCTCATCCGATGTGAGGATATTGTTGGATTTTTTTAAATTGATTTTTTTTCTAATTTCGCAAACAAAAGAATCAAAACTAATTCACTCATATTAGGGCCAGGTGACTGAGACGTGCTCGGCCGTGGTCTGACACGTTCTAGGAACGTACGTAGTAACATTTATTTCAGACTAGGTCCATATGTTCGTAACAATATACTTAATAAATATAAATAAAAAATAAAAATTACACTACACTACCATATGAAGCTGCACCCACCTTTGCAGCATGGGAGAATCCCACCTATCTACAAAAACACCTACACTGTTGGTGCTACCACGAATGCGAGTGAGTAGGGAGGCGCATCTTTGTCTAATCATAGCGGCAAAGCCATCAACCCGCGCCTCAGCAAACATTCCTGACGCACTGCATCGCCACGGCAGTCTCAACAGTACCCTGAGCGCATTGTTGTATTGGACTTATATTCACAAGTTTATATAATTAGGGATGTTCCCAGAGTAAAAAAAAATATGAATCTTATTAGTCCGTCAATTAGTTTATCAAAAAATATTGGACACGTATTTTTTTATTTAGCAAATATATCAAAAACTAGCTGCTACCCGCGACTTCGTCCCCGTGGAATCCCCGATTTTAAAACATTCTTTATCGCTGCTCCGCTCCTATCGGCTTAAGCGTGATGATATATAGCCTAAAGCCTTCCTCGGTAAATGGTCTATTCAACTCAAAAATAATTTTTCAATTCGAACCAGTAGTTCCTGAGATTAGCGCGTTCAAACAAACAAACTCTTCAGCTTTATAATATTAGTATAGATTACGAAGATAAAAAGCATCAAAGATCTGGAGTGGGGGCTTGTGACGTTACATCGTGGTTAAAATTGTAGCACGTAGTGACGTCACACGAGTATTCAACGCACTGTATCGTCTTTGTTTTTTGTTTACGTGAAAAAAGAAAAAATACGTGTCAAATATTTTTTAGAAATCTATCTGAAGGACTAATTAGATTTTTTTTAAACTACCCTATTGTACGCTCCTGATCCCGGTCACGGCTTGTGCATGTGTGAAACACCCTTATATTTATTCTCTCACAAAAGATTCATGATGTTAATGATATTACATAGTACTATGGCAGATATCAAACCCACAAATAAAATTGCAGTCAAGACTACAGCTTTGTATGTTTCTCTCCCAGTATTGTCTCTGTTCCTGATGCTGGCGGGCGCAATGATGAGCAGTGCTCAAAACGCGTGCCAGTGTCAGCGTAACTATGACCCTGTTTGCGGCACAAATGGAGTAACATACGGCAACAAATGCGCGTAAGTGCTATCAATTTTAATATTCCTTTCGTAACTAAGGCACCCTCAAACAGTTTTTGTGTTGCTAGAAACATGGAATGTTTAGACTCTAGGGGTAGAGCAGACAAGACTACGTGGAGTCGGTTTTGCAGCGATTCGTTTCTGTCACTAACTTTTGTAGCACAAAATGTTTAAATTTTAATTTAAGATTAGGTGCAAATGCTATTTTATAGAAATGGCTAAATAAATTTATTCCAAATGAAATTTTACCATCTTCATAGTATGTCAAGTGATATTATACAAAATAATCATTGTTGCTCCAAGTAGACATTAATATGCTAAACGAAATTATGCGGTCTTTTAACTATGCCAAAGATAATAATCAAATAAAATTCGGGCATATAAACATTCGGCCACACAATAACTATACTTAATTACTTTTATGCCTTATAAATATTCGTTTAAAGACGAGTGTGTTATGCCAAGTAAATTTTGGAGCATCAAGATTCTACCAGATAGAGGGAACCCAATGGTTACATGTCTAAAAAAAAATCTGTAAAAACGACACTGGTAACCACCACCACTTGTGTCGATAATATGCTTAAAGGCCACACATGTCATATCCGGCCCGTGCCCGGGACGTGACTTTGCCTTAGTCCGGTACGACGTGGTCCGACGCGTCCCGGGCACAGTTTTTAAATTCAAACTCTTAAAAATAGAATTAATTAAGAACACGTAAGTTGATTGGCGGAGAATGTCGATGCCCCTAGGCTTTCTCTGCCAATCAGAATTTGGGATTCTTCCACTAGAATTTGAATTTAGAATCTGCTAACAATAGTTAAAATAAGCACATGTTTAAAAAGTTTGTAAGTATGAAATTGAATATTTTTACAGGCCTTTTTGTAAATTATCTGTTTTGTTTACAGAGCTAGGTGTAAAAACGTGGCTATAAGACGAGCTGGGGAGTGTTAGCTACAATTCAGTGAACACATCACGATTTTAAGACGACAATTTTTAACAAGTTTGCGTTTGATTTTATATACAAAACAGATCATGAATGTACCAAATTTGTATTTTTAGTGGTTATAGTACAAAATTTAAGTACTTACATTAATTTTATTTTTAACTAGCTGCTGCCCGCGACTTCGTCCCCGTGGAATCCCCGATTTTAAAACATTCTTTATCGCTGCTCCGCTCCTATTGGCTTAAGCGTGATGATATATAGCCTAAAGCCTTCCTCGATAAATGGTCTATTCAACGCAAAAAGAATTTTTCAATTCAAACCAGTAGTTCCTGAGATTAGCGCGTTCAAACAAACAAACAAACAAACGAGGTATTCCTCGTAGCGCTCCCGTTTTGAAACGCTCTCATCTAAGCGCTCCCGTTTTGTTCCTCCAAGTGCTCCCAAAAGGAGCGCTTCGAGGAACGATTAAAAATATTAAAATTTATTTCCTCGAAGCGCTCCCACGTTTAAAAATAGGGAAAAGCATGAAGTAATGAATTATATCGATAATTTTTAAAAACTCATGTGTGCATCATCGACATCGAAGTTGCTTAACCAAATTACGAAATTGAGAGAATAATACCTTTTTGCTTTCGGCACTCTTATGTGTATACAAGGACCAATGTTATTGTGTAGGTATTCAAAGAGGATGTTATAGATAAAACGCATAGATATACTTAATATTATAAATTATATACGTATAATAATCACATTGCAGTAGACCTACATAATAATTACATTAGTATTTTGTGTGTACCACTGGCGACGGGGTGTGGACGAACGGGAATAACCCCTGGCGACTAGCTCCACGCCACGGTACTGTGACGTCATACGCATTAGCGAGTCTGCCAGCGCGACTGAATATTTTTCGAAACTTTAAATGCTAATAAAATAAAAACTACTGGGTATTTTTGAGAGAAACAAAAAGTTGTTAACTTGTATCCATACAGGCTATATTATGACAAACTTTCAGGCGATTTGGCAAAGTAACATTATCCATTACAAATAGGATATAAAAACATATTCCAAGTTACAATCACATTAAAACAACATTAATACTAAGAGTAGTATAAGTATGTATATTATAAAAATCTTTAAAATTAAAAATCACAGATCGTTTCATAATCTTATTTATTACTGACTAATTAATAAGTGTTCATTGGAGTTGCACAATTTGATCCCACCAAGTCCGTTCCATCATTGGACCACAAGACGCACGGCAATGCGCCACCGTTACATGGTCGACATCCCACCCATACGTACAAAGCGTTTTGGGAACACATTCATTATGCGTACAGCTAAGGAGTGGAATTCCCTGCCTGTAATTAATCATTACTAACAGGTGCAAAAATACTTATTAAAATCTTAACATCTCTAGGCAATGTCTCTATTACATTGTTTCGTTCTTGGGCATGTTTTTGATTTTCGGAAATGTTCATTTTTAATCTTATTTTAGCAAAATTGTTACAATAGTTTTGTAAGTATCTTAGCAGTTTGGCTAAATTTACACCTTGCTTTTGATTGATTTTTTTATTAATGTCTGAATAATGTGATTCCACGAAATTATTTCTTTTATTCTTTTCACCGTAACATGTAAATTTGTTTTTCCAAAATCGGTGTTCTAACCATTGGGAAACCATATAATCATTGAATTTTGTGATATTTTTGTCCTGTGGAGACTGACTCATTATATAAAGAAATGCATCATCTAAATCTGAGGCAGGTAAATGAGGTAATACAGTACACAAAGCAACATGCTTCCTAAAAATACTATTTTTGAATAGACCTAGGTCTCGAGATTTTCTTTTAAGCGCTTGTTTGTAGTGAAAAATACACCCACTTGCAACTGCATTTGGAAACTCTGCTAAAAAACCGCTGATTACGGCTTCCTCAAAGTCGCTTTTAAAAAAATCAACCTGCATATTTGGTACTGTTATTTTCAACAACAGAAATAATAATTTATATGTTGACTTCTTTTTATTATAACAATGTGTTCTACTTATTATCGATAATTTCAGTTAGTATAGTCCCATCTCTATCCGAAAGTTAATCATGGGAGCGCTTTGAGGAAATAAATTTTAATATTTTTAATCGTTCCTCGAAGCGCTCTTTTTGGGAGCGCTTGGAGGAACAAAACGGGAGCGCTTAGATGGGAGCGTTTCAAAACGGGAGCGCTACGAGGAATACCTCAAACAAACTCTTCAGCTTTATGATATTAGTATAGATTCAAAGGAATAAACTGTACACAGAACAATCATACCCAATTATTAACCAACTTCCAAAAAATGTGTGTGCTACATCATAACTTTTTACTGGTTGTACCGATTTTGACGATTATTTTTATATTCGAAAGCTGGTGTTTGTCATGACGTGGTCACATTTAAATTTGAAATTTAAAAATACTTTTTTTTTTTGTGTATATGTTGGTTGTATTTTTTTTTTATTTAGTACCAGCGACTTCGTCCGCGTGGAATAGTTACTTTACCCCCGATTTTGAAACTCTCAGCCCGATCGGTTTAAAATTGACAAAAGATAGACATGCTGTTTCGGGATAATTTATAAATAATTTTATGTAGAACATTTCCGTAATACATGATTTCTATGTAACTTTAACCATTAAGGCTACACACGCGACGGAAGCTTAAAAAAAGGAGTAACTTCTTCCGTTTTCCCAACATTTTCCTTCACTGCTCTGCTCCTATTGATTGTAGCGTGATGAAAAGTATACTATAACCTGCCCAGGAGTATGAAGAATAATTGCACCAAGTTTCGTTAAAATCGGGCGAGTAGTTTTTGTTTCTATAAAGAACATACAGACAGACAGACAGACAGACAGACAAAAATTTTACTGATTGCATTTTTGGCACCAGTATCGATCACTAATCACCCCCTGATAGTTATTTTGAAAATATATTCCTTGTACAGAATTGACCTCTCTACAGATTTATTATAAGTATAGATAGATTTACATAAAGTGAACGAATATTTGGTGAAAATAAACTCCTATTCGTTTAATTTTAGTTATGTTTCTAATCTTCAAAAACAGTAGACATATGTACATATGTATATGTAAGTAGGTGCTATATTATCTGGCTGTAACTGTTCTTATCTATCAACGCTGTTATGTATAAAAAATAGCAGTTGTAGGGACTGCTGAT
Organism: Hecatera dysodea; assembly: GCA_905332915.2. Lineage (NCBI taxonomy): Eukaryota > Metazoa > Arthropoda > Insecta > Lepidoptera > Noctuidae > Hecatera > Hecatera dysodea. Next base: position 18,064,598 of record HG995307.1, read on the forward strand.
AGAAGTGAAAACTTAGAACTTTTAGTATTAAAATTTGAAAAAAAAATACGATCGTATTCATATCAAACCTTTGAAATGTTACGTTAATTTGTGAAGTTCTCAGATAAACTATCAGTAGTAATAATTTAATATTTTATATACTAATATTATAAAGATGTAACGTTTGTGAGTTTGTGACGTTGTACCGGGTAATTTCTGGATCTACTGAACCGTTTTCAAAATTATTTTACCAATAGAAAGCTACGTTATTGTGGAGTATCATAGGCTTAAGGCTCAATTTATCCGCTTATTGCCACGGGAACGGGAATAACGCGGATGAAACCGCGGGGCGCCTAGTACAAAATATAATTAAAACTAGTGGCAGCACGCAGCTATGTCCGCGTGTAAAAAGTACTTCCAAGTTATTCAGATTTTGTAATTACCTATAACTTTAAAGTTCCATCATAATCCATTGAGAAGGTATTTTGTAATAGATCAACAAACATCCATCCACCCTTTTTTTTTTTCATGGGGTACTGTATTAAATGTTACAACAAAATACCTTGTGATATATTAGAATTAAATAAAAGGAAATTTAAAACCTATGTTAAAAGTACACTTTGTAAGCAAGCATACTACAAACTAGATGATTATACCTATTCAAGATAAGAATGCTTGGAAACATGCTGGTCCTGCTCCATAGGACAATATTGGGTGTAGTAGACAAAGCTAAACTTGTTGGTCGGTATGTATTGATTTATTCAGTAGGTATGTATACAGGTTTAGCCACTGATATTTAATACTTAATTTAACACACATTGATCCATTATTGTTAATTATATAAATAAATGGCTGCAAAATTTGTAAATATGTGAGCACTATGCCCCTTGATAGCAAATTTAATAATTTTACCCCTTTTTTTTTTTTTTTTTTTTTTTTTTTTTTTTTTTTTTTTTTTTTTTTGGATGGGAAATCATCAAATGACCCCTCCCGCCCTGGGTGGAGCGGTAGGGAGTGTCAGACTTTTACTGACTAAAACCCACCCGTGCTCCTCCATGTGCCCTTTGCGTTCCAGGGCCGCGGCAACTCTCTCGAACAAATTCCGCAACCCTAGCAGGCACCGACCCTATGGGGCCCCGTCTCTGGTGCTGACGGCTCCTTGAGGCGTGCGTGAAGCACAACGCGTCGTCGAGTCAGCCTGGTATCGGACGGCGAGCCACCCACGCTCACCGTCCACAGGCATCAGCCACTGCGCAGCAGCACAGCGGCCGACTTGTCTCTGGAGGAGGCCGAAATGGGACCATTACTGGCACTCCATTTCAGCCCCCTCCCGAGTACCGGGAGTCGCAGCACCCACAGCAGAAGCGGCAGAAGCGGCGACGGAAGCCGCGGCGGCGGCAGAGGCGGCGGCGGCGGCGGACTTCTTGCCCTTGGTCGGGGCGGATGGCGCGCAGGCCCTTCCCCCAGCCCAGTGCTCGGCCGGCTTGCCAACAGCCGCACATGCACTGCAGTGCGGCGTGGCCTCGCAAGAGCCGGCCCGATGACCGGGCTGACCACAGCGGAAACAAAGTCCGCTGCGGTCCACCTCCGAGGGGCACGTAGCTCCCGTGTGGTTGCCCACATGGCAGCGGTAGCACCTCAGAGGTCTGGGTTCCAGCAGTTTTACCCGCGCAGAAACCCACCCCACCAAGAGCCTTCGACCCTCCGACACTGTTCTGGCCGCCGTCACGGGGCAGCTCACCACAAGGGTTTGCATGCCCGTGTTGTCAGGCCGGAGGGTGCCCGCCTTGACGAGCTCGGCAGAGCACCCCCCAGTCCTGGCGACGGCGGCCACAACCTCCTCCTCCGTCACGGAGTCGTCCAGGCCCACTATGCGCATGTCAATGCACTTAGTCGGCCTGGACACTCGAACCTCGTCCGCGGGGAGGACCTCTTTCAGCCTTTCGGCCAGGGCGTCCGCGAACGGGCCACTCTCCGCTCCGGCGAGCTCGAGCTTCCGGGCACCGGTCAGGGTTCTCCTGATCTCGAGGCCCCCAGTGATGCCCAGCTCCCGGAGGTTCACCGCCTCCTTCGCCCGCTTCATCAGGGCGAGGTACGTCACACCCCTCTGTTCCGCTTCCGGCTGCAGTGTTAAAACCACAGCCGCGGACTTCGGGGCGCGAAGCCTCGCCGCGATGGCGTTGGCCTTCCGCCGCTGCCTCTTGGCCTTGCTCCTGGCCGCCTTTTTGGCCTGCCGCTTTTCTCCAGCAACCTGCCACCCGGCCCCGGTCGCAGGAGGGTCCGAGGTTGGGGGTGGGGGCGGCTGCGGCGCCACTGACGCAGCAGCTTTAGCCGCTCCCCCTCCAGCCTTCCTCCTTCCCCTCTTCGCCGGGGCCGACTTGGTCGTCGCCGGCGTCGCAGGCGCCGGCGCCACAGGCGCTGGCGTGGCTCCCGCCTTGGCCTTCGCCTGGCCGGACGTTCCCGGGCCAGCAGCCACCGCGGCTGCGTACGAAGCCGCCTTCTGCTGTCCCGGGGGCCTCTGTGCCGCCGCCAATGGGGGACGCCGGATCATGTCCTCCAAGACGGACACCTGCCTCCGGAAGGGAGCCAGCTCCTGCCGCACCAGGCTCCGCACCTGGCTCAGCACTTGGCTCCCCTCCAGCGCCGCCGGACTCGGCCCCCCCTGCGGCTCCTCCGAGGCCGCTCTGGCCATGCCAGCCAGGTCCCTCCGGAGCGACTCATTCTCCGCTATGAGTCGCTCCGTTACGGCCGCGAGGCGGGCGACCTCCGCCCGCAGCTCTGTCGCCTCTCCGGACCCGCCGACGTTGGCCGCCGCCGCCGCCATAATGGAGGCTTTGGCCGCGCTGATGGCCTCCCGCTTCGAGGACTGATTCCTCTTAAAGGCCACAGCGCGGATCGCGGCCTCCACAACCTCCTCCAGCTTGGCCCTCTTCTCCTCGGCAGTGGGAGGTACCTCTCCAGGGGACTCCAAGTCGTCGGAGTCGAGAGGAGGCGGACGAGTAGAGAGAGCCCTGCGACCGCTCCCTCCTGGGCGACGCCCCTCCCCCGCCAACCTCTCGGCCCGACGCTCCACCTCCCGGGTAGAGGGAGCCAGCCCCCTCCCCGCCTCACAGCCCCTGCCCCGCCTGGCGGTGGGGATCTTGCGGGCGGAGGCAAACTCGCCCTCGGAGGACGACCCGCTGTCATCCTCCCGTCTGGGCCGCTTGCGGAAGAGCTTGACGCCCTCCACAGCAGCCCCCCCTCCTCTGTCTCCAGAGCCCGCCGAGCTTACCGTTACTAGGTCTAGCGCGGAGCCGGAATCCGACTCCGCACCACCCCGGCGCTCAGGCGAACCCTCCTCTACACAACCGTACGCCATCAGCTCCTTAAAGGAAGCGGACTCGGATGACGACGATTGGGAGCCTCCTCGGCTCAAGTTGCCACTGGCAATTGGAAGGCGTTTGGTGCCCACCCCAGAGTACGGAGGGCAGCCCGCCGAAGCGGGGTGGGATTCCCCGACCGCTGAGCGGTCGGGACCCACCTGGGGACTCATTTTACAAATGCCTTGATCCATGGGTTTTTTCCTTTGAAGGGTGCGGTCCCTGTTTTCTCCGCCCCTTCTCAGGGCCCCCTCTCCTCGCCTCACCTCTCCACCTGCTCGCTGCTCCCACAGTCACGTCTGATGATCAGACGCGTACCAGAGAGCAGCGAGCAAGCGTGTGTCTCTCTTGGTCTGATCCCTCACTTGCGACCTTCCGGCATGAGTGGCTCTACCGGGAAAGCTCGCAAGATCATTGGGACGCTCAAGCCCCACCACGACGACAACGTGGAGACACATTCGGTGGGGATTAATTTTACCCCTGCTGTTATTACTTTTTGTACCTATTAGTACTTAGTGTTGTTTGGGTGCATCGTCCTCACGTATAATCAATGAATTAATGTATTCAACATATTGTAAAACTTATATTTGAAAAGAGTAACTATGGAGTTTCTTAACCGTTCTTCTCCATAAGAATCTACTTTTTGCGAATGGACTAATAGAGTCACTATAATATTTTTATTTTCAAAATGTTTTGACGTTCAAAAGTGCCTTTTAATGGTCTAGTTGAAATAAATGAATTGACTTTGACTTTATCTAATTGATGAATTCCAATTTAAAACACCAAAAGTTTCAAAAAAATAGGCGCTTAGGTATTACTAAGTCCAAATTCTTCTACATTTCAAAATCCTTGACCAGTAAATACAGCCGGATTATAATTACACACATTTTTTTATGAAATGGTATGTTGAAATGAAACAGTAAAAGAATGCATGAAGCATAACTCTGTGATGAAATACCGCTATAATTAAACCTTTTTGTTATTTAAGCGTAAAAGTATTTAATATGTGAAACACGACGGGTCATAATTCATAACGTAATTGTATATTTTTTCTATATGTTGAGGGGAAACTCCAACCTTGATAATATTTTCTGGGGTCATAAATGCAAAATTAGACTATTATGTTCTAAAAAAACAATAAATGCAAAAATGAGAGTATTTTTGCATGTAAGGACATCACGCTACGACCAATAGGAGCGGAGCATCAATGAATAAGCATTAGCATAAGCATAATCAGCCTTTTAATGTTCCCACTGCTGGGACACAGGCCGCCTCTCTAGGAGAGGGAATGAGCCGTAATCCACCACGCGGGCCCAGTGCGGGTTGGTGAATGTCACATGTCTTCGAATTTTTGGTTCTAGGACATGCCGGTTTCCTCGCGATGTTTTCCTTCACCGTTTTGAGAGCAGTGGTGATGAAATTAATTGCACAAAGTAATGCGCCTGGCTGGGTTTGAACCCGCGATATACAATAGGGTATTTTACTGTAAAAATCTAATTAGTCCGTCTGATAGATTTACAAAAAATATTGGACACGTATTTTTTCTTTTTTCACGTAAACAAAATGAAGACGATACAGTGCGTTGAAAACTCACGTGACGTCACGTCGCTGGTATAAATTGTAGCAACGTAGTGACGTCACGTGAGTTTTCAACGCACTGTATCGTCTTCATTTTCATATGAAATCAATGAATAATTTTGCAAAAAGCTTTTTTTCTCTGTCTCATGTGACGCAGAAGAAGTTGCATGGGTCAGCCAGTTTTATAATACATTATGATTTATCCAAAAGGAAACAGACCATATTTTGCGAATAGGCTCGGGGATTCCTACGCTGTTTTCCTGTATTTGTTTCTCCTAGGTAAAACCTAAGATGAAACTCGTCGTCACCGCCTTAATAACCAACCACGTTCAACTATTAGGTATATAACGTTGCTTGTATTCTGTCCAATCAGCGCTAATTAAATTGTGACAGATGACGGAATTAACCAATGAGATGTGAGGCAGTGCGTGATCCCTGCGTGGCATGTCGTGTTTAGTTCGTTGACTTGATGTTGGTCATATACGTATATATTGGACGATTGTTGGCCCAACAGTTTGAATGCTGCGACGGTAACAATATGTTGGTTCCCTAATCAGGTAATAGTACTTTTTTTGTTTCAAATTATACTGACCTTATTTATTTACGAGTCTATTGCGACTAATACGTGTTGCCAGTGATGACTTACAGACTTGAAACGTGGTCGCTAACAATGGGAATCTTCAGAAGGTTTTAAGTCACCCAAAGAGCAATGGACAGGGCAATGCTCGGAGTTTCCTTATGTGATCGAATCAGGAATTATGATATCCGCAAGGAAACCAAGGTTACCAACATAGTCCGAAGGATCGCTGAACTAGAGTGGCAGTGGGCAGGGCACATGGCTCGCAGAACATATTGTTAATGGAGCCGAAACGATCTAAAGTGGCGACTGCGTACCGGAAGACGCAGTGTTGAAAGGTGTCCCACAAGGTGTCCCAATGAGCTGGTGAGGGTCGCTGGTAGCCAATGGATGCGAGATGCACAGGGTAGTGGGCGTATTTCGGCTGACGATGATGATGACCTATTTTAAAAAACTAATTTGCTGACGGAGCCAGAAGATTTATGTAACACTAGCTGCGCCCCGCGGTTTCACTCGCATAACTTTCGATCCAGAGGGAATATCGGGATAAACATTATCATATATGTTAATCCTGGTTATAAACCATCTGTGTGCCAAATTTCATTCAAATCCTTTCAGGAGTTTTTGCGTGTAAGAGTAACAAACATCCATCCATACTTACAAACTTTCGCGTTTATAATGTTAGTAGGATAAGTAGTGCAAAATGAGGAAAGGAACATGTACCTACCTAAAATGTTACTAAGTTCATTATTTAAAAATGTACAGTCATCATCTGCCTAGCCTTTTTCCAAATATATTGGGGTCGGGTTTCAGTCAAACCGGATTCAGCTGAACACCAGTTTTTTAATTGGAAATTTACAGTGAATTAATGTTTTTTTTAAGTATTCACTGATAGATTCAGGATAGTTCATATAAGCATACCTAAGCATAGTGATGTTATTCGTGCTCGTGGTGATCGAGGACGTGAGGTACAATAAAATTATATTTGTCCATTGCAAACTGTTGTAAAGCTAATTAATTGGTCATGAATATATGTATTGCATAAGCATAATCAGCCTTTTAACGTTCCCACTGCTGGGACACAGGCCTCCTCTCTAGGAGAGGGAATGGGCCGTTACCAACCACGACAGTGCGGGTTGGTGAATGTCACATGTCTTCGAATTTTTGGTTCTAGGACATGCCTCACGATGTTTTCCTTCGCCGTTTGGAGAGCAGTGGTGATGATTATAAACTACACAAAGTAATGCGTCTGGCTGGGTTTGAACCCGCGACCTACAATTCGTAAGTCGGGGCCGTTACCACTTGGCCACCACTGCTCTACCTGATTGTTGACAATCTTGCTGAATGGAAAACGATGATTTAGTCCACAATGGAGCACACTTGTCTAGAAGCATCCTGGTTGTAGTTACCAGGAAACACAGAAGGCGAGGAATTCCCCAATGAGCCAGCGCTTACAGCCAACGAGCTGAGCACAGTTCTGCCTACCCCTTATGAGGCCAAAATGTGACATGTTCAAAACTCGATTACGGGAAATCAGTATTTCAGAACACGTACTAAATTGGCTTCAAGAAAATAAAGTATGACTTTGATTGGTAGCATTTGTTATTCCATTAAAAAAATCCGCACGTACTGCATGAGTATATTAAAATTACTTTGCAAGTACATTTATAGGAATTAACATAAATGTAACAACAATTCTGTGGAAGGGAGGCAGAGTTTTGCATAGTCCTATATAGTAAGCAAGCATATTATTATTAGGGCCTTTTTGGTCTCGCACTAATAAAATGTATGCTGTTATATAGATTTTATTAATTATTTTTTATGATGTTCGCATTTTGTGTTCCGTAGCTAAATGGCAAAAAACGGAACCCTTATGGATTCGTCATGTTTGTGTGTCCGTCTGTCCGTCCGTATGTCACAGCCATTTTACATAATTCCGATGGGTCGGCAATCCGATACGACAGGACAGGGGTCAGGGGCGGTTGGCAAAGATGTTGAGGGATTGACTGCTGCGCTGCTTGTTGCCTATAGATCGTTGTACCGGATCTAACTGTTAGTGTATGTAGTTTATCTATACTAATATTATAAAGCTGAAGAGTTTGTTTGTTTGTTTATTTGTTTGAACGCGCTAATCTCAGGAACTACTGGTTCGAATTGAAAAGTTCTTTTTGGATTGAATAGACCTTTTATCGAGGAAGGCTTCAGGCTATATATCATCACGCTTAAGCCAATAGGAGCGGAGCAGCGATAAAGAATGTTTTAAAATCGGGGATTCCACGGGGACGAAGTCGCGGGCAGCAGCTAGTATTTTATAAACGCACCCACGCTACTCCTAGTGACATTTCTAGTGTGGGCTAACGTTTGTATTTTAAACTAAAAGAAAGAAAGAAGAAGAAAGAGGAAAGAGATCAGACCCAGGACCGAAGGCTTCACGTACTCTCTGGGACGCGAAGGTGTTATACGACCAAAATTCAAACTCACGGCTGTCAAGTCGAGAAATTTGTAATACCAAATAGGTTCAAAACCCAATAGCATTTTTTTACCCAACCTGGGACCTGAATTAAGGACCTCACGCTCAGCAGTCACGCTTGTGATCGAGAGACCAACGGGTCAGACAAAAATATTAATCAGTCCGTGTTATAACTTCTTGATTGAATATTGGAAAAACCTGGCTTCAAAACAAGTCCTTGTCTTTTATTTTATTAAGCTGTTGCATAGCTTCTATCGCGGGCCTTGAGCGTGGCAACCGAATCCAGAAATTCCGTAACGAAAATAACCTAACACCGCTACGTCATTCGATTAGGCCCCGCCTTTTTAAAATGGTCGCTTCGTTACTGAGCTATTATGTCGCCGTCACCGAGCCGACCCGAACGTCTGCGTTCGGAAACAATCGGTGGGACAAAGTTAAGTGAAACGTATGTGATTTAAATCAGTACAGTAACCCAGGTGAACGAATCGAGACCATATCACAATGACGCAGAGTACTAAATATATAATTGCATAAGTTGATAAAAAAATGCTATGCAATAGCTTTACCGCGGCAGTCCCCGAGTGCCACATGTATTATTTTTTCTTAAGAAAACTTACAGCTAGTTTACAGTAAGTTAGTGAAAGAAGACCAATTAAAAGTTTTCACTAACAATATTAGGCTAGCACAAGAAACTCACTCAGCCTAGTTTGAATAAATGACTTTTGAAACAGTCAACATACATCACATGAACAATTGAATGTTTAAGAATAATAAAATAAAATAAATTGTTGTTTTTAATCCCTATGTATAACTTTGTCACCAGACAATTTTAAAACGCGTAAGATTATAGGTAATATATCTTGACAAATTGTAAACCGAATATTTGATATACTTTTTTGTAATTTGATTTGGAATACATTTTTACGCGTCGGAATACTTTGAAGGAGTCTGCATGATGTTTTTCATTAAACAAAGATTAGTATAGTTACAATTAATATAAGCTTGTATCTATTCGAATTTTGACTAGTTTGTGACATATATCGTCGCTGAGAAGATATCTCGTACTTAATAAGGGTTCAAATGTATGTTGCAACATACATTTGAACGCTTTGAAAGTACGAGAATTGGCATCTGTTATGTTCAACGAGCAAAAAGATCGCATTTCACTATCTTCCTACTCTTTTGATCAAGAAACAGGAAAATGAATTCTTATTATAGAAAAGACAAATAACATAATTACAACTTTTTCGGAAACGGGAAAGTATCAGAACAGATTTTCCTCGTAGTGGAGGTAACTATAATTATATTATTACTGGATTGTATTACATTATCACCCAGTTTTTGGAATGCTCATTTTAACAAAAATAAAGTAATAGAAAAAGAAATTGCAACCTCATAATCCATTCTTTTATTTGATATTATGTTATATTTGGAATTTCAAAAGTAACCCTAAATAGTATTCAGTACACCCAAAATTTCATGTGTTTCGAATTTCAAAAGATTCGGAGAAAATAAGCTGTGAAAGACAGACACACGAGATTTCCTAACGGTTCCGTTTTAAAGAATATTCGGAACCTTAAAAATAAGTCTAGTTCGTACAAATCAGCAAAAAGGGAAGTCATTGATACGAAAACAAGAAAAAACAAACTTAACAAGACAAATATAACCGCGGATCATTTGACAAAAGCTATCATTAAAAAATCCGCACGTACTCAATACCTATATTAAAATTACTTTGCAAGTAAATTGACAGGAACAAGGATAGGAATCTTCACAAATATAACACCAACTGTTTTCTAGAAGCTAAGCAGAGTTGAATAGTCTCATATAGTGGGAAGCGAGCCGCCAAACAGGCTGGAATCCGGACAGTGCTCCTGAAAATTGCTAATGGAACAATCTCGGGCTCCAACCCAAAACCCCTTTGTTCAGATACCATAGTTCCCACACCATTGGGGATATGAATAGTCTTCCTAGGGTCGTACCACGAAGTGCCAATGCTATCATTATTCAGTGTGAGGGAATGGGATGGTGCTATTCGTCTTGTGTAACTCCGTTTCTCTCTGACACAGGAATCATGATGGATTTAAGATGTCATGGTAGGGCTGCTGACTGATTTCGACCATGACAGCCAATCTCGACGGGGATGAGCCATCAGGGCGGGGCCTATTATTAGCATAATCAGCCTTTTAATGTTCCCACTGCTGGGACAAATGACTCCTCTCTAGGAGAGGGAATGGGCCGTAATCCATGACGCGGGCCCAGTGCGGGTTCGACATATTATTATTAGGACCTTTTTGGCCTCACACTGATAAAATGTATGCTGTTATATAGCTTTAGTTAATTTCGTGTTGTGACAATTAATTATCTCTACAATGTTACCTTGTAGAACACGTTTGGCTTGGACATGTTGTTTGCGAACGTATCATGATTAACGTCTTGCGGCTGCCAAGTGGTACTGATTTAATTACATAGGTATAGTCCTGTACTGTACTGTAGCCCTACCATGACGTCTTAAATCCATCATGATTCCTGTGTCAGAGAGAGACGGAGTTACACAAGACGAATAGCACTATCCCTTTCCCTCACACTGAATCATGATAGCATTGGCACTTCGGAGTACGGCCACTTTAGCTGTAGTTAAAGTTGCCACCCTGAGAAGATACACTGCTATAGACTGAAAAGTAGTGAAAAGTCTACACAATTAATATAATATATCGCTCTCATAAATTATAGTAATACTTGGTTCTATAACTGGTATACTTGGTGCATCGTCCTCACATATATGAAGTATTTTTTGTATACCAAATATTGTAAAACATTTATTTGGAGAACGGACAAAGAAAAAAACGGACAAGAAACTATGGAGTTTCTTGTCCGTTCTACTCCATAAGAATCTACCTTTGCGAATGGGCGCCAGAGTCACATAATTATGATAACTTTTAATAATGACGTTTAAAAGTGCCGTTTAATGGCCTAATTGAAATAAACGTTTTGACTTTGACTTTGATCAGAAGATGATGATCAAAGTTAAAGTCAAAACGTCAATTAAGTGACTTCGACTTTGATAATTAATATAATATAGGTTATGTCCGAGGTCTGGCTCAACTTAAACTGTCAGGATTGGGGAATTTGTACACTCTAATCCCTACTATGCTTTTTACTTTCAGTTTCATGATGATTCGTTAAGTAGTTTTTGCGTGAAAGCGTAACAAACATCCACGCTTTCACATTTATAATATTATTAATAAATATAGGATAGATAGGATTTAATGTTTGTACTAATAAACGGTAAATCATTTTTGTACACAAAACAGTGATTTTATTTACTGTACACATCTCGTGTAATTCGTCCATGTACACATCTCAGTGTAAGAAATTACTGCCCACACAGTGTGTTTCATAAAGTTCGAAACATTATAATGCCCTGAAGCAATTCAAACTAATTAGACAAGCAACCATTAGCGTACAGATGTTCCGTTGTGTAATTAATTAATTAGTAAACAATGCGTGGAAATTACGGGACCTCATCAATTTGACAAGTGTTCATAATGATGAACCATGAATAAATGAATTATTGGGTTTTTTGAATTTGTAGACAATTCTTTAACACAAAATGTAATTTAGGTTTTTTTTATCTTAGTACCTCTGTTTAAATTAAGAGGTATCAGAACAACAGCGCTGTAGTATTCACAATTTTTTTTTTTTTGTAAATTTCGCAGCATAGATGACACAGGGACCTTTTTTGGCCTAGCACAGTTTAAAATTAATAATAAGCTTTTACTTTATTTTTTTGTTTTGTTTTGTGTTAGTCCTAAATAAATATTTTTTTCTTTCTTTCTTTCAGATCGCGTGAGGAAGATCGAAACCTCACGCCCCAGCCGGCGCAATAGAAGAAGAAGCCCGGGCGTCAGGAAACGTAGGGCAATTTCCGGCCACCGTAGGCGCGGACCTGCGAATGGCCAGCTATTGATGGTTCACCATCCGATAGCCACGAGGCAAGGACCTGTCAGCAAAGAAGACGGGGCCCCATAGGGTCAGTGCCTGCTAGTGTTGCGGAATTTATTCGAAAGAGTCACCGCGGCCCTGGAACGCAAATTTCACTAAAAGCTTTCACTCTAGCCTTAGACTAAAACAGCTGTAAAGTCTGGAAGAATTCGTTTCCCATCCACTAGTAACACGAAAATTTCTACACAATAGGGATGTTTCCTGAGTAAAAATTATATGATTATGTTTAGTCCGTCAGTTAGATTATACAAAAATATTGGACACGTATTTTTTCCTTTATCAAATCTATAAAAACTGACGAAGATATAAAGCATCAAAGATCAGGAGTGGGGGCTTGTGACGTCACGGCTCGGTAAAAATTGTAGCGAGTAGTGACGTCACACGAGTTTTCAACGCACTGTATCGTCTTCATTTTTTGTTTATGTGAAAAAAGGAAAAATACGTGTCCAATAAATTTTGGAAATCTATCCGACGGACTAATTATACATATTTTTTTAGTTAACTACCCTATTCTAACATAACTTGAAACATAACTTGAGCAAATTTTTTGTCCCATGTGCGTTTTGGTTATAGCCAAATTGACCAACGTTTGCTCAGTATTTACATTCCTCGACGTAAAGTTTTATTTTTTATCTAAACACCTGTTGTGTTGCAAGTACATATGAGAACACAATAGCACTGCGCGTCCTTTCAAGTCTGACGTCACGACGCGACGACAGATAACGTCTGCTGCATTATATTCTCGCATTCAACAGCTGTGCTGGCACATAATTTAACTGCAGGGAGGCATGTCATTTTGAAACCTCCGTTTCAAGATGACATGTGTTTTTTTTTACCGAAAAAGGAGGAGGTTCTGAAGTCGAATGTATTTTTTTTCGTGTGATGTCCGATTTTGATGATTCTGATATATTCGAAAGCTGGTGCTTGTCACGTGGTCCCATTTAAATTTGAGTGAACTCTGACGACTAGTATTTGAGTTATCCCTAATAATGTGTGGCTTATACTTCGTTGATGAGGTTTTCGTTCTATCATTGTCGATGTAAAATGAAACAAAAATAAAACTATATACGATGGTTTCGAAGAGTATCTTAGTATTTCGATGTGGTCGATTTCTGGTTTGGTGAAGAACCAAAATAAGAAACGGAACTCTTCAACAAATGATAGTAAATCTTCCAGGATTGCTGAAATCGCATGTTTTTTTCATTGTTTACAATTTATCACACGTAGGCTGTGATGGGTATGTATAGGTAGGTACTTACAGGCAGGTGTCACCACGAAATATAAAATAATAAACTTTTTTACAAAAAAAAAACTGACTTAAACAGAAAAACACATTTTTTTTTCTTAAAAAAAAACGTTGCCCCACACTAGGCATTTCTCCTGTGTCGTGGGCGTTTACAAACATACAATCTCACATACACAAACAGCCAGACCCGGAACAACTATATGTAGGCCATACAAATATTTGTCCCGTCTGGGAATCGAACCCACCACACGTAGCGCAGCAGCCAATCGCTCAACCACTGCGCCAACCGTGTCGTCAACTTTGGCAAAATGAGTTAGTCAAATCACGAAACCCTATTTAAAATGTATAATACTTTACGTGGTTTGCTGATATTATTATCGAATGCTATTTATAGCGGTTATTTGTGCAATATTATCCTGTTTAGTTATATTAAGATATTCATATTATCTACGTGATATTTGCTATCTATTTTGAAGACAACTGATTTGTATAAAAACAGTCATCAACAAACAAATTATTCGCTAAAACTACTCACTCAAAGATGGAGTAAAACATTTTTTGCGTATACATTTCAAAGTCTTAAACGAAAATCTTTTATAATATTGTTTTCACATTTATCCTCTCATTTTTTATTGTCTTATAATAACCAAGAGAACAGGTTTATTAGAATTAAAATAAATAATTACTAAATAAGTACCTTTTCATTCCCCGACCGTACATGCAGTATTTGCAGTTTTTTTTTTTTAATTTTATACCGATGGGTCTACAAAAAATAGAAATGAAGGAGAGAGAAGTCGGCAACTACAACCACTACTGAGAATTACCTACTGAGAATTCAAACCGACTTCTTAAATTGTCTTAGTAAAAAGTACACTCAGACAAAACTCAGTTTTTCATATAAATAAAATTGTCCAAATCCATACTCCCTTGATAACAGATAGATAAAAAAAATCGAGCTAGATCATTAATTTTCTTGATCAAAATAATCTTTATTGCAATAATTTATATTCAAGTCACAAATAAATTGCAGCGCAATCTATACCAATTTCCTTAAATGCATGACCAACATACATAAAACATTGGCGCCAACAGTTGGCGTGTCACTTAGCCAACAATATTTGGTCATTATTTGGCCAACATTGGCGCTACGAACGTGATTCGTCATCTTGGCTGTATAAAAGACACTTGGACTCAAGTTGGTCATTAGTCGTGATAAATTTGTGACTTCGAAAGGACAATATGAAACTTACTTTAGGTAAGTCCATTTAAAAATTATGTATCTACACAATTTTTCGGAATAACATCGAGAGATATCGAATATCAAACTTTGTGATGCGTAATAAAGTATTCCAAATGTTCAGTTGACAATTTATTGAAGGTTTACAATCTCTCAGGATAATTTATAATCTTATTCATTTTACAATTATCCTGTGGCATATAGAAGGTACAAACGGGTTGTTTGTAAAAGTTCAAAAAAAAAATAAAATTAGATGATCTTATATCGCTATTTGAGGGTTGCTCCCTTAGTAAAAGTTGTTCATAATAATGAGTTTACTGACCTATTTAAGCTTTGAATTTTAATTGTTACAAGCTGGTTAAAATACCTGAGATTTTCTTAAGGGGCCATTTTTTGCAAGGTGCATTTTTTAATAAAGCATGTTGGGCATTTGTTGACCTATTTAGACATACCATAGACTTCTTATAAGTTTTCTTGTAATATTATAGGCAATATGTATATTTTTATAAAATTTACAGGGTCAGTAGATTTGGAGATAAGGGTGAAATTGTCATGTTAAAATTATGAAAAAATATGCAATGCTAAAACTTTAATAAAACGTAAATGCTGACGTTCAAAAGTGCATTTTGAATGGAGGTTTTCACTATGACTTACCTAAAACCCAGCCAGGCGCATTACTTTAAGGAAAACATCGTGAGGAAACCGGCATGTCCTAGAACCAAAAATTCGAAGACATTACATTCATCAACCCGCACTGGGCCCGCGTGGTGGATTAC
The DNA here is from genome assembly GCA_905332915.2 of Hecatera dysodea. Lineage (NCBI taxonomy): Eukaryota > Metazoa > Arthropoda > Insecta > Lepidoptera > Noctuidae > Hecatera > Hecatera dysodea. Next base: position 18,079,825 of record HG995307.1, read on the forward strand.
GGCCCATTCCCTCTCCTAGAGAGGAGGCCCGAGTCCCAGCAGTGGGAACGTTCTTTGAATGTTCTCACTGCTGGGGCACAGGCTGATTATGCACTATGACTTTAAAATAACCGGTCTTCCAGTAACCCATATATATTTTTCCCCAGTAATCACTCTGTTCTTGGTGCTGATGGGCTCTATGCTGACCAGCGCCGCCGGAGGCTGCATCTGTCCCGCGGTCTTCGACCCCGTCTGCGGCAAAAATGGCGTAACCTACAGCAACTCTTGCCAGTAAGTGTTGTTATGGATAAAAAAGTAGTGGATATTCTGGAAACCTTAAAATAATACTGCAACATTGGATTTTCAACTCTTCACGCTGAGCCTAGCGATCGAAATCTAACACAGCTTTTTAATTTATTGGCCTATGCCTTATTTTTTTTAACACTATATGGGATACATTTGAGTTGAAAATCCCTAGTATTCAAAATCCACCAGAGCATTTTAATTTATTGGCCTACGCCTGTCTCTTAACCTGTTGAGGACTTTTTGATACTTGGTTCGGTTCTCTCAAACCAGTATTAAAAATCCAACAGCCCTCTTTAATATGTGTCTATTGTTAGCATACACATAAATCGACTATTAAGTTTATTTCGTGGGTGGCAACACTGTTATTATTTTTGGTATTTAATAATTTTTTCTGTATGTGGCAACCCATAGAAAGAAAGAAAGAAAAATAAAAAGAAAAATGATTATTTAGGACTCGCACAAAACAGATTAAAAAAAAAAAACAATTGAAAGCTTAATATTAGATTTAAACTGTGCGAGACCAAAAAAGGTCCCTATCTCAGCGTATGCTGCGATATTAAATCAATTGACAAATACCACAGCGCTGGTATATATATAGATAGAGCACTTTTGAAAATAAAAAGGCGCGCTGCGTTTGAATCGTTTCTATTTGACGTTGGGCTACAGACGACAAAAGAAGAACTCGAGTCACAAGTTGAGTTTGTAATACAGTATAGTCTATAATAAAAGTGATTGAACAAGTATTCCGTGTGTGCTTTCTTTCACTATATATTAGAGTCAGTTAATGTTATTAAAAATAGGCATAGTAGATATATACATACATATATAGAAGGGAAAGATCACTTAGCTGATACTACAGAATTCATCATCATCATCACTGTTTATTTTTGTAAGAAAGAAAAGATTATTCCTCCTAGAAAAGATTATTGTGAAGTAAAAGTCTCAGTCAGGCGGAAATTGCGTGGTGTTTTCTCGTCTCACATGCGACAGTGTCTCAAGACAAAAGCCTATAAACAATGCGTGTTGCCAGTGATGACTTATAGACTCGAAATGTGATCGGTCATAATGGGCCTCATCAGAAGATTTAAAGTCACCCAACAGGAAATGGAGAGGACAATGCTCGGAGTTACCGGCATCGCAGAACAGATGGCCAATGGGGCCGAACACTTCTGGAGTGGTGACCGCATATCGGAAGACACAGCATTGGAAGTCCTCCCGCAAGGTGGACCGATGACCTGGGCCCCAAGTCTGCTATTTTTATAAATTTGTCATTCCAACACGATCCCATTGTCATTTTGCTAAAAGTTCGTAATCTGCTAAATTCATAATGGTCGATCATTGGTCTGTCAATGGTCTCTCTCGTAATACTTTTTGATAACCGAGCTATTAAAAAGAATGACTGCACAATGAGGTTCTAATGGTAGGTCACTGATCAAAGGAAATGTGAAAATTTTAACAGATTACTGCATACGTCTGTCATTCATTTGTGATTATGTACGAGATTACCATTCTATGCCATTTCTTTCAATGGAGTGTCAGTGGTTGACACTCCATTGAAATTGAGTGAAAGTCATAATGACGCTTTTATGTTAGTAGATTACCAAAATCGACCATTATGAGATCAATGATAGACCAATTTGACACTATTGTAATAGCAGACTAGGGGGGGTGAGGGTCGTGGGTAGCCAATCGACGTGAGACGCACAGAATTGGTCGTTGTGGCGACACTTAGGGAGGCCTATGTCCAGCAGCGGACGTCTTTTGGCTGATATGATAATGGAATGTACCTCTTTAATATGTCACCTACACTCAATCAAGTTATAAGGTTACGTACGCCAAAACCAGTCTTACCGGGCGGCTACTCAGAATTACTTAGGTACATACCTAACTTTTATTTTAATAATTTAATTACTGGCAAAACCCAGTAACACAAATACAATCCTCGAACAGGAAATCGAATAAAGACTCGACTCAACTCGTACTTAGCGCGTTCTTTTAATCAGCTTCATTATGATAGACTGGATACCGGCCTCATCATCCTATATGTTTGTTTATACATATGTATATACGTTCAATAGTGTAAGCATCTTTATGTTACGCTGTCATCTCTACTTAGAAACTTGTTTTGAAGTTGGCAAGACGGGGTGTTAATTATTTTATATAAACTCATAGAAGTTTGAGATAGTTGCGAGTTTGATGACCAGCTCTAAAGAGCCAGGCAGATGGCGGCGCCTTGTGTACTGACGTAGTGTGAGATGCTACCCGCGTCTTTTTTTCTGGATGGGAAGTCATCAAATGACTTCTCCTGCTCTGGGTGAAGCGGAAGCGAGTGTCAGACTCTTACTGACTAAAATCTACCCGTGATCCCTCTAGTGCCCTTTGCGTTCCATGGCCGCGGTGACTCTTTCAAACAAATTCCGCAACCCTAGCAGGCACTGACCTATTGGGACCCCGTCACGCTACACCTAGGAGTAGAATCTTCAGTGTCATCATCACCTGGCTAGCTTTTTCCCAACTGTGTTTGGGTCGACTCCCAGTCAAACTGGATTCAGTTGGATACCAATATTTTATGTGGAGCAGCCGCTCCAACCCTGTCTGATCTCCACATCCCATTAGCTGGGTAACACGGTACTCCTTGGCAGTGTCAGATTTTCTGGCCAAAGAGCTCCAAATGACTGAACTAGTTTTGGATAGCCCATTTATCGAGGAAGGCTGTATAATATCACGCTACGACAAAATATGAGCGTAAAACGTTGTAAAAACGGATTTTCTTTTTTTTTCTCTTGAATGTGATGCAGACGAAGTTTCGCTGGTCAGTGAGATCATATAGAAACTGTATACACTTCTAAAAGCTACCTACTTATGAATCTTTGTCTTTTTCCCAGTATGAGCTGCGCTGGAGTGAAGCTGGGACACAAAGGGAAATGTGGCCGCGATCTTGCATAGTAGCAGACAGTGTGGCATCTCGAATCAATCTTGCATTTATCCGAACTTTTGACTGAATCTCACAATGTTATATAAAAAAAATGTTTTGAATAAAGTTATACCTGTTTAATTGTTTTTTTTTTACAAGTTTTATATGTCACTAGCATTGCCTCGCGGTTTTATCCGCGTAGTTCCCGCGGGGCGATGTTCCACAAAAAAAGTTAAAAATAAAACTTTTACAAAAAAAAAAAAGTTGTTTCATTTTACATCAAGTGTGAATGAGAACATCATCAATGTAGTCGAAGCCACGCATTATTAGGCATAACTCAAATACTAGTCATCAGATCTCAATCAAAATAATATAATATTTAAATGGGACTACATGACAAGTACCATCTTTCGAATATAAAAAGAATCATCAAAATCGGGACACCCACTACAAAGTTATGAGGTAACACACACAATAAAAACAGTCGACTTGAGAGCTTCCTCCTGTATTGGAAGTCAGTTAAAAAGAGTAACTATGGAGTTTCTTGTCCGTTCTTCTCCATAAGAATCTAATTTTTGCGAATGGACAACTAGAGTCACTATCATGTATGTTTATTTTCAAACTGTTTAACGTTCAAAAGTGCCTTTTAATGGTCTAGTAAAGTCTAGTTGAAATAAATGAACGGAGTTTTGACTTTGAATTAACCTCAGAGGGATAAACAGAAATACGAGTAACTTGACTAATGGAAGCTTGTAACAAATGCTTGCTAAACCAATTAGTAATTAGCACGGTATCGTAAGCAAGTTGTAGGCGAGGACGTTACGAGAGAGCGGTTATATCAATCGGTAAGCGCTATTTGAGGCAAACGGCAATTAATATTATTATGCTGGCAGTGCGTCTGGCTATGTCAGGATTGATAGTTGTGAAAACAAAATGGCACTTCTGTAGAGCGGGTTTATATTTATTTATTTTGGTAATTTTGTGTTTATTTATTTTGTGTTATAAGAACATCAGTGTTTTGCCAGTTTATATAAGACGTTAAAAATCAACTGCACGAAATTTAATGACTTTTTTAGAACAATAAATAAAATCAATAAATCCTTTTCAAACATATTTTATACTAGCTGCTGCCCGCGACTTCGCCCCCGTGGAATCCCCGATTTTAAAACATTATTTATCGCTGCTCCGCTCCTACTGGCTTAAGCGTGATGATATATAGCCTAAAGCCTTCCTCGATAAATGGTCTATTCAACCCAAAAAGAATTTTTCAATTCGAACCAGTAGTTCCTGAGATTAGCGCGTTCAAACAAACAAACAAACAAACTCTTCAGCTTTATAATATTAGTATAGATTTACACTATTTTCACGAGTTTCTTGCACGTTCTTCTCGTTAGAGATCTACGCTTTGAAACGTGCAAATATTGTTTCATCTCTTTGACGGACAGAACTTGATAATTCATATTTGCCTGTAAATGTTTTAATTGAAATAAATGCAAAAAAGTTTGAGTTTGAAACATGTGCGTACAGTCGAATTAATAGTCATCAACGTCCATTACATTCACAGTGTCTTAAACTCGCGCTAATGCGAGTTGATCCTTCTTTGAGTTTTCGAGTGATTCATTGCCACGAATAACCTCAGTTTACTGTGCAAGATGAAACTCAGAAAATAGGTAATGGCACAGACACAGACGGAGCTTAAGGGAGTGTCAGACTCTTACTGACTAAAACCCACCCGTGATCCTTCTAGTGTCCTTTGCGTTCCAGGGGAGCGGTGACTCTTTTGAACAAATTCCGCAACCCTAGCAGGCACTGACCCTATGGGGCCCCGTCTTCTTTACTGACAGGTCTTTGAGGCGCGCGTGGAACACGACGCGCCGTCGACCCGGGCCTGGTTGCTATCGGACGGCAAGCCACCCATAGCTCGCCGTCCACAGGCCTATGGTGGCCGGGAATCCGCTCCTTCTGTTGTGGCGGCTAGGGCGTGAGGTTCCCTCCCTCGCACGTGTTCTGCCCCCTCATTCGCTAGCATGACTGCTTTGCAAAACGAGGTGACCGCTTCCCATAACTGCTCGCTCCGGACCATGGTTTAAACCAGGACCGGACGCGAGAAGACGAGGACACGGCGTTGACTACCATGGAGACAAGAATCATATGGGTTAAAGTCTCACAAACTACCAGGAGGCAAGAATTAAGAAGAGGATTATCTCCTTTGAAGTGTGTTTGGTAAGCAGTCGGGTATACCTACCTAATACTGACTATATATGTCGATAAACGTGGACGTTTCTATCCTAATCACCATTTTCCATTATAGGATAGACTTTTACAAATGCCCGTAAAGTAATTAATGGTACAGTGATAACAAATTGTGTCCATTATCACGCGTCTGTTCCACCAATCAGTGTAAGGCTGGCCGCATACATACGGTTTCCTGATAAGGAATTCTGATTCGGAAACCTTACATACAAAGTATTCAAATACAGGCAATGGTGGCCGAGTGATAACGGCCCCGACTTACGAATCGTAGGTCGCGGGTTCAAACCCAGCCAGGCGCATTACTTTGTATAATTAATTTCATCACCACTGCTCTCAAAACGGTAAAGGAAAACATCGTGAGGAAACCGGCATGTCCTGGAACCAAAAATTCGAAGACATGCGACATACACCAACCCGCACTGGGCCCGCATGGTGGATTACGGCCCATGCCCTCTCCTAGAGAGGAGGCAGCAGTGGCAACATTAAAAGGCTGATTATGCAATAATATGCATTTAACTAGGCGCCCATGTATATTTATATTCCGAACGAAAAAAAAAAACTGAAGTTCTATTCGAAAACAAGCTGTGTGTTTGCAGCAGAACGGAAAATCAAATGTCTCTCGGTATTCCGAATCTGAATTCCTAATCAGGAAACCTGACGTATGCGCTAGGTTAAGTGTAAGATAGTCGCAACATACGGGAGAACAGTTGGTGCGGAACTGACGCAGTGGAACTTTGTGGTTAATTGCGGCAATTAAGCGTCGTTCGATCTTGTATCTAGGTAAGCTGTAGTTGTTGAAACATACGGGATAAGAATTGAGGCGGGCCTGAAACGCTTGTATTTAAATTTGTAGAGTTTGAGTGTGGTTAAAAGTTGTAAGAAATGGGTATAATTAAAAAATCTAAGGATTGACCCGTTTAATAATATTGAACTGACGCTTATGTTCGCGACTTTATATGCTTGAACATTGAAAATTATTCCAAGTTAACGAATTTACGGTGTGTTTTTGTACCGAATAAGCTCCGAAACTATTGGACCGATTTTAACCATTTTTCACCACTGGAAAGCTACACTATCAGAGAGGAACATGGGCTATATTTTATCCTCGTATTCCGACGGGAACGGGAATTACGCGAGTGAAACGGTGGGATGCTGCTAGATATTAATATTATCATGGATTTAATTTTAATCTACATAGTGTGACAAAAATAGGTAAATCGCAAGGCAGGATCGGCTTGTTTTCCTGTAAGAAAGCTTTGTGTAATTGCAAAAGAGAAATAAATAGATTTGAGAACCAGTTAAACTTTCTCGCCCTTTCGCACCCAGACATGGCAGAGGTTTGAAACTTATTTATGTGAAACTCGATTAATGGTAAATGGAGGCAATTAGTAGAAATCCTGGTCTGTATCTACCATGGTTGGAGCCTGCAGTACTTACGGGATAGGATATTGTGCGACCCACAGCCTTACTGCGTAGGTAATACACGCATTCATACCATCGATTCGAGTTATTCCATCAGTATTCATTGCGGGCTCTACGTTTTACATGGAGCGACTGCCCATCTGACTTACACAACCCAGTAACTGGGAAACACGGTTCCCGTTCCCGTGGGAATACGGAAATTCAATATATTATGTTACTTGCTAATAATGTAGCTCTCCATTGGTGAAAAAACGGTTAAAAACACTCCAGTATTTTCGAAGCTTAGGTACAAGTTACAAACAAAAAAATAAAAACAAAAAAAACTTTCGTGTTTATAAATTTGTATAGATAAAGAATATTATCAAGCATAAAAAAGCCAGTTTCCCTGTTACCCTGTCCCTCGCGTTTTGCTTCAACCAGAACAATCCAGAAAATAAACGGTCCAGTAGTTTCCTAGCTAAGCTATACGATACAAACAAAAAAAAATATTTCGTTTTTATAATATTTGTTTAGATAAAGATTATTATCAGCATGAAATATACAGTTTTCAAAAGTCACCCTAGCACTCGCATTTAGCTGCAACTAGAACAATCCAGAAAATCTGTCGACAAGACCGTTGAAATTTTCAATGTAATGATCGCAATAATAATAACCATTAAAACTGAATTTGCTACGAGACAGAGTCTAGTTTCCAGGGAACTATTATATCGTATGACCCAAAGCTAGACTAGACTATTGTCACACAGCCTCTGAGCCCAATTAATCGTAACTGTTCAAATAAGGGTAATCACAGACGTTGGACATAAGCCAAGCGCTAGTCATTGTGTGCCTTAATGTGGAAACATACAGATATACGTTATGGGCGAGAACGCTGTTGAACGTGGTCGTTTGATGATACTGTAATGTCTCTACGGATTTAGCAGGGTAGATAATAAACGAAGAATAGATCGGGTCCCTCTTTATTATTGACTAGCAGTGCCCCGCGGTTTTACTTGCGTAGTTCCCGTTCCCGTAGAAATATGGGGATAAAATATAGCCTATGTTACTCAGGGTGAAGATTTTTTGAAATCGGTCCAGTAGTTTTTCAGTTTATTTATTACATACAAAAATACAAATCGTTCCTCTTTATAATATTAGTATTCTTAGAAACCAGGAGTGAGGACAGTTTTTTTTAAAAATAACGCACAAGTATTTCCTAAATTATTTAATTAACGATAAAAGTTAAATAACCGAAATTACAACAAGAGATAATTTAAAAATAAGACATCCGAACTCTAATTACTGCAAATGATATAAATTAATTATGAAAATAACAATGTAACGACCGAATCTAAAAGTACAAAATGACGGTAGCTATCTTCAACCGTTGCCGACCGATAATCGAGTGAGCCCGTTGCTAAGCGCGCGCCGTCCTTTATAGCGCACCGCTTGAGCCAGGTCTTGGAGAAGGAGGTTTCGCTAAGACGGCCGTTCCTGACAGCGAGGCGTCCTCGACCGCATCTTGCCTTGTGTCATCACTAGGTCCACTATCACCAGACTGGCCGTTATCCTCAGACTGGCCATAATCATCTGCAAAGTAACACATACTGTACATTTGTTTTCTTGCGTATTTATGTGTCTGAAGCCAAGGATAGTAAACTTTTGAATTACTAATGTAGTTAAGTACGCGATAGTGAGCGTGCACTCCCACTATCAGGCACCCAATCAAACAGCAAGGTTTCTTAGGAAATTGAAATGTAAAATTAAATGCTTCAGACTAAAAAATATTACAAAGCAAAATCAGTGATTTTAAGCATTAAAACGTAAATGGAACTAAATAGCATTCCAAGCAATGGTATTCCGGACTCCCATTGGGTAGAATACTAGCTAAAATAAATAGACAGTAGTGAAGCTAATATACTTAACCAGAACAGAAGCCATGAACCATAGGTTCAGGCCAAACAGAAGTCATAAGCCACGAACTCAGACTTTACGGAAGTCATAAGCCGGGGGCTCAGACCTATCGGAAGCCATGAACCAGGGGTTCAGGCCAAACAGAAGTCATAAGCCAGAAGCTCAGACCAAACAGAAGTCATAAGCCAGAGGCTCGGACCAAACAGAAGTCATGAACCAGGGGTTCAGACCAAGCAGAAGTCATAAGCCAGAAGCTCAGACCAAACAGAAGTCATAAGCCATAGCCTCAGACCAAACAGAAGTCACCCTGTTGCTTACCAGCCTCGAAGAAAGCGGAGCATGCGTCAGGCGTCCACTCGCCGCGCCAGGGCACCATATGCTCGGCAGCTGCCTGGGTTTTTTTGCCATACGAACCAGCCAGTAGTTCCAGCTCGTAGCGATGATGTGGCAGTACATGCAGGACCTTATAGGGCCCCCGCATGCCAGAGTCGAGCTTTCCTGTGCTCTGCGATGCCTTGTTGACAAAGACATAGTCCCCAACAGCGTAGGCTCGTGGTTGTCGCCGGTTCTGGTTGGTGTAGTCATCTTGACGCTGCTGATTAGCTGTAAGCAAGTCTGAGGCACGCTGTCTCCTGAGCGTCATAAGTGCTTCTCGATTGGGGTTACGGTTCTCAAGTGCGACGTCACGCACTAGAGATCTTATTACTGGGGTAGCTGCATCAATCCCAACGAGAAGTTGTAATGGCGAGGCTTGTGTAGTAGCCTGTCTGGTTACATTTAAATTGAGCTGCACCTTCCATAAAGCGTCAGCCCACTGAGAACCTTTATGTCCCACCTCTACCCGTAACATGTTTAATACAGTTCTGCAGTACCTCTCCGCTTGTCCGTTTTCTCGATGCATTCCAGGTGTGATGAAATGAATGGAGCAACCCAAGCTACTAACCCAGTCTCGGAAGGCTATGCTTTCAAACATTCTCCCTCTGTCACATATTATAGTACTTGGAGACCCGAACAAAGATATCACATTAGTGAACACCCGTTTTAATTCGCCCGAGTCTTGACGATACATAGAGTACAGCAGACAAAATTTTGAAAAGCTGTCAACTACTATCAAAACGTACTTAAACCCATTAGATTCTGGGAGCGGGCCCAATATATCGGTGTGAATAACACAGAATGGGTCATCAGGCTTCGACCAAGACTGAATCGGTTGTGCGGGTGCTTTAGGTACTTTCTTATGAGCTAAACATACAAGGCAATGGCTAACATATTTTCTAACAAATTGCCTAACACTCGGGAACCAAAAGTGTCGTAATATAAGATCCGTCGTTCGGTCGGCTCCAATATGATCATGCTCATCATGGAAAGCTCTCAAAAGGCTAAGCCGATAACCTTTAGGGATGTAACACAACAAGCGTGGTTCTTCCCCGATTGGTGTATATTTATAGTACAAAAGTTCATTTTTAATTAAATACCTTGAAGAATCTAATTGGCCCTCTCTTAACTTAACAATTAAATTTTGAGTTTCCTCATCCGCAGTCTGAGCGACCTTTGCCCAATTATTAGGATTGCGAATGTGTGATACGTTTACGGTTTCAGGAGGATGCCGGCTTAGAAAATCAGCGTGTTGCATCAGGGATCCTTTCCTATATTCCAAAGTAAAAGTAAAGTCTTGTAAATAGACCCACCAACGCGCGACACGAGGCAATAAGTCTTTTTTTGTTTCAGTTAACTTCAACGAATTACAATCCGTCACTATTTTGAAATTGATGCCAATTAAATAATGACGGAAGTTCTGAAGTGCGCGTACAATGGCTAGGGTTTCCAGCTCGTAGCTATGATAGCGACTCTCTGCGCCCTGTGTGGACCTACTATAATAACTGACTACTCTCTTTCGTTTACTAGCATGCTCCTGCAATAATACCGCACCGACACCGATAGAGCTGGCATCGGTATGAAGCTCCGTAGGCAAACTTGGGTCAAAGATCGCTAAAACTGGTTCATGGGTCAAACAATGAATAATATAGTCGCGTGCCGCATCTTGTTCTGAACCCCATTTGAAAGGTTCTCCCTTTCTTAACAATCTGGCAATGCAGGCTGTTTTAGAAGCGTAACCCGCGACATAACGCCTAAAATACCCGGCTAGACCCAAAAATTGGCGAATCCCCTTAACATTAGTAGGTTTTGGAGAATTTACCAGCGCCTCTATTTTTCTTGGGCTCGGCCGCACCTGACCATTACCAACTACCCGTCCTAAGTACTCTATTTCGGTGTCTAAGAAGGTACATTTTTTTAAATTAACCGAAAAACCGGCATTCGTAAGAGTACTCAAAACTTGACGCAGCAAGTCGAGTCCTTCAGGAATCCCGTTTGACATAAGAAGCACATCGTCAATATAGGTCAACACTCGCCCACCTTCAATATAAGGTTTTAAAGTTTTGGAAATGATTCTTTGATACACTATGGGGGCGTTAGCTAACCCATAGGGCATTTTCAAGTATTCGAAATGCCCTTCGGGCGTTACGAAGGCGGTTTTGGAAATCGAATCGTCATCCTTTAAAGGCACTTGATGAAATCCAGTTGCCATGTCTAAACTGGTGAAGAACTTGAAACAACCAAGCCTATCGATGTGGTCATCGATCAAGGGTAAAGGAAATCGTTCTTTGACCGTTATAGCATTAAGTGCCCGATAATCAACGCACATCCTATCACTCCCGTCCTTCTTCTTGACGAGGATGATAGGACTGGCGTAGTCGGACTGTGACTCACGAATGATTCCCTTTGAGAGTAGGTCATTAATTATATCTCGAACTCTATTTTTTTCGTCACAAGAAAGCTTATAAGGCCTATGAACTACAGGGGCACTCGATGTTAATCTTATTTCCATACTACCCGTATTCACCGTTGATGTAGCAGTCCCCGTAATGAAAGAACTCGAAAACTCGCGGATGATATCAAGCAAAAGATTCCTGTCATTGCCAACTAAAGGCGTTTTAATGTTTTCATACTCAACGGTAGATACGTGCAGTACGGAGGGCACACTGTCTAATCTCATGAGCCGGTGTAAGTTATTACTACGCGTGTAGGTAATTCCCTCTCTATCTAATACATCTGTGCCAATCAAAATAGGCGCCGTAATGCACCCAACTGGGACCACATACAAATCAACTTCCAAAGACACTTCAGGAAATTCAATCATCGTCACAACATATGATGTTGATTCAATCTCCTGGCTGCCTATACCTCTCAACAAACGATACGTTGGGATTCGATTGAAATTGAAATATTTAAGTACCGATTCTAAAATCAACGAGATATTAGACCCACTATCAATCAAAGTATCTATAGGCACCTTTTGAATAACAGCAGACATTATGTTGTCTCGTTTCGAGTGACACTTGAACAAAAATTTATCTTAGCCGATTTCTTTTCATTACGTTCAGTTTCAGACTTTTGTTTCGAAAAGCATCTATCAATCACGTGACCGTTACGTTTACAGTATGTGCAAAACTTGACTGATTTATCACCCGATGTTGAAGGCGTTGACGACACGGTATCTGCTGATGATGGCGCGTTGGTATCAATTTTAGGTCTTTTCCTGCAGTTATATTTCGTATGACCAGCTTTATGACAATAATGACACACTATTTTACTATCTCCCGATTTGGTTGCTTCGCGTTTACGCGATGATGACGGTCCTACATTGCTGGAGTGGGAAGGATTGTTTAAACTGCGCGTCTCGGTTTTTGGTTTAATATATACCGACAAAAATTGAACTAAATCTTTTATTTTAAGTTTCGCATTTGTAGCCGCAGCCTTTATTTGAGCATCAGTAATACCTCTGACAATTATTGCAACTTTCAGCTCGTCAGACAAGCCCTTTACAATATTAAGACGCAAAAGAGACTTGCGAGCATATTCGGCGTATGTCGGGAATTTATTTGAATTGTCACACATAACCTCAAATAAAATTGTAGCAACATCTACATGACGTGGGCACAGTGAACGAAACTCTAACTTGAAATTACTCCACGAACGATCATTTGTTATCCAATCGTTAAGCCATGACTTCGCGTCACCACGCAAACAACTTCCTATGCGCCCTAGACATTCGCGATCGTCCCATTTATTTAAATTACGAGCGCGGTCTACCTCTGAACACCAATCGTCAAAGTCGTGTAGGTTAGGATCGAAGGGAGAAATATAAAAATTATGCGATCTCTCTTGAACCAAACAAGACAATGCGCCAACGAGCTTATCTGTCACGTCATTATCCCGGTCGAGCGTTCGCGACTTCTGCCTACTGAAAGTTTCCTGTCCACGTGAGCTATGCTCCGCAACAGGCGTAGACACGCGACACGTTGTCGAAGTCGGCAAACGACTCTCAATAGAATTCAAGCGAGCTAATATTTGACTTAAGGCCTGATCACGCGGAGAATCACGGCGGCAATACGAGGTATCACGACGTCTATGACCATTACGTGGACTACGGGACGCATTACGATGTCTCGAAGAGGTACGTTCGCGACCATGAGAACGCTCACGGTATCTACGCGGTGAAGGAGTGTGATTGCTTCCGGAACCATGGCTACGGTTACGCGATCTACTTCTCAACGTTCGAGAACGATTACGATGCGATCGACGCGAATCGTCTAGTTTTTCAATACTTGTCGAACGTCCCGGCATATCTCAGAAATTAAATGATCAGGAATAAAATTTAACACTCACCGATACACCCGAAACCACAAAACAAAACTTGCAGTAATTAGGTCAAATTCAAACACTAACGGACTTTTAGTTTAACTTAAAACAGATGGCACAAACAGCACTAAGCACGTGGTCTATCCCACTACTGATCTTAGAAACCAGGAGTGAGGACAGTTTTTTTTAAAAATAACGCACAAGTATTTCCTAAATTATTTAATTAACGATAAAAGTTAAATAACCGAAATTACAACAAGAGATAATTTAAAAATAAGACATCCGAACTCTAATTACTGCAAATGATATAAATTAATTATGAAAATAACAATGTAACGACCGAATCTAAAAGTACAAAATGATGGTAGCTATCTTCAACCGTTGCCGACCGATAATCGAGTGAGCCCGTTGCTAAGCGCGCGCCGTCCTTTATAGCGCACCGCTTGAGCCAGGTCTTGGAGAAGGAGGTTTCGCTAAGAGTATAGATACGAGAGGATCTATAGTAAGTAGTTATCGGCGATAAATGTTGGAAAGTCAAGAGTGTATGGGATCGACATGCTTCTGAAATGTTACGTTTACCGTTCCGAACTCCTAACAGTGGGTCAATGCAAAAGCGTTTACAGAGTATCTGTGTTGTTTCTTGGGGCGCAGAGGAGTATAGATTGGGAACTGATTTTACCGTTCTGGAAGCATAATATTTTCGAAATAATTGTTATTTTGTATATCGGCAGTACGTAATTGGTTAAACGATATTGTTATTTGTTCAGTATTTTTTCTTTCAATGCAGGCCTGATGAATATAAATTAATTATATCAAAAAATGTTTCGTAACTTTATTTAAACGTAACTTGATACTTACTAGATATTACCTTGAATCATCGTCATCATCATATCAGCCAAAAGAAGTCCACTATTGGACATAGGCCTACTCCAAGTGTCGCCACAACAACCAGTCCTGTGTGTCTCGCAAACATCGGCTACCCTCGACCTTAACCAGGTTGTCTCTGATCCCTGGTCGTTCTGGTACCCGGTCGCCACTCTAGAACTTTGCAGCCCCATCGACTATCTGTTCTGGGAGCATTTGGCAGTTTAGCCATCCTTCGGGCTATGTCAGTAACCGGATACAAGCATGCAAAGAAACTCCAAGCATTACCCACCCCATTGCATGACTTTAAGCCTTCTGTTGAGGCCCACTATGAGCAAAACTTTAATAAAGAGCACAGGAAGGATCACGGGTGGGTTTTAGTCAGTAAGACTCTGACAGTCCCTTCTGCTCCGCCCAGAGCGGGAGAAGTCATTTGATGATTTCCCAACCAGAAAAAAAAGTCACTAAAATATCAACTAAACGTACCAAGGAATCGCTCAATTTGCCGCAACCGACCACCAAACCACAATCCACGTTTCCGCCGCAATTCCCTCCCCGTATGTATCTCAGGTCGTTAGAGATACAGACAAAGTGCTATCACGTGGATGCAGATCGCGGCGATCCGTCTCTAGCCTTCGACGAAAACAATTGAGCTGCGGGCTGCGTTATACACGTCCAATTGACGCGCTGCATTTAATTGTGCAGTCTGCGCCCGTATCTATGTATACTAATGCGTTGTATGGATTCGTGGTTGAACTAATTTGAATACTGCAGAGAGTGTATTGTACAGGATAAGATCTTGGATTAACATAATAGCTAATTATATGGGAGTGTGAGATTTCTTGTACGAATTATACGGGATTCACAAATGGTACTGAATCATTAATCCTATACATATATAAGTTTGCACTATTTGGACAAGTCGACTCAATCTGTGTGGTCCTTACTCCAAAAGAACACCTTCGCTTTTAATCTACATGGTTCTCATATGATTTGACTTTTACATGTTTTCCATTGTGTGGATTGAAAAGAAAATTTGACCTTATCTATTTTTAAGTAACGAAAATTCAGATATAAATGTGAAACCAATTTTGTAAAATAAATATGATTTTGATTTCAAACAATCATTTTCGATGATAGAATATTACTAAGTCTATGTATAGTATTGCAATCCTCAAATAGCAGTTTTCCAATGCATAGTTAAATATTGATAACATCATTGATAGAATGTTGTTTAAACAGAAATGCTATAAATAAACAGCCCTTACTGTCTTCGTATACAGCTCAACAAACCAGTTTGTATAGCATAATCAGCCTTTTAACGTTCCCACTGCTAGGACACAGGTCTCCTCTATAAGAGAGGGAATGGGCCGTAATCCACCACGCGGGCCCAGTGCGGGTTGGTGATTTTTGGTTCTAGGACATGCCGGTTTACTCACGATGTTTTCCTTCACCGTTTTGAGAGCAGTGGTGATGAAATTAATTACACAAAGTATATACGGGATCCCGCGACCTACAATTCGTAAGTCTGGGCCGTTACCACTCGGCCACCACTGGTCCACAAACCAGTTTGTATAAAGAAAAACAAAGCTAAAATATCAGCAACGTTTCCACTGGAGCAAGCAAGTAGTTGTTATGAAAAGTTTATCATATCACAACATATTGGGCGATCGATACTGATAGCATCACAACAGCTAAATATTCAATGAAACATAAAGGTGGGTTTGAACTGCTGTTGCGGAATTTGTTCGAACGTGTCACCGCGGCCCTGGAACGCGGCGAGAACAAGCAGGAGCACGGGTGGGTTTTAGTCAGTGAGAGTCTGACACTCCCTTCCGCTACGCCCAGAGCGGGAGAAGTCATTTAATGATTTCCCATCCAGAAAAAAAGAGGTGTGGGGCCCCGGGTGTAACGTGTCATTGTAATCGGGTAATGTAGCGTTGTCATTGTAATGGCGAAAGTTGACAATTTCCTGTGTCTATTGTTGTTGTAGCTGTTGTCGTCTGCTATTGTCTACAATCTTTTCGAACGTAATAGTTTCAAGTCTGTATTATAATATAGGTAAGTAAATTTATTAGTTTCTATAGATAAGTGTGTCAATTAAAAGGTATGAGTTTTGTTTTAATTTGATATCGTTAGCAAACGTAGTAACTTTACAAAACTAGAGTAAAAATGCCACGAATGTCATAATTTAAATGTGATGATTTATTGACGCTAGGTAATTAACAAGTTCAGTAGAGTGACAGTCTACACGTGGAATTAAAAAACAAAAGAAGGTATCTAAATATTAATACACTATTCAGCTCACTCACTAGCATGCCAGAAGATTATTTACTTCTAAATAAAAATATGGACCATCCTATTGGAGAAATCTGCCATTAAATACATAGAGTCAAGAGCATATCCATCCTACAATAAAAAAAATATATACACATATATTAAGTACTGTCCTGTCAGTAGAACAAATCTCAAAGCCAAGTAGATTTAATTATTTTTTTCGGTGCTATAAAGAATGCATTTTCTAAATTCTATTACACCTTAGCGTGCGCCAACCTTTTTTTACCCTTAGTATAATGTATATTAGTTCGGCTACATATATTTACCAGTATATTATGCACTTATATTACACTCAAACAATTCTTTCACGATATTTCCTGCCACCCTGAATGTTTTATTTGCATGCAAGAAATTAACATGAATGTATGTACTTTTATAAAAATAGGTTATATAATAGGTTATATTTACGTACACGTGGATTGAAACGAGTAATATTTACCAAGGTCCGGTAACTGTACGACAGTAACTTAGAATTTAGTCCTAAGAAGAAGTTCTTATAGCTCTTCAACTAAACGTTTTGGTCTCGTAAGTAACGTCATTGCTGATTTTAACTACCAATGAGAAGTCTTTGATTTTAAATTACCTAACATTAAAAAATATATATTATTCGTTCGGAACCTTTTGCACACGATTCCAACTATACCTTGTCGGCTTTTTTCATCACTTCTTCTAGATGACTGGCTGATTCATATTTTCTTCATTAAAATAATTTATCAGGGATAATATTGATCATAGGTACCGATAGCGCAAGGGTGTTAAAATGCCACATGGCTTGAATTCGAGACCTGTAATTTGTCACTGCTATTTTAGGGCTCACCAATCTTTTTTTTCGTGGAAGAACAAAAGACGGACGGCATTTCGACAAATGACCCAGTTAGGCGGATTTATTTTGTAACGTAACCTTTGATGACATAAAAAAAACACCATTCCTATTTATTCTAAAATAAACGGCCTATTTTGGTGAACAAATTAGGGGACTTCCTAAATGAAAAATCTTTAATAGGTATTATTAGATAAACCTATGGTGTTACATATACGCGAAAGTTTGTGACAGTGAGTGGATAGGTTTGCAACTTTTTCAAATCATAACTTCCTAAAGGATTTTGATGAAAATTTACAGAAAGACATCTTATTCATCAAAACAATACATATGACAAAAAAAGAGAAATTTGAACGACAGCTAAAAACAAGCAACGCCATCTATCCCACAGCAGCGAACTACTAACGAAATCCCGCATCGCGGTATCAGAGTTTTCCGTGCGATTTGAACGAATTGCCGAATTGCTGACGTGGGATCTGGAGGCGAGAGCCCTCGCGCACGTTTACGTGTTGCGCGTGGAGGCGCTAAGCCGGGGTGAAACGCTCCAGCCGCCGCAACAGAAGAAGACGCCTCGGGTGTCAGGAAACACAGGATGATTCTCGGCCACCGTAGGCACGGGCCTGCGGATACGGGTGGCTCGCCATCCCATAGCAACCAGGCCCGAGTCAACGGCGCGTCGTGTTCCACGCGCGCCTCAAAGAGCCGTCAGCAAAGAAGACGGGGCCCCATAGGGTCAGTGCCTGCCTGGGTTGCGGAATTTGTTCAGAAGAGTCACCGTGGCCCTGGAACGCAAAGGGCACAAGAAGGATCACGGGTGGGTTTTAGTCAGTAAGAGTCTGATACTACCTTCCGCTTCGCCCAGAGCGAGAGAAGTCATTTGATGATTTCCCATCTAAAAAAAAGTCCCCCAACGTTTTTAATTTGATTTCTATTTTATACTTTTTATAGGTAAATGCTTATAAGAACACTCTCGATTA
The DNA here is from genome assembly GCA_905332915.2 of Hecatera dysodea. Taxonomy (NCBI): domain Eukaryota; kingdom Metazoa; phylum Arthropoda; class Insecta; order Lepidoptera; family Noctuidae; genus Hecatera; species Hecatera dysodea. The sequence goes on from HG995307.1 coordinate 18,098,291, forward strand.
AGTCATCATCGGTATTCCCTTTCAGTGCGCTTTCATTTGAAACGCCACTCGAGTATATTTGCAGACATTCATTTATTCTTCCCCGCTTTCACGCCCCACAACTTTTAAACGGCTCAATCGATTTTCATTAAACATGTCTAAGAACACTCGCCCGTAAATCACCTTTCATTAAAAAAAAAAACTAAATTGAAATCGCTTTCATCCGTTCGCAAGCTACGGAGCACAGACAGACAGACACGTCAAACTTATAACACCACTCTTTTTACGTCAGCGGTTAAGAATGACAAAAACTGTAATAAAATATGTTAATTTAACAATATTCATACGTCATCATTTTCTAAGCTTAAATATTTATAAGTATGAGTTAAACTTGGATAACATCTAAGTTTCTCACCGTCATAAATATCTTGAAAAGCCCAACATATTATTATTCAAGTATGCTAAAGCGGAACGTTAAAACGCCTGCCAATAAACTAACAAGAGTATAAAAACCACAAACTTGCCGGGGTATTTCCCAAAGTATACGACTTTAGGCGAACACAAATCTTAAGTACAGTGTATCCTTCTTTTTATGTCGCATTTTGTATACAATCATGGCACGAAAATCACAGTTCTTCGCATCAAAATTTACATACAGGTCTCTGTAAAAACATATGTTTGCTACTAGGATTTTCACGCGGCTTCGCTTCTTTATTTGAAACAGATCTCATAGTTGTGTATGTATATTTTATTAATGTTCAAGCTGTGTACTCTATAAGTGACAAATTCACCATGATACTCGATGTACAAGTTATTAATGTAATATGTTATAGTGAATAAGCCGTTGGAGTACCATTACAATAAAAAAAAAAATATAGATTATTCATCAGAAATCGTATACCCGACGTATTAAGTCTTTTCTTCTGCTCTGTAAAATACAAACAAAAGAAGCAGAGATTTGTTCGTAAAAATAAACATTTTAAACTATTATACCATCCATTGCTACTCCTTAGATAGTAATTTTAAAAATTAGTATAGTAGGCCCGGGTCGAAGGTGCATTGCGTTTCACGTACCTCAAAGAGATGTCAGTATAACAGATGAGTCCCGCTAGGGACAGTGCCTGAAAGTGTTGTGGAATTTGTTTGAAAGAATCACCGCTGCCCAGGAACTTAAAGAGTTAATCAGTAAGAGTCACCACTGCTCTCAAAACGGTGAAGGAAAACATCGTGAGGAAACCGGCATGTCCTAGAACTAAAAATTCGAAGACATGTGACATTCATCAACCCGCAATGGGCCCGCGTGGTGGATTACGGCCCATTCCCTCTCCTAGAGAGGAGGCCTGTGTCCCAGGAGTGGGAACATTTAAAGGCTGATTATGATTATGCTTTATGCAGTAAGAGTCTGACATTTTCTCCGCTCCACCCAGAGCGTAAGAAGTCATTAAGTGAAATTGATTGAGTCAGGCCGTCAGGCGTTACTTTGCGGAAATCCATTTTAAATTTGAAAATGAAAACAATATATCTAGTTTTAATTTCCGCGAATATTAGTGGGTTGCAGGTATGCACCTCCCTCCCGCCCGCTATATTATGCACATGCAAGATTACTGGGCAAATGCAAGGATTTTAAACCGCAACTCGCTGACCGTTGAGTTGCGGTTTGTTGACTGCGGTTGCGGCGTTGGTTGTTGTCAGTCGCAACTCAACGGTCAGCGAGTCAACACGTCCCCTGAGGATGCCTCGTGGAGAGGCGAAACACGTGTCGGTAATGGTGTTGGGTTTTGCATTGCCTTCCTGCATGTGCTTAAAATCCTTGCATTTGCCCAGTAATCTTGCATGTGCATAATATAGCGGGCGGGAGGGAGGTGCATGCCTGCAACCCACTAATATTCGCGGAAATTAAAACTAGATATATTGTTTTCATTTTCAAATTTAAGTCATTAAGTGATTTTCCATTCGTAAAAAGGTAGTGTTTACAAGCTCATTTTTTTTTAAACTTTGCCCCATACTAGGATTTACTCCTGTATCGTGGGTGCGTTCACAAACATGTAAATTCACGTACACAAGACACCCAGAACCGGAACAATTATCTGTAGGCCATACAAACATTTTTTCCGTGCGGGGATCGAACCCGCGATACGTAGCGAAGCAGCTGAACGCTCAACCACTGCGCCAACTGTGTCGTTTTGTTATTTGCATAGAAATATAAAATACAGGAGAAGTGGCAAGGGGGCGTGTCGGCGTCCACGCGACATGGTCTGGGCGAGCATGTCTTACGCAATGGTCGAATCCGCGAACTAGTGCGCTTCCGACCGTGAGCGTGATAAGATATAAGAATGCCGTGTTGTTCAGTGTTTTCTTGTAAAAACCGAAGCCTAAACCAAAACTTTGTTAATTATGGAATCACTTACCATATCAAAATACAAGTATTTTACTATATTTTTCTTTAAAATCATGAAAAACAACAAATCGTAAAATATTTCTTGCTTATACTATGTTATTTTTGTTTTCAAATGTCAAAGCGACAATAACATATTACAATGAATACACTGCTCCTTAACCACTACCTAAGTTTGTCGCTAAGTGACTGGATGAGCAATGTAAAAATCACAAAACGATACTTTAGCAAGCCGATGTATCGCATAGTACGGCCGCTGCTTCTTGCCGCGAGTTAGTGATGTAATTGTGCAGATACACTGTCGACAACAATGTCGATTGTTGAATGAAATATTACAAAAATGTACCAAACTTTCTTAGATTTCATTAAATTTTTAGTAAATAATCGTTCAAGTGTTTTTGGCTTTGAATTATCGTATTTATGCCTTATCCTCGTGCTACTTCCTTACTTTTTATGGTAATTGTATTTTACTTTCGATAAAGTTTCGAATGCATTATAGTAATCGGCATGTTTAAGATAATATATTAGTGACCTTTGATTAAAATTATTTGTTATACATGGGCAGCATAGTGTGTGTAATAAATGCCAGAATCGATAACTTTCCGATTTAGTCAATCACTAGCGTATATGTAAAATAAATTGCTTTTGCACAGCACAACGATACCCACCGTTGTTTTTGTGTGAGTAAGTTGCACGGTGTACTGTAAATATACGCTGTGTTTATTAGGATAAGGTTTATAATTGATTGTGTAGTACAGTCCGATTTTAGAAATGCGGGTGTGTGCGCGACTGCGTATCTATTGCTTTTACTGAACTGCATGCGTAGTAGTTGCCGGGTGGTAGAGCAAAACAGGAGACACAGGTTCCGATACATTTTCGGCTACAGGGCATATCTCCTTGTTTATTATATCTATGGTTATTTGTGGTAGTGCACAATAAATTGTGTTACTATTCTATTCCGTATTTTTTGTTAAATAAATCAGCCTATTGCATTCAGCTATGGTATAAATATGTATCAGCAAAAGAGTGATCGAATCACTATTTACAAACATTGCTTCCTCTAAACAAACAAAGAATTTTATCTCTTTATTAATATTTTATGATTTACATAAAAATACTGTCCAACTACGGCAAAGCCAAAAGGCAGGGTAATGATTTTAGCTGTCTATGTACATAATAATATGTATGTACGAGTATGTTCCACTCTAGCGCCTAAACGGCTAAACTGATTTTAATGAATGAGGTGTCAATAGATTCGTTAAAACGTTACAGGTATCATAGGGTATTTACATTTTCACAAAATTAAATCTGCAGGAATTTACGCGTAAATTCTAATCTAGTAAAAAAAATCCAAAGACTAAAATTAAAATCTCAGAACGCAATATTTGTTTATCAAATAGAACACGTAAAGAAGAACACACTTCACCAACACATGACGATGTGTCACCTGCGTTGGCACCCCCCATCCACTAAGCAGTAGGCAGACCATTAATATTCTCATACACGGTCGTATATTTAAGTAAAAAAATGCAAATAGTCTGATTTATTTCGGTAATGGCACGCGAATACGGTACATGATAAATTGTGGCAGAAGATCCAGTTTGTGCCTTTTAAAAAACGGCCGAAATTTGTAATTATAGACGTTACATTTTTCATAATGTTCGTCAAGTGGTCGAGAGCGTTAGACGCTGCTAACAATATGGTTCTAGGTTCTTCTATTTGTGGGTCAGGCAAAATATATTTTGGACATAAGATTTTGGAATACAGTCAGTACAGACTGAAGAATTTGTACCACGAACGGTGGTTGCTGAAAATCAGCGCCGTTGATTGTTGGACTTGTCCAGAATCGCGGCATATGCTGAGCAACAACCGATTCTTGCTTGGATGCGACGCATAAATTAGATTTATATAAATACTAGCTTCTGCCCGCGACTTCGTCCGCGTGTAATAGTTACTTTACCCCCGATTTTGAAACTCTCAGCCCGATCGGTTTAAAATTGACAAAGTTTCATACAAACTTTCATCCCCTATTTTATCCCCTTGGGGTAGAATTAATCAAAATCCTTTCTTAGTTGATTGACGTCAAAATATCTACCTGCATGCCAAATTTCAGCCCGATCCGTTCAATGGTTTGGGCTGTGCGTTGATAGATTACTATGTCAGTCAGTCACTTTTGAGTTATATATATTTAGATAGATTTTCAAGTAGTTATAAACAGTCTACTTTTAATTCCATTGTTTATTTTGTTATTATGTTGTCACTATCTGTCACACCATAGACAAAAGCTTAACTGTGTTCTGTTTTGTATATAGTGTGACCAGACACTTGTGGATATGATGTCCGGTCCTGATACAGCTTTAAGTTGATAAGTTATTTTCTTTTAAGTTTGTGTTTTATGTGTGTCATTTGTGTCGGAATAAATGACTTTTCGAATAATATTTTAACATTATCAATTTTATTTTTAAGTCCAATGCGCGGACTGTTACACTAAAAATATTGGAATTATATTTTACAGGTTTGCCAATTAACTAATAAGAAATGATGTTTTTTCAACTCTTAACATGCAGCAAAATGAGTAGCATTGCCAACATATATAATGATAAGTTGACCTACTGTGTTCCCTTGCTCTATGTTCCGATATATTCGTATAGAAATAGGCGTAGCGTGTCCGAAATAGTTGGATGTACAACTATCTAACAATTTATCGGTGAATTTCGAACTTTATTGTTTTATCGATTTGTCAATCAATATTCCTCCATGATTGAAAAACCGATAAAACACGCGTTTAGTTTTAAAGTTTTATTTGATACCAATTAAATATTCATTTTACATTGTTTTTAAGTGACTAAATAAAGCCTCAATCTTAATCATCGGGTAAAAATATGTTTGCAAAAAAAAAAACAATTAACAGAACGAATAATTATTGAACTTTAAACAGTAGGTATTTATAGATGTATATATGCGGAACAGCGTGTAAAGTCAAGGAAATCTCCGTTGAAAAGAGAGAATCCTCTAACCAGACGATTATTTTGTCTGGTAAGTAACTGCCCGACGGTTGAAATTAAGGTTAAAATTAAGAATAGTATGTGCTTAAAACTCGTGAAAAACTTAGATACCGCGGTGCAGGATTTGTGTTATGTCAGGTTTTTAGTTCGTATCTGGTGGCATATGAGTAGCTTCAACGTCACTTATTTTGTATGCAAAAATAGATTTGTGTTTTTATAGCTAGAAAAGTGTACCCCATTCAAACGAATCTTCAGTTCAAAATTCCCAAATTCACAAAGCCATCGAATTGCACGCAAACATTCTAACCGATCTAAAACAAAACAATAAAACTGAACGTCTCACTTATCACTCAGCTCACGTTCTGAAAATCTAAGAAAATAATCGTTTTCAGTGCTGGCACACTAGAAATACAGCACGACGTTTAGGAACTATATGTCTGAAATACTGCAGTTAAAATGCCAACAGATAACTTCCGCAAATGATTCTAGAAATTATTAGTGTTCTGATCGTGTTCTGAATACTGGAGGAAATGTTGGATGATAACACCAAATTACTCGTGGCTAAAGAGTAACAGCCGCACAGGTCGATCTTCAAATTTAAGTATCGCTTGCCAAGGTTGGTCTGTGAGAGAGAGAGAGAAAGCACGTTAAGCAGTTGGTCTCGGCTGTAATTTGGAGATCTTTGGCAGTCGTTACGGATTGTCAGAAGCCAGAAAATCTGGCACCAGTCTTGCTAAGAAGTACCGTGTTCTCCAGTTATCGGGTTGTGGAGGTCTGGTAGGCAGCCGTTAAATACTGGTATTCAGCTGAAGCCAACCCCAATATAGTTGGGAAAAGGCTAGGCAGATGCAGATGATGACACCAAATTATAGTGCGTTTTTCTCTAGAGTAATAAATAACGGTTTTTAACTGGAAACAAAATATAAAATGTTAAACAACGAACTTGTTTTGGGATGGTCCCGGATTTTGGTTTACAATGAAGCTGCCATTAATTTTACGCGGCCTGAATTTACATTGAAAGTGATTAAAGTCCCATAAGAATTATACATACGTCCATAAACTCACACCGTTTTCACATGGAATAGTCAAGAAATTTCAGAACGCCAGCTACTATGTTTCCATACGTAAACCTTTTGCTTCGTTTACGAAAATACTTCTGTATGCCAATTCTTGTATTCCAAAAGCGATCCATTTTTTTACCTTTTTAATTTTCATGTATGCAGCTTTAATAGTCTCCGAGTAAAACGGCTGTGACATAAGGACGGACAGACAGATAGACATGGCGAATCCATAAGGGTTCCGTTTTTTGCCATTTGCCTACGGAACTCTAAAAACGTTGCCTTGAACAATTCGCTTGATGCCAGTTACGCCTTTATATCATGCGAGGGACGATACTACTGACATTTTCATTTAACGATCTTTGTCAATACAGCCCATTGCAAACATTCTCTTTGACTACCAACCAGCTGAAAAGCGAATTCTAGCCAAGCGACTCAAATAACATCCCGGCCTACACCAAATTACCATATCACTAATTCCAATCTAAATTTAGTGTTAGCTATGTCGGTATTTGCATTAGTAATCGGTCATTTAGTTTTAGTGTCACTTTGTCACATCCCTAGTTGCAATTTGGCGCGCTTTGTGTATGGTCGCCATATTTGTTTATTGTTTAAGAAGTGTTAGGCTGTGACACTTTCTTTGTTTGTATAGTATTGTTGATATTTTTAGGGCTCCAAGCATCCGTGAAAAAATGGTACCTTTATAGGATAATTCGTGTGTCCGTCTGTCACAGCCAATGTTCTCTGAAACTGCCTACTCGATCGCTTCTTTTGAAAATTGATACAATCTTAGGCTCAGCAGCCTGAAATAAATGAATGAATAACATAACTGAGTAAAAAAATACTATCGAATAAAAAACAATAGTTTATAGTTATATTTAATATGTATTATTGTATATATTTATTTATTAGTTATACTAATATTATAAAGAGGAAACGTTTGTGAGTTTGTGACGTTGTAAGGGATAATCTCTGAATCTACTGAACCGATTTTCAAAATTATTTCACCAATAGAAAGCTATGTTATTGTGGAATGTCATAGGCTATATTTTATTCCCGTATTCCTACGGGAACGGGAACTACGCGGGTGAAACCGCGGGGCGCTGCTAGTATTATTATAAACGCGAAAGTTTGTGTGTAACGATGTATGTTTGTTAAACTTTCACGCAAAAACTACTAAATGTATCTTAAGGAAATTTAAGACACCGGTAGATTACAGTCTGGAATAACACATAGGAGACTTTGTATTCCGGGACTATGTTCCCTTGGGATGGTTTCGACATTCACGTAGGCAGAGCCGCGGGCGGCAGCTACCTATTTAATGAACAATGAAACCGCGGGGCACTGCTAATTAGTAATAAAGTTCCAATAGTATGAATTTATATTTAAGCCCGTATGATTCTCACTAGACTTTACTTTAAATCAAACTCTAAAACACACAGAACACATTATACAGAACATTAGTAATGCTACTAACTACATACTGCATCATCAAAATGGCCGGTAGCTAATATTCTGCACAGGTCAGCTATTGCCATAAAGCACCCAATTACACGGACAGACTGTATGTATGTACATACATACGTCTCCAGGGGTGATGATGTCCTTTATTATGAAACAAAACACGGTACAGCCATGATGGAACATGTATTTAGAATGAACATAAGGCTTCTCGAAATTAGGATACCATGACAATGGCATTGCAGCCCTTTCGCCGTTATTTTTACCTCTGATTTTGCATCACATTCATCACACAGGAGAAGCTCGTGGCTAAAGAATAACAGCCGCGCAGATCGATCTTCAAGGTTAAGCAACGCTTGCCAAGGTTGGTCTGTGGATGGGTGACCATCTTAATATACCGAGTTTCCTCCGCCTCGGAAAGCACGTTAAGCCGTTGGTCCCGGCTGTCATTTATAGATCTTTGGCAGTCGTTACGGATTGGAAAATCTGACACCAGTCTTGCCAAGAATTACCGTGTTCCCCAGTTATTGGGTTGTGGAGGTCTGGTAGGCAGCCGCTCCACGTAAAATACTGGCATTCAGCTGAATCCGGTATGACTGGAAGCCGACCCCAATATAGTTGGGAAAAGGCTAGGCAGATGATGATGATTTTGCATCACATTGACTAAAGAGACAATCCTCCGCTCGATGGGTTGCTGTGTCCGGTGGGAAACTGCCCGATAGTTGATATTCGGAATGATGTACATGTTCTAATCACACGGAAAACTCTGATAGCGCGATGCAGGAATTTTAGTTCGTCAATAGCGGGATAGATGGCGTAGTGGTGCTTTTTGTCGCCGCACATATTTGTTTTGTTAGTTTTTGTTTTTGTCAATTTTTGATGTCAGAGATAAAATATCTGTGAACACACTGTAGTTCTTAGGTTGACCCACTATCGTATTGAGTAACTTGATTGTTCCGAGGTTCAGTTTAGTTCAATTTGGACTAGTGTTGGGGTAGCGAATGAATTTGCAAATATAATGTATCGAAAAAAATTTTTTTTTGTATTGTAATATTATATAAAATTATATATATTTGAAAACTTTAAATACGAGACATTAAGCTACAAATTTTGACTTTACGTAGACAAAAGTAAAATATTTTTTTCAACTCACTATCTTTTTTAAATTGTGTAGGTAATGGATTTGCTCTTGATTCTAGTCTAGGTCGCAGGTGACAGAGACGAAGACGACGATGGAATGAGCTTACCCAGAAGAAGCCTGTTCACTCTAACTTTGAAGAGATCAGGGTTGAATGTGTTCGAAAACGTCTTTTCAAAAAAGTGTATAAAATCGGTAATTTTTTTTAGCCTGAACTGTCCGATCCGTTATCCTAATTTTTGTTTAAATTATTTTTTATGACAAAAAATATTTGTATTGACGTTTATGTTATTTTTATTTCGTAACTAATGTCTAATTACCTACATTATAACGTTAAATATTTCTCACCGCACTAATTTTATTCAGAAATCACAAACTGGTATCTTACAATTACTGCCAAGACACTGAATACAAATACAGGTCGGACTTAGCAATTTTCACCAGCCAATCAAAATCAAGCTGTCATTTTAAACAAAGGCTAACAAATGACAGCTGACAGCTGCTAAATGACAGCTCAAATTAAGTCCTTTGACACGTTGACAGTATTGATACGTTTCCTTCTTCATTCAATGTTTTGCTTTTGAAATATTGAACTGAACGTATCCGGAGCAATTCTCTCTGTTGCGGAATTTGGTCGAAAGAGTCACCGCGGCTCTGAAACGCATAGGGCACAAAAAGGATTACGGGTGGGCTTTAGTCAATAACAGTCTGACACTCCCTTCCGCTCCGCCCAGAGCGGGAGAAGTCATTTGATGATTTCCCATCCAAAAAAAAGAGGGTAGCAATTCTCTCTCATTAAGGAATCTAAAGCAAACTGAGCAGTGTAGCATTGATTCTCCCGAGATGGTATTAGGATTTGAATTTTTAAACGCGTTTTAACCGACTTCATTAGCAGAAGGAGGTTCTCAATTCAACTGATTTTTTGTATGTACAGCGATATTTTCGCCACCTGTCAAACGATTTTTAAGTATGATAAATGGGCTTATATTCAAGAAACGATAAGTACTGCGCAGAAGCGTTAGTCCCGTATTTTAAAGGAACGTTAGAAAACCCAGTCGACAACTGCTGGAAATACGTCGGAGTTTACTACATTTTGTCAATTTTAAAACATTTTTTGGGCTGAGATGAGATCTCAATTTATATTTAAAAGATCTAAAAAACGAGAATATTGGTATTTTTTTTTAAATGTTGCCCCACTCTAAGAATTTCTCCTGTGTCGTGGGTGCGTTTACAAACGTAAAATAAACTCACATACACAATCAGCCAGACCCGGATGAACTATACATATATCTGTAGCCATAAATATTTATTTCGTGCGGGAATTGAACCCACAATACGTAGCGCAGCAGCCAATCGCTCAACCACTGCGCCAACCGTGTCGCGTTTGCGTAAACAAAAATAAAGCATAGCTAAATATTCTCTCTCACACAATATTTTCACGTTTTAAAGCCTCTTTGGCACATCAACAAAAGCGGAACACTGCTACTGATTTGAAAGAAAATAAAAACAAAAGACGGCTGTTTCAGAAGTTTCTGCAAACCGAAAGTCAGTTCTTATTGTTTTAAAAAGAAGGTTTAAATTTAAAAAGAAGAATGGCTCGCTCGTTAGAGACTTGTCAAACGTATCCGTCACTTTGGGTATCATCCGGAGGTTTTAGTATAATTTATCGATAAAAGGCAGTCTTTACAGAGCTTTAAAGAGACGTCCTTAAAGTGCCTACGTTTTTATGTATGTCTAAATCATGACAAAATAGTAATTTTTAAAAGTATTTTAGAAATAATGTGTTGTATTTTTGACCGACTTCAAAAAGGAGAAGGTTCTCAATTCGGGAGGTATGTTTTTTTTCTATATATGTATAGCGATTATGCCAAGATTTCTGATTCAATTTACGTGGTTGTTTTTATATTCGAAAGCTCGTGATTTCCGTATGGTCCATTTAAATTTGATTGAGATCTGACGACTAGTATTTGAGTTATCCCTAATAATGCGGGGCTTAGTTTACATTGATGACGTTCTCAATCCCTCTTGTCGACGTAAAATGAAAAAATAAAATTGTGTACAATGGTTTGAAAGAGTATCTTAGTATTTTAACGTGGTCCCTTTCTAGTTTGGTTAAAATCTGATGAAGAACAGAGATGATAGGAAACGGAACTCTTCAATAAATGATAGCAAATCTTTCGGGATGGCTGAAATCGCAAGTTTGTTTATTGTTTACACCAATGTGATTGGTACGTTTAGGTGGGGGGGTGTAGAAGTCGGTTGTATTTATGAGTAATGACGTTATCTTCTGAAATAATTTATTTTAAATAGGCTAGATGTAGGACTGATTCAAAGCATTTTATCAAACAATTAATCGGAGGTAGCTAAACATTATGTAAATTAGTGTTAGTCGTTGAGCAGTGAGCAGCAACTCTTTAGTATTATTATAACTAAGGTCCTTTTTATATTGTGTATTATTTAGCAAGTAAATTTACTTTGTTATAAATTATGATAGGGTTGACATATCTTTATTGGAAAAAAGAAGAAATAAATGACGTTTTGAAAATAACTACAAAAGCTCAAGTAAATAATAATGACATTTTTTTTTGTGAACTTAACTGATATTAGACGCATTACTTTGTATAATTAATTTCAGCACCACTGCTCTGTAAACGGTGAAGGAAAACTTCGTGAGGAAACCAACATGTCCTAGAAACAAAAATTCGAAAACAAATGACATTCACCAACCTGCACTGGGCCCGCGTGGTGGAATACGGCCCATTCCTTCTCCTAGAGAGGAGGCATAAGTCCCAGCAGTGGGAATATTAAAAGGCTGATTATGCTTATGCTTGTTGTGAAAACATACGAATCACGAATGACACGATTGGATTATGTATAGAAAATTTGCAGAACATATTTTGCGCAACTGATTTGACTGTGGACTTAAAAACGGTACACGTATTTTTATTCGATGACAGTACTGTCGGAGTGCTGGTCCTTTCACATCAACAAATCTGACAGGATGCCAGCAGTAATTAGTGAGAAGCTTATAAATCTTCGAGCAGTCTTAATTCTCGTTTCTGTTAATTCAGTTCTCGTTAGACACAGTTATTAATTGTTGAGAACGAATCCCGAGAGAGGACTTACCATTACTTAAGTTGTCGCTTTTCATCTTTTCGCTTCACAGATTTGTTTTCGTGGAATTAATGTTAAGTTACAATTAAAATATTGTATGATAAGTATAAAATAATTACTTTGAAGCCTGTCCTTTTTACTTTTTTTTTTTTAAACGTACTACACAAAACGTACCTAGATCCTTTTTTTCATTTTAATGTTTTGATATTTTTCAACTAACATTAGCATTATCGCATTTGTTTTGCAATTAAGCAAAGTGCAGCTTCTTAGGAAATTATCAAATTCATTCATAACTTCAGTATGTTTTAAGTTGAAACAGCAGCATGTGAGCACGCGATGCTTAATCAATTAGTTTCTAGAAACTTCCGCGTCTTTGCTCGTGCGGCAAGTTTGATCTTATGAAACTACGCGAGACGTGGTACACAAATTGAATTATATTTAGTTAATTTCTGTAGGAAAATACAGTTGATTTCCCCGCCTTGCATTATGATATTCCCAGAACAAAGAACTCGTAAAAAGATAATCCCCGTTTTGGGTTTCGTAAAAGTCAGATACACAATAAAAGAATAACAGTAAAAGATAAGGAAGTATTTTTTCACTTTTTTTCCAATGAGTCAGTCAAAAATATACCTTGAAAACACAAAACTCTTTCTGCGTAGATTGCATCGCTGCTTACCATCAGGTGGGATCGCAGTCAAGCACTAGTTTATATCAAGTAAAAAAAAAAAAACCTGTAAAATTACATAAATAAAATGGTAAAACCCTATACGTAGAGAATGGACTGATCGTGATCTTGGCTCTTCCTAAATATACCACATTGTAGAAATGAAAAGAGACAGAGATAGATCTACTGATATTAAAAAGCTATACAGTTTGTTTGTTTGTACCGGTTCTCATTTCAAAAATAATTTAGTGTAGGGAAACATATTTATCAAAAAGGCTATAGGTAGGCTACGGCCAAAAGGAGCGGAGCATAAAATATTGTTAAAACGGTTTTTCTCTTATTTGCCGCAGACGAAGTTACGTGGGTCAGCTAGTAGAATATACTTTATTATATATGAAAAATGCAGCCTACATCCTTTTTCTAGTAGCTGGTAGTGATAAAGGTGACAGTGACTGCCGATGACAAACCTAATTGGATTTTTTTCCTCGTGATCTCTAAAATCTTGACAGGGTTTAGGCGGTCAAATGTGTGGATTCTACATAATATATATTACAATTCAACCGCCTCCAAGCTTGAAAAAGGGTAGGCAGGTTGATAAGAAAGAAAGAAAAAAGGTTTATTTGCGCCATGCATGACGCATACTAATATAAAATACAAACGTTTATGTGTAAACGTAAATCTACTAAACGTTTATCGTCACATTCGCTCAAAACGGCTATCGCTCAGCGTATATAGTTCATACCTAGATAGGTAATGCTCAGTCCATTCTCCTTGTCTTATCTATGGATAAAACTCACCTGTTCATGCTTGTGATCCTTCTTCATGGACCCCCCATGGCCACCACCGGTGCTCTGTACCGTATTCATGTCTAACACAAACACATAACACTACTGATAACCTTTGATAAACCGACTACGTTCAAAATGGACAGTTTTCACTACTTGAGGCACTGTTTAAGTCGTTTCGTTCACAGCACATTCTTTTTTTTAAATTTAACTTTTTAAAGACCGTTTTTCATATTGTGAAGGTTACGCTGGAATAAGATTTTTTTTTTAAATTTGAAATGGGGAAAAGTACAAGGAAAATAATAACGCGTCTGCAATCGGATTAACTTTGATGAGGAAATCTGGTAATAACGTTAATAAGATGTTGACCTACAAGTGACTTTTGCGAAGTTTTATAATTTATTAGGTAGGTAATAAATTAATTTTAAAAAAAGAAAACGGGATCGATGAAGGAACTCTTTTATCAAGGATATTTCAACATGGACGAAGGGATTCCTTTATTATTATTTTTTTCATGGTCTTCGAAAGTCTAGTTACTAAAAATCTATAATTCATTCACTGATTGACAACATGTCTATGATGCTGGATTTAAAGTTTGGAAAGCTAATGAATTTTGTAAAATAACTCCCCTTATGGAGTTAAATAGGGAATATTTTTTTAGTAAAAAATCGTAATTTTTGTTGTGTATTACAACAAAAACGACGTCCGTCTCATAAAACCTCAGCCAACTTACTTAAATATCAAGACTTTATTTCTGAGCCCACTAAAACTTCACCACCCAAAAAAAACTTCATCAGTATGCAAACTAGGCAGAAACCTATACACTCTTTCCGACTGACCCAATTCTGTGTCTCAATAGAAATATAAACGACGCAGGGAGAGGGGGGGAGGCCGCCTTTCCCCACTCCCCTCCCGGTTTAAGGCCTCATCCGAAAGATTTGCATAAACCAATTTGCGGTCAGTCACGCGAGCGTCTGTTGCCAGACGGTAGCACACAGTATGGCGACAGTTGCGACACTGTTGCGCTGCGAGTGTGTTGTTTTATTAGGTAAGCGTAGGTCGATTTTATAGGATAAGAATTTGATAGCTCTGAAGAAGTTTTAAATGAGGAATTGGATGAATGATGGATGTACTAGGTTTCACCCTGTTATCATCGACATCTCGCCGGAAAACTGCACACTCCGGAAGATTTTAATATAATTTTAAGATTAAAAAAAATCGTTTTGTTTACAATAAATCCCATCTAAATTCAATAATTTCTGATATTTCACGCATGATATATACAATCTGACGGCAATTTGCAATGTTCCGGTTACATAAGTAAAACTCTTTTGTAACTGAGTGTCTGACAGACAACGCAGAGCCGAAACCACTGGTCGTGGAAATGTGAAATTTGGAAAGTACTAAGAGACGATTTCCTAAAATTGCTACGGGAATGGGCAAAAACAACTATTGGGATATAAACAGGTCATTTTAACTATTTTATTTCTACTGTTTGTACCAATTTTTTTTTACTGTATTTTTTTTATTATTTTGTAATACTCGTTAGTGATTCTTAAATTAAATAAATGATAATTATGACATGTGTAGTGAAGCTGTTTGTTATATCATCGCACATGTTTACTTAAATTTTCAGGGTAATCGAAAATGAAGATTTATTATAGTTTACATCATTGCCTCAGTTTATGTACGCTAGACTACTTTGAAGCAAAATTGAGCAATCGTAAACAGTTAAAGAAACTAAGTATTCTTATTTTAAGTTTTTAAAGGAATGTTTTTAAGTTTTTTTTTTTTCGTATCATCATAAGAAGACTAGTACGTAATATAATGATAGTGTATAATTATTATATACGAAAAAAAAACTACTGTACAAAAATGTTATGTTATGTTATTTGCCACAATGCCAAAAGATTTTTATCACAGCACCTACCTTACTATAGAATCAGCAAAATATTTAATTCAAATCCCTACATTTTCTAAACACAGTTCTTGCTTACACAAGCTATACTAAAAACTAAAAACAGTTCAAGTAATCCATTCCACGAAATTCATCTAACATTCCAACCAGTAGTCGTCGCATTCAAATAAATTCGATTGAAATCGGCAAGCAGTCGGGTTCCTTATAAAGTAGTATAGTGAATGGGCCGCTTGCAGCGTGAATACAGGAGCAGTCGCGACACGACGCGAGGTAAATGTGACGAAATAAAGCTGGTTTCGTCGGAGCTACGAGAGTACTACGGCGTAGCTGGTGCGTGCTACGGCGTAGCAAACAAGTTTTCTGCTAAGAGCTAGATGTTTTTTGCTACTACCTAGAATAAGAATAAGAATAAGAAGTTTTTATTTGTATAGAATGTAGGTATTACAATAAGATGTTAACAAAAGTTCAAGAGTCCTTGTACATTCTGCCTTTCGGCATACAAACATTTATGGGTAGACACCGGTACATACATATGACATTGCAGGTTATCAGCGCAGAAAAAAACGAAAATATGTTCCTATATACATACTATCACAAATCATCATTACCTGAAATGCCTGAAATAATGAGAGATGAGCGGCCGGGCTTAGATAAAACCCACTTGATCCGTATGAATATTATTAAATAATGTGAAAGTTACTCTTTCTGTCTGTTTGTTTCTTACCTCTTCATGTCTTCTATACTAATATTATAAGGAGTTAGTATTTTTCTATGTATGGTTTTTCTGTTTCTGTTAAGGGTATCTAAGTATACAAAGTCTCGAGCTCAAGAGACCATCCACCTCAACATACTCGCGAACATGTCTTTACCTAACCCAAAGATTGATCTATACTCGTATTTAATCCATTTATCCCAAGACCCACACTAAATAACAATTTATGATCACAATTTCCTAGATCCTATCCTACAAACCGCACGTCCCTTGAAGTAAATTACCTCAGTGATATCATAATCTTATCGACACTTTATCACAATAATCTCTCTCTTAGAGCTGCCTATTATGAGGCTCTTCGGATAAATAAGGCTCTTAGTGTAATAGAGCTTCTGAACATAATATAATGTTGTGTGATGAACTTAAGACGATGAGTTTGTAACTAAGTAATAAAAGCGGCTCGAGTCGCAGCACAAATTCAAGGTTGATTTACACGAGTTTGAGGTTGGTCCGTAGATGGGTTACCGTCCATTTTATATCGAGAGATTACGTCGTGACTGGGAAAGTATGCATTTGTTTGTCATTTGTAGATCTTTGACTGTTGTTATCAGAAGCCAGAAAATTGGGCCGCACTGTCTTAACAACACAAGAAAATTATTAATGACTAGCTTCTGCCAGCGACTTCGTCCGCGTGGAATAGTTACTTTACCCCCGATTTTGAAACTCAATCAATCAAAAATTTTACTGATTGCATTTTTGGCACCAGTATCGATCACTAATCACCCCCTGATAGTTATTTTGAAAATATATTCCTTGTACAGAATTGACCTCTCTACAGATTTATTATAAGTATAGATTTGAAGATGGGACTATCTCTGATGATCTTATCCAGGGGGGTCGTCGTTCCCAGTAATTGGGTTGTGGAAGTCAGATACGCAGTAACTCCGTTAAAAAAAAAAAAAAAAAAAAAACCGATACAAAAACCGTAGCTTTTTATTACTTTTTAGAGGGGGAAAAACACAATCTTTAGGTACCTAAGTATGTATTAATAATTCAAAACAAAAAATTGTCACCCCTCTTTTTGCGTCGGGGGTTAAAAATAATGATACTCAAGTGCATTCTGACTGGATACAGACCCAAACAATATGGAGAAAAGGCTAGGCAGACATTATGATTGTTCTAAGATCAATTTACTTGAAACTTGAGTTCTATTCGTAGGATTCGATAGGCTTTTGTTTCTGTTTGTGTTTGAGTATCGTTTGAATAATAATTTGTTATGTTTGGTGTGGCGGGGATATTGATGAGTTAGAAGTGGGCATGTCTGCGCGGTAAGATAATTTCGAGGAAATTAATGTTTTGCTTAATTAAACGTTACCTCTCAAACAATTCAGATTGGTTTTGAATAAATTGGTATCGAAGCTCGTATTAAAATAATATTTTTGTGTTCCCGTAACCATAGGAAGCAATAGACCAGATCAGATTTTTCAAAGGTAAACGCTTGGAAACGAAATAATAGTAGAAGCATTCGTTTAGTTGTGTGTTGATGAATCAACTTAAGCAATGAAAAATTGTATCTCTTTAAATACTGTTGTTAATAACTATGCCTACTTCATAGAACAACTTTGCCCTTTTTTAGGGATCCATATGCAAAGGGTAAATTGGAATCCTATAACTAAGACTTCGCTGTACGTCCAACGTACGTGTATCTCATGAACCGTGATATTTAGACTGTTGAAGTTTTCGGAGATGATATATTTCTGTTGCCGCTATAACAACGTGGTCTAAAAAACAGAATAATATGGATATTTAAGGGGGCTCCCATACAGCAAACGTGATTTTTTTGCTGGATATTGATAACGGCAACAGACGCTTGAAATAATCATAGAATATTTAGTTGTATACTCACTTTAAAAACAAATAGCGAAATTAATATACATAAAATTTTTAGGGTTGTGCAACAAACGTGATTGTTATGCTGTTTTTATAGATAATGGTACGGAACCCTTCGTGCGTGAGTTCTACTCGCACTTGACCGTTTTTTTATGGGAAATCATCAAATTAATTCATCCACTCTGAGCGAATTGGAAGGGAATGTCAGACTCTTACTGACTAAAACCCACCCGTGATCCTTCTAGTGCAGTTTGCGTTCCAGGGCCGCGGTGATTTTATGCTAATGGATAGGGAACCGTGGTTTTATAACCTTTATATCTGCTAAATACATATATTGCCTGTAGGGTACTTGTTCTTTGCGGATTTTGTTCGAAAGAGTCACCGCGGCCCTGGAACGCAAACTGCACTAGGGTTCCCTATCCATTAGCATAAAATTTTAAGACCTAATATAACTTAGCATAATGTTGTTTGGCATAATTATTTTTTCCCATAATATAATTACGCATAACAGCTCATGCATAATTTTTTTAAGCATTATGTCTGTAACCATAATAATGATTAGGCATAATATTTTAAAGCATAACCTTATTAAGCATAAAGTTCTAAAGCATAACTTTTTTAAGCATAAAGTTCTAAAGCATAACTTTCTTAAGCATAATATCCTAAATAAAATATTAATATATTATAACGTATTGAACAATTTTGTGAGTATTTTTTCGCTGTAGGAAGCAAGCATTGCAAGCATACAGCATACAAGCAAGCATGCAGCATGCAAGCAAGCATGCAGCATGCAAGCAAGCAAGCAGCATGCAGCAGGCAGGGTTTCTGTGACGGCTCCGACGCTGCGGCCCTCCGGCGGCCCCACGCGTGCTAATCGTCGCAGACGGCTTTCGCTCACCACCACAGCTTCGGCTTGTTGGCCGGCTTCGCCGGCCAGCCTCAGCCGCGGCGGCTCGCTCGCAGCCGCCTGCTCCTCAGCCCGCGGGCCGCCTCGCCCCTACGCGCCTACGCGATTTTAAATAACACTCTAGGGGTAGGACAAACAAGACTACGTGAAGTCGGTTTTGCAGCAATTCGGTTCTGTGACTAACTTTTGTTGCACAGCATATTAATTTTTTAACCAACAATATTATTTGATTGTTACAGGTACTATAGCTAATTGGTTTGCTCAGAATATTATGCTAATAGCCATTAGGCCTACTAACGTTATGCTAAAAGTCTTTAGGCCTACTAACGTTATGCGAATCAAATTTATGCCAAAACAAATTAGTCTTTAACATGATTATGTCAACATAAAATGTATGCCTAAAAAAATTATGCCAAAGTATTATTATGCCAAAACAAATTGTGCCAAAATCGTTATGCCGAAGTATATTGGGACAAAAAACATTATGCGAAAAGAAGGGATCCCATAAAACCACAAGTTAAAGTTTGGTTTTGAAACTATAATACCTAAGATACTTCATGAATACTAACACGAAACAGAAGTCGAACAACGAGCCCCAAAAGTTCAGAAATCCGACATTCTTGAACAACTATGGAGACGATGTAACTTAATTTGGAAAATTACCTAGAGGTTCAAATCCACTGTCTTGTTAGTTTTGCTGCTAGGTTTTGACCTTTATGTAAAGGTTTTCGGCAAAATAATGCGTTGGCTCGTAGTATAATAATTGTTTTTAGGAAGCAATTTCTCTTGCACCGTAGGTTAGGTTTCAAAAATATAAACTCACACACAATCCCGGAACAACTATTTGTAGGTTACTTATACATAAATGGATCTTCGTGTATCATTCATCGGCCTAGCTTTTTCTCCAACTATATTGGGGTCGGCTTCCAGTCATACCGGATTCAGCTGAATACTAGTACATATTTTAGCCAGATTCAGCTGAATACCAGTATTTAACGTGGTGCAGCTGCGTACCAGACCTCCACAACCCATTAACTATGCAACACGGTACTTCTTGGTAAGACTGTAGTCAGATTTACAGGCTTACAAAGTTAACATCCACCCATCCCTCCATACTCCCAAACTTTCACTTTCACGATAGTATAAATGAACTTTTAATATAACAATATCTCTAAACCCATACGACTAAAAAGGAATACTGTATAAATATATTTAACTTTATAAAACACACTCTCCCAAACCTGAAAAAAGTAATCCCTCACAATGTAAGCTCTACCTCGCAGCTACCTCAGTTTACTGTAGTGAGTTTTAAACCAATTTTAAAAGGTAGACTTTAAGCGGCGCCTAGCGGATTTAGCGCTAAGTACCTACTGACTGGGGGCTTGGGAACGCATCACAGCAGATTCTGTTCGAGAAACGAATGGAAATAGAGCGACATAGTACATGCGAAAAGCGTGTTTATAAAGAAAGTCAAATGCCATGCGTTGGTTTCATTCAAACTGCCAGAGTTGAGGAATTTGTTCGAAAGAAATCCAAAAAATTCAAAAGTCATTTATTCAAACTAGGCTGAGAGACAGCATTTTTTGAACGTCAAATTTTACATAAAGACAGTCCCCAAAAACGCCCACCCATCACCACTTCCTACTGTTTTAGCTGGGAAGAAGAAGTGGCGCAACAAACTCCCCAGCAACACATCTGTCTATTACGTTTTAAGAACTTGAATTTATACAATAGTATTCAAAGTCATTACATGCCAAAGGTAGGAAAAAAAATAATTATCCAACATGGAAATCATAAATCAATTACTGCGACCCTGGAACGCAAATGGTATTAGGAGAAACACGGGTGGGTTATAGACAGTAAGAGTCTGACACTCCCTTCCACTCCGCCCAGAGCGGGAGAAGTCATTTTATGATATACCATACAGAAAAAAAAGACAGACATTTATACGACGAAAATAAAATACGAGTACTAGTAACTATTGCATCCAGTCAAGAGCGTATACGCCAAACGGCATTTCCTACAAATTTTCAAGTCATTATTTTCCGAAATGACTGAACCGATTTAAATGAAACTTCACACATACAAGCAGGTTACATGGTCTAAAAAGGTAGTTGAAAAAATTTCGATAAATAGTGTTACAGTTATATTAGATCCATTTTAATTTTTCCAAACAAACATAAATTTCCAGTTATCTTCTTTTTAAATAAGACATTTCGAAAATGTTTTTAACTAACTTTTTAGAACTATGCATCCTCCTTATATGTGTGAAGTTTCATTAAAATCAGTTCAGTCATTTCGCAAAATAGTGACTTGAAAATTTGTATGAAATGCCATACATACATGCTCTAAAGACTGGACGCCGACCCAACATAGTAAGTGAAAAGGCTAGGCAGATAGACATACGTACAGTTCCTGATATTACTTTCCAGCTATGTCTACTTTTACCACCGTTCATCGCTTATCACTTGCACAGCTGAAACTCCTACTTGAAACGTTAATACCGACGCTAAACAATGTTCGCTTGACTCGGTAATATCGTGGCATTATAGCTGTATTACTGAAATGATGACGTAACGACAACATCACGGATTTACTAAAGTATAATGATAGTACGGCAGTGTTTTCCAAGGCCCCAAGTCTACTATTTTTATAAATTTGTCATTCCAACACAATCCCATTGTCATTTTGCTAAAATTTCGTAATCTGTTAAATTCATAATGATCCACTATTGGTCGGTCCATAGTCTCGTAATGCTTTTGGATAACCGAGCTATTAAAAGCAATGACTGCACAATGACGTTCTAATGGTAGGTCACTGATCAAAGGAACTGTCAAAGTTTTAGCAGATTACTGCATACGTCTGTCATTCATTGGTCATTGTTTATGAGATTATCATTCTTTGCCATTTATTTCAATGGAGTGTCAGTGGTTGACCATTGCAAAGACATAATGACGCTTTTATATTAGTAGATTACCAAACTTGTCAAAATCAACAATTATGAAATCAATGACAGACCATTCTGACACTATTGTAATAGCAGACTTGAGGCCCCGGAATTTATTCGAAGGAATCACCGCGGCCTTGAAATTGCAAAGGGCATTAGGAAGAACACGAATGGGTAACAGTTACGGACGCTCCCTTCCGCTCCGCCCAGAGCGGAAGAAGCCATTTGATAATTTCCCATAAAAAACAGGTATAATGACGTAATGACCGTAGGTATATTGCTGATGGTAACCGTTGGCCTTATCAGAAGGCTTAAAGTCACTCAAAGGGCAATAAAAAGGGTTTTGCTCAGAGCTTTCAATCGTGATCAAATCAGGGATGAAGATGAAACCAAGGTTACCGTCTTAGCCTGAAGAATCTCGCAGATCAGATAAATCAATGGGATCCAACGGTTCTGGAGTGGCAGTTGTTTCCTAGTGAAGACTTCTGCATCACTGTCATGGAAAGACAGCTTGGTTATTGCAGAGGAAATGTAAGAGTTATGAGTGTATTGGTAGTTCATTTTGCGAAAATTAATAAAAACTAAACTAAATTTAGGGCAGTGGTGGCCAAGTGGTAACGGCCCCGACTTACGAATTGTAGGTCGCAGGTACAAAAAAAAAAAAAGTTCAAACCCTACTTTGTGTAAATTATTTAATCACCACTGCTCTCAAAACGGTGAAAGAAAACATCGTGAGGAAACCAGCATGTCCTAGAACCAAAAATTCGAAGCCATTCACCAACACGCACTGGGCCCGCGTGGTGGATTACGGCCCATTCCCTCCCCTAGAGAGGAGGCCTGAGTTCCAGCAGTGGGAACGTTAAAAGGCTGATTATGAGTACTTATATGAAACTAAATTTGAAAGTTTGAAAAATACTTACATGTTGACATTTCTATTTGCAAGACGTTACATTTTTCCTGACATATTTATTGACGACGAAGTAGCCAAGTATCGTTCAAACACATCGCCAATTTTTAGTTAAAAAGTACTTTATTATGCAACCCACTAGCTCGTTTCTGAAAATGCAGGTGTACAGAGAATGATGGATGGATAACCTTTTCATAGAACCGTCAGGAAGCACGCTACGATGCACGATAATTATATTACGAAGTTTCAATTTGGTATGAATTATAAATACTGTAAGATAATTAAACGTCAACTAGACTTGTAACAAAACCGAATGATAGTATGAAAGAATGAAAACAATTTTATGGGTCCACATATAGACACACAATGTAGATGCAAATAAAAGGAAACTGCTGGCTGCGCCAAATAGATCTAGTTCAGCAAAATGCCATACAAGTAGGAACTGCCTTTTTTTTCGTGAAATCACCAAATTACTTCTCCCGCTCTGGGCGGAGCGAAAAAGAGTGTCAAACTCTTACTGATTAAAACCCACCCATAGCTCGCCATCCGCAGGCCCGCGCCTACGGTGGCCGGGAATTGCCCTGCGTTTCCCGACGCCCGGGGCGTCTTCTTCTGTTGCGGCGGCTGGGGCGTAAGGTTTCCCTCTCACGCACGCGTTCCACCTCCTCCTTCGCTAGCATTACTGCTTTGTAGAAGGAGGTGACCGCTTCCCATGTCCGGTGAGCACCTGCGTCAGGTGGAAGGTGAGGACGCCGTGGCGTCTCTCCAACCAAAGTAGGAACTGCCTGACGCTGGTTTTCAACAGAACCTTACGCTGAAGTGTACCGATGTAAATCAGTTTTATTAGGTGTTAAATATACAAGTAAATATATATATATGTTACTGTGATCGTATTGTAAACGATACAATATAATTTGTTGCCTACTGTTAAATATGAGAATGTATCTCATATTTAACAGTAGGCAACAAATTATAGTAAAAAAAAAACAAAAACTTAATTATCTGAGTACAAACGAGGTGTTATTGCTACCAGAGAACGTTTGGATGGTTTGAAGGAACTTAAAACAAAAAAGAATCTTCTGTAACTATAAAGTAGATATAATAAAGTACTTGTACAATACTGGTTTACTTCATAAAACGTCTTCCTACATTGACATGAAAACTCAACATTGTTTACGATATTCCCGTTATGAAGTCAATTCCCCGAGGCCCCACCTCTTCCCAGTAAATAAAAGGAATCTTTTAAAAATCCAATATTGGGACGCAAATATGACGGAACAGGACACAACCTACTTTATATTCGTACTTGGAATCCCCTCAAGGATGCCATGAGATATTATTTCCCTGAAACACGTCTTTACCGGCTAAACAGGTAAAGAGGTAGCGAGGTTAACGATACGGTTTAGAGCTGCCATGGGTTCTCAAACTTTTTTTTTCTGGGCCACATAGCCTTTCCTAATTATCATTACATCATGATAATGGTGATTCTATGTATTATTTCTGCATACTACGGCAAAAGCCAACATTTTCGTTTTGGCAGCGGGAATATTCTCAGCACATCGTCAAGGAATCAATAAATGAATATCTGTACAGTAATAAATATTCTTAGTTGAGCACACAGTGAAACTGCTACTGAGCCATATTAAAATAGCACCAATAAATAATAGATAAACAGAAAATACTTGATTGTACACCAAAAAATAAATACTCAACTCTTTATACATATGTACCTAATTATGTGGTTACAATGGCGGTTTTGAGAGCAGTGGTGGCCGAATGGTAAAGGCCGCGACTTACGAATCGTAGGTCGCGGGTTCAAACCCAGCCAGGCGCATTACTTTGTGTAATTTATTTCTTCAGCACTGCTCTCAAAACGGTGAAGGAAAACATCGTGAGGAAACCGGCATGTCCTAGAACCAAAAATTCGAAGACATGTGACATTCACCAACCCGCACTGGGCCCGCGTGGTGGATTACGGCCCATTCCCTCTCCTAGAGAGGAGGCCTGTGTCCCAGCAGTGGGAACGTTAAAAGGCTGATTATGCTAATGGCGGTTTTATCGCTTACAGTGATAATTACCAAATAACTCATAATGTGCTATACCTAGACCAGGTCCTGAAGGCCTCATAGAAACGCTTAGTGGGTCATAGGTTGCCCGCGGGGCCGAATGTTGAGATTGGCTGATTTAGAGGGCCTACTTTTGGATTCATATAGAGCGATTGACGAATAGGGAGGGCTAAAAAGCCTTTGTTTTTGTTTCGTTTTTTCTTGCCAGCTACTTTAGAAGGATCAAAATTAGATGCAAATTGTATTTTTACTTTAATTTTAACAAAACACATTTATGACCAATACTGTGAGTGACTCTGGCTTCGAATCCTGCTTTTTAGAATTAAGATAAATCGTGAAATTAATACATACCTACGTTGCTTCTGACCAAAATTCAAGATTCAAAGTTAGCGGAAAGTACTATAAAAGATAAATGATTGACAGTCAGCCAGACGGACGGACCGTCAAAATAGTTATCATTAAGAGTTTCGTTATTGTCCTTTTGAGGCACGGAACCCTAACCAAACATAAAACTATCCCGTATGTATATTATTATTACCTTTTTGTTAAGGATGGAAAATTATCAAATGACTTCTTCCGCTTTGAATATGATCCAGGGTTGTGAAATTTATTCCAGAGTGTGTCCTATAAAAAAAAATGTAAATATTATTCTTTCTTTCTTTCTTTCTATACCAAGCCAGTTTTATCGTTTTAGTAGCTCTATGGTAAAGAAATATGGGACGCGTTTTGTCACCTTTTAGATTGAACGTGAATTCCTTTGGGTTGTGGCATGAATATTATTATGATTACTTGAATATGACGCTTATCTTCTTTGTATTTCTTCTTGCATCTACATATCAACTAAACTTTTAAGCTTTTTCTGACTGGTTTCATTTTGACTTTCGATTTAATTTTGTGGGACTAATATTTATAGATTTTAAGGGACCTATGTATCAAAACATGACGCATACCATAAAATGAAATCATATTTGTGACTTATGCAGTTTGGGAAAAATTGCGTCTCATGGCCATCGGTTAGCATAATGCTGGGACTCTAATGTGAGACAGAGCGCTAGCTTTCAGCGACAGCCGGCACTGACTGAAAAAATACTCATCAAAAATAATCATCTGACTAGCATTTTCCCATCAAGTCGGGGTCAGGATCCAGTCTAACCAAAAGGACCTGAATACCAGTATTTTGAACTCCATAATCCTGTAACCGGATAATATCTAGCTTACTAACTAGCAAACTGGGCAGTTGAAAATAATTCTTTTTAATCCCCAAAACAAATGCACTTCGAGTTGCTAACACAGCTTATCACCATTTATACCATAAATCCATAACAGTCACAATAAAAATTAACTTCCTTTCGACTCAATCTCTTTTGACTTACATCGTGAGCACAGAACAATTTTACCTCCGCCAAAATCTCCCTCCGGACACAAAAAGTAATATAGTTTTCAAAGTAATGTAAAACTAGATTCTGGTACGAGCTACAAGCGACAATGACGTTTTACGTCAAAGAGGTTCTTTAAGAGTAAGCATACATTTTTGGTTGGGCTGCCAAAAATCAGAACAATGGAAATGCTTATGAATTCTTTTTATGTTCTTGTCGAAAGCGTTTTTAGTATTATTTTTCATTTTTACGATACAATTTAGTTATACCTACATCTTGTATCTTTTCCTTATAATTCCCTACTTAGCAACACAAATTGCAATCTTCGAATGAAACCTAACTCAAAAATTGCATTTTTGGCAAATGAGCAAAAATTTAATCTTTAAAAAGTGTTAAGTAAAAAGACAAATATCTCCCGAGACCTATGTATAAGCTGTGCCTTTCTTAATTATATTTCGGAATCTCTTTCATTACTGGGTTTTAGGCATTTTTTTTACGTTCAGTTTATAGCAAAATTGTAAGTAACAGGAATTTTGAGTTAAGTCCTTTTCATTCTGAGAGCACGATGTGCGAATTGATTTGGGTTTCAGTATTTGTATAACACTCCTTTTTTGGGCAGTCGTGTAAAAATGTCCCACTAGTATTATAAACGTGAAAGTTTGTAGAAATGGCTGAATGAATGGATGTTCGTTACACAGTCCTGTAAAAACAAAAAAAAACATTAAAACTGTAAAATAAGTAAGCTTATACATGAAAATAACACTGAGGTCAATTTTTAAAGGATGGAAGCTAGTTGTACTGGTATAAATATGATTTTTGTATGTTTGTCAATAGATCACGGTTTATGACCCACCAGATATAGACGAAATTATGTAGAAGAATAGACAGTGAATTGAAGTAGGATATAGAGTATTAAATCACGTTTCCACGGGATTAACCATTGACTTACAGGTGAGTGAATCACTTAGCAAAACCTTTTACAATCCATAAGTCAGTGATAAAATATGTTTCAGTACCAACTATTAAAATTACCCTGAATCAAGTCAGATAGGTATTTAAGTTTAATAACCCTGAAAACAGAGCCATTTTGGCTGCTTTTAGTACTTGCGGTCACTCGTAGATACATACATTTTAACAACCAGACAACGTTGAAACTAACAAAGTAACCCGGGTTTACTCGTAAAATTACTTCTACAGTAACTGCTTTCAACCACATACTTTTACGAAACCGCTTAATTGAGATTTTAACTTTGTACAGGAAACGTGCAGAAACTATAGGTAGCAACACAGATGCTTCAATGTCAAGTATATTTAACATATAAGTTTCAAATTTGCGACGCTAGATGGCACAGTCTACTTCGTGCACGTTCCCGTAAACGGAGGGTGCAGGAAGTATAGATGATACATCATTCTGAAATCAACTTTATCATCACATTTTGAAAGTTGTGATTCGATTGTGTTACGCTTTTTAGAAGGTACTGTTTAGTTATTTATTCGACAGTTTATACACATGAAATAAAAAGCCAAAAAATCAGTAGCAGAGATGACATACAAATGTGCACTTATTTGTAATGTTAGATACAGCCAGATTTATGCAAAACTGTGTAGAATGTTATGAGATTAGACAAATTACGTTAATTACAAGAATTGTTTAAGAATAGCAACATTAAAACGACAATTTTGAATATAAACTATACCCTATTCACGATAAGATTAGACATCGATCAGACCGATTTTGACTTCTATTGCGTTGGCGGCATGACACATGGTAGCTGCAGTAAACAGTTGGTATTATAATCACGTTTTTGCTTTTAATGCCATCCTTATGCCTACGGAATAGAAGTATAAATCGCTTGAACGGAGGATCTTATTGTGAATGGAGTATAGGTGAGGCTGGTGTTTCCTAGCCGACTACCCTGAGAAAAAACTCAAAAATCAAAGTGTTTTCTTAATTCCATACGATGGTGAACATGTAAAGGTGAAACGATTGTTTTTTTTTATAGATTTTTCTCCGTGGGTCGCTGTTGTGTAATTACTCATGGGTTGTCGCAGCAATGATCCACTGATATTTAGTGTGTTGTTATATTTAGTGCTTACTAATATAGCGGTAAGTTTTTGAGTCTTGGATTCTCGAATGAAGAGAATTTCTATTTTAGAGGTGGAACAGGTTAAGTCCTGCAAGCCTCCAATGAAAAGGGACGATTCTCTGTCCGGACGAAAGTCAAAAGTCAAAACGTCTATTTCAATTAGGCCATTAACGGCACTTTTGAACGTCATCAATAAAATGTATCACAATTAAGTGACTCTAGCGTCCATTCGCAAAGGTAGATTCTTATGGAGAAGAACGGACAAGAAACTCCATAGTTACTCTTTTCAAATAAATGTTTTACAATATTTGGTATACAAGAAATACTTCATATATGTGAGGACGATGCACCAAGTATACTAGTTACAGAACAAAGTATTACCAGCAGAGGTAAACTTCTAAATATATCATGCTCATGGCACTCACATATTTACAAATATTGAAATAATAAACAGAAAAAAGTAAGACACAAAAACGACGGTTGTTATTTTAAATTCAGACTGTTGTACATGTTCAAATCGCACGGAAAACTCTGATACCGCGATGCAGGATTTCGTTAGTAGTTCGCTGCTGCCGAGATAGATGGCGTTGTGGTTAATATTGCTGCCGTATAAATTTCGCTCGCTAGTTTTCCTTGTGGCGCCGTTGCTATTATTAATTACACTTTATCCCCACTACTCTTGAACAAGACCCTAAATAAATAGCGTTTCATTCATTATCTCCTGTCAGTTTCCTCGGGAGTTATTACGATACGCCATTGTTCTTTCTAATTAACGGTTAGCCAGCGTGTAGTTAAACCTTTGTGGATAAATGGGGGATAAAAGAATACGTTCATCTTTTTGTAGCTTTACTTACTTACTCTGGTATATGAGAAAAAAAAAAGTCTAGTGCGAGTCGAACTCGCACACGAGGAGTGCCGTACCATTGACTAGGAAACATAAATAACGTTTTTTTTTTTTGTATGGAAGCCCCCATTAAGTATTTATTTTATTTTAATTTTATTATTTATAATTAAAGTAAAATAAAAGTAGGTATTTTGTGAATATTTTATGTGCTACCTGTTGCCATTATTGATATAGAGCAAAAAAGGGCAAAGAAATCGCGTTTGTTGTATGGAAGCCCCCCTTAAATATTAATTCTATTTTTTTTTTCTGTATTTGTTGTTATAGCGGCAACA
Organism: Hecatera dysodea; assembly: GCA_905332915.2. Lineage (NCBI taxonomy): Eukaryota > Metazoa > Arthropoda > Insecta > Lepidoptera > Noctuidae > Hecatera > Hecatera dysodea. Next base: position 18,127,876 of record HG995307.1, read on the forward strand.
TAAATTCATAAATTGTGAAAATTTAGACTATCTACCTATCGCGATTCTTGAGATACAGCCTGGTGACAGACAGACGGACGGACAGACAGCAAAGTCTTAGTAATAGTGTCCCGTTTTTACCCTTTGAGTACGGGACCCTAAAAAGGATTTTGAAACTGCCCTGCGTAACATTAAACGTACTGTGCAGATCACAAATATGTATATGCTTTTATCATGAAAACAAAATAGGTTTCATTAACGTCATTTCATCGGCTCGTAGCTTAATAGTAACAGCGGATCGATGTTCAAGGTCAGGCAACGCTTGTCGAGGTCTGTGGATGGGTAATCTTAACACACCGAGTTTCCTCCGTGCCTCGGAAAGCACGTTAAGCCGTAGGTCCCGGCTGTCATTTGGAGATCTTTGGCAGTCGTTACGGATTGTCAGAAGCCAAAAAATCTGACAGAGAAAGTCTTGACAAGAAGTATCGTGTTGCCTGGTTCATGGGCTATGGAGCAGCTGCTCCACGGAAAATACTGGTATTCGGCTAAATCAGGTTTGACTGGAAGCCGACCCCAATATAGGGAACGTGCAGAAACTATAGCTCGCAGCACAGACGCGTCAATGTCAAGTATATTTTACTTATAAGTTTCAAATTTGTAACGCTAGATGGCACAAACGGACGGTGCAGGATATATAGGTATCAACACAGTTCAAATAATTACAACGTAAAAGTTTCAGATTTGCAACACAGGCATAGTCTACGACGTGCACGTTCCCTATAGCTGGGAAAAGAGAGTGGCTAAGCAGATGATTAATGTCATCGGCACATAGAACTATATACATATATTGACAATACCTCCATTAATAAGAACCATGCCGACCCCAAAATAAAATTACACTATCTTGTAACCGTCGAGCATAAACCAAGCTTAGGACAAAGAGGTCTTCTATTACAAAAGGACATCGGACACCGATGTTACGTCACAGTAGGGTCCCGCGGGATCTAGAATAAAATATTATAACGATCTCAACTGCCTGTGGACGGTATAATGAAGCTGTGGACGCAAAGACTCGTGTATTTTATCAAGGACTTGTGGTTTCTTTTGAAAAAAAAAAACATAATTATATTTTGGTTTCAATTGTTTCAGAAATTATATGTATATAAATTGAATAAAAATAAAATAAGCCTTTATTTCTGGTTTAGAATAAACTGCTTCCCAATTATGAACTTAATTTTAAAGTGATATAATCTATTTTTAATATTTTCCAATAATAGTAATAGAGTAATAATAATTTAATTAAAAAATAGGTTATATACCTAATTTTTATACTATTATTATTTCTCTATTCTCCTTTCTTATCATCTGCTTAAAAAGGATAAGCAGATCAAAATCAAAAGTCATTTATTCAAACTAGGCTGAGCGACAGCACTTTTTGAATGTCAAAGGGTTTAGCCGTCCTACCATAGGCAAACTGCCCCCGATGGGAACCTATATCGTAACCTATGTTATATTGTAGAGGGTACTAATAGTAGTTCATCGAGTAGATAGTAGCTCTTTATTTTAGTTAGTTGAGGAGCTATTTGAAAAAAACTGTCCGGAGACGATATTTTTTCAAAGTGATATATATTTGTTGATTTTAATGCTAGAAAAATGAAACAAATTTCAGTGTTTATGGTACATTTTACAGTTTATTTTATATTAATTTTGATGAGCCTAGCTTAAATAAAAGTATTTGAAAAATGGAAATAAATTATTTTTTTATTGATTTCTATCAGATCAAATTGAATTACCACTTTGAAAAAAAATATATAATAATTGTCTATACCTTGCCTAACAGCATGCCAAGTTTCATCAAAATCCATAAGGTGCAACATGTTGAATAAAAATAATGAAAGTAAGTGGACCACCTTATGACTACTTTGATGACGCTTTCAAATTGTATTAGATTTTAAAAATCTTTAACAAATTAGCGTTTTAACCGTTTATAAAAAGTACATTAACAGTTGGTGGTGTCACTAGCCTATTACAATATTTGGTCGATCTACTTTAATAGTGACTAGATTATCAATGTACAGTCGGTGATAGCAATTACCTGACCCCCCTAAAAATTAAACGAATTTGAACCTTTTGCTTGTTAGCGTAAGACAACTGGTTCAACGTCTACGATCAATAAAATAGTTATTCGAATTTGATCTTTAATACGCAGTGTTAAGGTAGGTATGATCTTGAATATTATTTTAACTTGTAATATAATACGTAATTTCGCTCACGTTAAATATGTTTCGAGTGGTCTAGTGGTGACTGTAGTGAGCTGACAATTCGAGGTTGTGAGTTCGTAACCAGCGTGATTGACGCGTTTGTTTCTGTTTTGTAAATTTATTTTAAGTTATAAATAATAAATTATAACTTAAGCAACAAAGAAAGAATAAAAAACGAACAGAAATAAAAAAGCAAAATGATGTTAAAAACGATTATATTTTATAAAAAAAATATTATAAGAATAACATAAATGATATTGATGACGACACGAAGATGATAATATTTACCTACTTACTATTTTACTAATAACGTTGTTAAATGCACTGAGTTTAATGTAGTGAATCAGCATGTTATAATATTTAGAAATATAGGTAAGTATGTATTTCTATTTCATAACAATAACATCACCACATTAAATATCATTTAACTAAATAAAACGGCATTATACGTTGAAGGTCTACCTACTATATATCAATTTGTTTTGTGAGTAGTTATTTTAGTTATAAGGTTTTGACAAAAAACTAGGTATTCGAAATACTTCGTTAGATATTATAACAATAGTTAATTTAACACACACACTGACATACGTTAGTATTGTTTGTGACCAACACTGGTTACTCAAGTCATTTATAATAATTATGCTTTTAATAGCGAAGTGGAGCACCATTTTTTTCTATTACTTATTGCAAGCGGTCCCGCATACCGCGCACCATATTCAACAACAATCACTTCCTCTCATGAATGGTTTTGGTCCAGGATGATCTTTTTGAATATTAAACCACACGTCAAACGTTTTAGCCACAATCTGACTGTATTTCTCTGAAACAACACAATAAGCATAATTTTAGTAACGAATAGGTAAACATAATTTATCGATTAAGTTTGCAAAATTACGTTTATCAATTTAGATAATATAAATCAAATTAGACCTATAAATGATCTCAAATTAGACTCATAATGAAACATAGTTAATTTTCTATTATTCTACATTCACCGGCTTTTAAGCCAACTAACGAATAAAGGAATAACTATAATTATAAATGAAGCATAAAAAAGAATACACTTACCGCTATATTAAGTTTCGTAGTAATCGCTTTAATACCAACATTCTCCTCATGCAAATAGATTATTTTGTATTTTAAATAATCACTCAACTCAACTTGGACATGACGATTAAACTATCAAAACTGATAACAATTAATAAAAAGGAAAAAAGCGTGGATTTTTACAATATAGTAAGGCAAGGTAAAAATGTTCGCGCGTATTCACTGCTATTTGTGCATAGAATATCTTGTTCAATTTATTCTTCTACCCCATATTCCTAATGTCATATCTATAGCAGTTTTGGTTGAATACGCATATTGACGTCTAACTACCCACTTATTAAAATAGGTGAACAGTTATAAATAAATGACCTAATACCAACCTCTTAAAGCTCAAGTTTGCGTATCAAAATTATTTATTGTTTCTGTTCAACGAGTAGTGTTAGTCTGATAGACTCATACATATTGAATAACGTTTAATGTTATGAGCATAGGGTGTAAAATCGAGTAATTTTTAGGGGGGTCAGTTAATTGCTATCACCGACTGTACCCGCGCGTGCATGTTCCTACATGATCACAGTGCATAGTCGTGGTACGCTTTCTCTGTTATTATTTGCGCAGTTTTACAAATTCCTAATTAAGTGACGTATTATTTGTTTTAAAATATATGTTACATTATAACCAGTGAATAACGCAGTGACCTAAAAATATATCGACTATGTCTGGGAAATATAATAATTGTGGTTTCATATTGCGGAAGACTGGAAAACGAAGGAAAACATTGCAAACCGAAGATGAAGTGTGTAAATACAACGTTCCTCAAATGAAGCTGCTTAACGTTGAAGATGTTCTGTGTCATAAATGTCGATTAATTCCTTATGCTAAATCACCGGCTACTGACGACCCACGCCCAGGACCTTCTCATAGAGATATCGAAACGGAACGACGTGATATTTTACAATTTGAATCAGCGAACGAAGAAGAGGATTATTATTATGGTGATAATGATGATTATAAAGACTTATACACGTCACAGTTCTAATGAAGACTTGGTGATAATGCCGTTAAAAAGAATAATTTCAATGCATAAGTATTGTATTTTGTAGTGTCCACTTACTTTCATTATTTTTATTCAACATGTTGCACCTTACGGATTTTGATGAAACTTGGCATGCTGTTAGGCAAGGTATAGACAATTATATATTATAGGTATAGACAAAAATAACAGAGAAAGCGTACCACGACTATGCACTGTGATCATGTAGGAACATGCACGCGCGGGTACTTTGATAATCTAGTCACTATTAAAGTAGATCGACCAAATATTGTAATAGGCTAGTGACACCACCAACTGTTAATGTACTTTTTATAAACGGTCAAAACGCTAATTTGTTAAAGATTTTTAAAATCTAATACAATTTGAAAGCGTCATCAAAGTAGTCATAAGGTGGTCCACTTACTTTCATTATTTTTATTCAACATGTTGCACCTTATGGATTTTGATGAAACTTGGCATGCTGTTAGGCAAGGTATAGACAATTATTATATATTTTTTTCAAAGTGGTAATTCAATTTGATCTGATAGAAATCAATAAAAAAATAATTTATTTCCATTTTTCAAATACTTTTATTTAAGCTAGGCTCATCAAAATTAATATAAAATAAACTGTAAAATGTACCATAAACACTGAAATTTGTTTCATTTTTCTAGCATTAAAATCAACAAAGATATATCACTTTGAAAAAATATCGTCTCCGGACAGTTTTTTTCAAATAGCTCCTCAATTAACTAAAATAAAGAGCTAATATCTACTCGATGAACTACTATTAGTACCCTCTACAATATAATATAGGTTACGATATAGGTTCCCATCGGGGGCAGTTTGCCTATGGAAGGACGGCTAAACCCTTTTACATAAAGACAGTCCCCCAAAACGCCCACCCGTCACCACTTCCTAGTGTTTTAGCTGGGAAGAAGAAGTGGCGCAACAAACTCCCCAGCAACACATCTGTCTGTTTCGTTTTAAGAACTTGAATTTATACAATAGCATGCAAAGTCATTACATGCCAAAGGTAGGAAAAAAAATCAATTATCCAAAATGGAAATCATAAATCAATTCACTATAAAACATTGTAAAGAATGATGAGAAAGGCTCAATCTAGTTTGTCTTTTGACGGAGGGCTCCTCCAAGGCTCTCCACTTATCGGCAGTGGCAACCTCTTGCTTCCGGCCCTTCCGGGCTTCTGCGAAGGAGTTGGCAGAACGCGTGCGAGAGAGGGAAACCTCACACCCCAGCAGTCGCAACAGAAGAACACGCCTCGGGCGTCGGTAAACGCAGGGCGATTCCCGGCCACCGTAGTTGCGGGTCTGTGGATGGCGAGCTATGGGTGGCTCACCATCCGGTAGCTATCAGGCATTTGATGATTTTCCGACCAGATAAAAGGCTGTGCACTTGACCCTGTCCTTTGCTAACTACATACGTTCTGGAATTGCTACCTTCTTAAAATCGTGTCTTGTTGTACTTTTTCTTGGGTATCTAAATATATATAACTCAAAAGTGACTGAATGACTGACATAGTGATCTATCAACGCACAGCCCAAACCACTGAACGGATCGGGCTGAAATTTGGCATGCAGGTAGATATTATGACGTAGGCATCCGCTAAGAAAGTATTTTTGAAAATTCGTCCCCTAAGGGGGTGAAAAATGGGGTTAAAATTTTGTATGGAACTCCACGCGAACGAAGTCGCGGGCATAAGCTAGTTATTTATAATAGCATTCAGTTATTATTTTAGTCCACTTTTCTAATGGTAATGATTTTATAAAATCAAGAACTTGAAGTGTCAAAGTTCTTGACAATTCAAGTTTTTCGGCCGGCTCGTGGCAACAAAATCTGATTACATTCAAATAAGATTATTTGATTATAATTAGATTTTGTTGCGACCTCACTGTCCCCAACCACTGTAACTTCAGAAAGCCAAAACATTCGCGATCATCAGCAAACGAGGCAGTGAAGCTCGATGAGTCCTTAATAAACGATTCACATAATACTTAATGAAATTATAATTACTGCGAAAGTTTAAATGACCAGGCTTCTTCTGGGAAACCTCATCCCATCGTCGACTTTGTCTCTGTCACCTGTGACCCAGACTACTCACGAACATACCCATCACAATATAAAATACAATATTTACATATCATAAATACTCACAGGCACAGGTAACTTGAATTTTCCTCAAATTTAAATTGAAAAATCCAACCTTACGTGTGTCATAGACGCTGCTTTCTAAAGCGGTAAATCCTGATTTTAATTCCATAATAAACCCGTCAGTGAATTGAAAGGCTACTGTCGACACAGCTCGTAATAAGAACATACGTCGAGCTGTCAACTCGCTTCATAAAAGTTACCGACTAACTAGTTTTCTGTCCTAGTTCACTCATGTCAAGTTGTGAATAGAGTGACGTTAGTCTGATGACACGAGAGTTGTATTGAGACTCACAGTTTTCAGACGTTTGGAGTTGAAATACTAGGCCCGAGTGTTAGGCCCTGGAACGCAAAGGGCACTTGCAGGAACACGGGTGGGTTTTAGTCAGTAAGAGGCTGACACTCCCTTCTGCTCCACCCAGAGCGGGAGAAATCATCTGATAATTTCCTATCCAGAAAAAAAACTGTTGCGGAATTTGTTTGAAAGAGACACCACGGTTGATATAGGCTGAGCAGAAAGTAAGATCGGTCAATGTAGGAATTGCTGAAAAAGGCAAAGTCAATCTTTGGCTCAGTCTTCAGAATTGAAGCACCAAAGTAAAGGACTTCTCAAAGATGTTTTAAAAAGTGAATCCCAGAAAACTTGGCGTTTTTAGTCCAATGAAATAAACTGGGACCGTACGCAAACCTAAATCTTTTACGCAAAGGGTGGCTTTTTATGACAAAAACGTCGAAACATTTTTCGGTTTAAAATGGCAACCTTCCTAAAGATTTCTTAAGCAATGCTTTATATTCAAAAACGTAACTAATCTACCGCAAAAAGCTAGCAGTTTGTAGAAAAAACGATATCAAATAAGTCCATCGCCTGCCAGTAATCCACAAATCCGGTCACCTCTGAAGTGGAAAGATCGCTCCATCTTTATTGAGATGCCGGTCGTGATGAACGACACCAAATTATCGCAACCATCGGCGTCTGATCCGCGACCTAAATAAAATTGGCCTTGTGGTATTATTGGTACAGTCAACAAGTCCCAATAGTGATATTTTGTTTAAACTTAGAAATAAACGAAAATGTTTATTTAGGTCTCGCACAAGACAAAAAGAACATAAACAAAAAAAAAACTACTAGTTAAAATTAATTAACAAAAGCTAGCCTTCAGCTTCCGAAACAGCATTGTTTATAACTATTTGTAAAATCACTAAAATCTAACTATTAAATATTCAAAATCAAATTTAAAGATTTTTCTTTTGTTCCATCGCAAAATAAAAAGAAAGAAATTGACTTTTTTTTTAGAAATTGGCTATTTGGCGACTGTTTCTATTTTTTTTTAGCTGTAAGTCCTCCATGTACATAAATACTAGTTTAAACGTGCGAGGATATGCTGCGATAGGAATATCGCAGCATATGCTGATATATTTAAAAAAGAAATAGCACAGCGCTGGTATTCTGTAGGTCCTAGACAGACTATTTTTATACTTTAATGCCACAGATACACTCACGGAACACATACTAAAATGAAATACATAAGACGATAATAATTTTAAAACTTAGTTGAACATGCTAAGGATCAAACCAATCAAGATGGACTGACAGTTAGATTTCAAGCTCAGTCCGCCTATGTGCACGGTGAGGCGTTCTAGGTATAGAGATTGACACCACCACATTCTACTATCTCCTTTTCTCTATCAGATTGATAGGCGTGCTGGAGTATGATGTCCGTACCTATTTGTTTGATTTTCTGGCTTGTCACATTAAGCGCCACTCTTCCACATCTATACTAATATTATAAAGAGGTAACATTTGTGAGTTTGCGATGTTGCAAAGGGTAATCTCTGGATCTACTGAACCGATTTTCAAAATTATTTCACCAACAGAAAGCTACGTTATTGTGGAGTGTCATAAGCTACATTTTATCTCCGTATTGCCACGGGAACGGGAACAATGCGAGTGAAACTGCGGGGCGCTGCTAGTTAGCCATACAACTAGTGTGGAACTCTGTCGAAGCCTGTGTTCCTTAACACCATTACTTTTAAAACAAGAGTGAACAGTGGACGTATTACGAAGTGCCAATGCTATCATGATTCGTGTGAGGGAAAGAGATAGTGCTATTCGTCTTATGTAACTCCGTCTCTCTCTGACACAGGAATCATGATGGATTTAAGACGTCATAATAGGTCGCCAGGCATCTTCTAGGCCTCATCTAATGTTGAGACATCGAGGTCCTGATCGATACAGCGATAAAGAAAACTGTCTGAGGCAGCGCAATTCAGGCAAGTTTTCGTATTCGTGCGGTTTTCGTTTTTTTTTTATTGATTTTTTGGGTGGAACGGAAAGGAGTGTCAGACTCTTACTGACTAAAACCTACCCGTGATCCTTCTTGCACCCTTTGCATTTTAAGACCGCGGTGACTCTTTCGAAGAAATTCCGCAATCTACGTGCGGTTGACTGTACGATTTGAGAGAAAACTGATTTGACGATATTTTCTATATTAATATTATTATGTTTTCGTACAGGTGGTTTATTTTTAGTAATGGCTAGTTTTTGTTTACTACGGTTGTTTTGTGAAGGTCGTCTTCAGTCTAGGATTGTTTTTCAGGTAATGTTGTGTAGTTAGTAGTTGTGCCTATGATTGGTGAGATATAATGTCTATATTCTTAGAGAAAAGTCTCTAATCTTAGGATGTGTCAAAAATAAGCTTTGTCATTATATTACTATTAAAAGTAATAGTAATATAATGACAAACCTTATTTCTGACACATCATAAGATACCGTAAAAAAAAACATTGTCAATATGTACATGACACTATTTCGACTGTTTTAACTTTGCTGTCTTTAAAAACTTATTAAACAAACATCTGTTTCATGAGGTATTATTAAAAATCGACTTTATTGACAACTTTTCTTATTTGACAAGGCCGCCACACCATTTCCAAACCACTGTTTGATAAGGTATTATTAACAGGTAAGCAGACTTTATTGACAACTTTTCTTACTTGACAAGGCCGCCACACCATTTCCAAAGCCCTGGAACACCTGAGAGCCAGAATCATCAATGGCAACCACCAGAAAAGCGCCGAGCCTCTATGAAGTTCGGTGAGTACCAGGAAAACGATTCTACTGTATTGGATCGAGCGAAGAAAATGATAAGGGGGAAAGTGGAAATTGTGCGTTTCTTACTCCTTAACGGTCATTTTCTGATTACATATTTTCTTTGCGGGATCACGCAGGATACAAAACTGAGCTAAGCTAATAGACGACTTAGTAAACAATCATAGTTACGTTTTTAACACTGTGGCGTCATTTTTTTTTTACTAAGCGGTTTTATTTTATATGTATGTAGTTAGTTAATTTCCGAAGTCTGCAAATTTACGATGAGCTGTGCATGTCAACGGAAAATTGCAAACCCTGTAAGATTGTAAAATATCGCGTTTTACAATTCCACGCAAAATTTTACAATCTTACGGCACTTACAATTTTCCAGTGACATATATATTGGATCCCCAAAAGGTAATGAAACTAAACAGGTTTTTCTTAAATCGCTTTCATTCTTCCAATGAATTAATTAAATTATTCAGACAATATATTAAATGACATCGCGCTTATTTTCGGAAAAGTCACAATTAATTCCCCATGGGGATGAAAAGTTTAGTTAAATACAAAGGGGTATGTTTAGAGTCGTTTCAGGGTCGTTTCACTTGTAATGTAGTAACTTTGATTCGCATTTATTAAAAGGCTTTCATAAAAATATTTTATCTTCAGAGAATCACGTGTACCGATGGATATCTATAAGATAAAGCTTTTAACGATAATTTCTTAATTTGGATATACTAGTAATTATAGTGCAGTAATTTGATGGTACAAATGGGGATGTAAACTATTTATTTGAAATTAGTGACCCGAAGTCCGTAAAGATGGCTGTAGAAATAAACTTAAGAATTAGCCAGCTAATCACCTCCTCATCTTTAGCCGGCTTTTTCTCAAAGTTAACACTGCATGGGTTTCTATATAGTTTCTGTTTGCATAAGCAAGCCCAATTTAAAAAAAAAACTAAGTACATACCTATTACTTTGAAATACCTTATCCATATTATAGCAATCCTGCCTGAGTTCTTATGATTTCTAGAGTCATTCATTTGAGAACAATTCTTCACGTTGGTTCCAGAATTCATCGAACTCCACAATTATTTTTAATGAATCTAATTAACATCACCCCTGCATTTTTACTAAGGGCGTAGGAGGAGTCCAACCCCCGTAATATTAAGGTAATGACTTCAGGCTCGTGGCTAAAAAAATAGCAAATATAAGAAGCACGCCTGCCATTTGAAAAACTAAAATTAAAAATAAAGGGGCGGTTCCTTTGAATAGTTCTTTACAGGTCCCCCGACTGCAATGAAAATATTGTTATCTATCTTGTTTTTAGTAGGCGTGTTTTTTTTAACTATTGTTTTTTTTTTGTTTCATACCTTTTTTGCAATGTATTAAGCAAGCTTTAGACCATAACAGTACACGTAGTCTAATTTTCATGATAACCAAAATTATTTTCGTTTTTATTTATGAACCATGGCTCCTCCATTTTTATTTTTAAAATGTTCACTAGCCTATGTTACTCGGAATAATAGGGTATTTTACTGTAAAAATCTAATTAGTCCGTCTGATAGATTTACAAAAAATATTGGACACGTATTTTTTCTTTTTTCGCGTAAACAAATAATGAAGACGATACAGTGCGTTGAAAACTCACGTGACGTCACGTCGCTGGTAAAAATTGTAGCAACGCAGTGACGTCACGTGAGTTTTCAACGCACTGTATCGTCTTCATTTTTTGTTTACGTGAAAAAAGAAAAAATACGTGTCCAATATTTTTTGTAAATCTATCAGACAGACTAATTAGATTTTTACAGTAAAATACCCTATTCATGATCTTTAAGTTTGTGAAGCTGTTAGTCCCGGCTGTCATTTGTAAATCTTTAACGGTCGTTACTGGTCGTACAATGCGACGATGATTTTTCATAGAAATCTAATGGATTTACTATGAAAAAACCGGCCAAGTGCGTGTCGGACCACGCATAGTGAAGGGTTCCGTAGTTCAATGTTAAAACCACATATCTCTAAAAGTCAAAACCAAACCAATTTTCGTTGGAAGTGTCTGTGAAGTTCTATTTGCTCAATCTTTTTTAGAATTTTCTGGCACTCCATAGTTTAAAAGTAAGAGGGGGACACACACATTTTTTTTTAAGATTTTGGAAGCACATATCTCAAAAACTATTGCCTTAAATAAAATACTTTTTTTGGAAATATCTATTTCACTTTGAAAGAGCTATCCAATGATACCCCACACGATTATGTTTATAGGAATTTATTTTTTCATCCCTCAGTTATATGTATGGAGTGCCACCCCTAAAATTATTTTTTCCATAATATTACTATTATTGCACAGCGGTTAACAGGTTGCACCTACCTACCAATTTTCATTTATGTAGCTTTAATTGTCTTCAAGTAAAATGGCTGTGACATACGGACGGATAGACAGACAGAAAGACAACGAATCCATAAGGGTTCCGTTTTTTGCCATTCGACTACAGAACCCTAAAACCGTCGTCGTATTATTGCATTTCAATTGCCCATAGCAGCCTTTATCGCTATTCGTTTTATAAACAAAGACCAAACTTTACGTAAGTAGGTATTTTGTGTTAAAGATAAATTCATGAATAAAAAATAACGTCCATGCGGTTTTGTTCACCTTGAAGTAATACTCATAATCATAACATCACACTTAAAAGGTGATGGGTTGCTAAATTGCGGCTTCTTTGACGTCATCATGGATGGCATAACCGTCTGTTTCCTACGGCTTTTCTTGAAAATTGGGGATTATTTTAAGGCTTAGAGGTGAATTTGTCTAATCACATAACTAGCTTAGAAGCATATGACAGTTTCGCTCGCAGCTGAATGTTCTTTCAGGAATCGTGCATTTTATTAAGTTAGCCTGTAAGAGGAGCTCGTGGCTAAATTATAACAGCCGCACGGTTCGATCTTCAAGGTTAAGCAACACTTGCCAAGGTTGGTTTGTGGATGGGTGACCATCTTAGCATACCGATACTCTTTCGCGCATGCAAAGCACATTAAACCGTTGGTCCCGTCTGTCATTTGGGCAGTCGTTACGAACTGTCAGAAGCCAGAAAATTCTACACCAGTCAAACTCAAACTCAAACTCAAACTCAAAACGTTTATTTCAATTAGGCCATTAACGGCACTTTTGAACGTCATCAATAAAAATTATCATAAATTAAGTGACTCTAGCGTCCATTCGCAAAGGTAGATTCTTATGGAGAAGAACGGACAAGAAACTCCTGTCAGTCTTGCCAAGAAGTACCATGTTACCCAGTTAATGGGTTGCGGAGGTCTGGTAGTTGCTCCACGTAAAATTATGGTATTCAGCTGAATCTGGTTTGACTGTAACCGACCCCAATATATTTGAGAAAAAGCCAGGCAGATGATGTATTCGTACTTGTACCTGTAACCCTTTATGAATAAAAGAATATTGTCATTGGGAGATTTAGCGACCCCCTTTGCCAAATATCTAAAAGCAACTAGCTGTCGCCTGCGACTCTACTCCTCTCTATACTATAACACGAAGGCTACTATGTGTTAATCTGCCTGCAGACGGCGAGCCCATAACGCTCGCCGTCTGCAGGCAGATTATAACGACCAGCGGGCGTACCATGACGTCTTAACACGTGAGTCTTCCAAGCGAGAAAAAGGGATGGAGCTATATAGGGTGTATAACTCTATCCCTCTTTCTCGCTCGGAAGACTCACGTTTTAACACCTCATGGTACGCCCGTAGACCCGGCTCCGGTTCCACGCGCACCTCAAAGAGATGTCAGCATAGTAGACGAGCCTGCTAGGGTTTTTTTTTTTTTTTTTTTTAATCTTTATTTAAGGGCTTTGTCGCTAAGCGATAACGTCGCCCTGTAACATCAACATGATAAATTACAAACTACAGTTCTACAAATTATGTATTTTAAAACAAAAAAAGCCAGCTTGTACAGAATTCTGGCTAGATCCGATAGAGGAAAAGCCAGAATGGCATTACATTCCCCAACATCATAATTATATTTGGATCCGAATAAGGTGTATCTAAGAGCTCCATTCCGGACACACTCCATCAAAACGTGTTGCACATCCTCGACTACTCCGCATTCCTCGCAGTTCGGAGATGTAACCTTTTTCATCAGAAAACTAAACTTTTTTGACGGAATGTGACCAGAACGAAGTCTTAATGCCATAACTAAATTCCTTCGATTCAACAAATTTTGATCTATCCAATTATATACTGGGAGCTGTGGTTGGATGGTCTTGTACCAAATTCCTTTTTCTGTTGACCTCTGGTTAAAATATTCACTCCATAGCTCTGAACACTGCTTTTTGATAATTTTGATGTAGTCAGTAAAAAGAGGAAGAACATTAATGGGAATCCCGTCTGTCACAGCCTGGTTAGCTAATAGATCTACTCTTTCGTTATCTTCAATCTGTACGTGAGACGGTATCCACTGTAAAACCACCGAAATTGAGTTCTGACCAGACCTGAATATAGACTCCAAAATCGTATAGGCTGTCGGTACTCCTCGTGCGGACGAGGTGCACCGAGCCAAGTGTTGCAGCGCGCTCTTAGAGTCTGTTAGGATGACAAATTTATCATGAGCCTGCTAGGGTTGCGGAATTTGTTCGAAAGAGTCACCGCGGCCCTGGAATGCAAAGGGCATTAGAAGGATCACGGGTGGGTTTTAGTCAGTAAGAGTCTGGCACTCCCTTTCGCTTCGCCCAGAGCGAGAGAAGTCATTCGATGATTTCCCTTCCAAAAAAAAAAGAATTAGGCGTAGGATCTGAAATAACTCTTTGGTGCACGAAACCCTTAAAAATATACAGCATTATCTAACAAAACTGTGTTATTGATTTTCCCCGTAACGCGTGTAAAAATAAACTGATAACATGCTCTCGAATTCCCAAAACACTGCTATTTTTATTTCGTACAAGTGTATATAAAATAAATAGTATTCTATAACTTATTGTAATAAATGCAATATCATTAGTTATTGTACTAAAATATGTTACATTTATTTATTGAAAACTGTCGGTGGGCGTGTTATTTTATTTATTTTATAAACTTTTGTTTGCTTGGGAACTGATATTTTCTTAAAGTTTTATTTTTTATTTAGTTGTAATTATTTTGATTCAGGCTATTTTATTCATGACAGACATAGTTAATTAAGACTGTAAATACTAGTAAAAACGAAAAAAATAAATACTAATTTAACACAAACCTCACGACATACGTTTGCGTTCTTCTTGCGTTCAAGCAAACAAACAAACTCTTCAGTTTTATATATTAGTATAGATACTCGTATTGAGGCTTATACAATCTTCCTCCTTTCTTGCAGTCCGTCCAAAAGGTTGTCTGTACGAGGTCGCCTTATGCGATAAGCGTCCCATTGTACCCTTCTTTTATATGCAAATGTTTCTCCAGTTTTCATTATGTGGTATAGTTTTCTTATATTAAGAACGCCAGGAAGGGAAACCAGTTTGTACGCTTCAAGGATGTCCAAAATAGAACATAAAAAGATGCAAGATTGACCTCCTGATTTGGCAGGAGCAGGCACAAAATAAGCCCGAGTGGAGACGTCGTGTCCAGCGGTATGTACAAATTGAGGATAAAAGGAGGTCGGAATTATACCAGAAACGCAACGAAAGGGACCACCAATAGCTATATTTTATCATGTCGTCAATGGTGTTTAGATAAGTTTGTTTTGTGCTCGAAAATTTTCGAACTAAATGGGATGTGCAAGTTACACAACAGAACAGCAGAGCCTAGCCTTGCAACCACCATGCAAAGCCAAGGAATACGGTCGCCGTGGTCGACATCGGCTAAATACCATCATCAGCATCGTTATGTGAAAAATCTGTACCTAAAATGTGTACCTATCAAAATACCCAGCGCTGTGATATTTATTTATTTTGTTTTTTAAATATCGCAGCATATGCTGAGATAGGAACCTTTTTGGCCTCGCACAACTGAATTAATATTGATAGTTTTTTTTTATTACTATCAGTTTTATTTTGTTTTTTTTTTTCTGTTTGCTATTGTTTGTTTATATGTTGGTCTTGTGCGAGTCCCAAATAAACATTATTCTTTCTTTCTTTCTATGTGGTTGCAATAAGTGAAATACCAGTAAGAATGGAATACTTGCAGATATAATTATATTTTTTTTAATTAGAGCAACGTTTCTTATCGGACGGTACGAACTTGTCGAAAAAGTCGCTAGGTAAAAAATAGTTTAAGGATTTTTCGTCAAGAATTTGCTTTAGTGTAGACGGTTATCGTATATATCATAGCGCGTATGCTATTGGCTGAACCCAGTCATAGGTGCGCGAAACCAATCATTACTGCGATTGGATGTACAGATGGAGATTTACTGATGAAGTTTATAATGAACTAGCAGCGCCCCGCGGTTTCACCTACGTAGTTCCCGTTACCATGGCAATATGGGGATAAAATATAGTCTATGTTACTCAGGGTGAATGTAGCTTTCTAATGGTGAATTTTTTTTTTAAATTGGTCCAGTAGTTTTTGAGTTTATTCGTTAAATACAAAAATATAAATCTTTCCTCTTTATAAAATTAGTATAGATTAGATGAATTTAATGATGTACAGTAAAATGTTTATTTGCAAAACCCGAGAAAATATTTTAATTTGGAAATTTCCTACCATTCCTTCAATTCATTAGTAATGTACTATGAAAGGAACTTCATTCCAACCGAGTTTTCCACGACACCCACGCATTTTTTTTTGTAATAATTCACTTAGTGCGGTAATACTCCCATTACCCATATATTCTGTAAATGTTTGGTCCTGTGTTTATAAAAATGTTTGTGAGTTTCTGACGTTGTAAGGGGTAATCTCTGGATCTCCTGAACCGATTTTCAAAATGATTTCACCAATAGAAAGATACATTATTGTGGAATGTCATAGGCTATATTTTATCCCCGTATTGCCACGGGAACGGTACCAACGCGGGTGAAACCGCGGGGCGCTGCTATTAATTTATATAAGGAAGGAATTAGCATTGAAACATGCTTGCATATTGCATGTTGACGTTTCCAAGCAAGTCAAGGTTATTTTGCAAAATTTTCTTTCACATGACGTGCATTTAATTCCGACTGTTTATTTTTTATTACCAGATTTCATACTCATACAAATCTATAAAACTTTTTTTATAGTGTCAGAGTTTATGACGCTCGTTTTAAGACTTTAATTTGACTTTGTGTTTTTTTATTCAAAGCTGTTGTTCGAAGTTTTAGTTTTTTTTCTAATTTGTGTACAAATATTATTCAACTACTCAATGTTTTCAGTTCATTTGGAAACACAGATCGTCCACTTATTTAAATAAAAATTAACTAATGGAAAATATTATATACCTACTAAAACAAAAATCAAGCAAAAGCTCTTGTGATGTTATTGGCGTCCTAAGACAATAGTCCAAGAGCTTTCCGCAATGGTTCCCGATGTTAAGAAAATACCTTATGTTATCGTAATGGCCTTCACTTCAGATATCCTTCACGTAACACAAAGAATACGCGACGTTATCACAGCACACTATATTATCAGGCAACTGTTATTTTATAACACAAAAAACACTGTTATTTTACAACGATAACATTATTTTAGTAACGATTGAAATTTTAAAATTTTAAAATTCGAACTTCATTTATTATTATTTAAAATTAACAACGATTTATTTTCAAAAATTCGAATTACAAACACTAGAACACTTATTTAAAGATAAACTCGAATTACGATAAGACAAAGAGAGCGAGGAAATTGAAACTCTATTTACTTTAGGGAAAGGTTTAAAATCGAATGTAAGCACAATCCACCTGTAGATTTAGTTGTAATAATGATAATTTGTTTTTATTTTTTTTGTTTTATTTTAAGTCCTAGTTTTAAGTGATGGTACTGGTAGATTGACATTAGTGTTTAAGGGTTAGGATAGGTTAGTTTAGATTGAAGAGGGAGCGGCTGCGTCCGCCCCGGGCCGCGACGGGTTGTGTACTGAGGGTTTGCCCGGCAACGGGCGAACTGTGGAGGATCGGATGCGGCCCCGTAGTTACTGGATCAGGCCCGTTGCGGTCTCAGCGTCCTTCTATGAAGGATACACTCAGAATTATTTTTGTGTACACTCGGCAGGGTGGTTTTTTATTGGGAGTATCCTGAAATACATACCTGTGTATTTGTTTTATCGTAAGCTAATGTTGTTGGTGGATTTGCTTTTGTTTTGATGTTACTAAGGTTAATCAAACATTTTGAGCCGAAGATTTCAGTCTTACGAGACTTTCTTGATTAGGATTCCTTTTTACGTTTTCTGGGCATGTTTATCTATGTACAGTAAATGGTACTCTACCGACACAATTCATTTTTAGGCCAGCTTTTGCCAAGTGCAATTGAGATCATGTTACTCTCTAGAGAGAGTAGATTTTTAGCCTAAAATCATTAAACAAAATAAAAACAAAAATATAATAAAAATTTAAGAATATAATTATATTTTAAGAGAAAAGAATAACGCACGTTTTTATCTTTTGCACGCAGAATCTCAATAATATTAATTTAAATACCCCTCATAAGCATAATTTATTAAAAGAAACCAATTTCATATGAGTCTTCATAGTAATAAAATTGGCTATGATAATATCTACGTATCATATTTGCTGAAACCAATTTATTTACCAAGATAACTGTAAAATACCGCGCCCAATTTACTTTAATAGCTCCAAAATCCAAATGTATGAGGTTTTAAAATTAAATATAGCACCCAATTTTAGTTAGAAAATTAATATCATAAGAAAACCGAGATGCTATTTTATTTTGAAGATTTTGATGAAGAACGATGATATTGTCACCTAAAGTTCATGAGATAAAGGAGATTATATACAGCATCAACTTAACGAAGTCTCTTAGGAGCAAAATTAATTTTCTTTACGTGACCTTTGTTGTAACGATCTTTGGTTGATGGAAAAGCATAGACAGTCAATTTGGAGGAGCACCTACTTCGTAGGTGGTCGACGATAAAGTACGCTTACCTTTTATTTGGATGGGAAATCATGTAATGACTTTTCCCGCTCTGTGCGGAATGGAAGGGAGTGTCAGACTCTTACTAACTAAAACCCACCCGTGATCCTTCTAATGTCTGTTGCGTTCAAGGGCCGCGATGACTCCTTTAGCAAATTCCGCAACCCTGAAGAGCACGCTTACCTGGAAGTAACCTTAAATAGGACGTCTTGACTAAAAGACCATTAGGTTCGGTGTTATCAGGAAACACATGTCTACGCCGGAACGCAGCTATCATGAACGCGCCCAAAATATTGCAACATTCGCGAATCAATGGCGACAACTTCACCACAACAAACTATACTCGTATTTGGAACGCGCTCGCGCTTAACCGCCATATTTTGTCGCGACGCTATTATCTTTGTAAAATCTTCTTCTCTTTTGGTTAATACATAGGTATAATTATATCAGGGTCGATCAAGTCTTTTATTGTATCGCCCACACAGTCTCCGGCAGGGATCAACCTTATAACATTGGAGCAGATGATCTACTACTCAGCAACTTAATGCAATACCGTAGGACGAAAATCGGAGTCATTTCCCTCTTACGTAGATGGATTGAATAAGAGTAACAAGACCTTCTTCGCCAGTGGGCAGCACATAAGGAACATAGATGAATAATGATCGGAACGGCGAAATGTGCATCAGTATACGTACATATTTTCGCAAATTTGTGGCAGTTCGACTTCCTTTTAGTCAAACTCGAATGGGTCTTAAAATAATAATATGTCTTAAAATATTATTATACTACCTTACCTATGATACCTAGTAGACTCAGTGCTACGTTGTACTTATTTTTTTTTAGAAAATATCAACAACAAAGAAACTAAATAGGTGTAATATCAGAGTAGCAATTCTACTAATTTTCAAGCAACATTCGTAAAAAAATGAGGTTTTTTTTTAACAGTATGCGACTGAGATGCCCTCAGATCAGATTGCGCTTCGTAAAAGAATAAATAAAAACTAACAATCATATAAACCTTAATAATAACGTTTTCTTACTTCATAAGCAGCAGACAGGAGATCCAACAAGAAAAAGTATTTAAATTTAAAATCTTACCTGAAACAAAAAAAAACACGAATGTTAGGTAAATATGAACTACTAAGTACAAATTCTACTACTATGACTAATTAACACTCATTCCGTATTTAAATGTGTAATTCGTTCCATTTAAAAAAAGAAAAGAAAAAAATAAAATGTATCCTCTTTTCTTTTATTATTAGGGACACTTGACCCCGAGACCCCGAACCAACGACTGTATCGAAAGAATCCTTTACTGAAATACTCTTAAAGCAACGAACTGTCTCCTTGGGTTATTGCAATACTAGACTGGAGTATTTCTGTATTTTGTAAGAATTCGGGTTAACTTCACAGAACAGATAGGTAAAGAAGGTCGGCTGCATTCAGCGAACGAGCACGCACGCACACATATGTAGACGCATACAAACGACGATCTCAAACGTCAGCCGGTCGCGAGTGCGCTTGCACTCGCTGTACGTGCAGCGTGTCTATGTGTGCGTGCGTGTTCGTACGTGCGGCGATCTCAAACGTCAGCCGGTCGCGAGTGCGCTTGTACTCGCTGCACGTGCAGCGTGTGTATGTGTGCGTGCGTGTTCGTACGTGCGGCGATCTCAAACGTCAGCCGGTCGCGAGTGCGCTTGCACTCGCTGCACGTGCAGCGTGTCTATGTGTGCGTGCGTGTTCGTACGTGCGGCGATCTCAAACGTCAGCCGGTCGCGAGTGCGCTTGCACTCGCTGTGCGTGCAGCGTGTCTATGTGTGCGTGCGTGTTCGTACGTGCGGCGATCTCAAACGTCAGCCGGTCGCGAGTGCGCTTGCACTCGCTGTGCGTGCAGCGTGTCTATGTGTGCGTGCGTGTTCGTACGTGCGGCGATCTCAAACGTCAGCCGGTCGCGAGTGCGCTTGCACTCGCTGTGCGTGCAGCGTGTCTATGTGTGCGTGCGTGTTCGTACGTGCGGCGATCTCAAACGTCAGCCGGTCGCGAGTGCGCTTGCACTCGCTGTGCGTGCAGCGTGTCTATGTGTGCGTGCGTGTTCGTACGTGCGGCGATCTCAAACGTCAGCCGGTCGCGAGTGCGCTTGCACTCGCTGTGCGTGCAGCGTGTCTATGTGTGCGTGCGTGTTCGTACGTGCGGCGATCTCAAACGTCAGCCGGTCGCGAGTGCGCTTGCACTCGCTGTGCGTGCAGCGTGTCTATGTGTGCGTGCGTGTTCGTACGTGCGGCGATCTCAAACGTCAGCCGGTCGCGAGTGCGCTTGCACTCGCTGTACGTGCAGCGTGTCTATGTGTGCGTGCGTGTTCGTACGTGCGGCGATCTCAAACGTCAGCCGGTCGCGAGTGCGCTTGCACTCGCTGTAGCGAGTGCAAGCGCACTCGCTGTACGTGCAGCGTGTCTATGTGTGCGTGCGTGTTCTCTCGTTGTAAGGAGTCGACCTTCTGTTCCTATCTGTTCTGCAGTTGCCGTGCCAGTCCTGGGGGAAATCGTACCGCTTTCAATATATCAGATAAATTGACCGAGTTTGACATTATGTAAACAAGCTATGATATATTTTGGATAACTACATAAAATATCACCTCTATGTTAAGGTTTTTTTGTTATTTTAATTACATTCTACTCAATTGATTTGTGATTATAAGGTTTTTTGTTATTTGAAAAGCCAGGCTTTGGTTTCAAATTAACTGAACTTGATAAAATTGTCAACAATTAATGTTGGAATGTTTCATAGCATTTTAGCCAAACCTAATTGTGTAGCAGCAAAAAAAGTTCTACTCCTTTAATTGTGTAAGTCTATGTTTTTTTTTTCTTTTTATGTTTTTTTTTCTTGTTTCTTTTATAATTATGTACGCAACGTACAATGGGATTGACATTATAGCAAATACGTGTACAAAACTCCCATAAATAAATATAGATTACAAACAAAAATAAATAAGTACATGTAGCTGCACCTAGTTTAAATAGATTATGTCTTTAAATTGCTGCCTTATTTGTGCTGAGGCCTACTCGAAATGGAATGATATTTCCCAGTATTAAAAATAACCCTTGAAGTGCGAGTTTACCTGCATGCCTATCGTCTCTCCACAAGCCAGTAACTGAGTAACACGAGAGCCAATGGCAAGACTGGTGTCACAATTTCTGACTTCTTCTCAGCATTACAATCTTTTCAAGTCTCGAAAGAGCCTCGATTTGAAACAAACAGTCACCTATCTAAGTATCGAACTTGGCAAGTGTTGATGTTTCATTGATTGATCCTTGGAGATCGATTCGTGTAATAAATATTCATCAACAGCCTGTTGCAGTCCACTGCTGGACATAGGCCTCTCCACTTAGATCTATTTTCGGCTTCTCGCATCCAGTTTCTGCCAGCCGTCCTGCGCAAATCGTCACTCCACCGTGCCTGAGGACGTCCTACACTACTTTTGCCGAGACGCGGTCTCCACTCTAGAACTCGTTTACCCCAACGGTTGTCGGTTCTACGACTAATATGGCCAGCCCACTGCCACTTCAGCTTACTAATCAGGTGGGCTATATCGATGACCTTGTTTCTCTGACTGAAAAAATATTATTTAACCACAACCTCCTTACCTAACATCAACTGGGCCTATTTTTATACCAAACTCACAAACTCAATCGCAGCCGTCCAATTTGTAGACTGTCAAAAAACAAATAATTTTCCTTTTAGTGCTGTCCCACCATTACAGAAACCATAATATAACTCACATTTTGCTCATTTTAGTACGCAAGCAGGTAAATTGAAAAACTTGGGTGGCAAGCAAATCTTTGAGAAAAATAAATGGATCATCATTCATAGGCATTTGTGTGAACCTACTCGTAGGTAAGGCTTTTACGTAGCTCTGTTGTATCATTCACTAAGCGTTTAGTGTGAGTGGCCAGAAAGGATGCGGGTAACGCAAATAGGGGTTTTTAGGGTGAGTATATAGCCTTTTTTGAGAGCATTGGTGGCCGAGTGGTAACGGCCCCCACTTACGAATTGTAGGTCGCGGGTTCACACGCAGCCAGGCGCATTATTTTGTGTTATTATTTTCATCACTATTCTGCT
Source organism: Hecatera dysodea (assembly GCA_905332915.2). Classification (NCBI taxonomy): domain Eukaryota; kingdom Metazoa; phylum Arthropoda; class Insecta; order Lepidoptera; family Noctuidae; genus Hecatera; species Hecatera dysodea. The sequence goes on from HG995307.1 coordinate 18,150,602, forward strand.
CTCAAAACGGTGAAGGAAAACGTCGTGAGGAAACCGGCATGTCCTAGAACCAAATATTCGAAGAAATGTGACATCCACCAACCCGCACTGGGCCCGCGTGGTGGATTACGGCCCATTCCCTCTCCTAGAAAGGAGGCCTGTGTCCCAGCAGTGGCAACATTAAAAAATGCTTATGCTTATAAAGCCTTTTTTGCCTCGGAAAGCACGTTGAGATGTTGGTCCCGGCTGTCATTTGTAGATGTTTGACATTCGTTACGTATTGTAAGACGCCAATATCTTGCCAAGAACTACCCTGTTACTCAGTTAATGGTTTGTGCTACTTTTCAGAATATATTTGAGAGTGACCACTTTCAAATATATCCTGAAAACTAGCACTTCCATTTGTAGATTTTATTGTTATAATTTTCATTGAAATCGGGTACCAACATCTTCAAAAAATTATTTTATTACTCAAAACCCTATTTGTGACTCTACGATCTATGATTTCCCAACCAAAAAATAAACTGCTATACCGTTTTTCTGTCCTCAATTAAATCAAAGTAGTACAGATACAAAATCTAAGAAAAAACCTATGCGATAGTAAACCTTTAAACCAGTAACGAACTAAGAAATACGTCCAGAAATACCACCTCTTTTCAACGTTCTTTTGTCTCATATTCTTTTGTAAAGAATTCCTTGATTGTCAAAGAAACTATCACTTCTGCACGTGCCGTTAGCTGAAACAAAGATTGAAACTGTTTGCGGATTCAAGTCATACTTGAGCCCAACTTTAGATAAGACTAAGAAGCCACGAAGTCTTTATTTTTAGTTTATCTTTTACGGTACAGTGGGCTATCGAATCTGAAGTTTTTCCAACAAGGTATTATAAGATTATGCCTGAGTTCCATTTGTTTGGCAGAGGTGTGTTTTTTTTGTAACAGCCACTGCTTTTAAGGACATTGTTTGGAGTCCATACATCATTCGTTTAAGATCCAACAGTGACCAAAATTTACTTTCTGCGTTCTACATATTGCATATGCAACTAAATTAAAATCAAGGACACATCTGAGAATTAAAAAAAATCCAATACGGTTTTAGATTTTGAGGTTATTACTCTGTTAGAGGCTGTCATTACAATAGAATGCCAAAGTGTCATCTGTCAATTTATCGACTGTCAGTGTCGATGTTGCTCGTTTCCTTACTCATAGATCACACTTAAGAGTTCGATTTAAACTAAATAGCGGCTCTAAAGTGCGCACCGCTGCGCAAAAGACTTGGCTGTATGACGACACACCCTTTGCCGATACAAAACGTCAAATTAAACAAAAAAATAATGGCGCCATGGACTAAGAGAAGAGAAGAAAAGAAAAAAGATCAGTTAAAAAAAAAACTAGATAACATAATCAGCCCCAAGTACCTTTCTGAATATCATCGGAAAATTGCAAACACCGTAACATTGTAAAAAATGACGTGAATTTGTAAACAAATTTTACTTAACAACGCAGGGATATTATGAGGAATAAAAAAAGTTTATTTGCGCCAACCATGACGCATAACAAAAAAATAAACAAACAAAACATATTGGAAACTATTGAATTTCAATAGGATTTTTTTCATACAAAAAGATTTTTTCATATCAAATCGAGAAACTATTTAATAAAGATTTATTACAATCTTACTGAATCTGCAATTTACCGATGACATCAATAGTGGCAAGACTTTTTATAACACAAAATTGCAATTTCCGACTCTATTCCATATCTCATAACTCTCTTCTGAATAGCAGTTACCATGGAAAAAATATCCTCATGTTTGGACAGAAATATAAATTTAAAAAGACAGCTATTTTCATGGCCTGATCTCCCAAAGGTCATGGCCCCGCGATGGTGTCTGCACAAATATCAATGGTAGAAATGCTGATATTTGGTTTCCACCGGCCACTGAGCTAATACTTAACATAAATACCTACGTAAGAGAGTTTATTATATTTGTCATCCAGCTGTCATGAGCTACACGATAACTGACAAATGTTTGCACTGTATGGACAGGTCCACTCAAATCTGTGTGGTACTTTCCTCAAAAGACCTCTTCAGACATCAACCTATATGGTTCTCATATGATTTGACCAGTACAATTGTATGGACTTCAAAAGTGACGTTGACCTCTGAGTTTGTTTCGGTGTTTCTTCTCAGGGTAGTCAGTTCGGAAACACCGGCCTCGTCTAGTTTATAACGAGCAAAAATATTGACGCGTTAGTGTTATTTACAACCAACTTAATAAATATCATTTATCAACATTGCAACCGCCGTAAGATTGTAAAATACCGCATGAAATTGTAAACTACTTTTTCATAATAAGACACGGACATATTGAAAACTATTGAATTTGGATATGATTTATTCTATACTGGCAGCGCCCCGCGGTTTTACCCGCGTTGTTTCCGTTCACGTGGGAACATGGGGATAAAATATACCACCGGGGATAGTGTAGCTTTCAAACAGTAAAATATTTTTTCAAATCAGTTCGGTAGTTTCGGAGCCTATTAAATGCAAACAAACAAACAAAAAATCAAATTTTTCCTCTTTGTTATATTAGTATTGACTAAACGATTTAGTAAGATCATACGGGATTTGCAATTTCCCGGTTAATATTTCCTTCAATTTTCTTTCTAAGCAAATATTAATCAAAGAGACGTTTATTTATGTATGTCAAGAATGTATTATTGAATCAAATTCTTTGAGACGTTACTTAGCTATTAACTTTATTGATATATTTTTCTTGTCTATATCTATACTAATATTATAAAGAGGAAAGATTTATATTTTTGTATGTAACGAATAAAATCAAAAACTACCGAACCGATTTCAAAAATTCTTTCACCGTTGGAAAACTGCATTCAGCCTGAGTATCATAGGCTATATTTTATCCCCGTATTTCCATGGGAACGGGAACTACCCGGGTGAAACCGCGGGGCGCTGCTAGTATCTTATAAAAACAAACGTGTTTTTTTTTGCTTTTATGTATATAAGTAGTTTTATCCCATACCACATTAGTTACGTGACATTATATCCTCAAAGCAAATTATACAACGCGTAACACAATAAACGCAAAATTTGAAAAGGGTGACCTCTTTTCAAGTTTTGTTGATGACTACAAGGATTTGTACTCATATAATGTATATTGTTAAGATGGTGGCATTATTTAAACCAACTGAACATTTAGAACACTCCAGCAAATTGAAACCGTACCACATTCGCACCGGGTATGCATATAATAGGGCTGGTTTCTACAATTCCACGTCCAATCGCGTATTTTGAGTACATGTTGGACAAATATGCCAGTAACGCCTTAGTGTTGCTAACTATCTCGCAAAGGATACCTGTGGCCGTATTACGAAGTGCCAATGCTATCATGATTGGTGTGAGGGAAAGAGATAGTGCTATTCGTCTTGTGCAACTCCGTCTCTCTCTGACACAGAAATCATGATGGATTTAAGACGTCATAACAGGTAGCCTGGTATCAGGCCCGGTTCGACGGCACGTCGTGTACCATGCGCGCCTCAAAGAGCTGTCAGCAAAGAAGCCGGGGCCCCATAGGGTCAGTGCCTGCTAGGGTTCGAAAGAGTTACCGCAGTCCAGGAACGCGGCGGCCACTAGAAGGAACATGGGTGGGTTTTAGTCAGTAAGGGTCACACTCCCTTCCGCTCCACCCACAGTGGGAGAAGTCATTTGATGATATCTCTTCCAGAAAAAAAATGTACCTGATATTTCGATGTACTTAGCCCTGTAATCAGCGACTACCGGGCAGCTTAGAAGCTGTTTCATCTTCCTTCATAACATAGAGGTGTTACTTAAAGGACCCATAGCTAATTGCAGCTATTATTGTGTTCAACTGTAGTTTAGTCAGTCTTAGGGCCTGTTGCTGTGGTCGTGTTTCGGCGGCCATCAATAGAGGGAAGGGACTCTTTAGCCTGGGTAAACCACCCACTAGACAGTTGTGTTCCATTATTTAAAAAGCTTAAAATATTGCCACTTCCAGCTCTTTACATTTTTGAAATTTGTATCTTTTTACACCAAAATAGACATGAATTTGATTTGTTTAATAATGTTGTATCGGGACCCAGCCGCAAAGTGCATATGCTAAATGTTCCTAGGCGTAGAATCAAATTGTTTTCTAATAACGCATACTGCATGACCATTACTATTTATAACAAATTACCTGATAGTTTCAAAACTCTCAACCTCAGAACGTTTAAATGTAAATTGTTTAACTTTCTTTTAAGCAAATGTTATTATTCGACTGTAGATTTTACGAATGAAAAATGCACATAAATATTTGACATTATTGTCTACAAAACATGTTATATATCCTAATTCTAATGATATAATGTAATAATGACCTATAATTTCACAAACCTAACCACCAAATATTTGTACGCCGGAAACGGTAGAATATTTTGATCGTAATGCATAATGAATATAAGAAATTCGTACAATATTCTGACAAATAAGTGCATTCTATTCTATGCTATTCTAAAGTCGTCATGGTGAAACCGCAATTTTTCATAGTCCCACCGGGCATTTGAAGGCTCAATAATCCCGACAGTAAGAAGCCGAATTCGCGAACACGAAGACGCCATGTTTTAAATTTATTAATGTATTCATGACATTCCAGTACCGGTGATAATGACTGTGCGTAATATTGAAAGGTATTAATTAGGTATTGAGAACGGTAGAGGCGGGAAACGGGAGCCAAACCTTCCATATTCATAAACGTACCTACATTTTACGAATAAAAATACAATATCTTTGTAGAAGCTAAGAAAGCGATGCGGTTATTTTATCGACTACAAAATTTGTGGCATATTGAAACCATATGCCATTAATTGTAGGCGTTTTTGAGATTATTAAATACTAGTGGCCCGCCCCGGCTCCGCACGGGTGGACATTTATTTATTTTAATATAGCCTATGTTACAGCGAAAGATTTTTTGAAATCGGTCGAGTAATTTTTGAGTTTATTTATTACGAACATACAAAAATAAAAAATTTTCCTCTTTATAATAGTATAGTGTAGAAGAACATATTGTGAAAATTTTCAACATCTGAAGAAAATAACAAATTATCATTTTGCAGCACTTAATTATCTTTATTTTAGAATTATTAGAACATTAGACGAGCTTGTAGCTAATTAATGATAGCCGATTTGTACGTGGATGGGTGACCATATTAATATTCCGAGATACATATGTATGTACCTCAGTGCCTCGGTAAGCACAAAAAGCTGTTGTTGCTGGCTGTCATTTGTAGATCTTTGAATGTCGTTACGAGGATATCTTCTATTTTCTATTGTCTTACCAGGGCGTATCTTATCACCCAGTTGCTGGGTTGTGGAGGTTAGATAAGTACACAGTCACTCCAACTAAAATTTTTCAATTCATTCAATCATTTAGTATTTGTTTCATAAATGTTGCACATTCCTTTGATAAAGGTCGGGCAAAATTCTATTTTGATTCTGCAAATAAAAATGCTTATTTTTGGGAGATTTTCAACCCTTAATATATATACATAATATGTAATATATATTTTATGAGAAATCCTTGCCCTACACTAGGAATTTCTCCTGTATCGTAGGTGCGTTTGCAAATATAACAAGTTTGAGCTCCACGATAACTGACAAATGCTTGCACTGTCTGGATAGGTCCACTCAAATCTGTGTAGCACTTTCCAAACACCGGACACCAACCTACATGGTTCTCATATGATTTCATTTCATGATCAAAAGAGACCTTGACCTCTGAGTTTGTTTCGGTGTTTCTTCTCAGGGTAGTCAGCTAGGAAACACCGGCCACATCTAGTTTATAACGGCCAAAAAAGATTGACTTGTTGTATGTGTTTTTAAAAAAATAAATATCATTTATCATATAAACTCACACACACAAACAGCCAGACCCGAAACATTTATCTTTAGGCCATACAAATATTTATTAGCATAAACAGCCATTTTAAAGTTCCCACTGCTGAAACACAGGCCTCCTCTCTAGGAGAGGGAATGGACCGTAATCCACCACGCGGGCCCAGTGCGGGTTGGTGAATGTCACATGTCTTCGAATTGTTGGTTCTAGGACATGCCGGTTTCCTCACGATGTTTTCCTTCACCGTTTTGAGAGCAGTGGTGATGAAATAAGTACACAAAGTAATGCGCCTGGCTGGGTTTGAACCCGCGACCGTTCGTAAGACGGGGCCGTTACCACTTGGCCACCACTGCTCTTCAATATATTGATTAAGTTTTTTTAAATTAGTTTACGTTTATCCGCGACCTAATTTTTCCACCACTGTGTAAAATGAATATCTAAAAGAGAACAAAGCCAGCCCTTTAGTTTCTTTATACAAGATTGCACCAAAAGTGTAATCCTGGCGTAAACATCAAGACAAATTAAACAGATAATGGTAAACACTACCCCTAATGAGTTTCGTAAGTATCATTAAATCAACTTGGCCTAACATTAATTTCCACTGTTCACCATTGTACATGCCAAAACAGCTGTTTCGGTAATTAAATACATATGATAATATCATCATTATCTGCCCAGTCCATTCTGAACTGATTCTGATTGCAGTCGGCTTGCAGTCAAACTGGATTGTGAGACACTGTTCTGCGATTAAATCAGGCCACTAAAAATACTAACTGTATTGAATAATTTATAGAACTTTATTCTACAGCTGTGCTCCCGAGGCCTATCTTATGAACTGTACACTTTTTCGGGATAAAAATTAGCCTTTTGCCCTCAGGGATAGAAATGATATCTATCAGTGACGTAATTTTCCTAATCACATCAATACCAGATTGTGCTAAAAGAATTTCTTTATTTATTTACTATACCTATACTTAATTGTACACCGGGGTTAACAAAAAAAAAGAAAACTACAAACTAAAACACATGCACAATGGGCGGCCTTATCGCATTCCGCGATTTTTTCCAGGCAACCTGGAATGGACAGTAATTGCTTGGACATAAATGGGGTTGTCATCGGTGCAACATTACGATAAATAATTTAATATATACAGAGATAAATAAATAATCTTAACAATAGATACATATATACTAAATACATTTATCCTCTTTAACTTTTTTTTGTTATTAATAGGCACGCGTTTGACCACTATCTCACCTGATGGTAAGCGATTATGTGGTCGAAGATGAAGCACGCTTAACTTTGACATGAATTTGGAAATATCAACCTATTTGTATCTTTAAGTGAAAAAGCCACTCATTGCAGTGAAAAATAGCCAGTTTAGAAGCGTTTTTATTAAAAGAAACAAAAGAGATAACTGCTACATTGCCTGACATTCAAACTTTCATCCTCAAACTTGTACACTTCAACCATCAGACTATTGCGTCTAACTTTCTCACTTCCGAAAAAGTATACAAATAAAGAGTTCCAAACTTCTCCATCTGTATACCATTCGCAATGACGTCATGACTCCACAATGGCGTTATGTCACAACGATGACGTCATTCGCTTCACTTTGCTTGTCCATTAGCTGGCTGCAAATGGGTCGCGTGTTTTGGCGATGCGACAACGTGTCATCAATCGTAGTGGCGGAACGTATGTTTGTTTTTCTTGTTTTTTGGTATTGTGTGAAAAGAGCAGCAAATTGGATTGGTAGGGACTGTGATTGAATGATTTTTTTGTGTAAAATTTATTATGAAAACGATAGAGAAGAATAGGTTTGAAAACTAAAGCTATAACTATATTATGCAGTACAGAGGCTGAATATACTGCTCTGTCTGAGGCAGCTCGGGAAGCAATGTATCTTAGAAACCTTCTTTATGAAATTATAGGTAGTTTTAGTATGATTAAGTTCTATTGTGATAATCAAAGCACATTAAAATTGTCAGTAAGCAATCAAAGTCACAATAGATCGAAACACATTGATGTAAAATATCACTATTTAAGAGATTTTGTTAATAATAAATATGTATTTAAGAAATTCTATATTTATGTACTGAAGAAATGACTACTAATATTATCACTACAAGTTTATGTCCTCTTAAACATTATAAGTTTCTGCATAAATTGAGAATTGTACCAAAATATTTTTTATTTTATTTTGATAAGTAAAGATAAATGATTTTAACTACCAGTAACGCCATCTCTTGTGCAATATAAAAGCTATTCTCCTATTATATTATTATCTGTGGTATGGTATAGTGTAAAATTAAAAAAAATAAAGCCTAGTCGTAGTTGTCTAGTAATTGTATGAAGTTCAAAAGAGACTGACCTCGTGAATTTATTTCGGTGTTTCTTCTCAGGGTAGTCGGCTAGGAAACACCGGCCTCATCTAGTTTATAAAGACCAAATAAGATTGACGTATAAAAGTGTTATTTACAACCTACTTATAAAATAAATATCATTTAAGTGAGCTGTAATAAGTATAATTTGCGGATTTTTACAAAGATTTTCTTCTTTCTTTTCCAACTTATTTACTTTACCCACTGACTCACTGCCCCATTTTGCTCAAACAATTGTCGCCTCACCTACGCAATATTCTCAGAAACACCCCTTTGTCCAAGACAACATTATACTATACAAACGTCGTCTGTCTGTCCTGTAGCCCGATTTGTTGGACAACAAGTTGGCTGGCTACAGTGGGGCAAAGTTAAATAAGACATCCGTAGCTTCAGACCAGTGAACGCAAATAAAACATGGATGCATTAATAACTCAAAAAAATGACCCAAATCACATTGCGCCGCGGTAGTTGGGCTTACCGATTGCGCCGCTCACGTGTTTTGTTACACGGCCTATTCGTTACACGGTAATTTAAACTCAAATACTTGGGAAATAAGGTCAATTTTTAACTGTGCATCGTATTAGCAATAATGTTGTTGGTGTGATTCGGCGAATCAGCGACGAGGTTTCGATGTGTGAGTTTGTTTGGATTTTTGGGTCACGATTCGCGCTTAGACCCCTTGAAGTAATGCTTCCATGTTTTATTTGCGTTCACTGCTTCAGACGACTCATTTTGATGGCTTATACGAGAACATTTCTTTATACGAGAATATTTCCACAACAATTGATTGATTAAAAGAGTGTCCGTGGAGTTTCGTGCACGTTCTGCTTCATAGAGATCTACGCTTTGGAACGTGCAAAGAGGTGAAGCTTACCTCTTTGACTGGCAGGTTTTGGCAATTCAAAGGCCTGTAAATGATTTTATATTGAAATAAATAAGTTGAGTTTTGGTTGTTTTTGATTTTATTTGTAGTTTGATAGATATATCATTTTTAAAACCCAAAGCCATTTATGTTTGAATTCTCGTGGATAGTATAACAATAAAAGATGGAATAAAATAAATCTTATTTATCAATGTTATATTGAAGGAGAAAAATCAAAAGTCATTCATTCAAAGTAGATTGAGCGTCAGCACTTTTTCAACGTCAAATTTTACATAAAGGCAGCCCCAAAATCACTCACCCGTCACCACTTCCTAGTGCTTCGGCTACACTAAATAAACAACGCCATGACCATTTCAGGCTTTTATGATTAGACTTATCCTTTCAAGAATCGCAAATACTGACAACGATTTTTCTTTTGAAAATGAAAATTATATATCTAGTGTAGCGAAATAAAAAAATAATTCTTCTCTACATAACCACGTATAATTTGACAAACTGTAAAAAAAAAAAAATAATATAATGTAAAATATGTGAATAATCTGCAAACAACACAATCACATTACTTACTACTTTACATTACTGACTTAAAATCTAATATAATCAAGCCACGTGGGCGTAACGTGCACGTTATTTTAACATAAATATTTAACTAGGCAAGTCCTTAACATAAAAAACACAATCTTGGTAGTTAAAAAATAGTAAAAAAAAAAATATATATATATATATATATATATATATATATATATATATATTAAGTAAGGGTTTCAGAGATATCAGCGGTAACACCACGAACTCAGCAAATCCAGCAAACTCGATACAAATTACAGATATAACGGCTTCCCTATCTGGCTTAGCAACGTTTTACTTTCGTTTGCTTCCGAGGTTCTTCTTTTCAAAAAAACTTATTTAATTCTTCCAAAATTATTAGTCTATTAAATTTGTTGCATACCTTTCTGTTTGGTGAGGTTTTATAAAGGATTACTCCTGATCATCGCAATCTGCAGACACTAATTCAATCGGATTTCACTTCAATTGAATCTGTCAGAGTAACTACAGCCGAGTGCTGCATCCCATGTTCTAGAAGTTGTTCGAAGCCAAAAGAAACGTAACAGATCTGGATGCCGACGGCCAAAAACATTAATCGGGCTAAAATCTCAATATCTCCGCCTTTTCTTCATCCGACTTTTCTTGTCAATCCAACTTGACAACCAAAAAATCTCTTCTTTTCCAGTCCGAAAAAATCTATGCGGCCAGAACTTAATAAAAAAAGTCTTGTAGCAAATTATGCTACACTAGTTTAAATTTCCGCGAATATGTGTGGGTTGCAGGTATGCACCTCCCTCCCGCCCGCTATATTATGCACATGCAAGATTACAAGGTAAAAGCACGGATAATATGTACATGCAGGAAGGCAAAGCAAAACCAATTGGTGATGGGTTTTGCTTTGCCTTCCTGCATGTGACTACTAGATACTGACAACTAGATATATAATTTTCATATTCAAATTAAAAATGAATTTCCGCAAAGTAACGCCTGACTCAATCAATTTTAACGATTTTTCTTCCTTATAGACTTGCTGAGGTTATTTCGAGGATGGGTAGCTAGGGACCATCCATTACGTCATTACAAATCGAAACTTCTCGTCGTTTTTACAAAAGCAGTCTTGTCTAGAGATATCGTGTTACCCAATAATTAGGCTGTGGAGGAAAAAATACAGGTACTCTAAAGTTGAGAAAAGGCAGGGCTGATTGTTTGTAAAGTCCAAATACTAACACACACAGAAATAAAAAGTGTCAAAAATGGAGAGCGAACCGTCTGATACAAAAGGGAAAGGAAAAAATTCCGCCCCACCAATGAAATGCCTTTGTCCCAGTTACGTGTACGAATGTAACAAAGGGATGTTCGCAAAAAAGGGGGATCCACACTGTTACAGGAAAGCCTTCAAACGAAAATTCATGCATGCCTATAATATATTTTAAAATGCAATGAAGCTCTCAAAGGAATCGCTAATTACTCGTATTCATCAGGCTTCATGGATATTGAAAATTCCTATAAAGCTTTTTCGGAAAAATATGAAGCTCACTTGATAAATTACGCTACAAATTTATTCGCTTTTGGTAAAAATACACAGGCCTAAAATAACCATATTTTGTTGAGAATTAAAATAAATAAATGGATTCTAGGTCTCAAGTCGTTCCTTTCAAAAGATCTTGATCTGCAGAATTGTACTGATTCTGTAAACAGTTCACATTATAAGCTTAGGTGAAGTGAACAATTAATGGGCCTGTGGATGGCAAGCTATGGGTGGCTCGCCGTCCGATAGCAACCAGGCCCGGGTCAATCCTTTTTTTAAAGCACAGTGATCGATTGAACCGTGAAAATATTTTGAAGCACATTTTTGTATCTAAAGAATATTTTTAACTCTATCAGTAGAATACATAATTGATGTTTTACCCGTTTCATACTATTGCGATAACTTGATCGCAATAATATGAAACGGGTTAGGAGTTTATAGGTTTTCTATCAGAAATTCAATATAGCGTTTTTCTAACGTAAATAGCGTGTACTAATTAATAGAAATTAGGGAACTACATAATATTATTGTTATTATTCGTTACCATTTCCCAGAAGTTCAATTGTCGTGCCGACAAAATTTTCGAATTCATTCCCAATATCAGAATGTAGAGAAATTTTCGATATTTTTTATTATTTTTGATAGCTTGCTACTGCGAAACACGCTCCTTAAAAATACGAGAATTGCTGCTCTGGGGGTCAAGTCTAATAATAATTACTAAGCAGCGTCCGCAATCCTATCTCAGTCGCAATCTACTAAGATGCGAATGTGCGCACGATTGTTTGAAAATTAATAGGATTGTTCCTCAGGGAGCAATTCTAGATTTTTTAGAAGTCACTGTCATTTATAGGCATCTTTGTATAGAGATGTTGTAAGTGGTGTTATTACAGAGACGAAACAAAAATGTTTAATTAGCTTGTAACACTGTGTATTCATTTTAATGACCCCCCGTCCAGAAAGAGTCAGACGACCACGGCCCCAAGTCTGCTATTTTTATGAATTAGTCATTCCAACACATCCTATAGTCATAGTGTTAAAAGTTCATTCAAAGTTCAAGTCGATCATTGGTCGGTCAATGATCTCGTAATACTTTTTAATAACCGAGCTATTAAAAGAAATTACTGCACAAAGAAAGAAAGAAAAAGCGTTTATTCATGCTCGTTTTTGACGCGAGAGATAATTAAATATAAATAAAAACTTACAAATAACTAAACCAGTCCTACAACACAAACAACAACAACAAACACAAACACAATGACGTTCTAATGGTAGGTCACCTCGGACCAAGAATCTAATGGACAAGACAAGCTAAAAACAATATTGAGACAAAAAGGATGTATATATACAGAAACATATTAGGAAAACAAGGACAGAACTATTTATTGTTGTCTTTGTCGACGTATCACTTTTTTTGTTGGGCACATCTGTGGTATGTGCCCAACACATTACTAGTGCATTCGTTTTTAATCGTGTTTTGTTGGAAACCCCTATTAAATCTGTAGTTTAAATAGTGGGAACGAAGTTTCTAACTTAAGAGAAAGACGTTCAACATGGTGTATTGCTGTTTTATCGGCTGTAATAGCCGTAGTGAACGAAAATCTGAGAACATAACCTTTCATTCGTAAGTATGAGATTTTCGCATTTATATATCATAAAAATTTAAAATGTCACTAAATATTTAGCTCGACATACGTTGATAAAAAGTCTTTTAGAAAAAAAGCGTTAAAAATACTTGAAATATGTGATTAAAATTTCATTTTACGTTAGTATTACACGTTCAAATTCTATAGAACTTTATTGTCTTACGAGAATAAATAACTTTCTGTCATTTCAATTTAGTAGAATAATACGTACTTTAGGGATACCAGATGGCATGCATTAAAATTACCCATTATTGAGGGAAAAGGCAACAGTCATGTTGTTGTTTTTGTTTTTTCATTTAGTCTATTTAGTAATTTCGTTCTCAAAATTATTGGTCATGAAATCAAAAGGCAACTCAACCGAACTACCTGAAAAATGAAATATTTTAGATTTTAGACAAAGGACACCAGATTGCCTTCCTGGATTGCATCAACCGGTCGAAATAATTGGAGGCCATTATTCACTAATTTGGACTGACCTACATATTTTCTTCCAGAGTTTCGCTAAAAAACGCAGAACGAAATCTGAGGAAATCTCGATCTCTGATCCATCTGCGACGAAAATCCAATCCAACACACAACAATCCAAGTATTTGTTTATTTTAACCATTTTGAATTTAGTTGAATATAGAACATTGTAAATCACTGCCTTTTTTTAGGTGGCTTCAGGATTATCGCTGGAACCTGAAGTAAATGCAACTATGAAATTTTTTTTTTAATTTATTTCCATTTCTCTCTGTGTGGGTTACTAACATCGAATTATTATTTTAGATTAAACCTGGTGAAATATTTACGACTCTGAGTACGTCGCCTCGAAAAAGGAAATTGATTAGAAAATTAAACCAGATAACAATTTTAGCTGAGAAAAGAAAGAAGAAATTAGCTGCATTAAGATCCAAATGTGGGCGAATAGAGAAAAAAAAAATGCTGACCTTTCTGCTATTATAGAAAAACGACAAAATAAAAATTTTATCAATCAGGAAGCATTTGATTTATTATCCTCCATCAATTTACATAACACCGGTTTACGTTATATTACAAGTATCGTTACTAAAGAATAACGTTATATTGAAGCATAAATAACGTTAAATCACTTTCCGTAATTTTAATAAAAACGGTAAGTCCTGTAGAAGGAAGATAACGTTATAAAATTTTAACGTTATTTAAAGCCCTGGTTTATGGTGCTAAAAACTCGTTACTTTCATTTCACGTACTAATCACACCTCCCAAATCCATATACAAAAATTAACGAAAATTATGGGGTAATATTTTAAAGTCTGGTATCCCCCAGTTTTGAAGTACTCTATATCCATCCCTTTCGAGTATACGCTTTTGTCTAGTCCATTTGGATTCTTGGTCCGAGTAGGTCACTGATCAAACTGTCAAAATTTTAGCAGACTACCGCACACGTCTGTCATTCAGTTGTCATTATGTACGAGATTACCATTCTATGCCATTTCTTTCAATGGAGTGTCAGTGGTATGATCATTCGAAAGTCATAGTGATGCTTTTATATTAGTAGATAACCAAACTTATAAATATCAACCATTATACCATACTTGACATACCTAATGATATTATCTCTACATATCTATTATGTTACACAATGATCTATAACATAGCCAAAATGCTGTAACTGGTCAGCGCAAATAACGCTTAACTAATTAGATACATGTATATATATATGGAAGCTTGTAATAAGCAAATGTCTTTGAATTATGTAAGATATCCAAATTTTTTATTAGTCTGTAAGCTTTCTTTTAAAAATAAATAAATACATTATGACATCAATGATAGACCATTCTGACACTATTGCAGCAGACTTGAGGCCCAGCAAAAACACCTCAACTTAAAACATAATGATAAATTATTGGCCACCAACTTATAGCTAAAACTTTCCGTATTCTCATGTAACAACACCGCTATTGTTACTAAAATATACAGCATATTATTTCATAATTTCATCGCTGCACTAACGAATCCCCGCGGTCCCACATAATTGGCTGCTACTCCTCTAAAACCAGCACGAGTGGTTCCGGGGCAGCAAATAAAGTAAATACCATTAACATTTTAAACTCAGCTTATTACCTTACAAGGCAATTTGTTAAGCAAAACAGACATATCTCATTTTGTTGTTACATAATTCATTGCTTTTGTTTAAAAATATGGTAAGTTTTTTGTATGGTAGATACACTTGGGTTCTGTAGATTTAAAAATTAACTACAAAATAAAAGCAATGTCTAAAAAGAGTTCATTATTGTACTCTATACTAATATTATAAAGAGGAAAGATTTGTATTTTTGTATGTAACGAATTAACTCAAAAACTACTTGACCGATTTCAAAAATTCTTTCACCATTAGAAAGCTACATTCACCCGAGTAACATAGGCTATATTTTATCCCCGTATTCCCACGGGAAGTGGAATTACGCGGGGCGCTGTTAGTCATAACTATAAACAAGTATTAATTAACACAAAGGGTACGATGGGACTGACATATCTTTGATAAAAGTCCCTAAATAAAAACAGATTAAAAAAAAATTAGACACAAAAGCGAAATTTGAAGTTTTCCTGTTGCGAAATTTTAAATTTGGAGGAAATCATTTTGGCGAGCTATGCGCACATAAATATATGAGACAGTCATTTTTTTTAGTGCCATGATTCCTGTATTACGCGCTAGGCCATAATCTTATTTAATGGTGAGCAATGATGTGGTCGACAATGGAGCATACTTGCATAGAAGTAACATAATCACTCTTCACTTAAAGACTGTCAGGTTGTAGTTATCAAGAAACAAAGACTCCCGAAGGAAATTCCATTCATTAGACAGTTAATGAGTTTCAGAGTACTTTCAATGTACGTAGGTACAGACCTACGTACATTGAAAGTACTCTGAAAACGTTTTGAGCGTATGGAATGTCCATCATGTCAAAATTATAAATCACTTTATTAAAATACTCTCCGCACTTTGAACTTATAGAACAACCCGAAATTAACCATTGGACAGTTGAACAGCCTAACTAATATTATAAATGTGAATGTGAGTTTGTTTATTGCGCTTTAACGCTTAAAGTACTAAACTTATTTTGAAAACTCTTTCACCAAATTCAAGCTGCATTATCAGCGAGTAACATTGTCTATTTTTTATCCCCGTATTCCCACGGGAACGCGAAACCGCGGGTTGCAATGCGAAAGTTACAATGGGTGGATGAATGTATGGTTGTTACTCAATCACGGCGCGGGCGTGTCGAACGAATCCTAATGCAATTTAGCACAGACATAGATTATAGTCTGGAATAGTACATATGTTTTTTATTCCCAAACTGCATATGTTCCCTTAGTATGATATGACTGAAGCCGCTAGCACATGCAAGTTGTTCATAAATTATTTACATACAACGTTTCAATTCCATATATCTTGCGGAACCCTAAAACCGTGTTTAAAATTCCCATAAAACACGGAGAGCACGACACAACGTAGAGGCGACTCACAGGTTAAGTACGCACTTGTAATGTTAAAATTTAATATCGAATATATTCTCTTTTGAAAAGTATTTTAATTGGCATCTCTGGTATTATACCCCAGTGAGTATTTGAACGGAGGGTAAATAATTAGAATGAGTGGAGGGATGTTGTTTATGAGAAATGTGTCTAGGGACTTATAATTTTATTAAATATAATTTTACTTTTAGGTACATACTAGAAGTAATGATGAGAAATAATAGTAGACGTTCTTAATAAAACTTTAAGAAAATATTTTAATAAAAAGTTTAAATTAAAAGTTTATTTTTTATAATGCTTGGTCAAATGAACACATTGCAACATTCCCTCTCCTAGAGAGTAGGCCTTTTTTTTGGATGGGAAATCATCTAATGACTTCTCCCGCTCTGGGCGGAGCGGAAGGGAGTGTCAGACTCTTACTGACTAAAACCCACCCGTGATCCTTCTTGTGCCCGCCGCGTTCCAGGGCCGCGGTGACTCTTTCGAACAAATTCCGCAACTGGAGAGGAGGCCTGAATCCCAGAATTGGGAACATTAAAAAAGGCTGATTATGCTTACGCAACATTGCGAGGTAAAAAATCATCGTACTCTTAAATTTTCATTCATATCATATCTTTATAAAAACAAATTTACCTTAAATTACCTTGAAACCAAATAAAACAGAGATAAAGCTGTAAAAAAGACAATAAAAACACAAATAACGAAACAAAAGTTAAAGGAATTAAACAAATAAATTACAAACACAGCCATATTTTTTTTAACGTTGCTCCATTCGCCCGCGGCCATGCGACGGAGACAAATAATAATAATAATTTCATTCATCATTCATCATCAGATTTCATCATTTGCAAATGGTTTAAGAGAGCAGTGGTAGCCGAGTGGTAACGGCCCCGACTTACGAATTTTAGGTCACGGGTTCAAACCCAGCCAGGCGCATTACTTTGTGTATTTAATTTCATCACCACTGCTCTCAAAACGGTGAAGGAAAACATCGTGATGAAATCGGGACATCCTAGAACCAAAATTCAAAGACATGTGACATTCACATTCACCAACCCGCACTGGGCCCGCGTGGTGGATTGCGGCCCAACCCCTCTCCTAGAGAGGAGGTAGCATCTCAGCAGTGGGAACATTTAAAGGCTGATTATGCTATTTGAGCCCTAAAATAAATCTCTGAAATGTGAAATACTACGAAACCAGACGACATAATATGTCCTTTTTAACCTACTCCCAAAAAAGAAAGAATTTTTGAAATCGGTCCAGTAGTTTTTGAGTTTATTCGTTACATACAAAAATACAAACCTTTCCTCTTTATACTATTAGTATAGATATAGTATACTATGTAATGAAGTCAGAATGTAACGTCACGACTGTAACTACATTTACGAAAAGCTCTTTGTTAAGGAGCTCTTTACATTTTTAATAATTAAATGAAATATATTATAATAATGTATGATGTTGTTGTTTCGTAACGCTGTGTCGCCCCCAGCGCTGCGACGCGACGTATACTAATGAAACTCTTGCTGCGTTGCATTCCTCCAAACAAATGGGATTTTTCTTGAACATTCAATGCAACATGTTTAATATTAAATATTTAGTTATCTAAGAATGTAAAGCTAATGGCTAAATTATAACAGCCGCACGAGTCGATCTTAACATAACGAGACTTCTCCGTGCCTCGGAAAGCACGTTAAGCCGTCGGTCTCGGCTGGCATTTGGAGATCTTTGGCAGTCGTTACGGATTGTCAGAAGCCAGAAAATCTAACACCAGTCTTGCCAAGAAGTACCGTGTTCCCCAGTTAATGGGTTGTGGAGGTCTGGTAGGCAGCCGCTCCACGTAAAATATTGGTATTCAGCGGAATCTGGCTTGTTTGGAAGCCGACCCCAATATAGTTGGGAAAAGGCTAGGCAGATGATGATTTAGTTATCTAAGATTGTAAGGATGTTTGTGTGTGTGGTGTATATGTGGTATATTGAATAGCAGTCAGTCTTGAAATCCAACTTAATTAGGGGTAAAAAAAATCCTAGTTCTAGAAGATGGTTCTTTGAAATAAAATTATGCAATGACACACAATAGAAATTAATTTATAAATATTTCAGCCATAATTTTGTACTTACATTAAAATCGAAAATTTGTTTACATTTCGACGATGATACAAAACCTCCAAATTTCTATAAGATTCGGTCAACTTTAGCTACCTGAATTTGATTGTGAATTAAAATCTGTTTGCAAACAAATAGATTAGACGCTTACTTATCAGAAAAACGCCCCCTTCGTTGAATAGTCACCTAAAACTGAGAATCCCCGCTTTAACTTTCAAAACTTGTCGATCACACTTTGCAGAGATTGAAAGTATGTATATCTTTAAAACATGGGTTTAAAAAAAAAAACGTCAAAAACATTCCTACATTCCTGCGCGTTTGAGCTCAAAGAAGCTCTTCAGTAAAGCCTGCAAATGCTAGCCGTGCTCGCGACAGCTTTCAGAAAAGAGATAGAAACAGAACAGATTCAACGAATTACGGCTTTGAACGTAAAAGCGTGTCGTACACACGGTAGGTTTGGAGGCAAAATGATCCATGGCGGGGGTAAAATGATTTGTGAACTATGCTAGTGTGTTAAGCTGTTTGGAAATGGTTGTCAAACGTATGCCTTTGACAGTTGTAGGTATGGGTAGGTCATAGGTTAGTGTTTGATATGTGGTTTAATCGTAAACTGGACAATACCACACTGGACAATACCACATGCCAGTTAACGCCGTAGGCAGACGGTTACGGGGATCAGAAGTCTCTCCATCAAATGTTAATGGTAAGAATACTTTGGTCGTTTTTTTTGGACTAAAAAAACCTTGCCCGTTGTAGCTACAGGAAAACGAAAACTGTCTTAGGAGGTCCTTCAATTTCTATCGTGTATATTACAAAATATACGTATCGGTGCTATATTTATTATTAATATAATTTTTTGACCCAATAAGTGCAATTTCAGAGTTCTTTCAGATCGGTGTAGGTGGCACCATACTCGGTTATTTGCGAAAATAATTGACTGGAAGGGAAGGATAATTTATAAGCTTCATGGAAGATGAGAAAAATGATTAATTGAGAAAATGGTCATTATTTAGCATTAATCTGGTTTCAAATAGTGAAAGTGGCTTGGATCCTAAAGTCTTTTTTTTTTAATTTTCTTTTATTTTGTAATGGGTTTGCTCTTGACTCTAGTCTAGGTCACTCACTCAAAGTTGACGATGGAATGAGCTTACCCAGAAGAAGTCTGTTCACTCTAACTTTGAAGAAATTAGGGTTGAATGTATTATCTCCAGTGAATGAATATTTACATTGCATTCACCCCCATACGCAATCAGTTATGAGGATTTGAGGCATTTTTGGAACATTGCTTAAAACTTATGTCTTAACAAATTGCGTTATGACTTTAAAAGGATTAAAATGAATGGGGTTGATTGAAATGATATACGCTAAATGGTGTCTAATGTTACATGGTTTTTTAAGTAGAAAAATCGCAACACAATTTTGTTTTTTTTTTTTTCAATTGATATCGTTCATCGACTGTCACCTTGTCTGTTGGCATAACAAGTAATGTCGTTACTAGGTTTAAAACACTATAAACTTTCTTTGTCCGTTCAGAAGGCTAATGCTCTGCGGAAGTATGTACAAAATAATTACAGGCTGACTTAATTTGTTCAAATTTAATTGTTGTTCCTGTATATAGCTGGGGTAAAATGTCAGGATCAGCATATTTTTAAATACGTTTCCATTTATTTGTCAACTAAAATATTTTACGATTTTATGTATTAGGTACCTACCTTCATTTTATCAGAAGCGAAGGAGCGGGTGGCATATAATTAATAAATGATCTGAATTCTAATAAAATTATCGTCTGTCTCATTCTAATGAAAATGAGTGAAAGAGATAGGTGAGATTTACGAATTCAAGTTTTTAAGAGGCGATCTTCGTCTGATGACATTTTAGAGTTTAATATTCATAGCTTTTAAATTGGTATTGAAATGAGATTAAAAGATATGAAAGCGAACGAATTTATAAAAAAGGTATTTATCCCTAGTTAAGGGAATATGACTCGAGACTTATACAAAGCTATAGCTATAGAAATATTTTTAGTTTACAAGATCACAAACTATGCAATAGAGGAAATTCCGTCAGCTCCATTTCTTGGAGTGTCCCCAAAAAATCGGACCCGAGACTTCTAATCTTCCAAAAAGCTAATTATCGTTTCCTTCCAAGCAACTAGTTCAGCTAATAACCGAATACAATGGCGTGTTGCAGAAATAAACAACAACAAGTGAGGGAAACAAGCATGGAGAACGCACTATAACTAATTAGATACAGTTTGTTAATTATATATACAGTTAGCATCTGCCCGCGACTTCGTCCGCGTAGAATAGTTACTAACCCTCCGATATTTTGTGATATTGATTCGTTGGTGGGAGAAATGGTGGGAAGCGCCCAACGTGACGGCACAGTGGTGGCATGCGCGTGAGCTGCGCCCGGTACTGGAGAGTACCTACTTGGACATTGCAATAATAGAGGAAGGGGTGGTAATTTGGAACCCTACTTTGTTTCTTAAGTATTTTAGCAAAACTATTTGACTAATAATTTCGAAAAATTACTTTATATACTAAAAAACTTATTAACTTTTATATTAGGAACGAATTAACGAAATAAAACCACTCATTAAGGGAAATAATTTGCTTTAATGAAAAATTGAAAAAAATGTGTTCGGAGCTCTGGTGCTGGTATTATGGAACCCGGGTTCCAAATTACAAGTATGGAATAAATTTATTTACAAAAATCACAAATATAATATTCTGCGTCGCATCCTGAGCAGTCAGTATGTGCCCACAACCCACATGATTGGCACTGAATCCAAGTTTCACCACGTCGATCGTTGGAGTAATTTTCAGAGCAAAAAATGCAACAAGCGTCATCTTCGTTTGTGGGCTGGGCATGTGCGGTAGCATTTTCTGATACTACAGTGTCACCTGAAGGAACTGATGATTAAGAATCCGATGATGTAGATTCCTGTCTGCTCGGAGGAGTTCTAGAAGAGTTTGCTGTTCTCTGCCTACCACTACGTCCACGAGCTCGAGCTCGCTTTTTTCAAACCCATTTTCTTTTCTCTTACTGCTTTTACAGCTTCAATCATATTATTCCTGGCCCAAGTTTTTCTTTTCGACTTCGGCTTTGGTGACAATTGAGTTCGAGGCATGACTGGAATCAGGAAAAAAGTGATGTTTATGAACTGCGGGTAATTTGGAACCCGGTTCCATATTACCCGCACCTATGGGGTTCCAAATTCAAAACCTTACTATGTTATCAAATAATTAAGAAAACTAAAACTCGTTAAAACAAACCTTAAAACTTACCTGTGACAATTCCAAATTACAAGTATGGAATAAATTTATTTACAAAAATCACAAATATAATATTCTGCGTCGCATCCTGAGCAGTCAGTATGTGCCCACAACCCACATGATTGGCACTGAATCCAAGTTTCACCACGTCGATCGTTGGAGTAATTTTCAGAGCAAAAAATGCAACAAGCGTCATCTTCGTTTGTGGGCTGGGCATGTGCGGTAGCATTTTCTGATACTACAGTGTCACCTGAAGGAACTGATGATTAAGAATCCGATGATGTAGATTCCTGTCTGCTCGGAGGAGTTCTAGAAGAGTTTGCTGTTCTCTGCCTACCACTACGTCCACGAGCTCGAGCTCGCTTTTTTCAAACCCATTTTCTTTTCTCTTACTGCTTTTACAGCTTCAATCATATTATTCCTGGCCCAAGTTTTTCTTTTCGACTTCGGCTTTGGTGACAATTGAGTTCGAGGCATGACTGGAATCAGGAAAAAAGTGATGTTTATGAACTGCGGGTAATTTGGAACCCGGTTCCATATTACCCGCACCTATGGGGTTCCAAATTCAAAACCTTACTATGTTATCAAATAATTAAGAAAACTAAAACTCGTTAAAACAAACCTTAAAACTTACCTGTGACAATTTGATCTTATGCGTAAAGTACCTTCCCTTAACACCCACTATATTAGTTTTAGACTAAAATAAAAACTTTTGACAATATAAACGAATAAAAGAAAAAACATTTGCCGGTGACATAAAATTTCAACTTTGAATGACAGGTTCAAACTTGATGCAAAACTGGCGCTAGTGGCAGTGAATACATTCTATGATACCAGTTCAACGTAATTGCATAGTTTTTTAACAGATGTCGCTGTCTGTTTCTGAGATATTAAGGGGTTCCAAATTAACAGCGGGTTCCAAATTACCACCCCTTCCTCTACTTTATTTTTAAATAATTAAATAAAGGTATTTTTCTAAAATAAAGGTATTTTTCTAAAATAAAGGTATTTTTCTAAAATAAAGGTATTTTTCTAAAATAAAGGTATTTTTCTAAAATAAAGGTATTTTTCTAAAATAAAGTTATATTTTTCTAAAATAAAAGTAGTTTCACCCCGGCGTAGCATCTCCACGCGAAACGCGTAAACATGCGGGAGAACTCACGCCTCCAGGGCCCCAAGTCTGCTATTACAATAGTGTCAGAATGGTCTATCATTGATCTCATAATGGTCGGTTTTGACAAGTTTGGTAATCTGCTAATAAAAAAGCGTCACTATGACTTTCCAGTGGTCAACCAGTGACACTCCATTGAAAGAAATGGTGAAAATGGTAATCTCGTACATAATGACAACTGAATGACAAACGTATGCGGTAATCTGCTAAAATTTTGACAGTTCCTTTGATCAGTGACCTACCATTAGAACGTCATTGTGCAGTCATTACTTTTAATAGCTCGGTTATCAAAAAGTATTTCGAGACCATTGACAGACCAATGACCGACCATTATGACTTTAGCAGATTATGAACTTTTAGCAAAATGACAATGGGATCGTGTTGGAATGACAAATTTTTAAAAATAGCAGACTTCGGCCCCTGATCCCACGGCAGCAATCCGGCAAGGAGATTCGCCGCCTCGCCGGAGACCGTGCGGTATCCCCGGATCAGCCGGATGGCCATGACCCTCTGATGATTTCCCATCCTTAAAAAATATTGGTCAGTAAAATACCAGGAAAATACTTAGTAACTATTTTCCTGGTATTTCAAACCACTAACAATGTGCTAGTGAATTTACATTTAACATATTTTGAGTGCCCACCCTTACGCTCTTTTTAGCTGTAAGATTTTTTGACAAGAAAATGAAAACTAAATTAATTTCGTTTCTTTGTACGCCTTCTTAAAGATAAACAATCTTTGCTTACAAAGTGAATCTGCGAAAAGCGCGAAAAAAATGAAATTAAACTGTTCGTCTGTATTGTTACATAGTGCCTGTATTTCCCAAAAGGTTAGGCAGAGGTGTACTTTTAGTCAGAGAAGAAACGTACAGCAACATTTCACCATTTTGAAGTCAAAAAACTATGAGGCAAGAGCTTATTGTTATCGACTGAAAAGTCACCGCGGCGCTGGAACGCAAAGGGCACTAGCAGGATCACGGGTGGGTTTTAGTCAGTAAGAGTCTGACACTCCCTTCTGCTCTGCCCAGAGCCGGAGAAGTCATTTGATGACTTCCCAGTTTAAAAAAACTGAGCTTCTACTGGAACATTTTAGATGTGTCGTTTTTTTATAGTCATGTCCTACTAAATAATAAACCATTCTTAATGAGTTAATGAGTAATATTAAACTTTGTAATTGTAATCATAATTACTCATTTTTTTGCCATGGTTTACGGTACGGGTAACTACGGAACCCTTCACTGGATGTGACTGACACGCACTTGGCTAGTTTTCTTACTTAAATTATAGACAAACAACATTGTTGCAATTTGCAAAAATCTCAGCAGCAGAACGGCAACACCGCATGCGATGGTAAATCTAATTGGTCGATGTCAGTTTTTAATAAAACTAATGCACCGTTGCCGTTCCGCAACTAACGACTTACAACAATGTTTCCTTTGTGTGCACGAGAACGGACTGACAGGTCATTCTTTTGTTTTATTTTCGTGGATTCAATTACGAAATTGGACTTTTAAATGGACAAACTGACCGAGGGAAATGCACCACAGATATTATTCTAGATCCGGTTGCAATTTAAAAAAAGAAAAATATGTTTTGGCAAATATAAGCCCATTGTTACTTTGTATAAAGTTTTGGTGTACTTCCATTATTTATATGTAGTATATTGAGTTTTTCCATCTGGAATATTTCAGTGGTAGCCCGTGGTTTGAATATGTGACGAGTTGATGGTAAAAGTTTTTGGGAAGTAGGTACCTACGTGCATTCAAAATCGAAAATATATTTTTATAATTTATAAATTTATAATATATATATTTTTTCACAAAAAATCGCTGTCCAAAATACGAAGAAGCCACACGATAAATATGGACTCCAAAATATTTTTTTACTTAGTACTGGTTTTTATCGTCGTATCGTCAAAGATTTGTCTCCTATCCTATAAAATATTCTTGTACTACCACGCCCCGCGGTTTCACCCGCGTAGAATATGGGGATATTATATAGCCCATGTTCACCGGAGATAGTGTAACTTCCCAACAGTGAAAGAATTTTTCAAATCGGTCAAGTAGTTTCGGAGCCTATTCAATGCAAACAAACAAAAAAGACAAACAAATCTTTCTTTATAATATTAGTGTAGATGACAACCACTAGTTTAAAGACAACCTAAACAAACATCATTTTCCTGACACCTTTTTTACCTAAGAAACATAAGAATGATATATGAGGGTAGACGTAGGCGTAAAAGGGCAGTTTTTACTTGCGTTCTTATCTAAAGGGGACCTGGAAGAATTATGAGCTGCAATAAGTGACAAATTGTGGGCACAAGAGCGGTGGAGAGCAGAAGGATCATTATGTACAAAAGTGATCCAAATACAAAACACGAAAACATTTCAGAAAGAAATCAAGACAAGTACAAAACCAGCCAAGTACGTGTCAAGGATTCAATAGTTCAATGTTAAAATCTCATATCTCTAAAAGTATATAAGCTGTAATGTTCAAACCAATTTTCATCCAAAAAAAAATTGAGCAAATAGAACTTCACAGACACTACCAAGTGTCTGTGAAGTTCTATTTGCTCAATTTTTTTTTTAGAATTTTCAACTTCATAGTTTAAAAGTTAAAGGGGGGAACATATTTTTTACGAATTCGGAAGCACATAATTATCTTAATAACTATTGCCTTAAATAAAAAAACTTTTTTAGAAACCTGTTTTTCATTTTGAAAGCTAGAGCTATCCAATGACACCCCACACGTTGACGTTGTTGGAATTTATTTTTTCATCCTTCAATTACATGTATGGAGTGCCAAGCCTAATTTTATTTTTCCATATTATTACAGCATTATTGAATAGCGGTTAACAGGTTGCACCTACCTACCAATTTTTATTTATGTAGCTTTTAACAGTCTCCGAGTAAAACAGCTGTGACATACGGACGGACAGACTGACAGACGTGACGAATCCATAAGGGATTCGTTTTTTGCCATTTGGCTACGGAACCCTAAAAATGGTCAAGGTGAAATCGGTGTAGGAGTAATTATTTTGGTTGCGTTGCATACATCTAAACATAGACAGCTAAAATAATTACCCTTTTTTCTAGATCAAATGACTTTTTCTTAGGAAGGACGTGTCAGCATCTTACTGACTAAACCCCATGAATCCGTGTTCCTTCTAATACCCGCCGTATTCCAGGGCCACGGTAACTCTTTTGAACAAATTCCGCAACTAAAATAATTACCCTTCATTTGGGTTTTGCCGCATTCGGTTTAAAGGACTGACATGCTAGCGTTTATTTCTCAAGGTAATTCAAACATGCATGTTTTTTTCATAGAAATATCTTTTCATTAATTTATACATTTCTTTCACTTACATTTATTCTTAGATATTAATAAAAGAAATCGAAAAATTGCTTACAAGGACAGTGAGAACAAATTTTATTTTATCGTTTGTAATTTTTTTTTTTATATACTGCTATAAATTAGTTGTCTGTTTTAGCAACACTCCTTCTGAAAACATTTTTACATAGTGCCACGGTCTCGATCCCATAGAACTCGGCTATTATCGTGGTCACAGATTATTGATTGGGTCATTCTATTCAAGTACAAAAAAGATATGCTCTTGCTCACGCATTTTTTCTTTGTACCCCGCGATTTGGGGAAAACATACAGATATGGATGAAGCTGCTGGGATATTTAGAAACAAGTTGTGGTTTTAAAATATGAAATGTATTTCAATACGTTTTCTTAATCGAGTCGGTCTCGACTGCATAGGATCCCGAGCAAATCATATTTTTAATAGGTTACTTTAATTCTATAGCATAAGCATCGCATTATCAGCCTTTTAATGAACCCACTGTCTGTGTTGTTTTAATGTCGTGGTGTGCAATGCAGTGGTGATGAAATTAATTACACAAAGTTACGCAACCTTTTTTTTGGATGGGAAATCATCAAATGACTTCTCCCGCTCTGGGCGGAGCGGAAGGGAGTGTCAGACTCTTACTGACTAAAACCCACCCGTGATCCTTCTTGTGCCCTTTGCGTTCCAGGGCCGCGGTGACTCTTTCGAACAAATTCCGCAACCCTAGCAGGCACTAGCCCTGTGGGACCCCGTCTTCTTTGCTGACGGCTCTTTGAGGCGCGCGTGGAACACGACGCGCCTTCGACTCGGGCCTGGTTGCTATCGGACGGCGAGCCACCCATCGCTCGCCATACGCAGGACCGAAAGATGAGATCCTACGGAGACGAACGTGCAAGAAACTTACACAAAGTTACGTAACCTACAATTTGTAAGTCGGGGCAGTTACCACTCGGCCACCATTGCTCATAGATGGATGATATTTCATAGATGTTTGAAACCCTAATATTATATGTAGAGACATTTAAATCCCTGTTAACACTTACATATATTCATGATAATCTTTCGTCACTCCACTCAATACAGCCGCCATAACAACGAACTCTCGACCCAAAGCCGTTTATTAGATTTTTTTTAAAGAAAGAGGTTGATTCGAGTGAAGGAAATAGATAGATAGATAGATAGATAGATAAAACATTTATTCAGAAATAGGGATGTTGCCTGAGTAGAAAATATATGATTATGTTTAGTCCGTCAGTTAGATTATAGAAAAATATTGGACACGTATTTTTTCCTTTATCAAATCTATAAAAACTGACGAAGATAAAATGCATCAAAGATCATGAGTGGGAGCGTGTGACGTCACTGCCCGGTAAAAATTGTAGCGAATAGTGACGTCACACGAGTTTTCAACGCACTGTATCGTCTTCATTTTATGTTTATGTGAAAAAGAAAAAATACGTATCCAATAGTTATCTACTTTACAAATTAGATTTTTTAAGTTAACTACCCTATTACATAGCATATTGGAGATCATGTATTGACAATGAAATAAAACGTCAACCAAATTATTGTCTGTTAAAATAAGAAATCTTTTCATCTTACAATCTACTCAAAATCCTCTGTATTTTTTTATCTTCAGCTTCGGACATTAAAAAAATAAGGAAATGGTAAATATCTAAAATCCAACGAGGAGTCTTAATTAAACCGAAGTAAATCTCATTATCTTATCAAAACAAAACAAACAGTAAGGAAACAAGTTTTTGCTCCTTTTATGTCGGTATAGCCTGCGGATTTCGGCTTGTTGTTCAACTTAGACTAATTATGTTTTATTTCAATCTTATAGGTACAAATATATTCCGCCTTTTGAAAATGAAAACAATATATCTAGTTTTAATTTCAAATGAAAACAATATATCTAGTTGGGGGGTATTGCCTTCCTGCATGTGCTTAAAATCCTTGCATTTGCCTAGTAATTTTGCATGTGCATAATATAGCGGGCGGGAGGGAGGTGCATACCTGCGACCCACTTATATTCGCGGAAATTAAAACTAGATATATTGTTTTCATTTTCAAATTTTAAATGGATTTCCGCAAAGTAACGCCTGACTCAATCAATTATATTCCGCCTTTTTAAAGATAAAATAGTAGATACTGCATATCACAATGTCTTTGGTAATTCATTGACGATGCGCTGCTTCAATGTAGTTCAAAGATTAAATGGAATACGAGGCCAGTCAAAACTGTTTTTGTCACAACTGTCACGCTGCCTACTGCGTTTTAAATTTAAGTTCCCTTTTATTGGTATCTGTATGTGCCAAATAAATTTACTTGCTTTCTTTCATCCTTTCATTATTTCTTTCTTTCTTTCTTTCTTTCTTTCTTTCTTTCTTTCTTTCTTTCTTTCTTTCTTTCTTTCCTTCTTTCTTTCTTTCTTTCTTTCTTTCTTTCTTGCCTTCCTTCTTTCTTTCTTTCTATCTATCTTACTATAACCGGCTGTACCCTGAAATGAAAACTATATTGGAATATAGTTCCTAGTAAATTAAATAACCGCAACACAAATAAAACGTTCCGTATGAAAACGCCGTGCCAAACCTGCGGCGTGATCAAATATATTAGAAAACCCTCCTTGGTTAGATTTTCCAATTAACTTATTTAAGGCACTTTTACCCAAAACATTTTTATTTTACAACACCCAAAACACAGTGAGTTGACCTTTATAACCCAATTATAACGCCCGAAGAATTACAAATTAATGAAAATTCTCAACTTCGACAGGCATTCTTCTAATACCAACGGACAGGGGTTACCAAACTTCGGGTAATTTTCATCAGTTTGCTGATACAAAATTATTGTTACAAGTTTTGAAAGGACCCTAATCTTGCTATTGTTTGACTTATTAACCATTGTTATTTATTCTGATAACTAAACAAATACAATCCGTTTGTTTATTGTGTAAAAATTCAATTAAATATATGAAACCATTTTCCTTAACAATGACCACCATTATTATGTGGGTTAATTTTACAACAAACATTTTATGCAAATGAAACCCATTTTTGCTAAAGAAAACATGACAGCTTCCTCAACATAACATGTCCAAAGAGAATATTATATTCTCATTGGAAGATCATTCAGGAAAAAACAAAAACACTGCGGCATTACTTAGCCCTAAACTCAGTTTAACAAATAATGCCACTTATTTTTTTCTTCACATAATAAACACACATGTGTTTCCTCGTTACATTTAAGTTCATATCACACTCAGAATTAAAGTGGCTTAACTCAAAATTCCTGTTACTTATACTTTGCTATAGGGAACGTGCAGAAACTATAGGTGACAGCACAGAAGCACCAATGTCAAGAATATTTTACTTATAAGTTTCAAATTTGTAACGCTAGATGGCACAGTCTACTTCGTGCACGTTTTCCTAACGGAGGGCGTAGGAAGTATAGGTGGCAGCAAGGATCAATTATTTACAACGTAAAAGTTTCAGATTTGCATCACTAGATAGCATAGTCTACGCTGTGCGTGTTCCCTATAAACTGAGCATAAAAAACTTACTCTAAAACTCAGTAATGAAAAAGATTCCGAAATATAATAGGGAAAGCGACAGCTTATACATAGGTCTCGGGAGATATTTGGTTGTTTTATCCAACACTTATTAGAGATTTTAAATCTTGCTCATTTGCCAAAAAATGCAATTTTTGAGTTACTACCCTTTCATTTTAACGATGCGATATACGTATACAAAAGTCGTATATAATATACATATAAGATGAGTCTTTAGGTGCGCCTAAAAATACACAAAAGTACGTATTAATGTTTCATCACCTTTGTATCTGTTTTATTTCTTCTATAGCTAATCTGCAAAATAAACATCTGTATGTATTTTCTTGACACACAATTTATTGATTCGGTTAATGTGCAGTTTTATGTAAAATGGGAAAGAAGAAAAGACTATTTTTATTCCTTTGTGAAAACAGATAGTGTTATAATTGCTATTAGATGTAATTTACTTATTCTAAATCTGCATGCTTCGTCATTAGACGACCATAAATTTATATTCAAATTTAAATCTCATAAAAGTGAACTATATCATGTTCTTATGAGAATAAAGAATCTTTAAACCTAAGTGTCAGTGGTTGACCATTGGAAAGTCACAGTGACGCTTTTATATATAGTAAAAACTTGTCAAAATCAACCATTATGAAATCAATGATAGACCATTCTGACACTATTGTAATAGCAGACTTGTTTACTTATTCAGTACGGCAACTTTGCAACAATTTATTTATTTAAAAAAACTTTTTACAAAAAAATACAACCGACTTTTACACAAAAAATCAAAAAAGTGCAAAATAACTTTAATTTCGGAACTCGGTGGTTGCTTTTTCGTTTTTTGAACACCGACTTCCGAAATTAAAGTTATTTTGCACTTTTTTGATTTTTTGTGTAAAAGTCGGTTGTATTTTTTTGTAAAAAGTTTTTTATTTTTCACTTTTTAGTGGTACCTACATACCCTCCCCTCCCCCCACCTAAACGAACCAATCACATTGGTGTAAAAAAACGCACTGCTCCTTTGCAGAGTAAACTAAGAGGTCGTCAATGTGGACAATGTAGATATTTTTTTTAGATTTTTCGAAAACCGCTTGGTCGATTTCGATAAAATTTTCATGGGACCATTGAGATTTGGGAAGTATACCCCTTCCAACAAAAAAAGAATTTTTCAAATCGGTTGACAAGCGACGGAGTTATGCGCGAACAAACATAAAAAAAAATACAAACATCCGAATTGAGAACCTCCTCCTTTTTTAGAAGTCGGTTAAAAAGAGTGTCCGTTGAGTTTCTTGCACGTTCTTCTCCATAGAGATCTACGCTTTGGAACGTGCAGTTGTAAAGTGTTTAATTGAAATAAATGCTTTGAGTTTTTTTTTTTTTTGAGCACACAAAAATGCAAAAACAGTTTAGAATAGAAAATACGTAAAAAGTTAGTTACTGAAAATGTTTTTTATCTCAGCAAAAAAATATTAGGTCGTCATTTTGGGTCACGGTAATTAAATACCAGTGTTTTAATTACAAATCAGATTTAAAAAAATACATGACTAAATAAACTTATCGCTTAAAATAAACTATCAAGCAATCTGCCTGCCTTTTTCAAACTATGTTCAAGTCGGCTACCAATCTAACCGCTACATAAATATCAAGCCTTGCTTAACCTTGAATATCCACCTATGCGGCTGTTATAATTTAATTATGAGCCTCTTAGAAAATAAAACAACTTTATAAAGTTAAAAACCCTTTTTAACCGACTTCAAAAAAAGAGAAGGCTCTCAATTCGTCTGTATGTAAGTAGGTATAATATTTTCAAAGTTCACTTCGGAGATGGTCCCATTTTCACCAGGTCAGGATCTGATGATGGGATCCAGGAGAAATCGAGGACAACCACCGAAAATTGTAGGCTCGTATGTTGTTTTTGTTATGTAATAATTATATCTTACTCAGGTATGTATGCTTCAGAGTGTCATCTGATGCTGCTGTGCTGATGATGAAGCTACAGAACTCCTTAACGGTTAGGAGTTGGGAGACAGTACTGCAATTGGTGGATGGAAACTAGTTAGTAGTATGTAGGGCTAACGTGGTACTTGTAAGGGTAAGTACTTCTTAGATTTGGGGGGAGGGGCGTACCACTAAAAAGTGAAAAATAAAAAACACATTTTCCAAAAAAAAAACAACCGACTTCTAAACAAAAAAAAGTATTAAATAACTTTTTAACAAAGACAAGTTACACAGCATGCTAAAATTAACTGCGTCAAGCCCGCGCAGTTCCGGTGGGCCCGGAAATACGTCATTACCGCATTCACAATGGCGCCTGTCTTTCTACCCCCAGCGCGGCGGTGTGTGCCGTCATTATGTCACACCTCCCGGCTCTGGGTCAATGTGAGTAGGCAGCTCGGTAAGGGCTGAGGTTTTTCATTTGTGGAAGGAAATAATGGGCTCTTTAAATTTGTGTCTTGAAGATTGGAAGAACTTAGGTGTGTATAACCGGTATCAAAAAGATTTATAGAAGGCTTTTACTACAGGCACTTCGTTTGCACCGATGTAGTGCAAACAATTTTGCTCTATTTAACCCCAGATCAAATTGGATTTCCAAATGTATCTTCTTAGTGCTCAACTACATCACAAAAATAAGTCTTGTGCAAAATTGTATGTTCCTGGCCTATTAGCCAATAGAGTCTCCCGTTTATGAAAACAAAAACTTTTATTACTGGGGAGTAAAAAGAAGTTCAGAATAATTTAATATATGTATGCGTATGTAATGTATGTAAATTATTAGTTGCACCAAGCACTTGCTTGTGCTACTGCTAATGTTAGTGCTAAAAAAATTAAAAAATCCCCGACACAAAAACCTAAGTTCCCTTTTAGAAAATTCTATAATTCTATCTACAGCATTTGTTAATTTATTTTTCTAGTAGTTTTATTATTATTTTTTTGTTTTGTGCGATACCTAAATAAACATTTTTCTTTCTTTCTTTCTTTAAAAAGTAAAAAAAAAGACAATCTTAAAGTACCTTGTACGTATGTATTACTTAGTAATTCTAAAAAAAGAATACGTTGCGTTGGTGGACCGCTCCAAACCTAACAATTGAATTACAAATAGTCTAAGCGGTTATCTAATTGGTACGGCCTAGCTTTTTCTAAGTGGTTGGGATCGGCTTCCTATCTCTCTGAATATAGCTGCTGTAGGTACACTAGAGGTTTCTCATGAAGAATACTAAAATTCAAAAGATTCTTGTAAATATTATTTCTTACTATTTCATTTTTCAAATTTACTTTACCATACCTTTTAATGTGTAAACTGTCCATCCATCACACAAAATGAGGTCGTTATTTCAAAAAACTTGTCATGAAAATTCGCGTGGATTTTCACCTGGACATGTCATTAATTTCTGTCACTTATATTTCCCGGAAAAAATCGCAGAGCTTTTATATTCGTGGACAAATAACATATTATGGAAATATTTTTCGCCTACAGTATCCCATGATTGTATTCAGTACGTAGACTAATGTTATCGAAGGTAAAATCAAGTTGTTTGTTTATAAGTTTTTGGTATGTAATCTCTAAAAGAACTATTTATATTAAGTGAATACATTTGCAAAGCAGAAATAAGGGGGCACTTTTAACATGAATGATCTTCAGAGCCGTTTATTTTCAATATATCGTCGTAGCATAAAGCATAAGCATAATTAGCCTTTTTTAATGTTCCCACTGCTGGGACACAGACCTCCTCTCTCGGAGAGGGAATGATAATAATAATCCACCACGCGGACCCAGTGTAGATTGGTGAATGTCACATGTCTTCGAATTTTTGGTTCTAGGGCATGCCAGTTTGCTCACGATGTTTTCCTTCACCGTTTTTGAGAGCAGTGGTGAAGAATTAAATTACACATAGTTATGCCGCCTGGCTGGGTTTCAACCCGCGACCTACAATTCTTAAGTCGGTGTCCTTACCACTCTGCCACCACTGCTCTCCTATATCGTCGTGTTTAGCTACAAAGCTGCAATTATTCTATTTGCCAAAACATCCACACACTGTTATAGACCATTTTCTTTTATATTCGAGTGCTACAAAAATGTTGCGTATTAGGTAAAATAAACAGGGCGGTAATCCCCCATCACGACACAATTCTCGTACAAATTGCGTCTCACTTTTTGCGTCAGCTTGTAACGATCTCGTCAATCACTTGCTATCTTGCCAACGGCTTTAGGCTGCTACCAATATTAAGGAGAGCTCAGAAAACTCACTTGTACCAACTTTTATTTTTTTGCATGTGAAATCATCAATTGACTTCTTCCACTCTGGGTGGAGCGGAAGGGAGTGTCAGACTCTTACTGACTAGAACCCACCCGTGTTCCTCCTAACGCCCATTGCGTCCCAGGGCTGCGGTGACTCTTTCGAACAAATTCCGCAACCCTAGCAAGCACTGACCCTATGTGGCCTCTTCTTCTTTTTTGACATCTCTTTGAGACGTGTGCAGGCGTGCGCCTACGGTGGCCAGTAACCGCCCTGTGACTCCCGACACTCGAGGCTTTTTTTCTGTTATGGTGGCTGGGGCGTAAGGTTTACCTCTTCCGCGCGCGTTCTGCCTCCTTCTTCGCTAGCATGCTTTGCAGAAGGAGGTGACCGCTTCCCATGCCTCCTCACTGCGGACCAGGGATTCAACCGGGCCGGATGCGATAGGTCACCACCACCGATCGCATCGATGAGGACAAGGCGTTGCCCCGCCCAAGCAGGGCTCAACCGGGCCTTACTTCTAACACCTTTCGATTTTGATAAAAGCAAAATTTCCACATTTATGTTAAAAGAATCGGCCCATCTTAGAAGGATGCTTAAACGTTTTTCACCAATTTTATAACTATTTAGGAATTAACATTTTTTTTTGTTTCTTTTTAACTATTGCAGGCATTTATCAGTGAAGTAAGAAAATTGAAGTTTGCTTCGCGTTCTTAATCCCAGTCCTCCAAACTTTAGGGCAGAGTTTAACCCTCTGAATCTTATCTGTGTGGTGTCGCTATCAGCTTCATCCCGCGGGATACATGTGATCAAATGAGTCACATCGCTGTTGATAGGCTGTTGCGCGCTTTAAGAGTTTCAAACAAGAGTAGTTACAGAGTATCGTACAAAAACTCATTTTGCTCATTTGGCAGATAGTGAAATAACAAATTAATATAAGTCGTTTAGTTGTCACTTCGTGTGACCCAAGGGCTGACTTTTACCTTGGACAAAGGTGTTTTGGGTACATTACCAGTGGCCAGCGATGCTAAGGAATTTACCGCCGCCATCTTTTGACTATTTTTGTTTGTAGTTAGTTGATAGTTTTATATTTAAGTGTATATTTTCATTTCTTCAAAATAAGGCCTTTTGATATGCGGCATGGCACAGTTAGAATTTTTTTAGCTAGCTAATTATTTCGCTCTCAAAAATTACTTATTTACGTTATGTGTCCGTGTTTGGGTGACAGCATTTTATAGATATTATGGAGCAAATGGATTCGGACCCTATGCGGGTACCGTTTTCTATTCGGACATTCGGAACCCTAAAACAGATACACGGACTTTGTGATGGAAATTCCACCTGTGCATACAAAACGTTTTATGTAGGTATTACACTGTATGTTGTATAGACTTCACTGACTAGAACTAATTCGATATTAAAACCAAAATCTTTTTTTATCTCTCA
Organism: Hecatera dysodea; assembly: GCA_905332915.2. Lineage (NCBI taxonomy): Eukaryota > Metazoa > Arthropoda > Insecta > Lepidoptera > Noctuidae > Hecatera > Hecatera dysodea. The sequence continues at coordinate 18,186,117 of HG995307.1, forward strand.
AAGACAAAAACCTCGCCTTTTCTGAAGCTTGAAAACTCTCTATAAAACAAAGCGAGCGTAGATAGGTGCCATCCTACACACTGCACACATCCCGCGGCGCCGCCTGTTGTCTCAAATGTTTAGCTTGGCGCGGTGGCGTGCAGTCGAGCGTGCTTGCTGATACCAACTCTGTGGTATGCGTGGAGTTAGAATAACGTTGCTACTTTACTCATGAAATTTTGTTAGAAATAAGAGTTGAAAATGCTGTTTTTTTAACTATGATAGGTCAGGTTATCTTAGAACTGGGAATAATTAGAAAGATAGCATATTTTTTTAATCGACTTTGATACAAGGAGGATACTTATTTGTTTTGTGTTTTACCTCATAACTTTTCACTGTGTGGACCGATTTTGATGATTGTTTTTATATTCGTAAGCTGGTGTTTGTTATGTGGTCCCATTTAAGTGAGATCTGAGCCTTTGATTTATCTCTAATAAAGCGTGAATTCGACTAAATTGATGATGTTCTCATTCTCACTCGTCAACGTAAAATGATAAAAAAGAACTCTTCAATCAATGATAGCAAATTTTCCGGGACAGCTAAAACCGCGAAAAAGAGTCACCGCGGTCCTGTAACGCAAAGAGGATTAGGACGAACACAGATGGGTTTTTTATTCAGTAAGAGTCTGACACTCCCTTCCAGAGCGGGAGAAGTCATTTGATGATTTCCATGCTTATAAAAATAAAACCGACTTCTAAACAAAAAAAAAACAAAAAGTATAAAATAACTTTAATTTCGGAACTCGGTGTTTTAGGTTGCTTTTTTGTTGTTGAACACACCGACTTCCGAAATTAAAGTCATTTTATACTTTTTGGTTTTTTTTGTTTAGAAGTCGGTTTTATTTTTTGTAAAAAGTTTTTTTTTATTTTTCACTTTTTAGTGGTACCTACACCCCCTCCCCTCCCCCACGTACAGCTCCTTTGCAGAGTACACTAAGAGGTCATCAAAGTAGACAAAGTACATATTTTTTTTAGATTTTTCGAAAACCGCTTGGTTGATTTCGATAAAATTTTCATGGGACCATTTGGGAAGTATACCCTTTCCAACAAAAAAAGAATTTTTCAATCGGTTGACAAGCAACGGAGTTATGCGCGAACAAACAAAAAAAAAAAAAAAAAAAAAAAACATACAAACATCCAAATTGAGAACCTCCTCCTTTTTTAGAAGTCGGTTAAAAAAGAATATGCTGCGACTGATTGATGACTTCTTTATTCACTTATGTTCCATGAAATATTTACAGAAGAGCCCTTCTGTATTACCAAAATTAACTCCATAACGAAATCTGCACGAAGCTTTTCAAGTTATTTACACATTCTTATTTCAGCACCAACATTCTCATCTACACGATCCATTAAACTTTTCAACACTCGCCGGCTTCAAGCGCTTTACAGCTAAACGTTAAAGCTGAGTACAGCGCTACAGCCCATTCCTTTGTTTTACGCCCTTCATAACGCAGATAACACCAGTTTAGTACTTCGCTGAGTTACGACACTTGCTAACATTTAAAATTATAAGCATTACAACAGAGATGAATAATAAAATCCAGTTTTTTTTTTGTTGAAAATGTTATGCCTTTTCAGCAAAAAGGCGAAGCACGTAACATTTGTGGGCATGTTCACACATAAATATTTCATGTATTTGTATGATGTGGTTTATTTTGTTGCTGCTAAACATTTTTTTTTATATTATTGGGGCAGCGCTGGCTGGTTGGAATTCGTGGCTCGATAACAACAGCAGGAGTGCAGTGGTGGCCGAGTGGTAACAGCCCCGACTTACGAATTGTAGCCAGGCGCATTACCTTGTGTAATTAATTTCATCAACATTGCTCTCAAACCGGTGAAGGAAAACATCGTGAAGAAACCGGCATGTCCTAGAATAAAAAAATCGAAAACATGTGACATTCACCAACCCGCACTGGGCCCGCGTGGTGGATTACGGTCCATTGCCTCACCTAGAGAGGAGGCCTGTGTCCCAGCAGTGGGGAAGTTCAAAAAGCTGATTATGCTATGCTTATAACAATAGCCGCACGCAGTTTTTACAAGAAAATTGGGTTAATGTTCGCATCTTCGCGTCAAAGCGTGTAAGTATTTTGCGTTCCGATGGGACAAATCATTCGTTCGATCCTCCCGGCTCCACAAGGAAAGACAGTTACACCCTAATGTTGATGGCTTTCCCACGGAGTGTACCTGGGTCTCCAAAGTACTGTTTCCCAAGCTAAATCATCATCTGCCTAGCCTTTTCTCAACTATATTGGGGTCGGCTCCCAGTTAAACCGGATTCAGCTGAACACCAGTATTTTACGTGAAGCAGCTGCCTACCAGACCTCCACAACCCATTAACTGGGGAACACGGTACTTCTTGGCAAGACTGGTGTCAGATTTTCTGGCTTCTGACAATCCGTAACGACTGCCAAAGATCCCCAAATAACAGCTGGGACCAACGGCTTAACATGCTTTCCGAGGCACGGAGAAGTCTCGTTATGTTAAGATGGTCATCCATCCACAGACCAACCTCGGCAAGCCTTGCTTAACCTCGACGATCGACCCATGCGGCTGTTATAATTTAGCCACGAGTTCCTCACACACATACGTATAAATCAAAATAAAGATAGGCTGCCATTACGTTCTCGGGAGTTTTTAAATTCAAATTATTATTTTTTAATGCTCAACATAGTACATAATCATACATATCCAGATATCAATTGAAAGCACAGTCCACTTGGTATGTTGCACTAGATCAGGCATGCAAAATAATCATTAAAAATTTTCATGTCATAAATTCCAATCATAGTCTAGTCATAGCTTCTTAAATATAGTATATTAGGCGACGCAAAAGCCTAGGTAATGAACAACACCGTTGCAGAATTTGTTCAAAAGACTCATCACGGCCTTGGGACGCCAAGGGCATTAGGAGGAACAAGGTTTTAGTCAATAAGAATCCGACACTCCCTTCCGCTCCGCCCAGAGTGGAACAATTCATTTGATGACTTACCATCCATCTTAAAAAAATATACAAACATCCGAATTGAGAACCTCCTCCTTTTTTAGAAGTCGATTAAAAAGGTACGAACAGTTTAAAGAAAAAAAAACAAAAGAAAGTGATTTTAAACGAGTAACACATTCAGTAAAGAGTAGGTCTCGTTTATTCTTAGCGAGCATTTATTTAACTCAGAATGTGTGCGAGTTATATGCTCGTATTCATAGCCTCTGCTAATGTAATATATTGCTTCAAGTTAGTTCAAGGGTTCCAGCGACACGTACATAAATTTTATTAATAGATATTCATTTGAACATTTTGTATTGTAAGAATAATAAATTGAATGACGTAAGAATATTTTATCAAGAATGTAATAATGCAGTTTCTCGAACTAAAATTGGAACAACTTCATTATTGCAACAAATTTGACAAACGCGTGCTATCTAGATGTAATTGGTTGAATGAGTTTTCAACAGCAATCATATTTCTTACATAATACAGATGATGTTAATTAAATATCCTACGAACGGCTATGTCCTACCCTTTGCCCATGCCTTCTCGCTCCGGACCATGGCTTGAACCAGGGCCGGATGCGAGAGGTCGCCGCCGCCGATCGCCTCGACGAGGACACGGCGTTGCTACGCCCAAGCAGGGCAGACCTCTACCGTATGCTGGACAGTGTCCTCCGGGATCCACACAGTGTTGACACCCGGACGTGTCCTCCCGCTGGATCCGATACAGGTACCTCCCAAAACAGCCGTGTCCGGTGAGCACCTGCGTCAGGCGGAAGGTGAGGACGCCGTGGCTTCTCTCCAACCACTCCTCAAAGAGGGAGGAGAATTGCCCCTCTGGTCTGCCTATTAATTTAGTTAGACAGCCACACAGTGTTGCTTAAGTTTGCAAACTAAGACAATGTATTATATAATTTGTATAATGTAGAAGCATTTTATTTTCAAATATTGTAAATGTGAGTACCATGGAGCCATTTACATGTAATCAGTTATGGTTTACTTTGTGACATGAACTAAAATGGCAGTTGAGAGCATGTCATGCTCGCTTAAATGTTTCGCTGATGGCGGCGTGTGTGTTGGATCATTCGGTTCCCTTCAAAATGGTTGAGCTAAATGGTGCCGATACACGCGTCATGTTCGTGAACGGGCGCCGTCGGTTGAGACTGGTCACCTCTTGACTGCCAAGGACTTGTTTTAATCTTTATACTTTGAATTGTTTTCATAGTTTCCTTTTTTTTTTCTTTGCATTGTCCTCACATATAGAAGCGACCAAGGATGTAACCAAGGTTATGTAATACAGAACATGATTCAAAAGAGTGTCCGTGGAGTTTCTTGCACGTTCTTCTCCATAGAGATCTACGCTTTGGAACGTGCAGATAGCTTCATCTCTTTCGTCTTGACAATTCAAAAGTGCCTGTAAAGGGTTTAATTGAAATAAATGATTTGAATTGAATTGAATTGAATTGAATTGAATGTCTATAGCCATATTTCTGACTAGAAAATGGGAGACACTGGGTACCCAAACGATTATGAGGAGATCGCTAGGAGGATTTGTACTGAAATTTCTTGTTTTAATTCGATACGGACATAAATGATAAATGATTATGATAAATGATTTTTATTTTGTAAATGGGTTGTACAAAACACTTTTACACGTCAATCTTTTTTGGCCGTTATGAACTAGATGAGGCCGGTGTTTCCTAGCTGACTACCCTGAGAAGAAACACCAAAACAAACTCAGAGTTCAAGGTCTCTTTCGAAGTCCATACAGGGCTCGTTCTCTTCGACGTTTTAGTCAATTTTATTTCGACAGCTTAAAAGGTTCACCTTTTCTAGGGATCGTACGAATTTCTTTTATTTACGATTCCGTAGATACCTATATCCGAATATAAAAACGGAACCGTCATAAGATTCCGAGTTTCTCTGTCTAACCGTTTTTCTGTCTGTTTGTCACAGCAACTTTTCCCCGGACCTACTGGACGGACTTAGTTGAAATTTTATATTATTTTAGCCATTTTGTGATACTTATTTCATAATGGTTCTCTCGTTAGTAAAAATCACACAGCAATGTACATAACAAAAGAAAGCGTGCCAGTATCATCTTCAAAAGACAATATTTAATAAAAAAAAACTTGACATTTTATCAAAGCCTTAATAATTGCGACTGATGAGACTGTAATTAAACGTTGTTTTAATAAGAAATGGCTTACGACAGCCGCCGGCGGTGGCGGGAGTGGCGGCTGAGTTGTGTCGCTCAAACTGTTTAATTCCCACCCCGTAATGAACACGTCGCCGAGGCCATGAAGTGAGAATGTTCAATGATATTTATTTTATAAGTAGATTAAACATAACACTTTCACACGTCTATCTTTATTGTTCATTTTTAACCCCCGACTCAAAAAGAGTGGTAGTATAAGTTTGGCGTCGATTTCTGTCTGTCTGTGTGTGTGTGTGTGTGTTTCTGGTCTCAAAAGGATGAACCGATTTCGATGCGGTTTTTTTCACTTGAAAGCCAGTTTCTGTTAACATCGGTTCAGCAGTGTAAGAGTACCAACTCTTTTTAAACCAGAGGAAGCCTTCTCAGGGTAGTCAGCTAGGATACACCATCCTAGCTGACTACCCTGAGAAGAAACGCCGAAACAAACTCAGAGGTTAAAGTCTCTTTTAAAGCCCATGCAATCCGTACTGGTCAAATCATATGAGAACTATGTAGGTCAATATCTGAAGTGTTCTTTTGAGGAAAACGCCACACAGATTTGAGTGGACTTGTCCAGACAGTGCAAGCATTTTTCTGTCATCGAGTGGCTTAAAGAGCTTTAAGGAGCTCAACGATTGGACGAACAATAACAAAAAAATGACATTTGGGTAGGCTGCAATAGTACTGAAACTGCTAAACATCGCTTTCATTCTCGCGTCCTATTTAAGAATCATTTTCAAATAAAAATTTAATTAATCATAATATGCATAAGCAGTAAATTATCTTACTTGTTTGAAACGTCAGTAAGTAAATATTGAAAATTATTTTTCACCAAAAACTTTAACAAAATTGAAACCAAACAATTTGTACCGCTTGAACTTTCAAATGAAAAATCGCTCACAAACAAAATGCCCAACCAACGCCATCTATCGCCAGCCACACAAACCATTTCATTTGATCTTCACTGCAAGACGTGCCAGCACGTAACAGCAATGTCGTTAATCAATTACTGGCCCGCCCGCTTAGGAGCCCCAACTGAATTATACCTACGCTAGAATCAAATTACCGGCGATTTCATTTAGAACGCTCGGGTAGCTCAGCTGAAACTGTGGTGACGTACCGTGATCCAAGTAGACTGTCTTTTGACTTTAATTGTGGAATTTATGCGTTGAAATGAAATTCTCTTTTAGGTTAAGGTAAATAAAGGAGTCTTTTTGTGATTCAGTAATTGTGTTTTAATGGAAATTTGTTTAATTACTTACTTTGCGTTGGTATTGTATTTGTTATTCAGTGCAGATGCTGTGTTTCTATGGAACTTATAAAAAATAACAAACAAGCAAACGCCTTTTTTACAGTACTTACATAGAACGAGTTTGTCGATAGAACTTTGGAAGTCTGTGGCAAAAGAATAAAGAATATTTTGAATAATGAATGTGGAAAATGCTTCTGTGTTTCCGAACTCATTCAACCCAAATCTCTTCAAAGTTAGAGTGAACAGGCGTCTTCTGGGTAAGCTTATTCTATCGTCGACTTTGTCTCTGTCACCTGTGATCTAGACTAGAGTCAAGAGCAAACCTATCTCACAATAAAAAAAAATATCATTAAAAAATAAAATTTCATCCCTCTCCTAGAGAGGAGGCCTGTGTCGCAGCAGTGGGAACGTTAAAAGGCTGATTATGTTATGTTATGTACAATAGAATGCGAAGTTTTGCATAGGTACATGAGTATAATGAAAAATAATTTCAAATCAATAGTTTGAAATCTACCAATTTTTTACATTGTGTTACATCTTCCAAATTCCGTGCGAATGGATAGACAAGCAGTTTAGACGGTCAATGTACATGCTACCAAAATAACAAAATATGAAGATGAATTTAAATTATTACCTGTTGAGATCTACTAAAATAATAATATGATTGATATTATTCGAACCCTACATGTTTTTTAATGCGTCATATTGCGCCATCTATAAAAAGTTTTCATAACTGAAAACAAACGTAGGAAACGTTGCTAGTAGTTTATACTGCCATTCGCTACTAGATGGCGCTGAACAAAGTATGTGAAAACTTAAGTAATACGGTTTGGAAAATTTTAGCAATTCTATTTACCACTAGATGGCGGTAGATAATGAAAGCGGAATAAGCTTTACAGTCCCCGTGATATTTTATATTCCTTTACGGCGGTGAAATTGTACGTCGCCTTTTCAAACTGTTATTTTGAAATAACACGTTACAATATCAAGGTGCAAGAAACTACTAAACATTTTCCTTCCTTGATATAAAAAGTTAACCAGTTATTCTTACCTGTACTTCGCAATATTCATCTTATTGTTAGAGTAAATTACTCGGTTATAAAGAACATTTCTGTACCTTCAAGATTTTCTCAAGACAAACTAGAACAGCTACACAATTCTCTTAGAACACAGTATCACATTCAAATCCCCAGACAATTACTACGAACAGTTCCCCACAAATCCAATAAGCCCTTTACCAATAGGAAGTCGAAGCCAGACCAGTGAAAAGGCCACTACAAAATTAAGTAAATCGAATACATTCCTAGGATCCAAGTGTATTTGTACTAAATCCGTTACCCGTCTAGTGTGATACGCTGTGGGTTGATTTCCCATGGGAACAGAGATGGAATGCTTGCTAGGAGATCCGTCATTATTTATTATCGTTTATCGTGAAGGATTGGCGTTCCTAGTGGAAGGGTTGGGTTTGGTATTATAGATGCGTAGAGTGCGTGATTTTGTTTTGTTTTTTTCTAGGATTTTGTGGCTGAGAGTGCCAGCGTTAGGCTTAGAATTTTATTTTATTTTCTTATGAAACCATCATTACAGCAAAAATCTCACAATAAATGTCATAAATTAAAAGCTGAAACAATTAATTTACCTGAGTCAAATGGAGGGTATAACAAAGTGTTAACTACAGATATAAAAAAAAAAACATCGTCATGGTAAAAGCAAGCTAGAAAAGTTACGTGTCATTGGTTTAACCGAGCAAGTACCTAAATAGGTACTATTATTTAAACAGACATATCAAACACTAGCTGCTGCCCGCGACTTCGTCCCCGTGGAATCCCCGATTTTAAAACATTCTTTATCGCTGCTCCGCTCCTATTGGCTTAAGCGTGATGATATATAGCCTAAAGCCTTCCTCTATAATATAAATCATAAATGGTCTATTCAACCCAAAAAGAATTTTTCAATTCAAACCAGTAGTTCCTGAGATTAGCGCGTTCAAACAAACAAACAAACAAACTCTTCAGCTTTATAATATTAGTATAGATTAAACTGACGCAATACAATATATAGTCAGTTTATGTGGGTTCGAGAGTGGTATCAAATTCGGATGAGTAAAAAAGTATTCCAAATGTTCAGTTGACAAATTATCGAATGTTTACAATCTCTCGAGATATTTTAAAATAGAAGGTTCACGGGAGGGTTTTAGTCAGTAAGAGTCGTACACTCCCGGATTCCGCCCCGCCCAGAGCGGGAGAAGTCATTTGATGATTTCCCATCCAGAAAAAAAGGGGCAATAACATTTTTTTAGCGTAACGTAAGACGGGAAGAGAAAGAATCAATAAGACTGGAGAATTTGAGATGAGTTGAGTGACAATTCCGACCATTTATTTTTGAAAAAAGAAAAAAACAATTTAAAAGATAAGGATTGGTCAGTCTAATCAAATACAAAATCTTGCCCACAAAAATACCACTAACACGTAATTTCCCGCTCGACTATTACCCCAAACAGAAATAATCACCCTGTCAGCTCAACTGAAGTGGCTCGACTTCCTGCGGGCCGTAATTCGATTCCCTGTTTAGGTATCTCTTCAGTGCTATCGTGCCTGATTGATGACCCGCCGCCGATGTTACGACAGCCTTATTATCGGCATAAGTTCCCAATTTCGGCAGCCAATGTTATTTGTGCTGAGTACTATTGCTGGTCCATATGTGATGGAAGTACGTGCTTTCGATGAGTTTTACGGTAAAGATAGTAGTTTAATCAGACTGAGATTGTCGGGTAGACGGGAAATGAGGATTTTTTTATTGTTACTATTGATTGGTTCGCGTTTGAACATAATTATACGATTGCCCGAAAAAGAAATGTTATGTTTTCAGGGTTCATGTATGTATGTATGTTTGTGAGTTTCTTTATTCCACCATAACTTCTTGGCCGATATCAATGTATGTATATGGTATCGTTAAAACCGTTCAGTTATAAGATAGCCTATTTAAACAATTTTTTTTTAAATATACTATTCTAGTCTTCCATGTATGAGGTGTGGTGTGTGGTGGTGTGTGTTGTATTAGAAATCAGAATAAGATCAACATTTTATTTTATTATTTATGTACACATACAATAATTAAGAGACAATATGTGCTTCCAAATTTAAGTGTTTCCGACGGCATATTAATTTGGTTACCCTACAAAAGATAATTGAAGCCATAAAGATATTGATTGTTTCAATATAAAATTAACCCATTTTAATTTACCTTTTATTGCTCAAACAATGTAGTACGAAGCACCGTAAAGTCTTTATAAGTTCGTCTTTGTTGGTTCGGTAATTTTGAAAAAAGGTTCTTACGAACAAAGTTCAGAACAACCACAAATTAAAAATTGTTTCCTACAACAAAAGGTTTCGACAGAGTAATGTAGGTATTTTTCAGGTTTGATCTTGATTTATAGTTTTCAAAGTCGTTACCATTTATTTTTGTTTTGGATGGGAAGTCATTAAATTTCTTCTCCCACTCTAGGCAGAGTGGAGTGGACTGTCAGACTCTTACCCACTAAAACCCACATAGTGCCTTTTGCGTTCCAGAGCCGCTGAGTCACTTTCCAACAAATTCGACAACCATAACTGGCACTGACCCAATGGGGCCCCTTCTTTTTTGGTGATATCTCTATGGCTCGCGTGGAACAAGACGCGTTGTCGACCCGAGCCTGATTATCGGACGGCGAGCCACCCATAGCTCGCCATCCGCAGACCCGCGCCGACGGTGGCCGGGAATCGCCCTGCGTCTCCCATCGCCCGGGGCGTCTTCTGTTGTAGCGGCTAGGGTGTGAGGTTTCAATCTCCCTGACGCATTCTGCCTCCTCCTTCGCTAGCATTACCGCTTCCCAGAAGGAGGTGACTGCTTTCCATGCCTTCTCGTTCCGGACCATAGATTGAACCAGGGCCGGAAACAAGAGGTCACTGCCGCCGATCGCCTCGACGAGGACAAGGCGTTACTCAGCCCAAGCAGGGCACACCTCCATGAAGTTGTTACCTTAGTTTGTAGTTGTAAAAATATCAAAATGTTCAAATGTATGCAAAAAGTAATCCTCTGACAAAACTTTCAGGTACTCCAGCGTGCACGTACTTGCGACAAGTAGGTACATACTGACGTATCCGCATAAAATGGAAACGATTGACATTTATGTGATTATTCGCAACAACCGATATGAATGTGATAAAAATTTCACACATAAAATTATTGAATATCGATAAGAGGCCAGAAGGCGATAAGTCCAGAATAACGGGAGCACTTCAATGTGATGTGTTTTACATTATATATAACAGTACTACTATGTACAAACGCTATCGTCAAAGCAAATATTGAGAATAATGAAATTTCTGAGAATAACATAACAGTTCATGATGTTTCTCGTAGACTATTAGCTCTAGCCGACATTTCGAATGAAAACGGAAAACTGAAAGAACTAAATGACAAACTTGAACGAATCAAACATTATGTGGTTGACCACAACGTGGTGGCAGCCATTCTAACCAATTTGACCACGGAAACTAAACTGAATCAAACCAACTTTTATGAGGCTCTCAATGAAAATGATCACTTTACGTACTTGACTACAAACGAAACGAAAAGTTTGTACTTAAAGTTAAAAGAGAAGATGACACGTGATGACATCATGAAGATTGTAGCAGAGAGAGGTAAAAAGAAGAATATGGTGAAGTCAGCTCGAAGGATGATGGAAGACAGTCATCCGAAACATAGTGATGACGAGAAGATAAATGACGTTGTAGATAAGCTGTTGGCAGAAACGCCAAACGATCATCACAAAGTGAAGGCTAAGGAAAGTGTGTATTGGGGTACGTTAAAGTGCAACAATGATATTCTAGATAAATTTATGAAGTAAAAACTTCCTTTTTCTTCCTACATATCTATACTAATATTATAAAGCTGAAGAGTTTGTTTGTTTGGTTGTTTGTTTGTTTGTTTGTTTGTTTGTTTGAACGCGCTAATATCAGGAACTACTGGTTCGAATTGAAAAATTATTTTTGGGTTGAATAGACCATTTATCGAGGAAGGCTTTAGGCTATATATCATTACGCTTAAGCCAATAGGAGCGGAGCAGCGATAAAGAATGTTTTAAAATCGGGGATTCCGCGGGGACGAAGTCGCGGGCAGCAGCTAGTTTTACAATATTTATGCAATAATATTGGCACATCATTGATTTTAAACTATAAAAAAAATAGAAGAAGTTACTGAGCAAAAGAGCGAGACTCTTAGCATATAATATGTATATATTCAGGTGACAATACTTGGTATTGCTGACTGTTCGTTCGTTGTACGCTGACATGTTTCGAAGTATTGACACTTGTGGAAACACGTCAAGAATTTTTGTACAAACCAAAAGACCTACTTAAGTTTTTTTAGAGGCTTGTACTTCTTATCTTATCTTATTAATGTTAAACTGCAAACAGAAAAAACCTTTTTTTTGTGTCCTCTGGGCGATCCACACCGTGTTGACACCCGGACGTGTCCTCCCGCTGGATCCAACACAGGTACCTCCCGAAACAGCCGTGTTCGGTGAGCACTTGAGTCAGGCGGAAGGTGAGGACGCCGTGGCGTCTCTCCGACCACTCCTCAAAGAGGGGACTTATCGCCGCAATGGTGGCGTGCCCAGCGCTGAGTTGCAGCAGTCGTTGTCTCCATACCTCCGTCAGATCCCGCCGGAGCTCCGTCCGCTGCGCAGCTATTTGCCGCGGCAGCAGAGTTTCACCCCGGCGTAGCGCCTCCACGCACAAAACGGAAAAAGGCCTAATGAATCTATTCCCAGTTCACTTCATTCTCCCTCTAGATCCGCAAGGCGAACTGGCCGAGATGAAAAACTATCACGACGGCAAGAAGAGCGGGCGCCGCATCTACAAGGGCGAGCGCACCACTATCCAGTACTACCCGTTCATGGCTTCTGTCCATGTGATGGGCAGGTTCTGGTGCGGCGCGGTGCTGGTGTGGGCGGACATCTGCATAACTTCAGCTTCTTGTTTGCAGCTGTAAGTATTCATGGTGCAGGGAAGCAACGCCACACTTGTTGTTAGAGTATTACAATTAAGACACATTTTCTTCTTGTCGTTAGACAAATGGAACAAAATATAAATTATTTGTATTGCAAGATATTGTACAGGTGGATTCAAAGAAAATAAATGTATCGATAGATATTAGGTACCTTATTGAACACCAAAAATAGTTTAACACAACTTTTATAAAAAGATAATTTAAAGGAATAGTTGAGGATGCAAATGTTTCTTTAGGATCGCTGGTAGCGATATCTTCCAGAAAACCTATCTACTATATATTTACTTATGTTCGGAGCTAAATTATAGGCAGCAAAGTATGTGTAAAAAATTACTAACCTCTTGAGGTTTCAATAATTTTACTTTCAAAATCATTTACAATTTTATGGTAGTTCGCATATAATAAATATGTACAGCATTCATATTAAAACCATTTTCATCACCGTTTGCAAAACGCCAAAGTGCTACTCCCTGACGATTGAGTTTGATTTTTTTTTAATTTAATTTTAGACACATATATTATGATATATTTAATTTAATAGAAATCTAATCTAAGAATCACTACTAAAAACACATTTAAATAAAAAAAAAAAACACTTAACTAACTAAAACTTAAAATAGTCAAAAGATGGCGTCGAAAAATTCCTCCGCATCGCTGGCCACTGGTAATGTACCCAAAAGACTGGCAGTATTACCACGCTGTATGGCAATGCTTATCCTTTGTCCAAGGTAAAAGCCAGCCCTTGGGTCACGCGAAGTGTCGACTAAACGTCTTGACAAATCTTTATATAAGTTATGAGCACTTGGACCCCATGACCCGAGACTTTCAACCCCAAACGGCTACCAATAGCTACCAACAAGGTTATTATATTTCCGCCGCTTGAGTTTCTCCGCAGCCGCAGCGGCAGCGCCAGCACAGCACGATGAGCTAGGAAGATGGGATGGCGCAAGAGTGTCGCCGCAAGTAGCTAGATACCAAACATTAAATTTGTAATTTAGCTGTCGAATTATTAGATGAATGGCTTAACTAAAGATTACTGGCCCGAGGGGCTTGCCTTGTTGACAGCCAACAGCGGATTCCAGAAGGTTGTCCCGATATAGTAATTTGGATGGATATCTGTAACATGCCAAAGAAAACTAAAAATTTGTGGTACTTCTTTTTTAGTTTCTGCCAGCAAGGTGTCCCTATTTACCCAATTGAACGCATTTTTTATGTCAACCTTCAGGATGACATAAAAAATTACCAGAATTTAGATAGGTCGACAACGCGTGTACGGCAGCCTCACAGCCCCCTTTGGAGCCATAACCTAGCTGCAGGGGCTGTTTTTTTTTTCGAAATATCCTTACTATGAAATTTACAACAGATCTTGGCTGCCAAACGACGGTAAGTAGTCCCCACGGCAATTGGACGAATGCCGCCATCTCCCCTGCGCAAGGCACATAAATATTGGCCCCGTACAAAACGTCGGTGACGGCCTCGTCCACCTTGACGGAGAGCATAAGATCAATCAAAGCCGTAAGCTCCTTGAAATTGAATTAACTTAATTCCTCAGGATGCACAACAACCGCTTCTTCCGGGAGAACCCTCGGATCCTACAAGTGCGGATGGGCAGCAACCACAGCCGGATCGGGGGCGAAATGATAGACGTGCTTGAGGTAAAACAACAACTAACAAATTTAATATAAACCTATACTAATATTATAAAGAGGATTTTTTTTTGTTCGTACCGAATAAGCACCGAAACTACTGAAATGAATTTAACCATTTTTCACCAATGGAAAGTTACATCATCAGTGAGTAACATTAACTATATTTTATCCCGGTGTTCTCGCGGTAACAAAAACTACTCGGGTGAAACCGCAGAGAGATGCTAGTTTAAAATAAATGAAAAGCACCGCGCCACAGCAATCCACAAATAAGTTACGAATGCTAAGCCCTGCCTTTTACTGCAACTTCGATTAATGACCTTTCTAACAAAAACTTGCATTTCAGGGATAACAATTCGTCTGCTCAGCGGAAATAGCATCAGATGCAAATATTATACCCGTATAAAGTATAGTTAGAAACAAAGATCTTGACCACATTCAAGATCTTTGTTTCTGAAGGAAACAGTAATATCCGGGGCCAACCCTCCTTTTTCATTGATGGAAAAACATCAAATGACTTCGTCCTTTCTGGGCGGAGCGGAAGGGAGTGTCAGACTCTTACTGAATAGCACCAACCTTTTTTTTTTTGAATGGGGTATCAGCAAACGAATTCTCCCGGTCTGAGCGGAGCGGGAGGGAGTGTCAGACTCTTACTGGCTAAAACCCACCCGTGATCCTTCTTGTGCCCTTTACGTTCCAAGACCACGATGACTCTTTCGAACAAATTCCGCAACAGGGTCTACCCTCCTACCGCATACAACTCAGTGACATTGAATTATTTTAGTTCTTCGAACTCTTAAGAGTCAGGCTTCAGCCTTAACGGCTTTAAGGCTGAAAATATACATATTTGGGATAAAAGGTTGTCAAAATTTACTTCATGGCAAATAATTATATGTTGACAATTTCGTTCTCGTTTTGAAATGTTCATGTCCAATTAGTAAGAAAGTTCAAATATCTTAAAATCCATCAATCGATTAATTCACATAGGTAGTAGATAATTTAAGTAACAAGCTCAAAAAACACTGAGTCTCAACGCACTCTGACGTCATAACCATTTCATAAACCAAGCTTGATAATCCTCGTTCTCAGGTCTACTTCCATCCGGGCTACAATCCCCGGACCCTAAAGAGCAACCTGGCCATCATCCGCCTCCGCCGGCACCTGTTCATGCGAGCCAAGTCAGTCATCAAGTACCTGGCCATCGACTACATGGGGAACGCTCTGCCCTCCACTGCTGAAGTGCTGCTGCTTGGCTGGGGAGTCACTAAGGTATCGTTTTGTTTATGATAATAATTTTAAAAAAATCTATCTTGACTATGGTCAGGCACAGGCCATAAGCTGTAAATCACCTAAAGTAATAGCTCCTCATCTTTGCCTTCACATTTTGCAATCATCTAAAGGGGCTTCGATCGCTCGAACGCCTAATATGATACTAGCTTATGCCCGCGACTTCGTTCGCGTGGAGTTCCATACAAAATGTTAACCCCTTTTTCACCCCCTTAGGGGACGAATTTTCAAAAACCCTTTCTTAGCGTATGCCTACGTCATAATATCTACCTGCATGCCAAATTTCAGCCCGATCCGTTCAGTGGTTTGGGCTGTGCGTTGATAGATCACTATGTCAGTCAGTCAGTCCCTTTTGAGTTATATATATTTAGAAATACGTGGTCAGTATAATCGTCTGTCTACTCGTTAGAAGACACAGGACAGATAGAAAACTGTAAGAATAAGTCACATATTTTATATCTGCTATCAACCTACATAATTTAATGTAAGCTTTTATTAAAAGCAGTTATTTCATCAAGATAAAAGCAGATGAGACCATCAAAAGCGATACTGGTGACGTTATAGACAAAAATGATGACGTAATAAGCAGTAAAGATGTCGTTACAGTGGCTAATAACTGAGGTTTTTGCGGGAAACGTTCAGGAATGTTGGTTAATGGCTAAGGGAAGGGACGCTACTTGTTGCTTGCCTTTAATGATTGTGAAGAGTTTTAAAAAGAAATGTGATGAAAAGCCTGTTGACTACCTTCCGACTACGGTCGTCGTGAAATATGATTTTTTTTTTGCTAATATTAGTTGTATGATTTAAGGAAGTCCATAGAAAGTTTCTCCGTTTGTTTGCATTTTAGTAAACTACTAAGCATAAGCATAATCAGCCTTTTAATATTCCCACTGCTGGGCAGGCCTCCTCTCTAGGAGAGGGAATGGGCCGTAATCCACCATACGGGCCCAGTGTGGGTTGGTGAATGTCACATGTCTTCGAATTTTTTGGTTCTAAGACATGCCGGTTTCCACACGATGTTTTCCTTCACCGTTTTGAGAGCAGTGGTGATGAAATAAATTACACAAAGTAATGCGCCTGGCTGGGATTGAACCCGCGACCTACAATTCGTAAGTCGGGGCCGTTTCCACTCGGCCACCACTGCTCTCTCTTTTGATGTATACCTGCGTAATAACGATATATCCTTGTCTTTTCGAAGATGCACCACAAGAAATAGTTATTGAACATCAAGGGAACATACATGATTCAATACATCATAATAATCAAATCAAACAGTCTATTTATTATGTCTCTTATCGCAGTAGGTTAAAATGGCTACTTCCCGTTATGTCACATTCCCGATTGGACAACATGTCAAAAGTTAAAAAAAAAAACTGAAAATTAGCTGCTCGTTCATTTTGTTTCAGATGTCACAGAAGCTGTCGTACGAGCCGATATTCTTACAGAAAAAAATCCTACCGGTGTATCCGAATGCGTTCTGTAAAGAGGTGTATGGCGAGTAAGTTCCTTAACTTCATAAAATTTCAGTCATACTCAAAACATTATTAACACGAGGCTATTGGCGTATTGAAAATAACCGGACAAGTGCGACTCAAACTTGCGGACCGAGGGGTTTCGAACAAACTCATGTCGATACTAAGTTCGTCTATCACGGGAATAGTCTCCATTTTTGCCGAGTAGGTACCTACTGATCCCGAGTCGACGGCGCGTCGTGTTCCACGCGCGCCTCTAAGAGCGGTCAGCAACGAAGACGGGGCCCCATAGGGTCAGTGCCTGCTAGGGTTGCGGAATTTGTTCAAAAGAGGCACCGCGGCCCTGGAACGCAAAGGGCACAAGAAGGGTTGGGTGGGTTTTAGTAAGTAAGAGTCTGACACTCCCTTCCGCTCCGCACAGAGCGGGAGAAGTCATATTATGATGATTTCCCATCCAAAAAAAAGGTACTTACTGATGTTTAAAAATGATGAGAGCACTCTGACAAAAAAATAAGTAATATTGAAAGACAAACTAAATTTTATTTTCATAAACATTATGCGTCCGGAACTCTTTGCATACGAGTCCGAAGGCCGCACTAGACCTGTTTTTTTTTTTTAATGATAGTACAAAGAACAAGTAATGACTCGTTCTGTTAAACTCTGCTTCTTATCAGATTGCATTATTCCAGGTCAACGGGACGGACCCTATAGGATTTAATTTACTTGCGAGTAACAAAATATGTCGCATAAATGGCCCTATCTTGTTATTATGTTGACTTCGAAGCTTGACAATTGATTTACAAAAATATGTAGGGGACCTGCGCCTCCGTATTTTGACATTAATTTAAAACTCGATACTTCTACGTGACGCGTTCTTGAGAAGGGTCGGGAGTTCGGAACTTCGTGAAAGACGGACAACCAAGTGATCCTTTAAGGGTTCCGTATTTTCCTTGTGAGGTACGGAACCCTAAAAAGGCTATACAATGTTTAAACAAAACCATTTTTTTAGTATTGATCTCGTTGACCACTCTCTCACTTACGGCCGAACCCAATAACCGATCTATCACATACTGGAAATAGAAAAACAAATGAAACAACAGAAAACCTATATAATTTTATATTGTTTCATTTGTTTTGCTATCTCCAGTATGTGATAGATAGGTTATTGGGTTCGGCCGTTAATGGTAAGCGATAATGTGGCTGAAGATGGAGCAACTCTTAACTTGAAAACCCTCAGCTTGTAGCTCTCAGGGACCACAGATTCCACCAGGGACATCTAACTTGACCACATATATACAGTGTGAAATCTTAATGGTTGTTTTCCCGCGGCAGGACGATTACCTATCAGTAATACTATCGAAACACAAAGTTAAACTAAAAAAATAAA
This sequence comes from Hecatera dysodea, assembly GCA_905332915.2. NCBI lineage: Eukaryota > Metazoa > Arthropoda > Insecta > Lepidoptera > Noctuidae > Hecatera > Hecatera dysodea. Next base: position 18,204,435 of record HG995307.1, read on the forward strand.
TGTTTTTTTTTTTTCAAATCATTAAAAAAGTGTTCATAAACTTGAAAGAGCGAGAATCAATAGTAGTGCACTAGACATAAAGTAGGTAGATACCTACATGAGACGCACGTACCGCCGCGTACCTATGTACATATCGCGCGATGCACTACTGTTGGTTCAAGTCGCTTTCGAGTTTTGTTTATCACAATTGTTAATCTGCCATTTATGAGTCTAATATTTTTTATATATATAAATCGATTGTATTACCGATACAAACTCATTTTGCTTCGGGAAAACAACCATTAAAATTTCACACTGTATATGTCTAGCAACATAAGACTAATACTTAATAATGTGTTTATTGCAGAAAGTTTATATCAGAAAGCATGTTCTGTGCCGGGACACTCACGACTGGAGAGGGCGCGTGCGATGTAAGTTGTGTAACTGACTCATCAAAATCATATTTTCATAGATTTGTAAAGAAATCTATGAATGTTGATTTTAATTACCCTATCTTAGAAAAGATTTACTATATTAAATTTTGGTTGCTCGATTGCAAAATATGTACGAAATTTGACTTAAGACAATCGTTATCACTGATACCTTGTCCCATTCCCCCGACGTCTGAATTTAAAATTTGAAGTTGTGCATTGATCAAACTCTTCTTTATCCTGAAGTTTTATACACACGGTTTGCTACGTCGTTAATTCCAAATGCTGGTTTCAGAATCCAACCGCTTATGTCATCTGTCTTTACTCTTCCGATTTAAATCGCCCTGTTAGCTTCCATTTCTCTTCAGCTACTGAACCAAAGTAATAATCTTTGTTTTCTCTATCACCACCCAGCACGACGCAGGAGGTCCAGCGATCCTGTCCGGTCGCCTGGTCGGCATCATCTCCTTCGGGCCATCTATCTGTGGATTCGCGAACGCTCCCACGGTCTTCACGAAGATCGGCTTCTTCTCAGATTGGATAGAAACTGTCAATGAGTCTGTAAGTTTAATTCTGTTCAAGGTTTATGACATCGGTTTATGACAAGAAATATTGGACGTGTAAAAGTGTTATGTTTAACCTACTTACAAAATAAATATCATTTAGACGCACTGGTTGTAAAATGTTGGTGCTGATGAAATTTGCAAATGGAACATTACTTTACTACATCGATCATCAACGAATGACAAATTATAGATGTCGCCACTATTCGCAATGTCGAGCAATCTCATGATAATAAAATCATACGTCTAGGAAGTTGTGAACAGATGCTAACAATACCTGAATAACTTAACGAAGAAATGTTATCACTACCGGTCATATCAGTAAATACAAATTATAAAGTTTTCTATAGACGCGTTGCCGCACTCTGAAGTGGTAACATAAAAAGAAAGTTACCATCACGACCCCAACAAAACCCACGCGCTTATTATTCGTTGCCATTTTGTTACCAATAGCACTTGCGCTGTATTTTAGAATTATGATGTTGATGCATGCCCGGTCTATATACAATAGGTCTTAGGTAAATACATCTTAAGATTTGTCTATTCAATCAACAGATGGCCAGCAACTACCAAGGCAACGCGCGTACAACCACGACCTTCCGCACCAAACTCAGCAAATTCATCGCTACCTACAAAGTTGGCCAGGCTGCACAAGAAACCACAGTTCTCATAGAACCACACTATTCTGAAAGTACAGAAGAAGAAGAAGATACTGAGGACATTGTACCGGTGACCACTACCACTACCACCAAGGCAACCACGAAGCCGACTGAAGCTGCAGAGTTGCGTTTGCGTACTTTGCGTGATGAATTTCAAACTTCCCCTGCGATGCCACCACGGAATGACGTCAAAGGAGACAGTCACTCTATTGGGGATTGGAGTATTGATTTAAGTTAATAAAAGCGAGATAGTGGTTAAATAAATAATAAATGGTTTTTCTGAGCAGTCTCTTGACTAGTTCATTTTGAAGTCGGTTTAGAATTGTCAAAAATTTATAGGTTGTAAATGCTACTTATAATTATGCTGCGTAGTGTGACGTCCTCAGGCACGGTGGAGTGACGATTTGCGCAGGACGGCTGGCAGAAACTGGATGCGAGAAGCCGAAAATAGATCTAAGTGGCGTGCAATTGGAGAGGCCTATGTCCAGCAGTGGACTGCAACAGGCTGTTGATGATTGATGATGATGAAATGCTACTACTGTATTAGGTCTTGGTTTTGATTCCCAACTTGCAGGCAGCATATTGGTGAGTTCTTCAGTTGCAGTCCGAAATTTGAGTTCAGCTCCTGTTTACATAAGACTTAAGCCTTAATGCCTTTTCCTTTTCCTTTTGAAGGAAACTTCCTCCACCTCAATCGATTCACTCGTCATGACATTGCAGAAGAAGTCACGATTAATATAATTAAATAACAAGCTATGGCTGTCAGTTAGATTCCTTCCTCACTTGGACTCCCCAGTACGGACTACAAACCAGTCCAAATGGTTCTCTGACCACTGTTATCTGGTACTTAAGGAACAAGAAGTATATGTTATGCATTATAAATGCTCGAAGAGCTCGTAGCTAAAATATAACAGCTGCACAGATCAGTTTGCCTAGGTTGGTCTGTGGATGGGTGACCATCTTAACATAACGAGACTTCTCCGTGCCTCGGAAAGCACGTTAAGCCGTTGGTCCCGGCTGTCATTTGGAGAACCTTGGCAGTCGTTACGGATTGTCAGAAGGCAGAAAATCTGACACCAGTCTTGCCAAGATATATTGTGTTCCCCAGTTAATGGGTTCTGGAGGTCTGGTAGGCTGCCGCTTCACGTAAATTACTGGTATTCGGCCGAATCCGGCTTGACTGGGAGCCGACCCCAATGTAGTTGGGAAAAGGCTAGGCAGATGATGACTGGGGAGTACAAACTACAAAAAAGTATAGATTACCTATACATATACATATAAGAATCCGAAAACCCGACCCCATGGGAGTATAATGACGTCAAGTAATATTATTTGATTACATTCGTCCCTGTTTGGCCTGAATTGATAGCATCAGTAATCTTTAAGGCCCCATGCACACTCGTATGTCACTCTACGCCCATCTTCGTCTTCGTCATTTGACGACACGGTTGGCACAGTGGTTGAGCGATTGGCTGCTGCGCTGCGTGCCGCGGGTTCGATTCTCACACGGAAAAAATATTTGTAAGACCTGCAGTTGTTCCGGGTCTGGCTGTTTGTGTATGTGAATTTATATGTTTGTAAACGCACCCACGATACAGGAGAAATTCCTAGTGTGGGGTAACGACGTTAAAAAAAAAAAAAAACTAGTGCGGTAGTGGGGCGTAATCCCTCGAATGGGAACCCCAGATATACGCGATGGTCACGTCCAATACTCGTATATTTCATACCTGCCATTAACACTTCGTGGATGTTTCAGGCAGTTACAATAAAGTGCTGGTGTTACCGGCAGATGGCGCGCAGTGCGTTACAGGGGTTTTACAGCGGTTTATGGTCCGTGGGACGTGACGTATGTAGGTCCATGAGTTAGCTGGTTTTAATGTGTTCGGATTTTTATTTGTTTGTTTCCTTAGGTACTAGAGAATTGTGTTTCGTACTAGAAAAATGGAAACGCGTCCTGTCAAGCTCTGAACTGATTGCTGGGCCTCAAGTCTGCTATTACAATAGTGTCAGAATGGTCTATCATTGATTTCATAAGTGTTGATTTTTACAAGTTTGGTAATCTGCAAATATAAAAGCGTCACTATGACTTTCCAATGGTTATCCACTGACAACCCAATCTCAAGAAATACTATAGAATGGTAATCCCGTACATAATGACAAAAATTAATGACAGACGTATGCGGTAGTCTGCTAAAAATTTTACAGTTCCATTGATCAGTGACTTACCATTAGAACGTCATTATGCAGTCATTGCTTTTAATAGCTCGTTTATCAAAAAGTATTACAAGATCATTGACCGACCATTATGAATTTAGCAGATTACGAACTTTTAGCAAAATGACAATGGGATCGTGTTGGAATGACGAAGTTATAAAAATAGCAGACTTGGGGCCCTGTAGAGTGCATGACTAGTCGATGCGGCAATGTTTGCGGCAACTGGGAGGCTTTTTAGATTACTTAACAAACAAGTCCCAAAATGAGTATAATCACACATTTTGAACCTTGTTTTTATGGATTTCATTTGAGAAAGTGTATATTAGTACAGCGTTATTACGAGTATATCTAAACGAAAATGGCTAAATGGTTTCTTTTTTTATTTTGATAACGCAGAACGTATCAAATCAATCGGACCTAAATGGGTTACAAAATTATTGAACTGATATATAACGCTAGCTCTAATTTAGATATCTGTTTCAGATAGAAAGTTCTAGAGCCGATGTTGTCGTTCATCGTTTTGTGACCTTTGTAAAAGAAAAAAAAATGCAAATGAGTGAATACGTAGGACGTACTTTTTTTTGTTAAACACATCAAAGGTGCGCGCCATCCGCCCCGACCAAGGGCAAGAGGTCCGCCGCCGCCGCCGCCTCTGCCGCCGCCGCGGCTTCCGTCGCCGCTTCTGCCGCTTCTGCTGTGGGTGCTGCGACTCCCGGTACTCGGGAGGGGGCTGAAATGGAGTGCCAGTAATGGTCCCATTTCGGCCTCCTCCAGAGACAAGTCGGCCGCTGTGCTATTGCGCAGTGGCTGATGCCTGTGGACGGTGAGCGTGGGTGGCTCGCCGTCCGATACCAGGCTGAGTCGATGACGCGTTGTGCTTCACGCGCGCCTCAAGGAGCCGTCAGCACCAGAGACGGGGCCCCATAGGGTCGGTGCCTGCTAGGGTTGCGGAATTTGTTCGAAAGAGTTACCGCGGCCCTGGAACGCAAAGGGCACATGGAGGAGCACGGGTGGGTTTTAGTCAGTAAAAGTGTGACACTCCCTACCGCTCCACCCAGGGCGGGAGGGGTCATTTGATGATTTCCCATCAAAAAAAAAAAAAAAAAGGATACAAATATATTTTGTATTTTGTTTATTTGTTGTACACCTACCACAGAATTTTCTTTTTAACCCAAGGATTGTCTAGTAGAGAATGCCTTGTTGCATTAAGTCCGCCCATGTACAACTATTGTACATAAAGTTTAAATAAATAAATGACTTATTCCACTATGGGCAAAGTGAACTTCTGCGACTGAGTCTATTCAAATCAGTATTCATTAACATGGTACATCCACAATTCAAAATGTAGAACAAAAACATTAATCGTAGATGTGTTAATTAATATTGTAAGTGTGACCTTTCGCCCACCAATATATGAGCTTGTAATAAGAGTACGCTTTGAGACTAAATTGTTTCTTTCCTCGCGTTTATTTTTAATTTGCTTATTGTTTGTAGACATCTTATTTATAAATAAGATGGACGTTTTTCCTTATTGTTACCTTATCCAGATGAACTCTGTTTGAGTCTGTTTTATTTCAAAAGCCTAATATTTTTCTAGATATTATTATACTCTGTGTAATCGGGTAAAAGGATCTAAAGCTCTTCAAAAGTAAAAAAGGTAAAAGTTTACCGACCTAGGCCTAAGAAACGCCAGACGTAAACGACAGCTTTAACGCTTCCAATCGCGTTACCATAAGGGTTGATTTGTATTAAAACGGATTAAGCGCCGTCTAGTGACAATAACAGAAAACCTCTTTCTTAACGTTAACGCGACCGGGCACGTTAAAATAAAAGCGTGTACGCCGTATGGCATTTCATACAAATTTTCAAGTCACTATTTTGCGAAATTATTGAACCGATCAACACATTAATAAGCAGGAAACATTTTCGAAATGTCTTATTTAAACAAAGAAAAAGGAAATTTATGTTTGCATGGAAAATTTAAAATGGGTCTAATTTAACTGTACCACTATTTATCGAAAATGTTTTCAACTAACTTTTTAGACCTATGTATACTGCTTATATGTATGAAGTCTGATTAAAATCGGTTCAGTCATTTCGGAAAATAACAACTTGTATGAAAATTTGTATAAAATGCCGTTTGGCGTATACGCTCTTAATAAACTCGCTCTAAGCTCTTTGATAATCGATGGAGTTAAAAGGATCGGAGCGTAGACCGCGTACCGAACGCTTTGGAAGGCCTACCGCAAGTTGAACCGATGACGTGGTGAAGGCTGCGGGAATCCACTGGATGAGTCAATATGGTGACACTTCGGGGAAACCTTCGTTCAGCCGTCGAGGTCTTTCGGCTGAAATATTTATGACTCCTCAAAAGGGTAGGAATTTTATTTAGTTTTAAAAAGACGCTCACTTTTACAAATAATTTAACATAGTCGTTGGTTTAACTTTAAATCTAACTATATATACACTTAACCTAAAAAAAAAACTGAAATCCTCCTAACTACAAAATGGCATCAAAAAACTCGTCCGCATTGCTATCGACTGGAAGTGAACCCAATAGACTGGCGGCATTGCCACGTTGTATAGCCATACTTATCCTCTGTCCGAAGTAAAAGTCAGCCCTTGGGTCACGCGAAGTGTCAACCAAACGTTTAGCAAGTTCTTTAAATAACGCATGAGCACTCGGACCCCACGGTGCAAGAGTTTCAACCCAAAAACGGCTCAAACATATAATAAAAGGTAGGTAGATTTATATCTTCTATGCATCATCGTCTTCCTTTAGACGATTTCGTACTTCAAAGGGTCCAAACGGAATCTTATTGCTCTTGATCATTCGTCTTTCTCTACAAGGTTCTAGTGGCTAAACCGTAGGAGCTACAGCCTCTATATTTGCTCTCGTTAAGTACCTTTTTGACCCAAAGACACGTAATTAACTAAAACTTGATCCCTTATTGTCAATAGTTTGTTCAAGCCCAAATTAAACCCATGTTGACGTGGGCAAGTCTATCGCGGTAAGCACAAACCCAGACTCGAAATATCGACGTCACTTTTACTAACCTTTTTTTAGGGAAATTATCAAATGATTTCTTTCACTCTGGGCGGAGCGGAAGTGAGTGTCAGACTCTTACTGACTATGTAGGTAGATATGCCTGGTGGTTGCGGAGGAGAAAGAAAAAAAGCCCAGAGCGGGAGAAGTCATTTGATGATTTCCCATCCATAAATCAAAAAAAGTATGCCTGGTGGAATCTGTCAGACCCGAATTTAACAATTTCTCGTACTAATAGTGTTTTTTTTTTTTTTTGAATGGACCACTCGCAGTTCAGCACACTAAGGCTGGTTACTGCTCAACCGGACAATCCTGTGGTGGCCTCAAATGAATTTAAGGCCCCCAGCCAGGGCTTAAAACTACTTACAAACTAAATGACCGCTCGCTAAGGGCATCCCCTGTGGGACACGGGCCTCGGCTTAGCGGGGTCATTGAGGGAGGGCAGCAAGGGACAGGCTGGGTCAGATTGATATTATTTAGGGGATTTAACGCTAATGGCTCAGCAGCGCGGGCTGGCTCGTTAGGCAAAAGTCGGGGAGGGTGCGTACTAATAGTGGTAACTGGTATATTATTATATTACTACATTGTATAAAACAAAGTCGCTTCCCGCTGTCTGTCTGTCCCTATGTATGTTTAGATTTTTAAAACTGCGCAACGGATTTTGATGCGGTTTTTTTTAGTAGATAGAGTGATTCATGAGGAAGGTTTTTGTGTATACGAGTAATACATACATAATATTGTAGAGAAAAACTGATAATTTCTACTGAGGTTTCTAATATGGTGTCGGAAATAAACACGTTTTTAGCGTTGTACGCGTGCGAAGCCGGGGCGGGTCGCTAGTATCTTACATAAAAAAATACTTTGAATTATAATAAAATAAATAAAGAATCCTGACGAACTCTACCATGTTTGCCGAGGGTTAATACACCCGCTTGAAACCTTTTGATCCTTTTCTCCCACAATATAAAATTTCGTAGTATAAGCGCCGTTTCCCAGCAAGTGGTGACAAATGCAAGCACTTAATCCTGTCGTAATACACCGCGGCTCAGACGTATGGCACCATTACAGTACAGCCACTCAGTGACACTATTTGTAAGACCCGTTGTATAGGCGCGGCTGCTTCGGGATGGCGTATTTATTTTACGTCACATTTTGGTCTAAATCCTTGGAAAATTATCTCGTTAATTTGATGAGGAATATTAAATGGATTGGATGTATGATATCTACAGAACAAAATCTAAGTGTCTTTTTTACCCACGACGGAACGGAGACAGTCTATACGTTTGGGGTGAGAGGATGTTTGTTTGTTTGTGCAAACCATTCTCCGTTCTCATTTATCTCCGTCCCGATCCCGATCCCGTAGCTATACGTGGATAAAATATAGCCTGTGTTTCTCAGGGTGAATGTAGTTTCTAACGATGAAAGAATTTTTGTAATCGGCACTGCAGTTTTTGAGTTTATTAATTACAAACAATCACACACACACACACACAAAAATACAAACCTTTCCTCTTTATAATATTAGTGTAGATTAAATTTGATGTGAGAGAGAAGTGACACAAGATGGGCTTTCTGCTTAGCATTTTTATCATTTTAAAATTTCTTAGCTCCTTGTCATTTGAAAATTATATTATAAAAAGAATATAGTAACCGAAGTATCAAACATCCAGAAATACTTAGGTATTAATTTTAAAAAGAACAAGGGCCTCACAAATGTCTTTCGCCCGGGGCCTCGCAAATATCTACCGCCCGTGACCCCGCGACGGTAAAGGCCGCCGTAGGATGGGATGGGATGATTCTCAGCCCGATCGGTTTTAAATTGTCAGTTTCATACAAACTTTCATCCCCTATTTTATCCCTTGGATGTAGAATTAATCAAAATCCTTTCTTAGCGGATGCCTACGTCATAACATCTACCTGCATACCAAATTTCAGCCCGATCCGTTCAGTGGTCTGGGCTGTGCGTTGATAGATCATTATGTCAGTCAGTCACTTTTGAGTTATGTATGTATATTTTAGACTAAAAGCATGGTCGATGGTTCTAATGCGTTTTTTAAACCCATTAATCAAAATTAAAAGTAATACATACCACGTTAGGAGAGCAATAAGAAATCTCATCAGCAGGAGCATTAGGTAGATCCCCAGCTGAGATTATCACTAAATCTTTACTAAGGACCAAAGGACCTCGAAGACCACACTATAAATCACGCAAAGAAAAACAAAATGTGGCAAAAAACGTACGTATGCCTTCAACCGAGATTTAACCTCAAAGACTGTAAAAAACGAGGACTTTCAGCGGCGCTGTGTCAAAGGAAAGGTTTTTTTTTTGCTTCACAGCGTAATCGGCAATCACGACGTCGTGTTTCCTCGTCAAACATCGTGGTTACCGCTGTGTCGAGTCTTTTATAATAGGGATGTTTTCTGAGTAAAAAAAAAAAGATTCTATTTAGTCTGTCAGTTAGATTATCGAAAAATATTGGTCACGTAGTTTTGGCTTTAACAAATCTATAAAAATTGACGATGATAAAAAACATCACAGATCAGGAGTGGGGGCTTGTGACGTCACGTCGTGTGTCGACTTTGTTTTTGTGTACGTGAAAAAAAACAAAAAACACGCGTCCAACTTTTATTGGAAATCTATCTGGTGGACTATTAGATTTTTTGTCAATTACTGTGTGTAGGTTTCTGTTTATAATTTGCACCCATTTGAAACTGGAGCGATCGCTGTGAGTCAGAATATCGTGATAAATATAGTTGAGTAGGTAAAAGAACTAAACTTGGAAACTTAAAGTTGTACGAAACCTATCATAAACCGCTCGGCATCAGACTGTCGACTATAATATGTATTCTAGTGAAATACATAACCTTTATGTAAGTATCTTTCACCCTACATATAAAAACCCGAAAAACAAAAGAAATAACCACCTTTATTGCAAGCCTCAACAATATTTACAGACCTTCGATGACCAAAGATACAAGAAAAACTCTTTAGGAACCAAAGGGCGTGTCCGAAAAATATACAGCCCATCATTTTCGGAATTATTTATGTTGCTACCCCTCCCACTACTTGCGCTATAGTAAGGTTACGAGTATGCAGGTCAGCAATAAATGCCGAAGTACCATGTCAGTGTAGAACTGTAGGGTATGGACGTGACTGACAAACGTAATGATGTAGTCTAGGGGTCAAAATAGGTCAGCTGTGTTTTGTTTATCTATCTACAGAGTATTTTTTTCTGGATGGGAAAAACATCCAATGACTTTTTACGCTTTCATGTGTGTCAGACTCTTACTGACTTAAACCCATCCGTGTTTCTCATAATACCCTTTGCGTTCCAGGGACGCGGTGACCCTTTCGAACAAACTGCGCAACCCTAGCAGGCACTGACCCTATGGGGCCTCGTCTTTTATCTACAAGGTGCCTTTACATTTTTAGGCAATCTTTCAGGGGTGAAAGTTCTCGTAAATATAAACAAATTTCGTTTCGGTCAGAACTGAAAAATGATTAAATTGATGTTCCCCCATTAATGGGTTGTGGAGGTCGGGTAGGCAGCCGCTTCATCGTAAAATCCTGGTATTCAGTTGAATCGGGCTTGACTGGGAGCCGACCCCAATATAGTTGGGAAAAGGCTAGGCAGATGACGACTGTAAAATGATTGAAAATGAACTGAACCTTAATGAAGTCAACTTCATTAAGTTTAAGTCGACCTTTATCTACGTATTTGAGACAATCTCGAAGGATAAATTCATAACTTACTAATATACCCACAAAGTATTAATATTATTTATACGAATTGGTTCTCGTTCATTTTTATACAAATAGAGCGACAAATATGCTGTTAACGTATCGCTTTAAATGTTATCCAATATGCAGTTATTTCTACTTATCTTCCGTTACAAAATTGTCACATCGTAAACAAGTTCGTTTTAAGTTTCTATTGTGATTGGGTTTTATCGAAAACCATAAGGACATAAGCAACTAGTTACTTTGCCCAAAAAAGGAGTGTTATATTTTCAGGGTTCATGGGGGTGTATGTATGTATGTATGTTTGTGAGTTCCTTTATTCCACCATCACTACATAGTATAAAACAAAGTCGTTTCCCGCTGTCTGTCCCTATGTATGCTTAAATCTTTAAAACTACGCAACGGATTTTGATGTGGTTTTTTTAATACATAGAGTGATTAAAGAGGAAGGTTTATATGTATAAAACATGCATATTATAGTAGAGGATACATTAGTATGTACATTGAACCCGTGCGAAGCCGGGGCGGGTCGCTAGTAACTTCTAAATGGCTTAACCGATATCAATATTAGAAGTGTTGAGCTATTCCGGGTAAAATAAGCTAGTGGACTTTTTATATAATAAAGAGCGGAGCCATGGTTCATAAATAAAAAGAAAATATTATTTTATTTTCAAGAAAGCGTGTCTTGAACTAAAAACAATCCTGAGTATCCATTCCGTCATAACTCGGACACAACAATGACGTCACAAAGTCTATAATGTAATTTGTAAATAAAAACTGGCCAAGCGCGAGTTGTACTCGCGTGTAAAGAGTTCCAAACGGATTTCATTTTCGCTTTATTATGTTATTTTAGAACTAGAGACTTGTTTTACTGAGTAATTTTGTTGTAATCTTTCATTATTATTTTTTATAAAATTTAGGTCAGCAGCTTCGGAGAAAATGGCATTGTTTTATCTAATCTCTTGAATAACTTCTAAATTAATTATTTTAATAGTATGAAAAAAAAATTTCACAATAAGTCCTTTCATTTAACATGTTAAACGGTACAGTTTGAAAAACTTTTGTTTGTAATGTTCTAGTTTGGCCCTCAAAAGTACCCAAAATATATTTAATTACGTAATGCGTCCGTGTTTGGGTCACAGAAGTTCATATGTGTACCAAATTTGAACGGAATCGGCACAGTTACACTGTCGTAAAAACAAAAAAAAAGTTTATCTTTCTCCTATAAAATTTTGATGTTGGGTATCTACTAACGCGGTATTTGCACTGTTGCAATACTCTCGACAATATCTGTAATGAAAACGCTTTGCTCTAAAAACTGACGTCACAACTCAAGCTCTACAGATTGTTACAAAAAAGCAAAACATTTTTTACTCAAAAAAGTAAGCCAGGAACACTCCAGTAAAGTGCTTTCAAAAAATGCCACAGTGCAACGTTCTCGTTCATAAAACCGATGGCGTATTTGTCACGGTCTAACTGTGGGCGGCAGGTGCATTATTATTGTTAAGTGCAGTGTTCCTGTGTTGCGATTGGTTGGGCTCGACAGATCCTCACGCGGGCCGTCTGTCATACCGGAGCGTACCTCATGAATATTTCATGCGTGAGCGCTTTTGTGTAACATGCGGTTTGTTAGTGAAGTTTGAAACAATCGGTAGAATTTGGTTATTTGATAGTCTCATGCTTGGGTGTTGAACAATTACACTGCTAATTCTTTAAAAAAATCTACTCTTACAATTAAAACAAAAATTCAGATTTTTTCTTAATTACCTAACCCACACGCTATAAGCGCTATACTAAAAAATTAACACTTAAACTTTTATTTCGAGCATTCGCCATTATGTAACATTTCAGATTCGATGTTGATCATTCATCAGTCAGTCAGAGAGTCACATGCATACGAAGCGATTGCTGCGCTGAACGCTGCGATATTAATTCGACGTTATTATTAAAAAAAAAATAACATAAGAAACGATATCAGTGTACAAATTCTTTCTTTCTTTCATACAAGTATATCAAAGAGTTACAGTACACATTGTATAATTACAGGTAATGTGTAATGCTCGGTTCTCCTCACTCACTGATGCTGAGCTCGAATTTGTGATATTTCACTATAGGCAAACGCTCCCAGTGTGTGACCACCTTAATATAACGTGTAACAGTATAAACGCAATATCAGGCCTCAAGTCTGCCATTATAATAGTGTCAGGATGGTCTATCATTCATTTCATAATGGTTGATTTTGACAAGTTTGGTAATGGTCAACTACGAGTACTGACACTCCATTGAAAGAAATGGCATAGAATGGTAATCCCGTACATGATGACAAATGAATGACAGATGTATTTTTTTTGTATTTTGAAATGACTCTAGTCTAGGTCACAGGTGACAGAGACAAAGTCTAAGATGGAATGACCTTACCCAGAAGAAAGTGTGATGTTCACTCTAAAGTATGCGGTAATCTGCTAAAAATTTGACAATTCTTTTGATCAGTAACCTACCATTAGAACGCCATTGTGCAGTCATTCCTTTTAATAGCTCGGTTATGAAAAAGTATTACGAGGCCACTGACAGGCCAATGATCGACCATTATGAAATTAGCAGATTACAAACTTTTAGCAAAATGACAAATAAAGGATCGTGTTGGAAAGACAGATTTATAAAAATAGCAGACTTGGGACCCTGGAATCGCGAGCATAAATGCAACAAAATGCACTGAGAACAGCCGATATTTTTTTGGTCCCATAGTAAAAGGTTATTCATAGTGATGAGTACAATGACCCGCTTTCAGATTTTGCGTTCATTCCTTTACACGTCGTATGTTTTTTCCGTTATTTCAAATGTGAAATTCTACCCGCTCCCACTTTGGTCACTGTGACAAATTTGTGTTTATAACTCGTAGCGACGTGCGGCCACCATTAGTTGCCACTCAGTCGTGTAATTGCTTGTGCTTCAGTGGGTACGCGGCATGTGCTCGCGTGCCGGGTTAATTGTAGCAAATTATTAGAGGTAATTTAGTGTTCGCTACTTTTTAGATGGAGGTTTCTTAGTACTTGACTGTCTGAGATATAGTTCTGAGCTAATCCCGTGTCGTCGTTTGTAAGCAACTATGTAAAACTAGCTTCTACCAGAGGCTTTGCCCGCGTGAATGTTGGAAATTATTCCAAGGGAACACACTCCCGGGATGTCATCCAGATTCGTTCAACCGTTCTGGCATGATTGAGTAACAAACATCCGTCCATCCAAACTTTCGCATATTTATTAATAAGCAAGATTTATATTTTTACTTCCACAAACGAGGGAAAGGCGTGATTTTCCTCTTGGATACCAGAAACTATACAACACCGACTTACATACTCTGCTCGCATGCCAGCACCCACCACAATCACCATGAAGAAATGTGTCACAAAACAATTTTATAAAGCTAAAAGAATAAAACTTTATTTTTAACCGACTTCTAAAAAAGGAGGAGGTTCTCAATTCGGATGTTTGTATGTTTTTTTTTTTTTTTTTTTTTTTTTTTATTGTTTGTTCGCGCATATCTCCGTCGCTTGTCAACCGATTTGAAAAATTCTTTTTTTGTTGGAAAGGGTATACTTCCCAAATGGTCCCATGAAAATTTTATCGAAATCAACCAAGCGGTTTTCGAAAAATCTAAAAAAAATATCTACATTGCCTACATTGACGACCTCTTAGCTTACTCCGCAAAGGAGCAGTACGATTTTTTTTACACCAATGTGATTGGTTCGTTTAGGTGGGGGAGGGGAGGGGGTGTAGGTACCACTAAAAAGTGAAAAATAAAAAAACTTTTTACAAAAAATAAAACCGACTTCTAAACAAAAAAACCAAAAAGTATAAAATAACTTTAATTTCGGAAGTCGGTGTGTTCAACAACAAAAAAGCAACCAAAAACACCGAGTTCCGAAATTAAAGTTATTTTATACTTTTTGGTTTTTTTGTTTAGAAGTCGGTTTTATTTTTTGTAAAAAGTTTTTTTTTATAAATAATGGACAGAAAGTAATCAACAGAAAAGTACTTTGACGACAAATGGACCGAACCAATTTATTATCCCACAAAAACTCGAGTAAAATTACTAACCGCAGATTTCTATATAAAACTGCGTAGCCTAAAACCAAAATGACTACCTAACAAAATATCTGAAAAATACCAACAACAAAGTAAAATAAATAACAATTCTCAAACTGGAATAAACAAAACAAATATCCATCAGTTTTATCTGAAAATGCTTCACAGCGGTTGTCAGCGGCGCGTGGCAGTTTGAAGCGGTTTAAACCAGCTCCAAGTAGATACATCCAGTTATAACCGCGCGAACAATAAAAATGGCGGATTTATGTAACACTCGTAAAACAAGAGTGGTTTTAAAATTTTAAATGAAATGCGAGAGATTTAGTGTCCGGTACTGATTTATTTATGTTAGTTGCTCGTAGCTCTTGCTCCAAATATTTATTGACTTAGATGTTATGGAAGGAAAAATAACTTCACTTTTGTTACGAAATCAAAATATTAAATTAATGTACCGAAGTTACTTTTTAGCGTTATCGTCGGCATAACATCCTAATGTTTTGACCTAGTTTTAAAAACATAGAGTCTATGTTATTTATTCTTTAAAAGCTGATTAATCGACGAAGTCTGAACCTAACTGAGTATACATCAATATTTGACGTTATAAATGTTAAAAATATACTCAAAAACTGTACCTGAACCATGTACGAGAAGATATAGTAGGTCCCACTAGAACTAAATTGAATTATAAACAACGCGCTTAACTAGATTCAGTTAACCTAAAACATAATTGGTGAACATTCAGTATTAGCTCGGTTAAACTGGTATCAAGCGTTTAGATCCGGTGAGAAGGGGTTTGATCCGGTTTCAGGCGGTGTAATCCAAATACAGTTTGTAAGGGAGTTAAGGGCTTGGAACATTTGAACTGGGATATTATTGTGTGTATTGTGATATTTTTAGACACTTAATAGACTATTCTTATATTGAGAAAAAATATCCTGTTTTAACGACGAAAATGACGTTTCGTAGTCCTTAAAAATAAGTTTTTCGACGACTGTCAAAAGGCGTACTTTTTTATATTAGTTACACGTAATGGCAAGCCTCGGAACTTATCTTTTAACAGCTTTTTTAGGGCGGTCTTTCCAGTCTTTTACAATCTTTTTCCGGCACGTTAAAAAGGTGCTCATGTAAGTCAAACTCACCGGTAAACCGTAAAACCTTTATGTGAAATGACAAACGTATTTCTTTTTTAGAGTAACAACACAGACGAGAACAGAAGGTCGACTCCATACAGCGAGTGAACACGCACGGACACATAGACTCGCTTCACGCACAGCGAGTGCAAGCGCACTCGCGACCGGCTGACGTATGAAATCGCACGTATGTGCCATTTTTTTGGATGGAAAATTATCAAATGGCTGCTTCCGCTCTGGGCGGAGCCGAAGGGAGTGTCAGACTCTTACTGACTAAAACCCACCCGTGATAAGGATGGCCATGAAACCATGGTTCCAGGGCCGCGGTGATTCTTTTGAATAAACTCTGCAACCCTAGTAGGCACTGACCCTATGGGTCCCCCTCCCCGTTTTCTTTGCTGATATCTCTTTGTGGCCCGCGTGGAACGCGACGTGCCCTCGATCCGGGCCTGGTTGTTATCAGACATCGAGCCACTCTTCGCTCGCCATCTACAAGCTCGCACCTATGGTGGCCGGAAATCGCACTGCGACTCCCGATGCCCGGAGTGTCTTTCTGTTGCGGTGGCAGGGTCGTGAGGTTTCCCTCTCCCTCGCGCGATCTGCTTCCTCCTTTGCAAGCATTACTGCTTCGCAAAAGGAGGTGTCCGCTTCAGACCATGTATTGAACCTGGGCTAGAAGGGAGAGGTCGCCGCCGCCAATTTCCTAGATGAAGTATCTATGTGTGCCCGCGATCGTTTTCGCTTGTTGTATGGAGTTAATCTTCTGTTTAATTTAGTGTTGCTCGCAAGCAGAAATACGTTTTTCATTTGACAGGCTCTACGTGTGAAGACGAAGTGTTTTACTTTTAAATAAATAGTCATTTACATGTATCCAGTTGTCACGTGCTCGTATTTTAGTATCGTTTGCGTTTTGATCAATCGTTGAAATGCGTTCATCTTGAAATTACGAATGAATAATAATTATTGATTGGATTTGACTTAGACTATTTCAGGAGGAAGTGGTTTTACTGAATACATATTTGTTAAGTAAGTAGGGTTGCAAAGAGAACTAATATCGAAAGGGAATTGATTGAATGTATTTAAAAATTCATCAAACCAGCTTCAAATCTTACAAATAGAATAACGCTACTTGTCGCAACTTCTACTTTTTTTTCTGAAACGTTTTGTTATTCATTTTCACTAATTAATTTCAGTAAATAACATTCCGTCGTCAATGTTAATTATAGTCAATAAGATTCGTTTTTGTAGTCCAAATGGCGACAGTTAAGAACGTATACGCCGAACGGCATTTCATACAAATTTTCAAGTCATTATTTTTCGAAATGAAAAACCGATATTAATGAAACTTTACACATATAAGGAGGATACATAGGTCTAAAAAGTTAGTTGAAAACATTTGATAAATACTGTTACAGTTAAATGAGATTTTAAAATATTTTAAATTTTCCATACAAACATAAACTTCTTTTTTTTTTAATAAGACATTTCGAAAATGTTTTTAACTAACTTTTTAGACCTATGTATCCTGCTTATATGTGTGAAGTTTCATTAAAATCGGTTGAGTAATTTAGCAAAATAGTGACTTGAAAATTTGTATGAAATGCCATTCGGCGTACACGCTCCCGTACCCACTTACTTGGCCATCCAACGTTAAGGGCTGCTACATAAATGATGCGACTGTGAAGTGAGCCACTCGGGTTCCGTACGTACTTACCTGGAATGAGAAAAGTTCACGTCATTTACAAGTAATGAGTTGTGGAGGGCCTCACCTCACTCTGGATTGCCTTAGTTAGGTCCGGCAGGAAACGAGAACTCTTTGAGAGGGAAATTATGAATAAGAGTTTTAAATAAAGACATGGAGTGTTTTATTTTCTTGTTGCTAAATAAAATCAGCCACACGGGTAAGGTTAAGAAACGTTTGACGAGGTCGATCAGTGGATGGGTGACCATCTTAATATATCAAGGCTCCAGGTACGTTATTTAGCAGTGTTAACCTGTAATTAGTTGTTGCACCCGCACTTGCGTTCTATTTTATATATCAATCTGCTTTAGTAACCTACTGATGTAAACAATTGCAAGTTGACCTGAATAAAAATAAATAAATTAATTAAAAACTAATAAATAATACCCTTATTTAGTCAATTTCCCGGTTGACATTACAGTATGGCTGAGTACTGCGCGCTCTCCGGCCTCTATCTTGAAAACTGTTGAGCGCATGAAAAAATGTTCGGAACAATAATTGTTGCAAATATTACGATCTAAAATTTTAAAATTTGTTGTAATAATTGGAGCTATATAAACCGAAAAAGACGTAACGAATCAATTTTTGTGACCTTTGATCTTCAGTAGCTTACGGCGCAGACACGAGATTTTATGAGACTTGACACAACATTGTAACGCCAAAATGTAGAGTATACAAGTTTCCAGTTTATCTCTCATTACAAGGTGAAACGCTAATTTGACTAGACTATGACTGAGTAACACAATACGCCTTGGCAAGACTAGTGTTACGAATTGTAGGTCGCGGGTTCAAACCCAGACAGGCGCAATACTTTGTGTTGAAGTATTTGTTTGTGTGAAGAAAATCATCGTGAGGAAACCGACATATCCTAGAACCAAAAATTCGAAGACATGTGACATTCACCAGCCCGCCCTGGGCCCGCGTGGCGGATTACGGCCCATTCCCTCTCCTAGAGAAGAGGCCTGAGTCCCAGCAGTGGGAACATTAAAAGGCTTATGCTTATGCTTACGTCCGTATTTGCATTACATTAAGTCATATGTGTACCTTTGAATGGAATTATTCGAGTAGATTCGGCTGTAACAGACCAACAGACGGACAGTAAACCGAGTTATCCTGTAAGGGTTTCGTTTTTTCAATTCATACGAAACCCTAAAAACTCGGAAAAGAAACCAAACATTCTACCAGCGGCCATTGATCAACAAGTCTGCAGGTCGTTACGTACTAACGCGTACTACTAAAAAAAACTTTTTACCAAAAAAATACAACCGACTTTTACACAAAAAATAAAAAAGCGCAAAATAACTTTAATTTCGGAACTCGGTGTTTGTGGTTGCTTTTTCGTTTTTTGAACACCGACTTCCGAAATTAAAGTTATTTTGCACTTTTTTGATTTTTTGTGTAAAAGTCGGTTGTATTTTTTTGTAAAAAGTTTTTATTTTTCACTTTTTAGTGGTACCTACATCCTCTCCCCTCACCCCACCTAAACGAACCAATCACATTGGTGTAAAAAAAACGTACTGCTCCTTTGCAGAGTAAACTAAGAGGTCGTCAATGTAGATAATGTAGATATTTTTTTTAGATTTTTCGAAAACCGCTTGGTCGATTTCGATAAAATTTTCATGGGACCATTTAGGAAGTATACCCTTTCCAACAAAAAAAGAATTTTTCAAATCGGTTAACAAACGACGGAGTTATGCGCGCACCAACATAAAAAAAAAAATACAAACACCCGAATTGAGAACCTCCTCATTTTTTAGAAGTCGGTTAAAAAGTCCCAAATATTAAAGATTTTTAGTTATTTGACACGAACAAAAAACTGCGTATGGTAATTTTACTCGGCAAGATCATGTAGTAATATTGTTTAAAAAAAATTGTAAGCTTACTGATGCACTTACTTCGAAGTTTATAGCTCAGTATTTACCCAAAGCATCTCTAAAAATAAAATCCATAAATTATTTATTGCTAAGCAGTTTCAGTAAAATAATTTATTTGCTTGCTATAAAATAGCACTCAAATGAAATGGGCGCATAGTAAACTGTCAAACGATTGATATTGATGCGAACGGGGAATCGAACTTGGGACCCTGGGAGATTGGGGCGAATGACACCGTCTGATCTTAGGAGCAATCGCCCTTTGTATAAGGTTAAATAAATAAATTAGATTGCGTTGAACTCAGCTAAATAAGATATTATTTGTCTCTTTCACCTTTCTGAATATATTGTCAATAGCAAGTTTTCGTTTCGAAGTCACCGAGACAATGTCAAAATAATTTATTTCAGTTAGATCAAATGTAGGCGTTGAATTTCAAATTGAGTGGAAAAAACTGGCTAAGCGTGAGTCGATATCGCGCGCAAAGAGTTCCGAGAGAATTTCGGTATTGTCACATGTTATTTGAATACTGTTTTAATCTATAAGTAACTCCTGTAATCTGCATCATTGCACATTATATATATATATATTCTATATTATAACTATTCTAGTGCAATTAGTGATAGTTCAAATAAAATTAAATGTAAAGACGGACTAAATTTTAAATTTTTGCTATTCGAAAATTGGAAGCCAGAAATATTATAAATTGAACAATACTATTCTTTAAAAAAAATGTAATATTGTAGATACATCACACATTATTAACATTAATTAAAATGCAAATTATAATTTCCAATTAAAAAATAATAAATAGTCTTCTTATTAAAGCAATACAGACTCTGTGAGCATTTCAAGCGTCTACCCGTTGCCATTATTAAGATCTAACAAATGGCAGTTTCTAGTAGGGCAGTCCCCTTTCATTTTTAATTAATTTTTATTTTTTTATTATAGCGACAAAAGAAATATTCACTGTAAAAATGTTGTTTGTCTATCTATTATTACGGTTCATGAGGTACAACCCGCTGACAAGCAGACGGACAATTCTTGTTGTGAAAACCAGCATTAGACTCCTTCATATCTTAACCGTTCCCAAGTTTGTAAAATGATTGTTGGAACTTTTATTTAGCATTTTGCAAAAAAAAAAAACGTATATTTTTTTATTCCCCTAATAGCCATGCAGCATGGGATCAAAACATTCCTCACAATATGGCCTTTATTCATCCACAATATTAAACCCAAAATCCAATATAATTCCTTGTAATTCTGAAACACTTCCATCTCACATTCACTTAAACCCTCTCTTCCTAACGTGACATTTCTTGTCTACCAAAAACCGACACCACGGAATATATAGCTACAGAAGGCACGCACACTAAGACACGCTTCACGTACAGCGAGTGCAAGCGCACTCGCGACCGGCTGACGTTTGAGATCGCCGCACGTACGAACACGCACGCACACATAGACACGCTGCACGTACGGCGAGTGCAAGCGCACTCGCGACCGGCTGACGTTTGAGATCGCCGCACGTACGAACACGCACGCACACATAGACACGCTGCACGTACGGCGAGTGCAAGCGCACTCGCGACCGGCTGACGTTTGAGATCGCCGCACGTACGAACACGCACGCACACATAGACACGCTGCACGTACAGCGAGTGCAAGCGCACTCGCGACCGGCTGACGTTTGAGATCGCCGCACGTACGAACACGCACGCACACATAGACACGCTGCACGTACAGCGAGTGCAAGCGCACTCGCGACCGGCTGACGTTTGAGATCGCCGCACGTGCGGACACGCACGCACACATAGACACGCTGCACGTACAGCGAGTGCAAGCGCACTCGCGACCGGCTGACGTTTGAGATCGCCGCACGTACGAACACGCACGCACACATAGACACGCTGCACGTACAGCGAGTGCAAGCGCACTCGCGACCGGCTGACGTTTGAGATCGCCGCACGTACGAACACGCACGCACACATAGACACGCTGCGCGTACAGCGAGTGCAAGCGCACTCGCGACCGGCTGACGTTTGAGATCGCCGCACGTACGAACACGCACGCACACATAGACACGCTGCACGTACAGCGAGTGCAAGCGCACTCGCGACCGGCTGACGTTTGAGATCGCCGCACGTACGAACACGCACGCACACATAGACACGCTGCACGTACAGCGAGTGCAAGCGCACTCGCGACCGGCTGACGTTTGAGATCGCCGCACGTACGAACACGCACGCACACATAGACACGCTGCACGTACAGCGAGTGCAAGCGCACTCGCGACCGGCTGACGTTTGAGATCGCCGCACGTACGAACACGCACGCACACATAGACACGCTGCACGTACAGCGAGTGCAAGCGCACTCGCGACCGGCTGAAATTTTAGATCACCGTTCGCACGTATTTTTGTGCTTTCGCCTGTTTTTGCTCGTTTTATGGAGCGACTCTTCGAACATCGGAAGACGGCACGTTAAGTGGTTTATTTTTGAGTGACCTTTGATTTTTATATTTGGCAGTCGAAACGATTAGCTAGCAGGCAAAAAAACTTTCAACTATTCCTATCAAAGGTCTGTGTGTAACCCGACTTCATCATATGGCCATAGGAAAAGGAAGGATGAGTTATAGTATATGGATCCGAGCTTCTGCACAAATTTATTCTGTGGTGTCAGTGTCTCAGGGTCGGTACTCTCAAGTGTCGGCGTTACTCTACACGCGTCTGTCGCTTTGTGAGACTGTTTGTACAAGTGCTCGAGTGTACAGGGAATGTGGTGAGAATAATGTACGAGAGGGTTTTGTTGAATGAGGTAGAAATTCCATGAACAAATTTTGGAGTAGTAATAAATGTCGTCGAAGTACGGGGACTTTAAAGTTGCATTGATCACTGACAAATAATTTTTAACCGACTCCAAAAATAAGAGGTGGTTCTCAATTCGACGGTTTATTTTTTTATTTGTACGTCAGCGATATTTTTATCAATTTGTAGTGACACAATGTTGCAATTATGTGAACGCAGCAGTTTTGGATACACGACGCGCGGCCACGCGCTCGGGGGGACAGTGCGCCCCGAGACTTGCCTTTAGAACGTTGTCCCATATTAATTTGTAAACTAGTCTAAGTAATTTGGGAAGAAATAAACACACCAAGTTTTACCTTCCACATCTTCTTTTATTTACTCTGCCTACACAGCGAGAAATAACACAAATTTTTTAACAGATTTGGAAGATACTTTTTTTTTTTGGAAAATTATTTTTCCGAACTGATTCCATTTCAATTTGGTGAAGATCTCGATGAAGAAATTCTGAGATAGGCGACGGAACTCTTCAATTAATGATAAGAAATCTTCCGGGATTGCTGAAATCACGGCATTTTGATTTATTCATGCAGTATGCTGTGAAGGGGCGCGCAGATGTGTTCAAGTCACCATGTTTTTGGGGTATATTCGGGCATAACTTTATTGTTTACTAGATCACCCCGCGGTTTCACCCGCGTAGTTCCCATTCCCGTGGAAATATGGGGATATTATATATATATTTTGCAAAGAAATACAATCGAAATTCAAACTAAGACGCTATAAAGTATAAAGTAACTTTAATTTCGGAAATTGGTGTCAAAAAAACAAGCACCAATAAAAACAACGATTTCTTATTCTATTCTTAGCTGTACTTTGTAGTGCATTTGTTGAGAAGTCTGTTGTATTCTATTGTATAAAAGTTTTTTATCAATGCATTTTTTATAGACCCTAAGGAAAAAATATAGAGGCAACAGCTGCCCTACCATGACGTCTTAAATCCATCATGTTTCCTATGTCAGAGAGAGACGAAGTTATACAAGACAAATAGCACTATCCCTTTTTCACACTGAATCATAATAGTATTGGCACTTCGTGGTACGGCCCCAGGACTGTATGACCAGAAATCATATATGTCTCGCCCGTAAGAGTCTGTTAGCTATAAGATGGGGATATTTAAGTCAATAGTGAATAAGTTAGATACATTAAGGAAAGCGCGCTCCAGCGTCGACCAAATGCATCTTTTACCATCAGGCAACATCATCGTTTAACATCAGGTGAGGTAGTCTAGAGCCAAACTCTAGACAATCATTTAAAAGTTAAATGTTGAATCTTTTTAACGTCAATCGTGTCGATGGCGCAGTATGTAAGCCTATAATAGTTAAGTTATGTAATAAGTTGATGTTTTAAATCTTTTGCATGCCGACTTGGTCAAATATGGCTGTAGGTACTCTTATTTTTTTTTTGTCATCTTTTTGCTACTCATATTTGCAAAATAAAATTATCTTTATCTTATCATTATCTAATGAAGGTTGAGAACTATCGCCTTTATGGACCACCAAGGAGATTGCCGATACGTTGCCAACCTTCTGGAGTTCTAGGAGAACGCATACATTTGTGAAGAGCGCGTAGCATCATTATCATCAAATGATCTTTGGTAGACGGAGGAAATGGAGAAGCATTTACCACTCCAATCGAACCTTTTCAGAACCTACCTTATCTATATTTAGACTGATATTATAAAGAGGAAAGATTTGTTTTTTTGTATGTAACGAATAATTCTTTGGAATTTTGTGAAGTGAATTGGATGGTAATTCTTTCACCATTAGAAAGTTACATTCACCCTGAGTAACAAAGGCTTTATTTTATCCCCACATTCCCACGGGAACGCGATCTACGCGAGTAAAACCACGGGGCGCTGCTAGTCTATACTTATAATAAATCTGTAGAGAGGTCAATTCTGTACAAGGAATATATTTTCAAAATAACTATCAGGGGGTGATTAGTGATCGATACTGGTGCCAAAAATGCAATCAGTAAAATTTTTGTCTGTCTGTCTGTCTTTCTGTCTGTCTGTCTTTCTGTCTGTCTGTCTGTATGTTCTTTATAGAAACAAAAACTACTCGACCGATTTTAACGAAACTTGGTGCAATTATTCTTCATACTCCTGGGCAGGTTATAGTATACTTTTCATCACGCTACAATCAATAGGAGCAGAGCAGTGAAGGAAAATGTTGGGAAAACGGAAGAAGTTACTCCATTTTTTAAGCTTCCGTCGCGTGTGTAGCCTTAATGGTTAAAGTTACATAGAAATCATGTATTACGGAAATGATCTACATAAAATTATCTAAAAAATATCTCAAAACAGCATGTCTATCTTTTGTCAATTTTAAACCGATCGGGCTGAGAGTTTCAAAATCGGGGGTAAAGTAACTATTCCACGCGGACGAAGTCGCTGGCAGAAGCTAGTCACTAATAAACAAGCACCTAAAACCTTTCTCCTAAACTATATTCATCCCACACAAGTCGTTTTTCACGTCTCATAGTATTTACCTCTCTCCTGAATAAGTTAGAACTCGTAACATACTTACCTACATTCACGCGACGCTCCGTAAGCGAGTTACCAGCACTAGTACCTAAGTTAGTTAAGCCAGAAACCATATTATGACGTCATGTGCAAGTTTCATGTACAGGTTGTTGTTTTAGGTCGATGTTGTGGCTTTGAACGGCCGGTTAGGGTACGTGGATATCTCATTCTATACATATAAATAAAATTGGAGCGTTTTTTTGTAATATTGAAATAACCGCTTTTTTATTACATGCATATCCTTACTAATATTATAAATGTGAAAGCGTGGATGTTTGTTACGCTTTCACGCAAAAACTACTTCGACGAATTATCATGAAACTTTGTACACATATTCTGGGAGGTACTAGAAGTAACATAGGATACTTTTTATCCCGGGATTATGTTTTCTTGGGATAATTTCCGACATTCACGCGGGCGAAGCTGCGGGCAGCAGCTAGTATGAATATAAACGGTACATACTCGTACACCAAAATAACATTTTTTAAATTTTTTGTCTATCTGTCTGTCTGTTACAACTAATTTCTGAAATGGCTTCTCTAATAAGGAGTAACTTAGGCTACTTTTATTTTAGAAAAATGAAGTAATGTTGCAATGTCCAAGTACTGTACAGTACCGCGCGCAACTCACGCGCATGCCACCACTGTGCCGTCACGTCGGGCGCCTCCCACCACTTCTCCCACCAACGAATCAATATCGCAAAGAATCGGAGGGTTAGTAACTATTCCACGCGGACGAAGTCGCGAGCAGAAACTAGCACTCAATATATATATTTCCATTCCACAATGTGAACTAGTGGCAGGTAGGTACATATAAAATATACATAAATTAAGATAATTGTGGACCCTCTCGGGAAGAACAAGATCTTTCTAGGAAATTGATTAATAGGCGAATTGATATTTCAGTAATCCATAGTATTGCGATAGTAGCTCTGTCTGTCCGTCTGTCTGTTTGTTACCTCTGAACGGGTTTCGACGAAACTATGCAAACGTGTATACCAGAATAGGATAACACATGGGCGAAACCGCACGCAGAAGTAAAATGGGTACAAAAAATCGTCCACCTTTCTTGCGAGCATAAATTTACAAAAAAAAAAATTAACACTAACCATCGATCACCAGGACTAATTCTATGGACATGGAAAATTAGCAAAGCGTGTCGATTGACGAATTATTAACAATGAGTAAATCTGGTTTCAAGATGGAAAAGTAGTAGTAGTGGTGGTATTGTATGTATAGTTTATATATTATTATCTTTGTAGTAATGTAATATTAATCGCGTTACTGTTTTTTTTTATTTTTATTTTCTCTTTCGTACTGCACCTACCACAATTATTCTCTGCGTCTACCAAAGGTTGACTAGTAGAAAATGCCTAAGGCATTAAGTCCGCCTCTGTACATTTGTGTGCTTAAAGTATTAAATAAATAAATAAATATGTGATATCGAGTCGATGGCGCATTGAGTTCCAGGCGCTAGCGCTAGTAGTCGGGGTCCTCCAGGCCCAGTAACAGCCAAGGATGCGGATGATGCGGTATATTGATCCTTAATATGTATTTTTTTGGTGTATGCTTTGTTAGTTGTCCTTCATCATCATCTGCCTAGCCTTTTCCCAACTATATTGGGGCCGGCTCCCGGTCAAGCCGGATTCAGCTGAATACCAGTATTTTACGTGGAGCGGCTGCCTACCAGACCTCTACAACCCATTAACTGGGGAACACGGTACTTCTTGGCAAGACTAGTGTCAGATTTTCTGGCTTCTGAAAATCCGTAACGATTGTCAAAGATCTCCAAATGACAGCCGGGACCCACGGCTTAACGTGCATTCCGATGCACGGAGAAGTCTCCTTATTTTAAGATGGTCGCCCATCTACAAACCAACCTCGGCAAGCGTTGCTTAACCTAGAAGATCGACCCGTGCGGTTGTTATAATTTAACCACGAGCTCCTCCTCTCCGAGCGGCTTCTTCCGCTTTGTTGGTTGTCCTTAAATAAATAAATAAAAAAAAAACGCGCAATCTTAGAATATCTATACCCCAATCACGATAAGATTAGACACTGCGAAATACATCTTTTTTACAGTCCGTTCAACCGATTTTGACTTCTATTGTGTTGGTGGCATGACACAATATGGTAGCTGCAGTAAACAGTTAGTATTATAATCACGTTTTTGCTTTTAATGCCATCCTTATGCCTTTTTTTTTTTTTTTTTTTTTTTTTTTTTTTTTTTTTTTTTTTTTGGATGGGAAATCATCAAATGACCCCTCCCGCCCTGGGTGGAGCGGTAGGAAGTGTCAGACTTTTACTGACTAAAACCCACCCGTGCTCCTCCATGTGCCCTTTGCGTTCCAGGGCCGCGGCAACTCTCTCGAACAAATTCCGCAACCCTAGCAGGCACCGACCCTATGGGGCCCCGTCTCTGGTGCTGACGGCTCCTTGAGGCGCGCGTGAAGCACAACGCGTCGTCGACTCAGCCTGGTATCGGACGGCGAGCCACCCACGCTCACCGTCCACAGGCATCAGCCACTGCGCAATAGCACAGCGGCCGACTTGTCTCTGGAGGAGGCCGAAATGGGACCACTACTGGCACTCCATTTCAGCCCCCTCCCGAGTACCGGGAGTCGCAGCACCCACAGCAGAAGCGGCAGAAGCGGCGACGGAAGCCGCGGCGGCGGCAGAGGCGGCGGCGGCGGCGGACCTCTTGCCCTTGGTCGGGGAGGATGGCGCGCAGGCCCTTCCCCCAGCCCAGTGCTCGGCCGGCTTGCCAACAGCCGCACATGCACTGCAGTGCGGCGTGGCCTCGCACGAGCCGGCCCGATGACCGGGCTGACCACAGCGGAAACAAAGTCCACTGCGGTCCACCTCCGAGGGGCACATAGCTCCCGTGTGGTTGCCCACATGGCAGCGGTAGCACCTCAGAGGTCTGGGTTCCAGCAGTTTTACCCGCGCAGAAACCCACCCCACCAAGAGCCTTCGACCCTCCGACACTGTTCTGGCCGCCGTCACGGGGCAGCTCACCACAAGGGTTTGCATGCCCGTGTTGTCAGGCCGGAGGGTGCCCGCCTTGACGAGCTCGGCAGAGCACCCCCCAGTCCTGGCGACGGCGGCCACAACCTCCTCCTCCGTCACGGAGTCGTCCAGGCCCACTATGCGCATGTCAATGCACTTAGTCGGCCTGGACACTCGAACCTCGTCCGCGGGGAGGACCTCCTTCAGCCTTTCGGCCAGGGCGTCCGCGAACGGGCCACTCTCCGCTCCGGCGAGCTCGAGCTTCCGGGCACCGGTCAGGGTTCTCCTGATCCCGAGGCCCCCAGTGATGCCCAGCTCCCGGAGGTTCACCGCCTCCTTCGCCCGCTTCATCAGGGCGAGGTACGTCACACCCCTCTGTTCCGCTTCCGGCTGCAGTGTTAAGACCACAGCCGCGGACTTCGGGGCGCGAAGCCTCGCCGCGATGGCGTTGGCCTTCCGCCGCTGCCTCTTGGCCTTGCTCCTGGCCGCCTTTTTGGCCTGCCGCTTTTCTCCAGCAACCTGCCACCCGGCCCCGGTCGCAGGAGGGTCCGAGGTTGGGGGTGGGGGCGGCTGCGGCGCCACTGACGCAGCAGCTTTAGCCGCTCCCCCTCCAGCCTTCCTCCTTCCCCTCTTCGCCGGGGCCGACTTGGTCGTCGCCGGCGTCGCAGGCGCCGGCGCCACAGGCGCTGGCGCGGCTCTCGCCTTGGCCTTCGCCTGGCCAGACGTTCCCGGGCCAGCAGCCACCGCGGCTGCGTACGAAGCCGCCTTCTGCTGTCCCGGGGGCCCCTGTGCCGCCGCTAACGGGGGACGCCGGACCATGTCCTCCAAAACGGAGAACTGCTTCCGGAAGGGAGCCAGCTCCTGCCGCACCAGGCTCCGCACCTGGCTCAGCACCTGGCTCCCCTCCAGCGCCGCCGGACTCAGCCCCCCCTGCGGCCCCTCAGAGGCCGCTCTGGCCATGTCAGCCAGGTCCCTCCGGAGCGACTCATTCTCCGCTATGAGTCTCTCCGTTACGGCCGCGAGGCGGGCGACCTCCGCCCGCAACTCTGTCGCCTCTTCGGACCTGCCGACGTTGGCCGCCGCCGCCGCCATAATGGAGGCTTTGGCCGCGCTAATGGCCTCCCGCTTAGAGGACTGCTTCCTCTTAAAGGCCACAGCGCGGATCGCGGCCTCCACGACCTCCTCCAGCTTGGCCCTCTTCTCCTCAACCGTGGGACGCACCTCTCCCGGGGGCTCCGAGTCGTCGGAGTCGAGAGTAGGCGGAAGAGTAGAGGGAGCCCCACGACCGCTCCCTCCAGGGCGACGCCCCTCCTCCACCAGCCTCCCGGCCCGACTCTCCACCTCCCGGGTAGAGGGAGCCAGCCCCCTCCCTGCCTCACAGCCCCTGCCCCGCCTTGCGGTGGGGATTTTGCGGGCGGAGGCAAATTCGCCCTCGGAGGACGACCCCCCGGTATCCTCCCGTCTGGGCCGCTTGCGGAAGAACTTGCCGTTCTCCGCAGCAGCCCCCTCTCTTCCGGATCCAGAGCCCGCCGAGCTGACCGTTACTAGGTCTGGGGCGGAGCCGGAATCCGACTCCGCACCACCCCGGCGCTCAGGCGAACCCTCCTCTCCAAACTCGTACGCCATCAGCTCCTTAAAGGAGTCAGATCCGGATGACGACGATGACTCGGAGCCTCCTCGGCTCTTGTTGCCACTGGCAAGCGGAAGACGTTTGGTGCCCACCCCAGAGTACGGAGGGCAGCCCGCCGAAGCGGGGTGGGATTCCCCGACCGCTGAGCAGTCGGGACCCACCTGGGGACTCATTTTGCAAGCGTCTTGTTTTTTCATATTTTTCCTTTTGAGGGTGCGGTCCCTGTTCGCTCCGCCCCTTCTCAGGGCCCTCTCTCCTAACTCACCTCTCCACCTGCTCGCTGCTCCCACAGTCACGTCTGATGATCAGACGCGTACCAGAGAGCAGCGAGCAGGCGTGTGTCTCTCTTGGTCTGATCCCTCACTTGCGACCTTCCGGCATGAGTGGCTCTACCGGGAAAGCTCGCAAGATCATTGGGACACTCAAGCCCCACCACGACGACAACGTGGAGACACATTCGGTGGGGGCCATCCTTATGCCTACGGAATAGAAGTAAAAATCGGTTGAACGGATTGTAAACAATTTTGTTCCAATGTCTAATCTTATTGTGAATGGAGTATAGTCAGTCCATTGAACAGGACCAACATTCCATTCAGTATCTTCAATAGCGCTGAAACAATAGATTGTGTGTACGATTCATTTATCTAAAGGAATAATGAAACATATAAATGGCATTCGTAGGAAGTCGAGATACTTAGCGGTTTACTTACCATTCAGAATGTGGTGGTGGTAGTTTAGGATTTTAATTAAATTTCCTAGGAACCGAGACACTGCTTTCTTTAGCTATACTGTTCTAACTAATTGAACACTTGGAAGTGCCGGAAGCCAGGATATGGAGTCAGGGAATGAAACAGCAGCTCACGGTTACACGTATATTGTGACTGTCAGATGATTGAACGAATTTGAACGAATTACTCAAGTTACATTTTGTAGCCCTACCCACATATTCTTAACATTACTTATTAATATCTTATGAAGGTATGTAAGTCCGTCATACACATATATCCTGCATATATCACACTAATCTTTCTACTACTTAATTTTTAACTGCTTAAATTTGAAAATGAAAACAATATATCTAGTTTTAATTTCCGCGAATATTAGTGGGTTGCAGGTATGCACCTCCCTCCCGCCCGCTATATTATGCACATGCAAGATTACTGGGCAAATGCAAGGATTTTAAGCACATGCAGGAAGGCAATGCAAAACCCAACACCATTACCGACACGTGTTTCGCCTCTCCACGAGGCATCCTCAGGGGACGTGTTGACTCACTGACCGTTGAGTTGCGACTGAGAAATTAGTTTTTTTTTTTTTTTTTTTTTTTGAATTGACCACTCGCAGTTCAGCACACTAAGGCTGGTTACTGCTCAACCTGCTCAACCACAATCCTGTGGTGGCCTCAAATGAATTTAAGGCCCCCAGTATACACTGCCACCGTTGGTTATTTGTGTACAACTACCCACAAACATACGCAGTAAAGGGGAAGAAACCAAATTCGTCTGGTCATTCAACAGTGCAAAATTATTATTATTACTATGTTTCAAAATCTCTAATTGTTCCAAAACACACAGCCGGAAACCCTTATCACAAACATGTAGTATATCAAAACTATTGTTGTCGCGCAATGAATGGCCGGTATCAATTAAATGTTTCGCGAAATTCGATTTGTCCGAATGGCCATTTCTATACGCGGCAACATGTTCCCCATACCTTATGTCAAAGTTACGGCCCGTCTGACCCACATATACCCCGTTGCATTCATCACAGACCAGCCTATACACCCCAGACTTTTTACTATTTTCTAAAATATCTTTTCCGTTACAAACACGGCGTATATTCTGGTCCGTTCTGAACGCTACATAAACGTTGTTTTTTCTAAGTAAATTACTAATTCTATCTGAAATGGGGCCCATATAGGTCAGACTGGCCACATATCTATTAATATTAGTACGCGGACATGCATATAATAGTGAACGAACCCTTTCTTTCTGCTTTTTACTAATTAAACTGTCTACCATTGACTTTGAGTAACCGTTAGAAATAGCGATTTGGAAAATAATATTAAGTTCTTTTACATAATTATCTGCTGAAAGGGGGAGGGCAAATAACCTATGAATATAGCTGCGGAAGGCGGCTAATTTATGTTGAAGAGGGTGACAAGAAGAGGCTGGTATTGTTGTGTCAGTGTGCGTCGGCTTACACAAATAACCAACGGTGGCAGTGTATAAAAGGGGGGTGCCTTGTACTAATTTCTCACCCCGGCTGGGGGCCTTAGAATCTAAGGCAACCACGGGATTGCCCGGTTGAGCAGTAACCAGCCTCAATGTGCTGAACTGCGAGTAGTCCATTCAAAAAAAAAAAAAAAAAACTAATTTCTCAGTCGCAACTCAACGGTCAGCGAGTCAACACGTCCCCTGAGGATGCCTCGTGGAGAGGCGAAACACGTGTCGGTAATGGTGTTGGGTTTTGCATTGCCTTCCTGCATGTGCTTAAAATCCTTGCATTTGCCCAGTAATCTTGCATGTGCATAATATAGCGGGCGGGAGGGAGGTGCATACCTGCAACCCACTAATATTCGCGGAAATTAAAACTAGATATATTGTTTTCATTTTCAAATTTAAAATGGATTTCCGCAAAGTAACGCCTGACTCAATCAATTTTTTTTTTTTTTTTTAACTGCTTAGTTTAAAACAAACTTCAAAAAAGGAGCAGGTTCTCAAGTAACCTTTTTTTGTGTATCAGTCTTTCGGAATTAGGCGTCAAAAAACGAACAAACAACTAAAAACATTTTTACTCTTTTTTATAGTCGGTAATTTAGGAATACCTGGTTGCTATATTTGTTCCAAAGAGTCACCGCGGCCCTGAACGCAACAGGCATTAGGAGGAACAGACTCTTACTAACTAAAACCCTGGGTGGGTTTTAGTCAGTAAGAGTCTGACACTCCCTTTCGCTCCGCCCAGAGCGGGAGAAGTCATTTGATAATTGCCCATCCAGAAAATAAAACAAACAAAGTATAAAGGCATACCTGTTCTAATCTGAACATCATTTTAATATCTCAGCACGGTTCCAGGCTCAAAGTCTAACGTTTTTAACGACTGTCGATGCCATAAGTCGTTTATGACGTGAGTGCCCTCGTAAATTGTACTGTTCTTCGTCTGGTCGGCAGTTTATATGAGACGTTAAGAAGCGACCTTTTAGGATGGGTACGTTTTTATTTATATTGCTTTCCAGCGACACACCTATCAGTATTGACGTTCTCAAATTATGATCGTTCATACATTGTGGCAATTCTTTTTATTATATGTTTTTTCTTTTGCAGCAACCCTGGCGATGCGATTGCTGATTTGCATTTTTGATATTGTACGGGAGCGCCCGCGCCGGGCTTGCCAGTCGCTTACATACCACCACCTTGCCACTTTCTAATTTATTGTATAACTATAGTCAAGTATTGTGAACCATTATTAAATATTTTATCTAAATTTAGTACAACCTAAACTCGCGTATCATTTACCTGGACCCATATCAAGAACACGCAAAACACTTTCTACAGAATTCAACGTTACAGAACACTGACGAGTCGTTTTTCTACAATAGCGAATTTATTAACTTTAAATTTCCCCCAAGCCCAAAGCAAGGTTCCTACTTACAAAATGTAAATAAAACACCCCAAATTTCGCCAAGTCGCAAAGCTTATCACTATGAACATGGCCTAAACCAACATTGCCTAAGTAAATACTGCGAGGACGGCTCACTAAGGAAGCGGCCACAGAGAGAGATGGCGCGATTTGCTAGTACAAATAATTCTCTCGCTACTTTGTTAACTTATTTGTTTATTTGCTGAAATGAAGTTCGAGCCTAGTATGTTTCGTTCTGGGCTAGGGGCGGTACTTACTTTGGTTTATTTAATTTTTTACGGGAAAATCATAAAATGAACTTTCCGCTCTGGGCGAAGCGAAAAGGAGTGTCAGAACTCTTACTGACTAAAACCCAACCGTGTTCCTTAAAATGTCCTTTGCGCGGTGACTCTTTCGAACATTTCCGCAACTACGTTTTCGCGTAGTGTTACGTCGAAATTGGTTTGGGAACAAATTGGAGAACGGATTAATTTTGCGAAATAGAATCTTATTTAGAGTTTGAAACTTGTGTTCCATTTTGATAATAGCGCGGCGCGTCACAATTAGGCAAGGATTAGTAAGATAGCTGCATTCGTTACCACTAGCGCCATCTAGTATCGAGTAGTAGAACTACTAGAGTCAAGAGCCTTCGAGCCTTGTCTATGCTAGAACATTCTATAATACTCGAAACCTTTTTTTTTTTTGGATGAGGAATCATCAAATGACCCCTCCCGCCCTGGGTGGAGCGGTAGGGAGTGTCAGACTTTTACTGACTAAAACCCACCCGTGCTCCTCCATGTGCCCTTTGCGTTCCAGGGCCGCGGTAACTCTTTCGAACAAATTCCGCAACCCTATAATACTCGAACCCTAGTCAGTCGCAAGCCATATGTATCAACTGCGAACTAAAGTGATTAGTACTGCGTACGAGTTTAAAGTTGTAATTAGTGTTGATAATTTAAGCACATTTTTTTGTTCGTTAGGCGGCAGTTTTTATTGTCACGTACCCAAAGCTTGTAACAATAGTATGATTCTCTAGTAGAGAATCTTTACATCATCCGTCAGTTGAGAAACACCTATGAAAGAGTAATTTGTAACCCCATAATATACATATGTACCTATGTATATATCGCATGAAAATTTTCACCTCGAATGAGGTGAAAATTTCTTCTCTGTCCACGAAAATCTGTTTGAATTCCTTCAATGTATGGTAATGATCATTAACATTACCTACAAAATATAAATCTTAAAGTTTTCTCTTTTTCTGCTTGATAGGACTAGAAAATAGGATTCTGTGAGATTTATATATTTGAACCGTTTCATACTAGTATATAGTATATAATAGTATATTTATTGTATGTATAATTAGTATACCTAAGACTACCTACAGTAGGTACTGTTTTACCTTTCACTTTAAAATATATCCAAAGGTTGTCTTGAAAAGACCGCTTTTAGCGATAAGGCCGCCCATTGTGTCACCCTATGTAATGTTTTCTTCATCTATATTTTCTGTAACTTTTAATGTACACCATGTACACAATAAAGAGTATTCTATTCTATACTGTTATATAATAGTAGGTACATTTATACTGGTATACCAGGACGATACATGTGATTTTTAACAGAGCATGATTAATTACTAATCAGATTTTTCCACGCGGAAAAGTAGTTTATAAATTGTACAGAATATCTGCTATCTCAAAATTGTATAAACCAAAAAAGAACTTGGTAGCCTAAAATTCTAATATAAACCCAAATGAAAAACATAATTAGAACACTGAACCCATCAAGGTCTCCCAAATTCCCGTAAACTCAATTAATGGACCAAATCGATGTAAACTTAATTAAGTTTTTATTCGCCACCGGCTTACGATCATAATATTTACCGATAATGCTTTTAAGCACAAATGGACAATATTTTCTGATTGGTTTTGGTGTTACATCGTAGAAAACCAAGTTAAATGATTAAAAAGGAGCAAAATTATACAAAAATAACTCTGAAAATCTTCTACCAAAATAACTAAAATTTCTCCAGATTATTTTATATTTTGTTGAATTGTAATATTAACGTTTTCTCGTAAAAACTTCGCAAGTATAATATTTATTCTATCTTCAAAAAACAGCGAATAAATTTCAGCCATTCTACAATTTATCACACATAAAAACTCAAACATAAAAATCTCGAACAAGCATTCTACTTAAAGGTCAAAAATATCAAAATATTTAGTACACAAACTCTCAAGTTATGTTCAAAGTGGAGCCTGAGGCAAAGACTCTACTGTTGCCGAAATTATAATGTTAGCCAAATAACTGAAGAAAATGTTATAAGTTCATGGAATTTCAGTACTAAAGTTTTAAATAGGGCAAACAAATGAGAACAATGTTTACGAGTGACGTGTGTTGCTCGTGGCTATATAACACAGCCACACCAATAGTTTTTCAAGGTTAAGCAACGCTTGCCTAGGTCGATCCACGGATGGGTGACCTTTTTAACATACCAAGGTTCCTCCGTGCCTCAGTAAGCACGTAAAGCCGTCCCGGCTATCATTTGTACATCTTTGAGTGTCGTTACGAATACTCAGTAGCCAGAAATTCATCTTTGAGAGGCGTTGCGAATACTCAGTAGCCAGAAATTCTATCATGTCTTACCAAGAGATACCGTGTTGCCCAGTAACTGGGTCGTGACAATCAAATAGTCACTCAGTATGTAGAATAATTAGGTAAGGCCTGTTTCGCATTAAGGTTGAATTTAATTAATTTCAAAAAATATATTTTATTTATTTGCTTTTTTTTATTTATGTATACACAATATACTTTTACATAGATAACTTGTTCAGAGTAAAGAAACACAAAGTTACTGCTTATTTCAATATAAATTTCTTCAAGATGAACTAGGACAGAAGAGTGACATAGGAAATGATTACAAACTAGCAGCGCCTCGCGGTTTCACCCGCGTAGTTCCCGTTCCCGTGGGAATATGGGGATAAAATACAGCTTATAGCCTTCCTCGATAAATGGGCTATCTAACACTGAAAGATTTTTTCAAATCGGACCAGCAGTTCCTGAGATTAGCGCGTTCAAACAAACAAACAAACTCTTCAGCTTTATAATATTAGTATAGATTAAAAAGAGCTGGAAATGTTTTCATAACTTTTTATTACCTACGACAAAGACAACATAATTATAAGAATCTTTACTTTAAACTGTGAGTTCAAACATTCTAAAAAAATTGGTCAAGTGCGAGTTGGACTCGTACACGAAGGATTCCGTACCGTTATCTATAAAAAGAGCAATAAAATCATGTTTGCAGTATGTGCACCTCTAAAATATTTGTTTTATTTTAATTTAATTATTTAGTTTTAAAGTGAATATATAACTAAATATTCTGTGTGAATATTCCAAGCGTCTACCTGTTGGCGTTATCAATATCGAGCAAAAAATCACGTTTATGAGAAGCCCCTTGAATATTTATTTTATTGTGTTTTTTTAGTATTTGCGGCAATAGAAATACATCATCTGTGAAAAATAGACGGACGGACGGACAATAAAGTGATTCCGTCCCGTTCCGTTTTTCCTTTTGTGACACAGAACTCTAAAAAGGAAATTCACTGCCGTGACTTCTAATGCTTAGCTTTTGATTTCTTTGAGAAATAGTTCAACTGTCGACTGAGTAAACCCTACTATGCCAAACCATTTATTTAGTGAGTAAAGTACCAGCCAGGACGGAGGCTCTCAATAACTTGATACTTTATATATTATTAACGCTCGAATGTATTCGAGGATTGTAGTACAGGTAATAGGCGGTAAAGAAAAAGAAAAATCTTTCAAATGCATATTTTTTTATAAAATTTAGTACAGATATATGAAAATTTTATCAGAATCGGTTCGGCAGTTTAGGCGTATAAAATCGCTCTCAGCGCTAAGACCACCCATTGTAACACGTTTGTATTTTATAACTCCTATACTATATTTTTTATGATGTAGATTATATTCTATTATATTCAAACATACTCACATTCGCTTTTATATTTTTAAATTAGAATTATTTGTTTATGTCGGTTTCAGCAAGATGTTTCCTTTCGAAGTTTGAGGTCCGTAGTGATGGAATAAATAAAACACAGTCATACTACTGCCTGGACTGCAAGTCTAATGAATTGCAGCCATTACTACAGAGACAATTAATAAATATAAACAATCTTCTTACCTATCAAATGAAAACCTACATAAATACTGCAATTTTTCGGAAATATAAAGAAAGAAAGAAGGTATAATATTTATTTAGCACATACATTCATGAAAAACTTTTTACAAAAAAATACAACCGACTTTTACACAAAAAATCAAAAAAGTGCAAAATTACTTTAATTTCGGAACTCGGTGTTTGTGGTTGCTTTTTCGTTTTTTGAACACCGACTTCCGAAATTAAAGTAATTTTGCACTTTTTTGATTTTTTGTGTAAAAGTCGGTTGTATTTTTTTGTAAAAAGTTTTTTATTTTTCACTTTTTAGTGGTACCTACATCCCCTCCCCTCCCCCCACCAAAACGAACCAATCACATTGGTGTAAAAAAAAACGTAATGCTCCTTTGCAGAGTAAACTAAGAGGTCGTCAATGTAGATAATGTAGATATTTTTTTTAGATTTTTCGAAATCCGCTTGGTCGATTTCGATAAAATTTTCATGGGACCATTTGGGAAGTATACCCTTTCCAACAAAAAAAGAATTTTTCACATCGGTTGACAAGCGACGGAGTTATGCGCGAACAAACATAAAAAAAAATAAAAAATACAAACATCCGAATTGAGAACCTCCTCCTTTTTTAGAAGTCGGTTAAAAACACGCACGGTACGTAGTAAAAACAAAAGAAAAAAATAGCTATGACAAGAACTAAGTGTGTGTCTCACGGCTGCAGTAAATATTAGGTCCATTTCAGCGACATGTCAGACAGATTGGCGCTGGTTTTCTAATGAACCTTTCAAAGGACGAGTGGCGGTTCATTTGAATCCTTATAAAAGAAAACATCTATAAATAGGTATATATCATCGAAATACAGTAAATAATATAATATAATAAACAGATACAAATGAACATGCAAATTATAGTAAAAATAAAAACAATCGAGAAATTATAGACTATCAAAATATGATGCCAAAAACGAAGTATTCGCAATTTATCGAGAGTTTATAATATCTCAATGTGTTTTAGAATCTGTTCTCGACAGTCAGGAGAGCTCGCAATTATAAGGAGCTGAGTCGGTTGATAGAGCCGCACATTAACAGTAGCGAACGGGATTCAAGACTAAAAACACTGTTTCACGTACACCAAAACATTTAATTAAATCTAAAGTAAACAAAGCGCTTGTCGGCAGAGAGAAGACTAGCCTACTACCCGATCGAAAAGTCACAACTGCCGGCAGCTGGCCAGCGGACCAGCAAACTCGCGTACAAGCTCGTTCGTAAACAACAGAGCATCGGGAAAAAATAATGGGTTACACGTAAAGAAGGTAAAATTCAAAGAGGTTTCATTTGTTGATAGTTCAGATTCAGTAGGAAGCACGACGATGCGTTTGGTAGGTCTCCGCAGGGTATGGCCTCCCTTGGTGATCACGTCGACTACCCGAACCTGACCGTCCGTACCTGGGAGCACCTGGGTTATGCGTCCCTTGGGCCAAGTGTTCCGCGGAAGGTTGGGGTCGCAGATTATAACCATATCTCCGACCTTAGGCGGGGCGCCGCTGCCGTGAGGCTCCCGCCGCCGCCGGTTTTGTAATAGTGGCAAGTATTCGCGCACCCACCTTCGCCAAAAAACGTCAGCGAGGGCTTGGGCGCGCCGCCATTGTTGGCGCGCTGTGATGTCTGATTCGTTGAAGGTGCCCGGTGAGGGCACATGAGAGTTCGGGCCGATCAATATATGGTTCGGCGTGAGGGCTTCGGGTTCGTTCGGTGCCACTGTTACGTGCGTCAGAGGTCTAGAATTGACCGTATTTTCCACCTCTACCAACAGGGTATAGAGTGTCTCCTTTGTTGGATGAACCTCTTTTAGTGTGACGTTCAGAGCTTGTTTCACTGTCCTCACCATCCTCTCCCATGCTCCGCCCATGAACGGGGATGCGGGAGGTATGTACTTCCATCTTATAGACCGCATATCGGACTCATACTCTAAAGCACTTAAGGCGCTTTCGCCTAACTCTTTATCAGCCGCCTTAAAACATGTGGCGTTGTCACACCAAATTTCTTTGGGACAACCTCTCCTAGCTATAAATCGCCTAAGTGCCGCGATGGCTGAGTCCGCACTAAGTGATTGCGCCACTTCTAGGTGTACGGCCCTACAGGTAAGACAAGTAAATAGCGCTACATATCTCTTCGCCCTATGCCTACCTACAGTTACTGACATGGGCCCGAAATAGTCGAGTCCTGTAAAGGTAAAAGGTCTTACGTGATGGGCTAAACGGGGATACGGTAAGTCTCCAGTAGAGGGGTTGGCTGGCTTTGCCTTCTTTATCCTGCACAGCAAACAACTTTTGATAACATCCTTATCAGACGGGCGTAGGTAGTCTTATTATCCATACGCGCTGTCGCAACTCATTTACTATAATCTCTGTGCTTCCCTGATGCAGACTTTCGTGTACATGGCCTATGTATAATTTTGTGTACTTATGTCCGCCGTCCAGTATCTTTGTAGTGTGAGTAGGTTCAATGTCGCTACTCAATATCTTTTCATTGTTCGATACCCATCCGCACAGGTGAAAGTTCGCTTGCTCGTGTATGTAATCCACTTGTTCGATTATTTCCTTGGCTTCTGTCTCGCTGGGAAAGCTTTGGAGATAGTCATCCATGTAGTGATTGAGTTTTATTGCTGACACTGCTGCTGGGTACCTATCGGCGTAGTCGCTAGCGTTACGATCTTTCACGTACAACGCTGTACACGGGGACGACGTCGCACCGAAAATAACTGAAGTCATACGATATTCCTCCGGCGCACCTTCCCGCCGGCCAACTCGCCATAAAAACCTTAGCACGTCGCGATCTTCTTCTCTTATTTTGATTCTCATGAACATTTCTTTTATATCGGCTGACACGGCTATTTTATTCTGTCTGAAGCGCATTAATATTCCGGGTAGCGATTGCAACAAGTCAGGTCCCGACAAGAGTAGGTCGTTCAGACACAGAACGGCAGTTCTGGCCGCTGCGTCATGCACTAATCGTGGTGGCTTGTGCGGTTTAGCTGGGTTGACTACCGGAATATGAGGCAGGTACCACGTCTTGCCTGTTCTGGGTGCACTACCCGCTTTTTCAGCGTATCCCGAAGTGAAAAGGTTCTCTAGACGTTCTACATATTTGGTTTTTAAGTCAAGATCTCGATCTAGGCGTCTTTCTAGGTTCTCTAGGCGTTTTAGAGTACCTAGGTAGTTGTTGGGTATCCTAACTTCATCCTGCTTCCATAGTAGGCCTGTTTCAAAACTCCCATTGGGTAACCTACGACTTTTTTGTTCTAAAATCTGAAGCGCTCTCTGTTGTGGGTCGTCCTTAGGTATCTTAGGTTCGATACCCAGAGATTCCAACTTGAAAAAATTCTT
Organism: Hecatera dysodea; assembly: GCA_905332915.2. Classification (NCBI taxonomy): domain Eukaryota; kingdom Metazoa; phylum Arthropoda; class Insecta; order Lepidoptera; family Noctuidae; genus Hecatera; species Hecatera dysodea. Next base: position 18,245,104 of record HG995307.1, read on the forward strand.
CATTAGTGTTTCTATTGAATCATCTTGTTCTGTGCCTCTTACATGCCCGCAGAATACCGCTGTGATTTTATTTATTGAGTACTGGCAGCCATGTAATACCCATCCTAAGCTCGTGTACGATGCGACAGGTTGATCGCGTTGACCGACGCGTGTGTCATGGGCTACTAATAAATGCCAATTATCCTGCCCAATTAATATCATAGGCCGTGCATGTGCGTATACCAATGTTTCTTGAATATCGCGCAGATGTTCGCAACGCTCTATGTCCTGGGTTGTTATAGATTGCGTCGTAATTTCCAACCTATCTACTGTGCGCGCTGCTTCTATTTTGTGCATGTCACATTGATGCTTGCCTCGTATAGCTAGGTTGACCATTCGGCTGCGCTCGTGTTTTACCTCTGCGCCGATGCCCTGTATCCACATAACTTTAGTTGGGCCGTCAACTCCTAAGACGTCGGCTATCGATGAATCTAGTAGTGTGACCGTACTACCGTCGTCTAGTAAGGCATACGTGTCTATTGTCGCATGCGGTCCGCTAAGAGTTATGGGCACTATTTTCAAATACGCGCGACGTTCGAGTTTTGCGGCCGACGACACTATCTCTCGTGCTGACGTCACAGCCTCGTGCGTTACTATAGGCATCGCGACGCTATGCGTTTCAAGTATTTTACGTTCGCGCTCCTGATGCAATAACTTGTGATGCTTCATTTTGCATTCCATAACGTCACATGTAGGCGCCTTGCACATAAATCGTCTATGTTTGCTGCGTAAACATTTAAAGCACATGCTACTATTTTTTGCTATTTCCCAACGTGAGTCTACATCTATTTGTTTGTACTTTGCACAATCAGGTAGCTTATGCCCGTGTTGTTTGTATGCCGGGCAGTTTTCACTTTGTGTTGGCGTTTCTTTCTTTACGCTATACGTGCGCTTATATAATCTTATAGTTTTTGCAATTATCTTTTGACATAAATATACTGTATTGTACACCGAAATATAGGAACATTAAGAAAACCTTACATGAAATAACATAGAATTGGAGATCTCATCGCATTCCGCGATCTCTTTCAGGCAACCTGGTATAGAAAGAGATAGCTTGGACATGAAATAGGGCTGCACTTGATACAAATATGTATAGAGTTTAAAAATTAGAGCAGATGTCTCAAGAGAACGAAAAGTCACCCAATTTATAAAACACAAGCAAAAACCAGCCAAATGCGTGACGGACCAGGCATAGCGAAGGGTTCCGTAGTTCACTGTTAAAAAAAATCATTTTCAATTCAAATCTCCTATCTCTAAAAGTATATAAGCTGTAATGTTCAAAACAATTTTCGTTGGTATTATCTGTGAAGTTCTATTTGCTCAATGTTTTTACAATTTTCAACTTCATGATTTAAACGTTAGAGGGGACACAGTTTTTACGAATTCGGACGCACATATCTCAAAAACTATTGACTTAAATAACAAACTTTCTTAGAAACCTGTATCTTATTTTGAAAGAGCTATCCAGTGATACCCCACACGATTATGTTTGTTGGAATTTATTTTTCATCCCTCAGTTAAATGTATGGAATGCCACTCCTAAAATTATTTTTTCCATAATATTACAGCATTATTGAATAGTGGTTAAAAGGTTGCACCTACCTACCAATTTTCATTTATGTAGTTTTAATAGTCTCCGAGTAAAACAGCGGTGGCATACGAACGGACAGACAGACAGACACACATGACGAATCCATAAGGGTACCGTTTTTTGCCATTTGCCTACGGCACCCTAAAAGTGCCTTCAAACAAAACGTGTTTTGTTACACAATTTGCTGCCACTACCCTCAGCTTATATCTTGGACCACATCTGGTAACAAATTACCAAGTGCGGGGCTATTTCTCAGCAGATGGCCATTTCCTGCGCAAATTGAGAACTAGCCAGCTTGTAATCTTAGCCAGACGTACGTCCCAGTAACATTATACTCAGTGCCACATGCGAACGTACCCACGGTCACCCGTATGTATAGTCAACTCGTTTATACCTTCTACTTCTAGGTAGAGGGATGAAACACATGTAACTAAAAGGGTTATGAATATGAATGTGGATGGATGGAAAGGGAGAGGTAAGCCAAAGAAACGATGGATGGATTGTGTGAGGAGTAATATGAAAGAAAAAGGAGTTAGTGATAGCGTGACGGCTGACAGGACAGAATGGAAGGAAAACACGTGTTGCGCCGACCCCAAGTAACATGGGATAAGGGTAGGAAGATGATGACTTCTAGGTAGGATATAATAACTTTTGAAGCTTGCATTGAGCAGATGATTGCATACAGAAAGTTATAACTGTTAGCTTGAAACTTTCAACAATATCTAGTTGACCTTTTTTTATTGATTGGAAATCTTCCACTCTGGGAGGAGTGGAAAGGTTTGATTGATATCGGACGGTGAGCCACCCATCGGTCGCCATCCGTATGCCCGGCCTAAGGTGGCTGGGAATCACCCTGCGACGCCCGGGGCATCTTCTATTGCGGTGACTGGGGGTGTCTCTCCCTCACGCGGGCCGCCTCCTCCTTCGCTAGCATTGCTGCTTCGCAGAAGGAGGTTACCGCCTCCCATGCCCCCTCGCTCCGGACCATGGATTGTACCAAGGCCGGAAGCGAGAGGTCGAAGACACGGCGTTGCTACGCCCAATCGGGACAGACCTCAAACGTATGCTTCCCATGCAAACCATGCCTTCGGGGAATCGTAAACAGGTTCTTTCCGAAACATCCGTGTCTGGTGAGTATCTACGTTAGGAGGAAGGTGAGGATACCACGGCACCTCTCCAACCACAATGGCGGCGTGCCTAGCGTTGAAAAAAGCAGCAAAACTTCCCGTTCCTTTCCAATTCCGTGGTTTTTTTAATGTTTCATGAAATTTTGCCAGTATATATTTCAAGATTTTTATCAATAAAACCGAAAAATATGAATGTTATGGTATGAAACGGGAAACTTTTCATGTTTTTTTTTTTCAAATACGTACTTATTATATTTAAGTCTTTCATTTAGCATTAACTCTTTTCATATTAAAATGTACTAATAGAATGGATAGTTAAAAGTAACAAGATAGTCAACTCAAGTCAGTCCTTAAGGAACAGGAACAGTTAGTCACTGATGACAAACTAATCCTTAAAAAAAAACATAGTTAAAGTATAACTTAGTATTATATTTATCTATTACATATATAAGTGCATACATGTGTGTAATAGATAAAATAGTTAGTATGTTAGCTAGATTGTAGCGGACACTATGGAAATGAGTGCCTTTATTTATGGCTAGCAAGTGACGAGGAATATTACACAAAATTCTAGCTGCACGGCTTGTTCAGCCTGCAAATGTGGCTGTGACGAATGGGACGTGAACCACGACGCATTCGTAAAAGTCGCATGGTTCAGTATAATGGTAATCTTACTACAGTTTCAGCAAGCCATTTATGTTCTGTTAAATTTTGAATTGGATTTTTTTAAATCTATACTAACATTATAAAGAGGTAGCGTTTGTGAGTTTGTGAGTTTGTACAACGTCACAAACTCACAAACTCACAAACGCTACCTCTTCTCTCGGGGGTAATCTCTGGATCTACTTAACCGATTTTCAAAATTATTTCACCATTAAAAAGCTACGTTATTATGGTGAGAGTATTGCCACGGGAACAACGCAGATAAACCGCGGGGCGCTGCTAGTGTAAAATAAACGTAAGGTGGAATATTTTCATGAGAAAGCAGTAAAAAAAACACATAAGTGCCATCACGTATATTCTTAAATATAAACCAGATTTACTTACTTCGTTATCTGGCTGCTATAGCAACAATACCGTTCGAAGTCAAAAACTCGTAAAGTTGGAAGTGTTCTTGTCGCGTCAAGCGGGTGTAAGTAGAAATACTTGTCGCGCCGAGATACGGAAACGCGGAGTTGTGCACAATGGAAGCGACGCGATGACGGAGCGAAGGGCGTCGTTACAGCGATGATACGTGTTTACGATTGTATATTTTACTAGCCCCGCGGTTTCACCCGCGGTAATCCCGTCCCCGTGGCAATACGGGGATGAAATTAAGCCTATGACACTCCGCAATAACGTAGCTTCCTATTGGTGAAATAATTTTGAAAATCGGTTCAGTAGATCCAGAGATTACCCCTTACAACGTCACAAACTCACAAACTCACAAACGTTACCTCTTTATAATATTAGTATAGAAGTGTAGGTTGATTCGAGGGAAGAGAGATAATGATGCTCTATTTCGGCGGTTGGGGTTCGTTCCGAACGAATCTCATTTTTGTAACTGTTAAACCATTAATCTTCTAATGAGTTTTCCGGTAATCTATAGGTGAAGCAGTGGTGGCCGAGTGGTAACGGCCCCGACTTACGAAATGTAGGTTGCGGGTTCAAACCCAGCATTACGCATACTTGTGTAATTTTTTTTCATCACCACTGCTCTCAAAACGGTGAAGGAAAACATTGTGAGGAAGCCAGCATGTCCTAGAACCAAAAATTCCAAGACATGTGACATTCACCAACCCGCACTGGGCCCTCGTGGTGGATTACGGCCCATTCCCTCTCCCAGAGAGGAGGCTAGTGTCCCAGCAGTGGGGACGTTAAAAGGTTGATTATGCTTATTATGCTATAGTTGAAGAGTTATTTTCTGCGTTTTTGTCAAAATTTTAGGCTCAAAAGTTCCGGGAAGAAGGGGTGGAGTTGGTTTTTCTTCTGTTTATCTTAACAACTTTTAAACTATTGATTTTTAATCTCACCTCACAATAAGCTCTTCTATTTGATAAATATGTAACACGGTACAATTTGAATAACTTATTGTTTTTCTTTTTCTACTTTTTTTCAAAAATCGAGCTCAGACATTATTTATTTATCATATGCAATACCAACTTTCCACATAAAATGTTTAGTAAATTCGGAAAAAATATTGGCTGTGACAGACGAACACACAAACACAAGGGTGGTTCAATAAGGATTGTATTTATTGTGGTCGTTCGGTACCCTAAAAATACATCAAAAGACAGAACAAAGGCGAACAAAATCTAGCTATTAAAAAGCCTCGCTTACCTACCTCCTTAACACAACCAAACAGAAATATAAGCTCTCTTTAATGTCCTCACAGATTCTCGAACAATCCCAGCAATGTTCCCTCGCACAAAATAATGGCGGCTTTACGCATACATTACCGTTTATGTTCCTTGGCAATGAGCCAGGATTGGCTGGCTGTAAAACTATGAAACGGTCGATTTGTGGCGTGATCGGTGAATGTAGCAGCAATTGATAAAAGTGTTTTAGTCACTGGTACGTGTTGGCAAGCGAACATGTTGGTGAATTGATACTTGAACAAAAAGTTTGCACGAACATTTTTAGCTTAGTTCAGGCTGTATTAGTAGTAGAATCGAAGTGAATTGAATAGGATAAATGTGTTTGGGAGCGCACCAAGTCAAAAGTATAGGGCACGCTCAGCGCAATCTTACTGTATTTATTTGTATAGGCTCACCAACGACTTGTTCACAAATCTGACGACAATGAAGTATCACAAAATGAAAAAAAAAATCCCGTGTGAACTAGCCACTTACAGGCATGCACATTATTTACAGGCTAAAAATATATCTATTATCAAAAAAGACTTTAAACAATCATTCAAATGATAAGAAAGTTATAAAATAAAAAAGACGACATTAATGAAGATAAATGATTGTAACGTAAAAATAATTTAAAGCTATAAATATTGATTCCATTATTATTATTAAATTGAATTAAATCATATCCTTCGTGACTAAAACTTTAAACATTAGTATAACTTATTCAATTCCATTGTATACAAATTATCATTATCATTGTAATCTATACTAATATTATAAAAAGCTGAAGAGTTTTTTTGGTTGATTGGACGCTAATCTCAGGAACTCAGGGAACTTATTGAAACATTATTTTAGTGCTGTAAAGCTCATTTATCGAGAATAGCAGCGGAGCATCACAGAAAAATATTGTAAAAATGTTTTTTTTTTTTTCTCTAATATGTGACGCAGACGAATTCCGCGGGTCAGCTAATGTAATACTTACTACTATTATAAATGTGAAAGCGTGGATGTTTGTTACGCTTTCACGCAAAAACTACTTGACGAATCATCATGAAACTTTGTACATATTCTGGGAGGTACTAGAAGTAACATAGGATAATTTTTATCCCGGGATTATGTTCCGTTGGGATAATTTCCGACATTCACGCGGGCGAAGCTGCGGGCAGCAGCTAGTATGTAATATATTGTTCTCTTTTTTAGTATGTGTTTAGTGCTGTTCTGTTTTGTTGTGTGGCTCTCCCGAATAAATCTTTCTATTATATTGTAACTATAACTCAAATCAAGACATTCGTGATTCCGTTGATGATCCTAGGTTGATTGGTATCATAGCTTTGACTTTGATTTGCTGTAGTAGCAACTGGCCATCAACTGATTCATTCTATTGTCTATCGATTGGTTTGTTTATACCCACCGGTAGGAGAAGTCAGGTGGCAAGGAAAACGACCATAGAGCCGGATTCCTAGCGCGTGTTTGAACAACGTGCAAAGAGTAGATATGTCATAAATTTACGGCTTAGTTATTTGACGTGAATTATTCAAGTAAGCGTGTATGGCCAAATCCAATGATGTAGTTTTAATGTTCATCAAAATCGAGCGCGGGACTCTTTTGAATGTTATTTGCTATTCTCCATAGTTTCAGATTTGGTCACCCATGCACATTTAAAATGCACCCCGTAGATCTGTTAATGCATCAAATTATTTTAAGGTGTATATCGGAGAAGTGAGATACCAAAAGCTTCGTGAAATAAGGAAAATCTAATCAAAGGCAGTTTAATTTGACAACTAAAAGTGATCAATTCAAATAGTAGTATTGCCTTAAATACTGAACAGGATTTGTTACACAATAATAATAATTCAAGATAGTGGATTTATTAGGGTCACTTCATAAATACTGGTTTGACTAGCTTTGTGGTACCGGAACGATATTACAAATAGATAGAACTTCCTTACCTCTTTGAAGCTTCTCCATCGACTATAAGGCATAAAACAGTCAGATAAGGTAAACCATTAAATCATAATTTGGGTCAGGTTTCGGTTTTGCCTAAATATTTATTATGGACAAGTTTTTGCTAGAGACTTCGCCCGCAAGCGTACCGGAATTTATCCACAAAACTCCTACTACTAATATGCTAGTTCTGGTTCTTAAAAAGATTATACAGGGTTATTTGTAAAACACCAACAACTTCTTAAGAGGTCATTATACTCATCATTATGAACAACTTTTACTATGGGCGCAAACATGAAATCGCGAAAAAAAATCAGCTGTTCCTTACATTTATGTTCGTACTAGCTGCTGCCCGCGACTTCGTCCCCGTGGAATCCCCGATTTTAAAACATTCTTTATCGCTGCTCCGCTCCTATTGGCTTAAGAGTGATGATATAGCCTAAAGCCTTCCTCGATAAATGGTCTATTCAACACAAAAAGATTTTTTCAATTCGAACCAGTAGTTCCTGAGATTAGCGCGTTCAAACAAACAAACAAACAAACTCTTCAGCTTTATAATATTAGTATAGATAACTCGTCAAAATGTAGGGGACAGCTGATTTTTTTTTTAAATCGAAATATATTTTTAAGCGACAATCTATTTCAAATATAAATTAGATTTGATGCTTCTTTGACAGTTTTTGATTACGATGCGAAATTCTGCTTAAAATGCCAAATTTGCCCCTCAAGGTGAGTTTTGCAGATCAGGCAAGATTCATTAACAAACATACCGACTGAAACACTGATAATATTATTAGTAAGGCTTGCTACGCTTTGACTGTAATTTAATTCTGAGTTAGAAACTCCAGAATCCAGAACGTTTCTATATTTAGACTACGCAATTAATATTGGTGAGAGGATTAAATATTTAGCTGCGTCATCTGACCCTTAGTTTCAGAATCCCTGTTTCATTTTGCTATAATTATTTATTAATGTTTAGTTATTTGATTGGAAATTGCTATAATTTTTGTCAAACAGTGGGCTAATTCTACTATTTTTTACACGACTGCCCAAAAAAAGGAGTGTTATGTTTTCAGGTTTCATGTATGTATGTGAGTTTCTTTATTCCACCATAACTTCTAAACGGCTCAACCTACATAATTATATCAATGTATCGTTAGAAGCGTTGAGTTATTTAGTATAGTGAAAATAAAAATAAAATAAAACGGGGAGTTTTTATAATTAGACTATTTATACTGTTATTGCTCGCTTGGTACATAGCAAAAAAAACACGCCTGCCAGTTAAAAAAGTGAACTAAAAGAATAAAAACAAGGTACATAATAATCTTTACATTGCAGTCGGGGTACGGTTCCTTTTACAGTAAGTTGTTTTTTTTTTTTTTAAAACAACGTTCTCATTCGCCTCTCTGTAGTAATCTGTCAATAAAGCCAATTTCCATACATTTTTCATAAGCTTTCATGAAAAGGGTCTGTTTCTAAACATGTAATTTTTAATTTTATTTATTTTTACCCGTTTTTTTTAATTTTTGTGTGTGTTATTTTTACCCATGTTGTAATTATTTTATGTGCGTTTGTTTTTTATTATTATTATTGATAGACAAGCCTTTGACCACTATCTCAACTGATGGTAAGCGATAAATTAGTTTAAGAAGAAAGAAAGATAAGGTTTGTTTATTAGTGCCAATTTGCACGATGCACACCATTAAAAAAAATAACAATAAGTTACTTATTGCAATTGGGAAAATTTGCAGCGTCACATCCACGCACCCATCGCTCAGCATATTGCTGAGATTCGTGAGTAAGACAGAGACACAGACTTGGAAACCAGCTTTAACAGACGCAGCGTGCGTTCGGTGCAGTCTTTCCAACATATCATTGGTCTGCGGGTGGTAAGCCGTCGTGTGCCGCAGAGCTGAAGTGAATTGTCGCCCTTGATCAGTAGTTAGTTTCCGGACAGCCGAAGTAATCCAGGTCTCCTAGAAAGCTTTGGCGACAGTCTTTGCAGTGATATTTTCAAACGGTGTAACTTGGCCACCTGGTGTACCTGCCAATAGCTGTTAAGTAATACTTGTAGCCTGCAGAAGGTGTGAGTGATCCCACCATATAGATGTGGATATGATAAAACTTAGTACCGACGAGGTTACATTTCCTAAGTGGTGTAGATGTATGGTGCCTCTAGAGATCGACGAAGGGCAACGCCACAAACCATTCTATTTTTTTTTAATCAAATAGGTTTATCAAAAACACCAAACTTCAGTATATCCAGAAATCGCCACCAAGAAAGAAGTTTCCTCAAAGATTGTGACATAATTTCCCCGTACTTCGAATGAATTGATCGTTTCTCAAGTAATCAATGTAATTATTCAGAATATTGATGAACGATTCGTCACTCGACGCGTCTAACTTCTCTTTAACGAGTTTCTGAACGGCTATAAGTACGATCAACAGCGCTTCAGGCTTAGTAAACGAACTGCAAAAGTCACTCTTAGTACTAAGGCATTAAGGTTTTGTAAACAAATTGTAAATTGCGTTTGACTATACCTCTTCAACGTCAAATTGTAAGCACATACCTTTGATTCGGGAAAGATACATATAATATTAAGCTTATGATAAAAATGCTGGAGTTTTTACAAAAGTATATAATATTTTGTTAAGAACTTCGATATATTTCATTGAAGTTTTGACTTTTTTGTCAATAATTTTATTTCCAAGTAGCTTTGGCGTGTAGCTTTGTTTCAGGATATTTTGGTAAGTACGCCTCGTAACGAATCAGTCATCGTCTGCCCAGCCTAAGTATAATCAGCCTTTTAATGTTCCCACTGCTGGGACTCAGGCCTCCTCTCTAGGAGAGGTATGGGCCGTAATCCACCACGCGGGTTGGTGAATGTCACATGTCTTCGAATTTTTGGTTCTAGGACATGCCGGTTTCCTCGCGATGTTTTCCTTCACCGTTTTGAGAACAGTGGTGATTAAAATAATTTAAAATAACAAAGTAATGCGCCTGGCTGGGTTACAACCCGCGACTTATAATGGGGAGAATAAGTCTTGTCGTTGGTACCTGACAAACTGTCAAAACTATCAAATCTTTTGAGTGATTACATTTTTTTTCATTATAAAACTAACACAATGCCGCAATGCTGTTTATAACTGTAAAATCACCAGCTCTGACTGCACGAGCTGTGAGTACCTAAATGTCGGTTCTCATACATTTGCCAAGCTTTGCTTGTTTTCTTTTTGTACACCTTCTGCGAAAGCCTTTTTTTTTCTGGATAGAGATTATCAAATGACTTCTCCCGCTCTGGGTGGAGCGGAAGGGAGTGTCAGACTCTTACTGACTAAAACCCACCCGTGTTCCTTCTTGTGCCCTTTGCGTTCCAGGGCCGCGGTGACTCTTTCGAACAAATTCCGCAACCCTAGCAGGCACTGACCCTATGGGGCCCCGTCTTCTTTGGTGATAAATACAGAAATTAATTATACACGTTGTAATTTATGCACAACAAAAATAATGGTGTCGATTTTTGTGTAAATATTCAATACCTACGCAGGTACGAGAACAGCCTACTTTCCTGTTGTTTTAGCTTTCCTTTTGCGCAACACTTCTTTTAACTGAGCCACAGTCAGCAAGGAATACATTTTATTTTACGAAAGACACACACGAACACCAAATTATGTTATTTTGAAAACAAAGCATGATTTATGCATAACCTCAAAGAGTTGAGGACGGCTAAATGAGGTACCAACGATTGTCGCGCCATCTGTAATTGACATTGCCTTCGCCACCCCATTCGTAAATCGGAGCCTTTACCACTCGGCCACCACTGCTCTCCTATATTATGATCGGCTTCCAGTCTAACCAGATTAAGCTTAATTAACCAGTATTTGACATAGAGCGGCAGCCTAGCAAACTTCCACAACCCATTAACTGCGTAACACGGTACTCCTTGGCAATACTTTTTTTTTTTTTTTTTGGATGGGAAATCATCAAATGACCCCTCCCGCCCTGGGTGGAGCGGTAGGGAGTGTCAGACTTTTACTGACTAAAACCCACCCGTGCTCCTCCATGTGCCCTTTGCGTTCCAGGGCCGCGGTAACTCTTTCGAACAAATTCCGCAACCCTAGCAGGCACCGACCCTATGGGGCCCCGTCTCTGGTGCTGACGGCTCCTTGAGGCGCGCGTGAAGCACAACGCGTCGTCGACTCAGCCTGGTATCGGACGGCGAGCCACCCACGCTCACCGTCTCCAGGCATCAGCCACTGCGCAGTAGCACAGCGGCCGACTTGTTTCTGGAGAAGGCCACGATGGGACCATTACTCCTTGGCAATACTGGAGTCAGATTTACTGGCGTCTGCTAATCAATAAGGACTGCCAAAGATCTATAAATGACAGCTGGGACCAATGGCCTAACGTGCTTTCCGAGGCACGGAGAAGTCTCGTTATGTTAAGATGGTCACCCATCCACAGACCAACTTTGGCAAGCGTTGCTTTACCTTGGAGATCGACCCGTGCGGCTGTCATTGTTTACCCTCGAGCTCCACCACTACGACTCTTCATATACGAGTATGAAAAGAATGACTGTTGCTTGGAAAATATAAACTGCGTACACTAAGGTATATATTGATTTAAACAGAAACGAGCACGTACAACCCCGTGTTTCGTCTTAACTATTTGTTGCAAGTTGGCTATGAGTATATCTCTGTTACCTTATTTAGGTAAAACAGGCGATTTATTTGTATCCTGCAATAAAAAAATATACAGACACCTTCCTACTAAATGCAGACCTCACTCACAAACATGGCGACACTCATCTTATTATCCACCACAGCTGCCCTCCCTCATCCTCATCAGGCACATAGATGAAATTTAAATCACTAACTTTATTTATGTACCCACAACTGGGGCCTAAGGGAGCGCCTTTAGAAGCCTAGCTTAGCGGGAGGCGTTGTTAAGTGATTCAGCAGTGCCATTCTGTAAACGTCTCACCGCGTAAAAAAGGTGAAGTAACCGTGAAGTGAAGTGAACGTGAAGTGAATGTGAAGTGAATGAGAAGTGAACGTAAAGTTCACAAAAAGTCATGCCCTACAAAGCAGATGGAATGACAGTTCACTTCGTACTCATTCCTCCTAAGTTAAACAGTTAGATGTTGACAGTATATAATAGCGAAAATGTTTATAAGGTGGGCAGAATCTTCAAGAGGAATCCAACAAAATTGACAATGCCAAGATGTAGAATGGCATACCATTGGCCATTAAAACGCTAGTTGGATGACAATAAAGATATATAATCATATACAGAAGATTATAAGAGAACTGCGACACAGATTATTTCAAAAGCATCTTAGAGCGTGGCTTATCGAAAATTGTTTTTATTCAGTTAAGGAATTTATGAATTTTAGAACTGACTCGAAAATTACATGACATGAAAATTAAATTAGACATTATTATTATTTTGAGCTATAATTGTAATTCTTCAAATCTTTGTTTCTATTTGAAAGATAATATTTAGAAAATTTGTAATTTCATTAGTTTTTTTTAACATTTGTAATTTGACATGAATACAATACTTGATTTAGTACTTTTTTGATATTGGAATGTTATAATTTTGTTTTAAATAAGTATCACTATTACTTATGTAACAAAATTTGCATGTTGTGTTTTATAAAATCTGTAAAATACCATACGAGTATATCAGGCAAAAAAAATCTATCTATCTAGACCGGCTATGTAGGTATGGTATGGTTGCCTTCCTGGCTCCCCAGGGTGAGTCCTGTGTAATTATTTGTTTAAAACCTTTACTACAACTTATACACGTCTTTCTTTATTTACTTGTGCATTTAAACTATTTTATTTCAATTATAATTTATTTGACTTCTTCACATTTATTTTGATTAATTTTGACATTACTTTTATTATTTGACGTTCCCGTTGTGTTTTATTTTTGTTAGAGCCGTGTACGCTCGGTTTATACGCAAGCTGTGGTTGCCTATAATTGAGTGTGCAATTTAGGATAATGTTAACTGTACCATTTTTTATTTCTGCATGTTTTTTATTATTTTGTAACACTCGTTGGTGATCCTTAAATTAAATAAATAAATAAAAGCTGAATATTTATTGGACAAATCTTATTCATTTACCACATTTGCTTGTTCGCTCCCAACAGGAGAGACACTTTTTTTTCGAGATTATGTTGACATGTATGTATTTTTTCTTTGATACACCCTGTCTCCTAAACAGCTGGATAGATTTTAACAAATGAGGTTTGTTTAGAATCGTCTTACGTGCAATGTGACGTAAGCTGTATGAATTTTGAAATACAAAACAAAATGGCAGCCATCTCGCCTTAGTACCTTACTTTATAACCCATAGATACATACATAACACAAAACATAAATCAACGCGACCGAAACTGTTTGATACGCAGTTCGTTCTATTTAAAAAAATATATAGCTTTACTTTAAAAACAAAGCCTTAAATTCTACCCTAATCAAGTTCACATATAATCAGCCTGATAAGACAAAACCATTGCCACACATCACGCGACACACGATGTAGCGGCCATCTTTCTTTATCTGTCTTCCAGAGAGAGGCGCGGCTCAAGGCCCCGAGATCTACTGTGCAGGCTAAATAATTACCGTGCTGATAAAAACAGTTTCTAATCGATTAGCAGCCATTTGTTTGAGTAATGTGGTTTTAGAGTACTATACTGTATTTTTTTTAAATTCATGGACGTAGCAGGTATGTCACCGGTTTATTGTAAAATGCGTATGATTATAAAATATATTGAGAGATTATAAACTTTCGATTAATTGTCACATTTGGAATACTTTTTTATGAAACAGAATTTGGTAGTCAATATAATTTGATAGTATATACTAATATTATAAATGCGGGTCGATGAAATTGAAGCGAATTTGGACAGATGGATGGATGGATGAATGTTGATAGAGCGGCCGAATGAAACTTGATGAAAGGCACGCGCCAACAAAGCGTCACGAACTACTTATTTTTCACTTCTTAGATTAGCACTAAAAGTGAAATGATGTGATTAGCGTAATTATAAACTAGTGTAAATTTTATATTAAACAGACACGCGATTTCAGCAATACCGGAAAATTTGGTTTAATTTATTGAACAGTTATGTTACCTATCTCCATTATATTATTTTCATTATTTTTTTTTTTTACATTTTAGGTAAGTAAAAATGAGAACATCATCAATGTAGTTGACACAAAGTATTCACATTTGAAAAGAATCATCAAAATCGGTTTACCCAGTAAAAAGTTATGAGTTTATGAGTTACACAAAAAAAAAACAGTAATATTAAAACCTCCTGAATGGATGAAACAATTTTATATAGTCACAATATTTATAATAACGGATGAAATAAGCTCCTCAGTTTATTCTTACTCTGAACCAATATTTACTCTTAGTTTCCCAATTGTTTACCCTTCAAGGTCATATCAGATATCAGTAAATACCGATATCTAGTTAAGAGCGTTGTCCTTCCGTCAATTGTGAAATCTGACCATTGTCAGTAACTCGAGATGCGAGAACCAACAACACTATCAGATTCGTGATGGCAAGGAATGGGCCAACAGCGTCAGTTGAACAGGCGATTTGGTAAACAGGCAAAAGTACTTTAGCACTTACGCTTCTAATATCTTTGTCTTTTAGGTTTTTATTGAGCTTTCTCCTCGTGCATAATCAGCCTTTTAACGTTCCCACTGCTGGGACACAAGCCTCCTCTCTAGGAGAGGGAATGGGCCGTAATCCACCACGCGGGCACAGTGCGGGTTGATGAATGTCACATGTCTTCGAATTTTTGGTTCTAGGACATGCCGGTTTCCTCACGATGTTTTCCTTCACCGTTTTAAGAGCAGTGGTGATAAATTAAATTACACAAAGCTATGTCGCTTGGCTGGGTAACCCCCGACCTACAATTCGTTATTCGGGGCCGTTACCACTCGGCCACCACTGCTCTTCTCCTCAGTTTTCATCAATTTTATCCCACTGTCACTTAAAATTTTCGATCTGGAGTCATTATCATAAGCATAGGCTGCATAGAAAGATATTAAATTTTAGTATCCAAAGGGTAAAACAGGACCCTATTACTAAGACCCCGCTATCCGTCCGTCTGTCTGTCTGTCTGTCTGTCACCAGGCTGGATCTCATGAACCGTGATAGTGGCTGTTGCCGTTATAACAACAAATATTTTTTTTAATACAATATATATAGGTATAAGGGCCTCCTTAAATATATATTTTATTCTATTTTTTTTTACCATATAAAAAACCTGATTTGTTTTGCTCGTTTTTTATCAATATTGATAACGGCAACAGCACGAGAACGTCACCCTATTTTAAGTTTTAATTACCTAGTTTCTTTTTTTATATATAATAATATTTACAGCTACAGGTAGATAATCAGTTCATTTGTTATCATTTTAAAATTATACGAGCAGTAAATTTCTAGTCAAATATAAGCACGTTTGAATTGTTCTATAAGAAAATGACCACTTTTTATTGATTATGCACATTGCGTACAAATATAGTATAATAATACACCTAACCTCAGGTATACATTAATTAATAAGATATAATACAGGTGAGTATTTTTAGGCGCCCTATTTCATAAAGGCTTAAAATAAGGTTTCGCAGCGATCCTCACGGGATCGATAATTTAATAATCCTCGACACATCCAATTAATTTTTAGCGATCCCTGGGATTAGACAGGCTCAGGTTGGTGTCAATAGGTTCGCCCGACCTTCGGGTAAAACCAGCTTTGTAAACAAAAACGTAACAATGTGTGTATACTATAATGAGGAAATTATAAAGTGGAAAGATTTTTTTGTTTGTCCCAAATAACTTCCGCAAGCACAGGACCGATATTAAGCATTTTTTCACCAGTGGAAAGCTACATTGTCATCGAGTAACATAGGCTATATTTTATCTCCGTATTTCCACAGGAACGGGAACTACGTCGATGAAACCGAGAATAATTACTAGTTAAGTATATATCTCTGTGTCAGGTTTATACTTGTCTTGCGCAAGTATGACCACATTTCTGAATTCGTATTAAGCTCAAATGGCTTCCTATTCGACTTTGTCGGAATGCACACATACTTTTTCTTCTTTATAATAAGCCTTTTAATCCTTTGACTACTTTTTATCATAAAGAAAAGCTTTCAGTTCCTCTGTGACACTCATTCTAGGTCCTTGAGATCATACTTCTCTGATAAATATTTTAGCTACTACATAATAATATATACTATACAAGTATTAGCAGCTCGTTAATAAAATGCATTACCCATAGAAGTGTGGCGTGCTCAAACACTACCACCATTTAAAAAATGGTGAAGAAGCATTACTATTCATTCTAATTTTTCCTCGTTTTTCTCTATTATATATTTTGTTTTATTTATATATGTTGAGATACAGGTCCGGGTTATAGTGAACGAGATTATGATTTAAAGATAGTTTATTACCAAAGACTTAAAGTGCGACCGTTCACGAACCCGATTACCACTTAACTGGTCATCGATAGATAATTACATAGGCATGCATGTTTGTCATGTACATACAGGTAACACACACAAAGAGGTAACTGTGTCCCTACATATATTTACACTGACAGACCTAAGGCTATCTCCTTACGTTCAGTCCATTTATGTTGTGTGTAAGAGATTGCCTTGTGCAATAAGACCGCCCATTGTACACTTGTTTTTTGCCGCTGCTGTGCCTATTATGTGTGAAAATCAAACAAACAAAAAAAGTATACATCAAACAAATAAATATTAAATAAGTTCTTACAAATACGATTTGGAGCATTATTTTCATCCGTTTTTAATTAAAAAGAATGAGTTTTCGACTTATTACAGAACGTTCGCTTCTGGTTGCGGCTCTTGCAAATATCATCAGTTATCTGGAAGACTGGTTTAATAAGTCTCATCCTGAATAGATCCTATGCCCCATAACGTGATAATATCATAATCATTCCGTTGTGAAAAGGGAATAATAGCTCCGTCTCTCTCGCACAACGATTATAGAAGGTGACATGTGCCATACTTATTCGATTAACAGTTGAGCCTTGAATGACTAACAGACAAATACTTTCACAATGAAAATATTGTGTAGTTGGTTACATTCTTGAGGTAGTTTATGTTTAATCTTACCTGTTCTTTTTCTGGTTGGAAATCATCAAATGACTTCTCCCGCTCTGGGTGGAGCAGAAGGGAGTGTCAGAGTCTTACTGACGAAAATCCACGCGTGTTCCTCCTAGCGCCCTTTACGTTCCAGGGCCGCGGTGACTCTTTCGAACAAATTCCGCAACCCTAGCAGGCACTGACCCAATGGGACGCCGTCTTCTTTGCTGACAGCTCTTCGAGGCGCGCGTGAAACTCGACGCACCGTCGACCCGGGCCTGGTTGCTATCGGAGCGAGCCACCCACAGCTCGCCGTCCGCAGGACCGCATATTTAATCTTACCTTACATTCATAAATTTTATGTGAATAGATACGCAGTACAAAAAACCACTTCGTCGAGAAATTATATATTATAAAACTATGTGAAAAAAACCCTCATTCCATCCACTATTACGTTGTCCTACACGACATTGATAAATGCTTGCAATCACTACGGCAGACGCGCTCAACCTTTTTCATGCATTCTTAACGCACAAGATACCACTTTGTAGCCCCAGTACCGACCGAGGGACGTTGACAAATGTTGACAGTCCCTGGCATTGATGCCTCCGCTATTTTTCGTCCGAATCTATTTATCGAAGACCCACAAATCGGTCAGTGAAATATATAACCTTTATTGGAGAAAAAAAAATGAGAAGCCTATTTTTGCGATAGTAAAAACGTATAGGGCATATAGGAAAAGAAGAAATATAGAGCTGTTAGGAACATCTGTTAGTGATACGGTCACCGTTTGAGACTGATTGTCGAAAATGGAATTGAAAGCAATCGTAAATCATGCAGATAAGATTTTATTACCCTTTTTTTTTTTTTTTTCTGGATGGGAAATCATCAAATGACCCCTCCCGCCCTGGGTGGAGCGGTAGGGAGTGTCAGACTTTTACTGACTAAAACCCACCCGTGATCCTTCTTGTGCCCTATGCGTTCCAGGGCCGCGGTAACTCTTTCGAACAAATTCCGCAACCCTAGCAGGCACCGACCCTATGGGGTCCCGTCCTTGGTGCTGACGGCTCCTTCGGCGCGCGTGGAACACAACGCGTCGTCGACTCAACCTGGTGTCGGACGGCAAGCCACCCACGCTCACCGTCCCCAGGCATCAGCCACTGCGCAATAGCACAGCGGCCGACTTGTCTCTGGAGGAGGCCGAAATGGGACCATTACTGGCACTCCATCTCAGCACCCTCCCGAGCGTTGGGAGTCGCAGCACCCGCAGCAGAAGCGGCAGAAGCGGCGACGGAAGCCGCGGCGGCGGCAGAGGCGGCGGCGGCGGCAGACCTCTTGCCCTTGGTCGGGGCGGATGGCGCGCAGGCCCTTCCCCCAGCCCAGTGCTCGGCCGGCTTGCCAGCAGCCGCACATGCACTGCAGTGCGGCGTGGCCTCACATGAGCCGGCCCGATGACCGGGCTGACCACAGCGGAAACAAAGACCGCTGCGGTCCACCTCCGAGGGGCACATAGCTCCCGTGTGGTTGCCCACATGGCAGCGGTAGCACCTCAGAGGCCTGGGTTCCAGCAGTTTTACCCGCGCAGACACCCATCCCACCAAGAGCCTTCGGCCCTCCGACACAGTTCTGGCCGCCGTCACGGGGCAGCTCACCACAAGGGTTTGCATGCCCGTGTTGTCAGGCCGGAGGGTGCCCGCCTTGACGAGCTCGGCAGAGCACCCCCCAGTCCTGGCGACGGCGGCCACAACTTCCTCCTCCGTAACGGAGTCATCCAGGCCCACTATGCGCATGTCGATGCGCTTAGTCGGCCTGGACACCCGGACCTCGTCCGCGGGTAAGACCGCCCTCAGCTTTTCGGCCAAGGCGTCCGCGAACGGGCCACTCTCCGCTCCGGCGAGCTCGAGCTTGCGGGCACCGGTTAGGGTCCTCCTGACCCCGATGCCCCCGCTGATGCCCAGCTCTTGGAGGCTCACCGCCTCCTTCGCCCGCTTCAGTACGGCGAGATACATACGTCACGCCCCTCTGTTCCGCTTCCGGCTGCAGTGTGAGCACTACAGCCGCGGATTTCGGGGCGCGAAGCCTCGCCGCAATAGCGTTGGCCTTACGCCGCTGCTTCCTCGCCTTCCTCCTGGCCGCCTCTTTGGCCCTCCGCTTCTGGCCAGCAACCTGCCACTCGGCCCCGGCCGCAGGAGGGTCCGAGGGTGGGGGTGGGGGCGGCTGTGGCACCACTGGCGCCGCAGCCTTAGCCGCTCCTCCCCGAGCCTTCCTCCCACCCCTTTTCGCCGGGGCCGACTTGGTCGTCGCCGGCGTCGCAGCCGCCGACACCACAGGCGCTGGCGCTGCTCCGCCCTTGGCCTTTGCCTTCGCCTTGCCGGACGTTCCCGGGCTGGCAGCCGCGGCGGCCGCGTACGAAGCCGCCTTCTGCTGCTGGCCCGGGGCCCTCTGAGTCGCCGCTGTTGCCGCTGTTGCCGCTGTTGGGGGACGCCGGACCATGTCCTCCAGCATGGAGAACTGCCTCCGGAAGGGAGCCAGCTCATGTCGTACCAGGTCCCGCACCTGGCTCAGCACTTGGCCCCCCTCCGGCGCTGCCGGACTCAGTCCCCCTCGCGGCTCCACGGAGGCCGCTCTGGCCATCCCCGCCAGGTCCCTCCGGAGCGACTCATTCTCCTGAACGAGTCGCTCCGTAAGAACCGCGAGGCGGGCGACCTCCGCCCGCAACTCCGACGCCTCGTCTGAGGCAGTCCCGCCAGCGTTGGCCGCCGCTGCCGCCAGTATGGAGGCTTTGGCCGCACTGATGGCCTCCCGCTTCGAGGACTGCTTCCTCTTGAAGGCCACAGCGCGGATCGCGGCCTCCACGACCTCCGCAAACTGGGCCCTCTGGTCCTCAACAGCGGGAGGTACCTCTCCCGGGGACTCCAAGTCGTCAGAGTCGAGAGGAGGCGGACAAGTAGAGGGAGCCCTGCGACCGCTCCCTCCAGGGCGACGCCCCTCCTCCACCAACCTCTCGGCCCGACGCTCCACCTCCCGGGTAGAGGGTGCAAGCCCCCTCCCTGCCTCACAGCCCCTGCCCCGCCTAGCAGTGGGGATTTTGCGGGCGGAGGCAAATTCGCCCTCGGAGGACGACCCGCTGTCATCCTCCCGTCTGGGCCGCTTGCGGAAGAACTTCACGTTCTCCGCAGCAGCCCCCCCTCTCTCATCTCCCGAGCCCGCCGAGCTGACCGTTACTAGGTCTAGCGCGGAGCCGGAATCCAACTCCACACCACCCCGGCGCTCAGGCGAACCCTCCTCTGCGAATTCGTGCGCCATCAGCTCCTTAAAGGAGGCGGATCCGGATGACGACGACGAATTGGAGCCTCCTCGGCTCTTGTTGCCACTGGCAAGCGGAAGACGTTTGGTGCCCACCCCAGAGTACGGAGGGCAGCCCGCCGAAGCGGGGTGGGATTCCCCGACCGCTGAGCAGTCGGGACCCACCTGGGGACTCATTTTACAAGCGTCTTGTTTCATTTTTTGTTCCTTTAAAGGGTGCGGTCCCTGTTCGCTCCGCCCCTTCTCAGGGCCCTCTCTCCTAACTCACCTCTCCACCTGCTCGCTGCTCCCACAGTCACGTCTGATAATCAGACGCGTACCAGAGAGCAGCGAGCAGGCGTGTGTCTCTCTTGGTCTGATCCCTCACTTGCGACCTTCCGGCATGAGTGGCTCTACCGGGAAAGCTCGCAAGATCATTGGGACGCTCAAGCCCCACCACGACGACAACGTGGAGACACATTCGGTGGGGAAGATTTTATTACCCTGTTGCCGACTTTGCCCTCGTAGCGCTACGGCACTACGGCGTAGCGCTGCGTAGCACTTTCGTAGCGGTTGTAACTTTTGCTCGTTATTTTTATTTGTGTTGCCAAGTTACAACCAGTGATAACTTTACAAATGGTTGTAACCCAGCTTTAAAGTCAACTACAATCAGTTGACTTTAAAGCTGGGTTCGATAAATGAACTATCTAATACTATTTTTTTTTTTCAATTCTAAACAATATTTCCTGAGATTCAACCAAACAAATTCTTCAGCTTTACAATATTATTATGTACTAGCTGGCCCGCGCAACTTCGTTTGTGTCACATTTTTCATGAATGCTCCGCTCTTATTGATCTTAACGTGATGATATTTTTATAGCCTTTTTCGATACATGGGCTATCCAATACAAATGAAAATGAGAATTTTTCAAATCAGACCAGTAGTTCCTGAGATAACGCGTTCAACCAAAGAAGCTTTAAAATATAACTATATAAATAATATACCAGAAAGAGACAGATTACATAAGTACATAATTGTGATGCGTAAAAAAGTGTTCCAAATGTTCAGTTGACAATATATCGAATAAGATATTTTATAAGTTTACGAAGTTTGCCATGTCCCGGTGACATATACATATATAGTATAGAAGATTTGATTCGCAACAAGACGTTCATGTCTGTCTTAAAGGCATTTAACTCAACAAACCTGATTATTAGGACTACCCATTTCCATTTAAATCAGTACACAAACACCTGAACTATCCGGGGACATGTAGCATCGGATTATGACGTCACGTGTCAGATAGCGCCGCGGTCCGACGTCGAGCCAATGTTTGTTTGTACAGCTCGATGGGCAGCCTGAATGTTGTGTGCGATTTACTGGTTGGAGCGACTTGTGGATGGTTTGCTGGGAATCGAATTGTTGTGTACTGATTTTGTTTTTAACCGACTTCTAAAAAAGGAGGAGGTTCTCCATTCGGATGCCTGTATTTTTTTTTAATGTTTGTTCGGGCATCACTCCGTTGCTTGTCAACCGATTTGAATCTTTTTTTGATGGAAAGGGTATACTTCCCAAATGGTCCCATGAAAATTTTATCGAAATCGAACAAGCGGTTTTTTGTTAATTTCAATAAATGATAGCAAATCTGTCGGGATAGCTGAAATCGCATGTTTGTTTATTGTTTACACCAATTTATACAACGTACGCTGTGATGGGTATGTTTAGCTGGGAGTGAACCACTGAAAAGTGAAAAATAAAAAAACTTTTTACTAAAAATAAAACCGAAACTTAAATGTGTTTAAAAATATTGATGATAAACCTGACAATTTCTTAGTTAAGAGTGAAGTTACTATCTCCACCGTCGGCCATTATCATCGCCGCTTACGCAAGTAGGTACCCGCTTACTTCAATATAGCAAAATAAAAAGATATTTTTCAATACATTGAATGAGAAGTTCGCGATTTGGAACTATTCTTATGGACAGATAAACGAAAGATAATGGTTAGTTGAAATTTATTAGTTATACGGAAATCCACATAAGTTGCTCTTCTATGTGCATTTTTCGATTTCCGACTAGTCCAATAACTTACGACCAAAACAAAGACATGACTAATCTAAAAACTCACGATAGATTTTGTCAATATTAATATGTATTGACAAAATCTTCAACTACAGTGATATTTTATAAAATTCCCAATACAACAGAATAACTTGAAACTGTCGGAACAACACACATTATTTTCAAACCCGAAGACACAGCTGTTCAAACGCTCGGTAGGAATCGTCCTACATTTGTTAAATACAACAGAATGGCCCAACTGACGGCGATTATCGCTTTAGACAGGATTACGTGTATCTCTTTGTCTGAGTTGCATTACAGCGGCTTAAAGCGACTCAGTGATAAATACTTTTGAATATTATATTGAAAGGAGGGGGAAATATAGATCGATATTATACTCTTTACAAATTGCACCATTACAAATCCTAGATATATACAGAAATAGCTGACGTTTTAGCTCAATCCATTTTATTTATTTAACCTTTATGTACAATAGCGGTACATGGGCGGACTTATTGCAACAAGGCATTGTCTACCAGTCAACCTTTGGGTTAAAAAGAAAACACTGTGGTAGGTGTACAACAAATAAATAAAATACATTTTTTTTATAACTAATAAATTTTCCAAATATAGAAAACTCCACTGGAATTGATAGAACCTTTAATTTTGTGATTCATCACTTTTTTAACTTCTTTAACTTCTTCTTTAAAGGTTCTGTAATGATCACTATCTTAATAGTTTCTACTATAAAACATCTTTAAAATTTACGGTGCATTTTTTCCTGAACAAATGCTGGGATTGTCACGATACTTTCATTACTCAGCTGAGTTCAACATTATATATTCTAGACCGTTCTGGACACGAGTTGGGACATAAATGCATTAAGTATACTACTCTCTTGCTTGTATATCTGTGACATGAGTATCACGTGATGATTGATTCATATGAATACTTGTACTATTTTCAAGGCCTGGAAATCAGCTCAGCCCAAGACAATTATTCTTATATCATCACCAAGAATCATATAATAATAGAGCCTAGTGACAGATATATTATATTGCGGAAACACAGATGCACTCCCTTTTTAACAGACTCCAAAAAAAGGAGGAGGTTCTCAATTGGACTGCTTTTTTTCTGTGTATTATTACCCCATAACTTTTTACTGGGTGTAACGATTTTGAAAATCCATTTTATATTCAAAAGCTGGTGCTTGTCATGTTGTTCCAGTTACATCTGAGTGAGATCTAACAACTGACGTTAATTTCGGAAGTTGGTGTCAAAAACGACTTCAAAAGTTACTTATTATAAACGCAAAAGTTTGTAAGTATGGATGGACGTTTATTACTCTTTCACGAAAAAACTAATAACTAACTGGATTTGTATGAAATCTGGTACAGAGGTAGATTATAGTCTAGAATAAGACATGGTATTCGAACGTTCAGCAGTCGCGCTTAAAACTTGGTTGACACGCAGCAGTTCATGATTGATCGAGAAATTAGTCAGTGACAACGCGGGTCGCTTGCAGATTCCCGAACGATTAAAACCCAAGCCCAACCCAACCCGGGTTTAAACAAACAAAATCTTTTGAACTCTGCTA
Source organism: Hecatera dysodea (assembly GCA_905332915.2). Classification (NCBI taxonomy): domain Eukaryota; kingdom Metazoa; phylum Arthropoda; class Insecta; order Lepidoptera; family Noctuidae; genus Hecatera; species Hecatera dysodea. Next base: position 18,269,225 of record HG995307.1, read on the forward strand.
CATATAAATTAAAACCAACTTTTGGAAAACTATTCAAACCAAGGAAACTTTTACAATAGGAACACAATAATCCAATCATTCCGGGAATATCTAGCACAAAGTATTCCTCAAAGAGATCGCGCTCCCCCTCCGCGCGCCGCCGTCGCTTTGATGCGCCGCCGCCGCCGTCGCTATGGTGCGCCGCCGCCGCGGTAGAAATGTACAAACTTGGTGTTGCGACCGACCGCTCTTAATCCCGTCTGGAGGAGTTTGTGTTTTTATTTAATACAAATGTTTTATTCGAGTTATTTATGATGGAAACTGGAGCAGTGGTGGCCCAGTGGTAACGGCCCCGACGTACGAATTGTAGGTCGCGGGTTCAAACCCAACCAGGCGCATTACTTTGTGTAATTAATTTTCATCACCACTGCTCTCAAAACGGTGAAGGAAAACATCGTGAGGAAACCGGCTTGTCCTAGAATAGAAACAAAAATTCGAAGACATGTGACATTCACCAACCCGCACTGGGCCCGCGTGGTGGATTACTACCCATTCCCTCTCCTAGAGAGGAGGTCTGCGTCCTAGCAGTGGGGACGTTAAAAGGCTGATTATGTTATGATGGAAACTAAGTAACAGTAATATCATACAGATCTACGTCTAAGTTTCTTATTCCACTCTTATATCGCAGGTCTACGGTCTAAGGTCCAGCTTTGTCTCGTGCTCTTGACTTTGTACAAAATTTTCTTTTTAAGTATATTGTGTGTACATAAATAAATAAATAAAGATATTATATGATTAAAATTACGATAAGGTAACGGCGGAGCTCGTAGCTTAATAATAATAGCCGTGCGGATTGCATCGAGGTAAAGCTTTCAAATGATATGCAGATTAATTTTATTTAAATGATAAGATATCAAAGATACTAAACCTTTTTTTTAAGGATGGGAAATCATCAAATGGTTTCTCCCTCTCTGGGCGTAGCGGAAGGGAGTGTCAGACTCTTACTAATACACGTTTTCCTCTCAAAGCCTTTTGGCCGCAGTGAATCCTTCGAACAAATTTCGCAACATATTATTAAAACTATTGTAAATTCCCTCAATTATCTAAAAAATATTTCTTATTTCGCTAGCCCCGTACCGGGTCAAGGCCAAACCATTTTTTATTCAGACCATCTTTTTTGCAAAATGCAATGTTTACACATAATTTGAGTTGAGTTTTCACTAAAGTCGTATATTAGTGACATACTGAAGAATATCTCCATATCTAGGAATAAACTACTTACGTTTCGAGCCACCAAAACTACTAGATAAAGTGAATTCTTACACCGATACCACCACGACACTCCTACAAAGAATGCAGTAGCTTGAACTGCTATCGTACATATGAATTCTAACGAAGCCACAAAACCATTAATAGAAACACACCTTGCTTAAAATAAAGCGACAATCAAGGACACCGAAACATTTTTATGAACAATAGGGTATTTTACTGTAAAAATCTAATTAGTCCGTCTGATAGATTTTAAAAAAATAATGGACACGTACTTTTTCTTTTTTCACGTAAACAAAAAATGAAGACGATACAGTGCGTTGAAAACTCACGTGACGTCACGTCGCTGGTAAAAATTGTAGCAACGTAGTGACGTCACACGAATTTTCAACGCACTGTATCGTCTTCATTTTTTGTTTACGTGAAAAAAGAAAAAATACGTGTCCAATATTTTTTGTAAATCTATCAGACGGACTAATTAGATTTTTACAGTAAAATACCCTATTGTATCCTAATTTTTTAAAATTACAAATTCGAATGTGGTTTTGTTATTTGCTATCTCTTCGCATTGTAACGGCTTAACAGATTTGGATGAAACTTTGCACACAGCTAGACAATGTCCTAGAACAAGACATGACGTGAGTGAAGCTGCCAGTAAAAACCAGTCACTATAAAAAAAAACCATAGACCTGGTGAGCGTCAAGTTACGCCCACATACATATTACCACGATTACATTAGGTTATGGTCCCAGACGACTGGTATCTCGCTCACAATCGCAGATCTATTCCGCTATGTGTCAGACTCAGATAAGACTCGACAGTTCTGAGGCGAAGCTAAGCTATTTATCGATGTAAATCTGGTACAGACCAAGCGAGCGAACGAAAGTAGGAATCATTACAAACTCATAGTGAGTTTGTCTTCACACACTTATTCCCGTTCTTTTGCTAAACTTCGTATTATTTCGTTTCCATGAGGCTCTAGAAAAGAGACATTCTGCCAGCCGTAATGAGCAAACGTCAAAAATGTATGGGATTGACAAATGCTGTCGAATTGTGTCATTTGGTTAATCACTACATAGTATAAAACAAAGTCGCTCCCCGCTGTCTGTCCCTATGTATGCTTAGATCTTTAAAACTACGCAATGGATTTTGATGCGGTTTTTTTTAATACATAGAGTGATTCAAGAGGAAGGTTTATATGTATACTACATGCATAATATAGCAGAGATTTAATATCAACATTGCACCCGAGCGAAGCCGGGGCGGGTCGCTAGTGCTTTATATTTTGGCAATCATTTTGACAATCGCATATCGATAACAGACTGGCACCATTTTGTCTAAAGCCTCAATTGGTATGTACCTGGCTGTGTACGAGCATGCCGTACGTTCATTAAACATTACATACGTTCAATACAACGAAGATCATTCTATTAAGGTGGCCCCCAGCGAATATTTTAAAATGAAAACACTTTGGTTGCTACTAAAACAGTTTAATTTAATTTAGAATTTGACCACGAAATTACAGTAACATGAAAATATGAATCGAACAGAATTCGTTGGTGGACTAATCACCTAAAAATCAAATGATGTTTAACAGTTCGTATGCTCGTTCCTTGATCTGTACTTGGCATTATGAGAACAACTGTTGTAGAGAGAAGTATTTTATTTGTATAATTGTTATAAAGATTCCTTTTATTTATTCTTTGCATTGTCCTCACATATAGAAGTGACCAAGGATGTAACCAAGGTTATGTAATACAGAACATGATTTAAAAGAGTGTCCGTGGAGTTTCTTGCACGTTCTTCTCCATAGAGATCTACGCTTTGGAACGTGCAGATAGCTTCATCTCTTTTGACTTGACAATTCAAAAGTGCCTGTAAAGGGTTTAATTCAAATAAATGCTTTGAATTGAATTTATTTTTAGCCTGTTATGTCCAACTTAAGGGCAAAACCTTGCCTCGCTTCCTCCAATGGGGTGTTCCATGTAAGAATCTAGTATGCTTGGTTAGTTCTCCCATACTGTCTATCTTCTGCGGTAAGCCATGGTAAAGATAGAAAGTAGCATGTTCTCACTGCAGGCATAAGTATAACAGTCCCACAGGTCAATCTTCAAGGTTAAGCAACGCTTCAAGGTTAAATAATAATAATAATAATATATCTTTTATTTCGGGTAACAAAGACCCATAACATATATTCCTTACAAACTATCATACGGAGATGGTCACACATGCACAGGCCAACCTGGCCAGTGCATGTGTGACCATCTTAACATAACGAGATTCCTTGTTACCAGCTGTCATTTTTAGATCTGTGGCAGTCGTTACGGATTTTCAGAAGCCAGAAAATCTGTCTCCAGTCTTGCCAAGAAGTACCGTTTTATCCTTTGTGGAGTCTGGTAGGTAGATGCTCCACGTAAAATACTAGTTTTCAGCTGAAATCGGTTTGACTGAAAGCTGACCCCAATATGGTTGGAAAAAGCCTAGGTAGATGATGAGCTTATAGTATATAATCAATATTAGCAATACTAATAGGTATTATGTACTCTACGCTCATTTTGGACTGAATAATACATTATCCATTGACCTAATTAACTAATTGAATGGCCTAATAACCAAGTTCATGCTGTAATCAATATTCACTGCACTGGGATTGACACCATGGCGGGAAGTATTTTAACAATGTTTACAAAAATACTAGTTATTTTTTTTTGTAAGGATTCATGAAACGCTCTGCAAGTATACTCGTAGGAAAAAAAAAAAAAAAAAAAAAAAAAAAGTATACTCGTAGGTACAAAACCATGCATTAATAAAACAAATTCACTAATTATTTCTTTTGTACGCAATTGGAGTCAGCTTGAGTAGGTAGTATTTTTTATATGATACTAAATAATCAACAAAATTAAATGTGTTATGTTACGTGTAAACTTACTCATTTTTTAAATAAGCACATAGTACTCACATATTTACAAACTAGGGACTCGCCCCGGCTTCGCACGGGTGCCATGTAGATACTAATGTTTCCTCTCTTATAATATGCATATAAACCTTCCTCTTCAATCACTCTATCTATTAAAAAAACCGCATCAAAATCCGTTGCGTACTTTTAAAGATTTAAGCATACATAGAGATATAGGAACAGAGAAAGCGACTTTGTTTTATACTATGTAGTGATATTGAAACAGTGGGTGAGTTAACAGAAAAAAAATACCATAATTTTACAGCTCCAAGCCTCCAACTGCTAAATTCAGTCAATTACTGACCCATTCAAGGTAAATAGTAAGAGAAAGGTCCAATTGCATCCTCTTCATCTCTCCTCCCATTAATGAATGGAACCAGTACATATGGTTCCCCCACCTACAAGTGCCAAAGTCCTTCCACATCGCTTGCAGCGGACACCTCGGTTGAGTTCCCGTGTTAATTATACAATACACCCAGGGGTGTGCAATCAAGTTGTGGAATTTGTTCGAAAGAGTCACCGCGGCCCTGGAACGCGAAGGGCACTAGGAGGAACACGGGTGGGTTTTAGTCAGTAAGAGTCTGACACTCCCTTCCGCTCCGCCCAGAGCGGTAGAAGTCATCAGATAATTTCCCAAACAATAAAAGACGTGTGCAGCCAACAAAAGTGAGGAATTTACCAGTTCTGACAAAAAGTCTCAGTAAGGAACTCCTTTACAATATTATAGATCAAGATCCAAGAGCCCCCAGGCCTTACTTATTTTCTCAGTAACAAAATGTATAGGATACCTGCTTTTTTAATGTTGTGAAACGATATAGGTTCGAATGGTATCGTCTCAGTCAGAAATCAGAATATTGAAATTGTAATACTTAACGTTTCGTTACTAGATATTCTACAATTTCTCGGAATAACTTCAAGAGATTATAGACACTCAAATTTTAATGCATTTATAATTGTTCCAAATGTTCAGTTGACAATCTATCGAAAGTTTACAATCTCTCAAGATTATACTAATACTATAAAGAGGAAAGATTTGTATTTTTGTATGTAACGAATAAACTCAAAAAGTACTGGACCGATTTTAAAAATTCTTTCAGCACTAGAAAGCTACATTCACCCAGAGTAAAATAGGCTATATTTTATCCCAGTATTCCTAAGGGAACGGGAACTACGCGGGTGAAATCGCGGGGCGCTAGGCTAGTATTTTATAATCTTACGAAGTTTGCCATTTTCCGATGACATAATTATACATACATATATCTCTCTGAGCATGCAAGACATGATTCGATATTTCTCATAACGTATCGTACCCCCGAAATTGTTTGTGCAAACATTGGCAGCCCTAGCGACGCATTCTCGAATTAATTATTATTGAGCTTGGGTCCCGCTGCGGAGACCTGCTCTCGTCTCGCCGGAGGACGTTCTGATGACACTGAATTAACCGTGCTTAGACACGGGCGATGCCTCGATTAGCTTTTAGTTTAGTAGGTAAATAGAGAAAAGGGTCGCTAAAGGTTGTTCTCGCGCGAACCTGCGTCCGTGTTCATATCGTAACTAATTGTATGAATGCGGAAGTGATTTTTTTAAATTGTTATCTCTTTAGACCGCGGTGGTTAAATGGAATTGAATGAATTTTGGAGCCAGAGTAGACCAAGACTTTGATATAGAACGTAGGATATTTGCTATCCCAAATTAAAGCGTTCCTTTGAGATAATTTCAACTAAAGTGAGTGAATCCTATAGCAGAAGTTAGTGACACATAAAAGGATAAACATGTTCAAACTTAACACATGAAATATTAAGTTTGAACATGTGTCGCGTTCTTCATGTTTGTTTTACAGTTTTTGTGTAATAACTAAAGTTGAGTGGCAAGCTCGTGTCCTCGTCGAGGCGATAGGCAGGTGACCTCTCGCTTCAGACCCAGGTTCAATCCATGGCCCGGGGCGCGGAAGCATGGTAAGCGGGCACCTCTTTCTGCAAAGCAGTAATGCTAGTGAAGGAGGAGGAAGAACGCGCGCGGAAGAGGGAAACCTCACGCCACAGCTGCCGCAACAGAAGGAGACGCCCCAGGCGTTGGGAAACGCAGGGTGATTCCCGGACGGTGTCAATACTGTGTGGATCGCCCAGAGGACACGGTGGAGCATACGGTGGAGGTCTGCCCTGCTTGGGCGGAGCACCGCTGTGTCCTTGTTGAGGCGATCGGCGGCGGCGACCTCTCGCGTCCGGCCCTGGTTGGAGGCATGGGAAGCTGTCGCCTCCTTCTGCGAAGCCTGCGGATAGCGAGCTATGGGTGGCTCGCCGTCCGATAGCAACCAGGTCCAAGTCGACGGCGCGTCGTGTTCCACGCGCGACTCAAAGAGCCGTCAGCAAAGAAGACGAGGCCCCATAGGGTCAGTGCCTGCTAGGGTTGCGGAATTTGTTCGAAAGAGTCACCGCAGCCCTGGAACGTAAAGGGCACAAGAAGGATCACGGGTGGGTTTTAGTCAGTAAGAGTCTGACACTCCCTTCCACTCCGCCCAGAGCGGGTGAAGTCATTTGATGATAATATCCCATCCAGAAAAAAAAGGTCAATGGTAAGCGTCCGAGGGGTCACAGTCCACTTACAATTAGATAGTCGAACCACATTTCGTCACCTCCGGACAGTAAATTCCACGAAGCGCTTCATAATATCAAGCTTAGTCACAGATGGTGAAACATGCTCCAGAAAATGACTGATGATGATGTGGAATCAAAGACTCCCATAATGAGGAAAACAACGCAAGGAGGAAGAATAATGGTTATGTTATAATTGCAAAGACTGTATAATTTTTCCAAGTATAAAACTGAATCTGGGTTTTATCGCAGTACCTGGAACAGTGTCACCCCTTTTTTTTTTTTTTCTGGTTGGGAAATCATCAAATGACCCCTCCCGCCCTGGGTGGAGCGGTAGGGAGTGTCAGACTTTTACTGACTAAAACCCACCCGTGATCCTTCTTGTGCCCTATGCGTTCCAGGGCCGCGGTAACTCTTTCGAACAAATTCCGCAACCCTAGCAGGCACCGACCCTATGGGGCCCCGTCCTCGGTGCTGACGGCTCCTTGCGGCGACAGTGTCACCCCTACGTCTAGAATTAATTATTGAGCCCCACTACGAGTTCGTGAGAGTCGGGACGTCGCGTTAAAGTTTGACAAAGGGCGCCATATTTATAACTACGTTCGGAACTGCTACATATTCAGTTAGTGTCAGCTACGTTGTCTCAGACGAGAGGAACTTTGACTTCATATAGCAGGTAAATTTTGGATAGTTTAATTACTGATAGAGTTCTGCTGACTTAGTATCAATTATGGATTGGTAATCAATACATATTACTTACTTATCTCATGCGTCATAAAACTTCACGTGTCGGTATGTATGTTTGTTACCGAAAACAATTGCCGTTAGATTGTAAAATACCGGGTGGAATGGTAAACTATTTTATCTTAATACGACACTGATATATTGGAAACTATTTAAATAGGATGGGACTTATTCTATCAAAACGATTTGTGATCGACAAATTGTAATGGAATATAGATTTATTACACGCCCCCGTAAATATAGATACTAATAGGTATATACAGCTGAAGAGTTTGTTTGTTTGCTTGTACGCGCTAATCTCAGGATTCTCACTACTGGTCCGATTTGAAAAAATCTTGCAGTATTTCATAACTCATTTATCGAGAAACGTTATACATTATATAACATCACGCTTAGACCAAAAGGAGCGGAGCACTCATGAAGAATGTTTCAAAATCGGGATTCCACGCGGACGAAGTCGCGGACAGAAGCTAGTATGTGTGTACATATGTAATTGTCCCGACCGAATTTCGATCACGATGGCCTATCTAATCGGAGATTAGTTAAGTACTTACACGTCGATCGAGATCGGTGGTAAACACAGGTGTACTGAATTCTCCTCTACTCACAGTTCGATGGAACGGCAATCTGACATGGCCGGTGACTGACCAAAGCCTGGAAAATTTTGTAGTGAAAAAAACCGAACACGCACTTTTTGCGTGATCTATTAATGTCTGTTCTGGGCGAATCCAGGACTCGAGACCAATGGGGCAGTTAACAAACAATAAATACAAGGTGTTTCAGAATAGCGTGGGATCTGGAGGCGGGAGCCCCCATGCACGTTTACACGTTGCGCGTGGAGGCACTACGTCGTGGTGAAATTCCTGCGCAGCGGACGGAGCTCCGGCGGGATCTCACGGAGGTATAGAGACAGCGACTGCTGCAACCCAGCGCTAGGCACGCCACCATTGTAGCGATAAGTCCCCTCTTTGAGAACTGGTTTTTAAATTTTCAATTTAATTTTTGCTATTTAAATACCCTGTATTCGTATGAGGCTTAACCTTGGAAGTTAAAAAATATTTAAACTTATAATTATTGTATCTTCTTACTGCTCATTTGTATTTCAATATTTGTCAAGACAAAAATTGATTGAGTCAGGCGTTACTTTGCGGAAATCCATTTTAAATTTGAAAATGAAAACAATATATCTAGTTTTAATTTCCGCGAATATTAGTGGGTTACAGGTATGCACCTCCCTCCCGCCCGCTATATTATGCACATGCAAGATTACTGGGCAAATGCAAGGATTTTAAGCACATGCAGGAAGGCAATGCAAAACCCACCACCATTACCGACACGTGTTTCGCCTCTCCACGAGGCATCCTCAGGGGACGTGTTGACTCGCTGACCGTTGAGTTGCGACTGAGCATTTAGTACAAGGCACCCCCCTTTTATACACTGCCACCGTTGGTTATTTGTGTACAACTACCCACAAACATTCGCAGTAAAGGGGAAGAAACCAAATTCGTCTGGTCATTCAACAGTGCAAAATTATTATTATTACTATGTTTAAAAATCTCTAATTGTTCTAAAACACACAGCCGGAAACCCTTATCACAAATATGTAGTATATTAAAACTATTGTTGTCGCGCAAAGAATGGCCGGTATCAATTAGATGTTTCGCGAAATTCGATTTGTCCGAATGGCCATTTCTATACGCGGCAACATGTTCCCCATACCTTATGTCAAAGTTTCGGCCCGTCTGACCCACATACACCCCGTTGCATTCATCACAGACCAGCCTATACACCCCAGACTTTTTACTATTTTCTAAAATATCTTTTCCGTTACAAATACGGCGTATATTCTGGTCCGTTCTGAACGCCACATAAACGTTGTTTTTTCTAAGTAAATTACTAATTCTATCTGAAATGGGGCCCATATAGGTCAGACTGGCCACATATCTATTAATATTAGTACGCGGACATGCATATAATAGTGAACGAACCCTTTCTTTCTGCTTTTTACTAATTAAACTGTCTACCATTGACTTTGAGTAACCGTTAGAAATTGCGATCTGGTAAATAATATTAAGTTCTTTTACATAATTTTCTGCTGAAAGGGGGAGGGCAAATAATCTATGAATATAGCTGCGGAAGGCGGCTAATTTATGTTGAAGAGGGTGACAAGAAGAGGCTGGTATTGTCGTGTCAGTGTGTGTCGGCTTTCGATAAATTTGGAAATCTAAGTCACTATTGTGTTTTGTGATAGTTAAATCCAAAAAGTTAAGGGAGTTTTGGGACTCTAATTCTAATTTAAATTTAATTTTTGGGTGAGTTTTATTTAGTTTTTTAACAAAAAGGTCTATTTGTCGAACGGTACCATTCCAGCAGATAATTATGTCATCTACATATCTATAATAAAACAGAATATTAGGTTCGTTCACTATATGTTTACATTCAAAGTTATCCATAAAAACCTCCGCCATTAGTGGACTTAAAGGCGACCCCATAGCCAACCCTTCCTTTTGAATATAATATTGGTTATTAAATCTAAAATAATTTTGTTTCATGCAAATACTAGTGAGGTTAAGTAAATCCGCAAATTTCCCCAGGATGTAACCGTTGCTTCTCAAATTGGATACCCAGAATACGTAGACAATCATCGATTGGAACATTCGTGAATAAGCTGTCAACGTCTAAGGATAACAACTTTGCATTGGAAGGAATTTGGATATTTTTTACTTTTTCAATTAAATCTAAGCTGTTCTTCAAACTATATTTGGGATTAAAAGAAGTTCTACTTCTCAACAAAGTGTTGAAACGTTTAGCTAAATTGTACGCTGGGGCACCAATGTAAGAAACAACTGGACGTACAGGCATGTTATCTTTATGGGTCTTGGGTAGACCATACAACAAAGGAGCCCTCGGATTCATAGGAACAAGGTTTTTTAATTGGTCTTTTGATATGTATGACGTGTTTTTAATGGCATCCTTTATCTCGAGGGCAAACTTCCTTGTAGGATCCGCACCAAGACGTTCAAAATCCTCCCCCAGGATGATGTCGTTAACTTTTTGAGTATAGGCAGTTTTTTCCAAAATGACGACAGAATTTCCCTTATCAGCCTTTGTTAATATTAAATCATTCTGCCTAATACGGTGCTGAATTGACCGATAAAGGTGAATTTCGGTTAAATTTTGATTGGGAGGGGACGTGAAAACTCTCTTAATGTGAGTTGCCACTTGATGTTTAACGACATCATCCTGTTTTCCTTTGAAGCAAGCTATCTCGGTGTCCACCACCAAAGTTTGAAGAGATTCCTGGGAAAGTCGGGGTTTAATATTGTATTTTAAACCTTTCTCTAACAAAGACATTTCTTCGGGGGGAAACTGTGTATTAGTATAATTTAAAACGCGAGGGTAAAATGTATGTGATATGTTATTTGAATTACATGGCTGATTGTACCGACCCTCACCAGATAATCTCTCCAACTTCCTAACCTGGGTTAAATATTTTTCGTGAGCTAACCGAGACGCCAAATCCCTAGCCTTGTTATCTAAAATATCAAACTCCACATTATGTAATTTGAAAGTTAACTCGGTGTACAATACCTTGAGGTGAAGTTTGATATTATCTCTAACCGAAAACCAGTGCCGACATTCCTCATTCAACCAAATTTGTTTTGCTTTAAGTAAAGCAAATCCACTTGCCCGGCTGTGTGTGTTGGTGCTAATATTAATATAATGTGGGATTACTTTCAAACGTTTGCACTGTTGATTGAACCAAACGTTTTGACCTGCCATGCGGTGAAGCTTGGTCAGCTTAATGTATAACCGTGCCTGTTCAGCTGTACTTGCTGACTTAATAAAATTGATTGAGTCAGGCGTTACTTTGCGGAAATCCATTTTAAATTTGAAAATGAAAACAATATATCTAGTTTTAATTTCCGCGAATATTAGTGGGTTACAGGTATGCACCTCCCTCCCGCCCGCTATATTATGCACATGCAAGATTACTGGGCAAATGCAAGGATTTTAAGCACATGCAGGAAGGCAATGCAAAACCCAACACCATTACCGACACGTGTTTCGCCTCTCCACGAGGCATCCTCAGGGGACGTGTTGACTCGCTGACCGTTGAGTTGCGACTGAGCATTTAGTACAAGGCACCCCCCTTTTATACACTGCCACCGTTGGTTATTTGTGTACAACTACCCACAAACATTCGCAGTAAAGGGGAAGAAACCAAATTCGTCTGGTCATTCAACAGTGCAAAATTATTATTATTACTATGTTTAAAAATCTCTAATTGTTCTAAAACACACAGCCGGAAACCCTTATCACAAATATGTAGTATATTAAAACTATTGTTGTCGCGCAAAGAATGGCCGGTATCAATTAGATGTTTCGCGAAATTCGATTTGTCCGAATGGCCATTTCTATACGCGGCAACATGTTCCCCATACCTTATGTCAAAGTTACGGCCCGTCTGACCCACATACACCCCGTTGCATTCATCACAGACTAGCCTATACACCCCAGACTTTTTACTATTTTCTAAAATATCTTTTCCGTTACAAATACGGCGTATATTCTGGTCCGTTCTGAACGCCACATAAACGTTGTTTTTTCTAAGTAAATTACTAATTCTATCTGAAATGGGGCCCATATAGGTCAGACTGGCCACATATCTATTAATATTAGTACGCGGACATGCATATAATAGTGAACGAACCCTTTCTTTCTGCTTTTTACTAATTAAACTGTCTACCATTGACTTTGAGTAACCGTTAGAAATTGCGATCTGGTAAATAATATTAAGTTCTTTTACATAATTTTCTGCTGAAAGGGGGAGGGCAAATAATCTATGAATATAGCTGCGGAAGGCGGCTAATTTATGTTGAAGAGGGTGACAAGAAGAGGCTGGTATTGTCGTGTCAGTGTGTGTCGGCTTTCGATAAATTTGGAAATCTAAGTCACTATTGTGTTTTGTGATAGTTAAATCCAAAAAGTTAAGGGAGTTTTGGGACTCTAATTCTAATTTAAATTTAATTTTTGGGTGAGTTTTATTTAGTTTTTTAACAAAAAGGTCTATTTGTCGAACGGTACCATTCCAGCAGATAATTATGTCATCTACATATCTATAATAAAACAGAATATTAGGTTCGTTCACTATATGTTTACATTCAAAGTTATCCATAAAAACCTCCGCCATTAGTGGACTTAAAGGCGACCCCATAGCCAACCCTTCCTTTTGAATATAATATTGGTTAATAAATCTAAAATAATTTTGTTTCATGCAAATACTAGTGAGGTTAAGTAAATCCGCAATTTCCCGAGGATGTAACCGTTGCTTCTCAAATTGGATACCCAGAATACGTAGACAATCATCGATTGGAACATTCGTGAATAAGCTGTCAACGTCTAAGGATAACAACTTTGCATTGGAAGGAATTTGGATATTTTTTACTTTTTCAATTAAATCTAAGCTGTTCTTCAAACTATATTTGGGATTAAAAGAAGTTCTACTTCTCAACAAAGTGTTGAGACGTTTAGCTAAATTGTACGCTGGGGCACCAATGTAAGAAACAACTGGACGTACAGGCATGTTATCTTTATGGGTCTTGGGTAGACCATACAACAAAGGAGCCCTCGGATTCATAGGAACAAGGTTTTTTAATTGGTCTTTTGATATGTATGACGTGTTTTTAATGGCATCCTTTATCTCGAGGGCAAACTTCCTTGTAGGATCCGCACCAAGACGTTCAAAATCCTCCCCCAGGATGATGTCGTTAACTTTTTGAGTATAGGCAGTTTTTTCCAAAATGACGACGAATGATGATGGTTGGCTATGGGGTCGCCTTTAAGTCCACTAATGGCGGAGGTTTTTATGGATAACTTTGAATGTAAACATATAGTGAACGAACCTTATATTCTGTTTTATTATAGATATGTAGATGACATAATTATCTGCTGGAATGGTACCGTTCGACAAATAGACCTTTTTGTTAAAAAACTAAATAAAACTCACCCAAAAATTAAATTTAAATTAGAATTAGAGTCCCAAAACTCCCTTAACTTTTTGGATTTAACTATCACAAAACACAATAGTGACTTAGATTTCCAAATTTATCGAAAGCCGACACACACTGACACGACAATACCAGCCTCTTCTTGTCACCCTCTTCAACATAAATTAGCCGCCTTCCGCAGCTATATTCATAGATTATTTGCCCTCCCCCTTTCAGCAGAAAATTATGTAAAAGAACTTAATATTATTTACCAGATCGCAATTTCTAACGGTTACTCAAAGTCAATGGTAGACAGTTTAATTAGTAAAAAGCAGAAAGAAAGGGTTCGTTCACTATTATATGCATGTCCGCGTACTAATATTAATAGATATGTGGCCAGTCTGACCTATATGGGCCCCATTTCAGATAGAATTAGTAATTTACTTAGAAAAAACAACGTTTATGTGGCGTTCAGAACGGACCAGAATATACGCCGTATTTGTAACGGAAAAGATATTTTAGAAAATAGTAAAAAGTCTGGGGTGTATAGGCTGGTCTGTGATGAATGCAACGGGGTGTATGTGGGTCAGACGGGCCGTAACTTTGACATAAGGTATGGGGAACATGTTGCCGCGTATAGAAATGGCCATTCGGACAAATCGAATTTCGCGAAACATCTAATTGATACCGGCCATTCTTTGCGCGACAACAATAGTTTTAATATACTACATATTTGTGATAAGGGTTTCCGGCTGTGTGTTTTAGAACAATTAGAGATTTTTAAACATAGTAATAATAATAATTTTGCACTGTTGAATGACCAGACGAATTTGGTTTCTTCCCCTTTACTGCGAATGTTTGTGGGTAGTTGTACACAAATAACCAACGGTGGCAGTGTATAAAAGGGGGGTGCCTTGTACTAAATGCTCAGTCGCAACTCAACGGTCAGCGAGTCAACACGTCCCCTGAGGATGCCTCGTGGAGAGGCGAAACACGTGTCGGTAATGGTGTTGGGTTTTGCATTGCCTTCCTGCATGTGCTTAAAATCCTTGCATTTGCCCAGTAATCTTGCATGTGCATAATATAGCGGGCGGGAGGGAGGTGCATACCTGTAACCCACTAATATTCGCGGAAATTAAAACTAGATATATTGTTTTCATTTTCAAATTTGTCAAGACGTTTAGTTGACAATTCGCGTGACCCAAGGGCTGGCTTTTACCTTGAACAAAGGATAAGCATTGCCATAGGTACAGCGTGGTAATACTGCCAGCCTTTTGGGTACATTACCGTTAGCAGTGGCGAGGCGAAGGAATTTTTCGACGCCTTATTTTGACTATTATTTAGTCAAGAGTATTTTATTTAAGTGTGTAGTAGTTATAATAAAAATAAAACCTTATTGTATTTCATTTGGACAAGGTATTCTGCAACCTAACTTTATATCTATCTAGGTATATATGTATGTATATATGTATGTATATATCTATATATATAAAACAAAGTCGGGTTTGTTACAACACTTATAACTCGAGATCTGCTGGACCAATTTTCTTGGTTTTTGGTTCGTTGGATTTGTCTCCGCCCCGAATAGCAGAATACATCTTAAAAACAATGAAAACTCTATTAAAGTAAACGCAGTGGAAAATGGTTTTAGGTGAAATATATTTAGTGCGTTGTAGATAATTCAAAATTAAGAAGTGTAACCTAGCAACCAAAACAAAAGATTAATAAAATCTAGAAAGGTCGTCTTCATAGAATAAGGCTGGAAGTGCTTTCCTAGCAAACTCAACGAATACATAATTATGAAAGATGAATTATTTTCCCTAAATGTTCCTTTGTGTCGTAGCTGTCAAAAATTGCATCCGCTAAAGATTCACAAGTACTAGAAGACCAGAAAGAAACATGTCGAAAAAAAAAAGAGGTAAGTATTCACGTGTACCAGCAGACCATAAACATGTCGAAGCATTTCTGGGGCTGGAATTGTGAGTGAAGACTTACAAAGTACCAGGATACCAGAACCATAATTATTTAACATCAAGCTATTATCCTTAGCAGACGAAAGAAAGATCACTGAGCCAGAATGAATAAATGACACAGGCAGGTGAAACCGCAGGATACAGCTAAGAAGTATTTTAGCTTTAAGTTTTCTATTTAAAAAAATATTTCACCAATAGAAAGCTACATTTCACCTGCGACTTTTATATATAAAGAACATCATTCTAAATAGGTAGTGTTTTTACTTTATATGGCAAAACAACGTTTGCTGGGTCAGCTAGTGTACATATAAAAGCGAAATACTACCCACTGATTAATCACGATATCTCAAAAAATATAACACCTACAAACTTAAAATTTGGCAGGTAGGTTCCTTATACGATGTAAACATCTGTTAAGAACGGATTTTATGAAACTCTACCCGTAAAGGGATTAAACGGGAGTGGTAACTGTTTGTACTAAATCCGCGCAGACGCAGTGCTAGTATTCTATAACCAAATAAATTGGGCTACGACAAGCTGATTTGATGAATCAATATTAATTACTCGCTTCAATAAACATGGGTGCTCTAACAAAACCACTGTTCCAGAACGATGATTTTATTTCATTAAATGTTCCACAAGTATCGAAGATAACTGGACTGTTTTCTTTTTGAGTATAATTTATTTTTTCGCTTTAGAAAACAAGAATAGAGAACAAGGTCAGTTTTTATGCCAATAGAAAATCAGTGAACAAAAAATACTTAGTTGGAGTTGTGTGAAAAATATAGACTACTAGCTGTTGCCCGCAGCTTCGCCCGCGTGATGCGATGTCGGAAACTATCCCAAGAGAACATAACCCCGGGATAAAAAGTATCCTATGTTACTTCTAGTACCTCCCAGAATATGAGTACAAAGTTTCATGATGATTCGTCAAGTAGTTTTTGCGTGAAAGCGTAACAAACATCCACGCTTTCACATTTATAATATTAGTAGGATAGTTAGTTATTCTGGACTACTCGCTGAATAAAATTCAACCATGTAGTAAACTTGAGAAGTTCATAGTCAAATAATAATGATCAATGAGGTTATGTAGTGCGTGCTGTAGTAGTTCCATGGATGGGAAACCATTCTTAACATGGCGAGACTCCTCCGCACCTCGAGAAGCGCATTACGCAGTTGGTCTCATCTGTCGTTTGTAGATCTTTGACAGTCGTTGCGAGAGCTTAGATGCCTGAATTCTGACACAAATCTGTCCAATAATTATCGTGTGACTGAATTCTGGTTATAGGAATAGGCAAGGCAGTATTAATAATAAAAAGAATTGTTTTAATATTTGTGTTAAAAAAGCTTTTTACAAAAAAAAATACAACTGACTTCTACAAAAAAATAAAAATAAAATTACAAAATAACTTTAATTTCAGAACTCGGTGTTTGTGCTTGCTGTTTCGTTTTTTGAACACCGACTTCCGAAATTTAAGTTATTTTGTAGGTACTTTTTGTATTTTTTTTTTTGTGTAAAATTCGGTTGAGTTTTTAGTAATATGTTTTTTTTTTAATTTTCACTTTTTAGTGGTTAACCCCCCCCCCCCTACCTTTAACGTACCAATCACTTTGGTGTAAACAATAAACAAACACGCGATTTCAGCAATTCCGAAAGATTTTCTATCATTTATTGAAGAGTTCCGTTTCCTATCATCTCTGTTCTTCATCAGATCTTCACCAAACTAGAAAGGGACCACGTTGAATATTAAGATGCTCTTCCAAACCATCGTACACAATTTTATTTTTTCATTTTAGATCGACAAGAGGGAATGAGAACGTCGTCAATTTAAACTAAGCCATGCATTATTAGGGATTACTCAAATACTAGTCATCAGATCTCAAATAAATGGGACTACACTACAAGCACCAGCTTTCCAATATAAAAAGAATCATCAAAATCGGTACACCCAATACAAAGTTATGAGGCAACAAACATTAAAAAAAAATAGTCGACTTGAGAACCTCCTCATTTTTAGGAAGTCGTTTGAAAATAGGCTTTATTTCCTTCATAACATAGTTATTATTTACTGCTTTTTCATTTTCCAAAATGAGTCCGAGAAAGCGTTATTAACGTGAGCATATTGCTACCACATCTTGTGAACGCTGAGCTAAGCCGCGACTAAGCTTGGCTTAATTATTGTAGGTACGCCTAAAATATGTGTACGGTAGAGAATTATGCTCATAAGCTAGGCCGTGTATTGTGCCAGTGTTCTCGTATGTAGCAGATGGTTGAGTCTACTATTGGTGCTGGGTTTGTTTCTTACTAGTTTTATCATCTTGGTAGAAAATATTTTCAATGTTTGTGATAAATTATATTGCTAGTAGGTTATATATAACACTTTTACATGTTCAATCTTTTTTATCATTTTAAGCTAGATGAGGCCGATAACTTGCGAAGAAAGACTGAAAAAACCCAGAGGTCTAAGTCTCTTTTAAAGTCCATACATACATATATACGTACAATGTACGTACATATGTATGGACTTTTTCAAGAGTTTAAGTGTTCAATTTTAAATGGTCGTCATATAAACTTGAACTCTTGACAAACTTCATCGGCAGTGAAATGAAACAGCAGCCAACTAATTAAATAGGTTAACATAAACAAATACAATTTACATAGTCATGACTATAACCTAGTTCTATATCAGCCCATTAACTCCCAAATCACAGTTCATTCAAACGTTCATTCAGTACATATTTACGTAGCTAAGTGAATTGTGGACGATATTATATGCTATGGACATGACTGGCGGGTAGCCAAATGTGTTACCACGATGTAGACAGGCACAGAAGGCCGACTCTGTATTTCTCAGCGTGGCCTTAGGCACGCTGAGAAATACAGAGCAATAGTTGACAAAAAAATCTATTAAGTCCGTCAGATAAATTTCCATAAAATAATGGACACGTATTTTTCTTTTTCACGAACAAAAAGACGAAGACGGTATAGTGCGTTGAAAACCCGTGTGACGTCACTGCGTGCTGGGATTTTTACTACGCCTGTGACGTCAAAACCCACCACTTTTTTAATGATTTTTATCTTCATCAATTTATATAGTATTAGCGGTTGATATTAATTTTACTTAAAAAAAAATGAACAGAATGACCAATTATTTAGTCTTTATTTAATTTACAGCAATTACAGTAGAACTTATGTAAAATATAGGTACTTCCTAAAATAATTCACAATACGCAAGGTATTAATAGAAGTTGTCACGACGACTGCTGGAGACGAAGTAAGGGGCGAGTACTGTTGCGCTCGGCTTTTATAGACTCGACCACGTGGTACTTTAAAAATAACGTTTTGACGCTAATACGGCCTCTCCTGATGTGTGGATGTCCTCAGCCACATTGTCCTGATGATCCTTGCTGCACTTCGCTGCAGCTATCTTCGGTAACTGGTCTCTGGTGACGCGGAAGGCTCACGTCATCGATAGCTGTATCCGTAGTTGATGGACCCTGGTGTATGTCTGCATCTTCACGATTTGGATGATCTTCACAGCTAGTAGCACTAGTGGAAGGTGCTATGAGACTTTCCTCTTCAGCTGAAATTTAGAGAATGGCCCACATTAGTAACATCCTAATTACTTCACCAAAGCGAATGTTTTGTTGTAATTAAATACAACATAACTAGACAGAGGCACCCAGTTAGCGTGTCTTGGCAGAGACTCATCTCAATGCCCTTATTAACTGAGACAGAGGCACCCAGTTAGCGTGTCTTGGCAGAGACTCATCTCAATGCCCTTATGAATTGAGACAGAGGCACCCAGTTAGCGTGTCTTGGCAGAGACTCATCTCAATGCCCTTATGAATTGAGACAGAGGCACCCAGTTAGCGTGTCTTGGCAGAGACTCATCTCAATGCCCTTATGAATTGAGACAGAGGCACCCAGTTAGCTTGTCTTGGCAGAATTTCATTACAACTCAATGCCTTAAAATAAACTGAGACGGAGGCACCCAGTTAGCACGTCTCTTCTGGCAGAATTATACTTATAACTCAATGCCTTTACAACCATGAATTACATAATTATGGCTCTTTTAGTCCATGTCATATAGATTGTGTCAAACTTATTTGATACAATACACGACAATGCATCCTTTCAGCGAAAATCAGTACAAAGGTCTACTTACTATGAAAGAAAGTGGCACACGACTCGGGGGTCCACTCTCCTTTCCAAGCAACCATATGCTCACCAGCAGCCTGAGTGACTTTGCCATATGAACCAGTTAGCAACTGCAGTTCGTATCGATCGTGGGGAAGTATTTTCACCACACGATATGGCCCTCGCATCCCTGGGTCCAGCTTGCCTGTTACTTGGGAGGTTTTTATTACAAACACATTATCATTCAGATTAAATGTACGTTTGACTTTCCGACTCTTATTGACACATTCATCTTGTTTACGTCTATTTTGGTCAAGAAGTTCACTAGCGCGCTGCCTTTGCAATTCTCTCAAACCCTCGCGATTTGGTCGCACGTCATCAACAGCAACATCGCGAATAAGTGATCTTATAACTGGCGTGACCGCTTCCACACCAATCAGTAATTGTAACGGCGAGATCTGAGTGGTCTTGTGTTTAGTACAGTTGATAACAAGCTGCATCTTCCACAAAGAATCGGACCATTTGCAACCTGGCTTAGACGCCTCTATGCGTAACATATTTAGTAAAGTACGACAGTAACGTTCAACCTGACCGTTTTCACTGTGCATCTCGGGTGTCACAAAATGAATTTCACTACCCATTTCAGAAACCCAGCCTTGAAAACTCGCACTTTCAAACATTCGTCCTCTATCACACACGATAAGTTTGGGGGTACCGAATAGGGAAACGGCGTTTGAAAACATTTGTTTTAATTCGTTCGAATCCTGCCTTTTTACAGCATAAAACAAACAATACTTGGAAAAGGCGTCTACGATGAGCAGTATGTATTTGTTATCGTTTGAAACAGGTAATGGGCCTAGCACGTCCACGTGAACTGTATTAAATGGAGTATCTGGCTTATGCCACGAGGAAATCGGGTAATGAGGAGCCCTAGGAACCCTTTTTGACGAAAGACAAATCAAACAATGACCTATGTATTTCCTTACGAACGCATAAAGTCCTGGGAACCAAAAATGCCGCAGAATTAGATCAATCGTCTTCTCGGCGCTTATGTGTTCATGCTGGTCATGAAAAACTCTTAGGAGACTTAATCGGTGCCCTTTGGGAATAAAGCATAGTAGCCTAGGCTCCTGGCCCGTAGGGGTATATTTATAATAGAGCAAATCGTTGCGAACCACATACCGGGAAGAGTCTAGCTCATTATTGTTGACTTTGTCAATCAGCGCACGAGTTTCCTCATCCGCAGATTGAGCAATCTGCGCCCAGTTTTTCGGCTTAGTTATTTGGAGAACATCAACAGGATTTCGACTTAGATAATCGGCGTGTTGCATCATAACACCTTTTCTATATTCTATTGTGAAGTTGAAATCCTGCATGTATATCCACCAACGCGCGATACGTGGTAGTAAATCTTTCTTACGTTCCGTTAACTTAAGCGCGTTACAGTCAGTCACAATTTTGAACGAAATACCCAATAAATAGTGGCGAAAGTGTTGTAAAGCTTTAATTATCGCTAGCGTCTCAAGTTCATAAGAATGGTATCGCGGTTCGGCGCCTTGCGTCGTTTTACTAAAGTACGCTACTACTCGCCGTTTACCATTCTCATGCACCTGAATGAGAACCGCACCATATCCGATAGAACTCGCGTCCGTATGTAACTCGGTTGGTAACGCCGGATCAAAAATAGCAAGCACGGGTTCATTTGTAAGGCAGTGGATTAAGTATTTACGCGCGTTTTCTTGTTCTTCGCCCCAGTGAAATTTAACGCTACCTCGTGTTAAACTAGCAATCGGCGCCGTCTTTGATGCATAACCGGGTATGTAGCGACGGAAATATCCTGCCAAACCGAGAAGCTGTCGAACTTGCTTTACATTTGTGGGCACAGGGGATTCAATTAAAACCTTAATTTTTTGTTCGCTCGGTCTAACCTGACCCTCAGAGATAGTTCGGCCTAAGTACTCAACTTCTGTAGCCACAAATGTACTTTTCTTTAAGTTAATAGAAAAACCTGCAGAAGTGAGTGTTTTCAATACATCACGCACGTTCTCGATTGCCTCATCGATAGAAGAAGCCAATAAAAGTACATCGTCGATGAAAATTAGGGCTTTACCAGACTCTATGAACGTTTTAAGCGTATTTGTTATTATACGTTGATATACTACCGGCGCGTTCGCAAGACCAAACGGCATTTTTAGGTACTCGTAGTGACCTTCTGGGGTCACGAACGCGGTCTTCGCTACAGAATCACTATCCAATCTAATTTGATAGAAACCTGTTGCCATATCCAAACAGCTGAAGAACTTGCTCTTACCAAGGCGATCAATATGGTCTTCTATCAACGGTAATGGATAGCGATCTTTCACGGTAACGGCGTTTAACGCGCGGTAATCGACACACATGCGATCTTTTCCGTCTTTTTTCTTTACAAGAATAATCGGGCTTGCGTATGGAGAGTTGGACTCGCGGATTATCTTCTTGTCGAGCAAATCTTTCACTATATCACGAACTTTTAATTTTTCGTCGATCGAAAGTCTGTACGGCCTATAACAAATTGGTGTCGCACACGTCAACTCAATACGCATACTACCAGTTGTGACTGTTGACAAAGCAGTCCCAACAATAAAGAATTCTTTAAACTGATTTACGACACACATTAATTTTTCACGATCGCTACCTTCAAGTGGCGTGTTAACCGAAAACTGATCACTTGAGTTGATATCATTTTGACTAATTGAACTAGGAATTCGAGTAATACGTTGCTCATTGTTTGCACGAATATAAGTTACTCCGTCACGGTTCAAAACATCTGTTCCTATCAGTATTGGCACGTTTAGGCATTTTACGGGAACAACATAAAGATCTACCTCCAGAGAGATATCGCTAAATTCTATAATTAATGTTACGTGACTATTACACTGAATATTTTGATCACCTATACCACGTAATACTTGATAAGTGGGTACTTGGGTACACTTAAAATATTTTAATACCGATTCCGAAATAAGTGAAACTCGTGATCCGCTATCTATCAACACGTCTGTAGGTATACCCTGTATTACGGCCGTCGTGACGTCACTGTCTGTTGACGCACCTTTCAATTCGAAACAAAAATTGACGTTGTTTTTATTTCGCGTTTCAGATCTTTGTTTAGCGAAACAGACAGAGGCGTCGTGGCCTGGCTTTTTACAGAAAGAACACGACACGTTTGATTTCTTATTAATTGATTCTGCTGACTCATCGTTTTTAATTGTTTTCGATTGTTTAGGGCACGCACGCTGTACATGACCCACACTATCACAAGAAAAACATGTTAATTCGCGATTTTTATTAGGATGCGGACGTTTGCGAGAGTTTCGGTCAAACTGTTTACTTTGCGAAGATTTTACAGAGGTCACAGTTGAGTTGGTATTGGGTTTAGTGTAAATAGAAAAGAATTCTACAAGATCTTTGGTTGACAAATGAGCGTTTGTTGCAGCGGCACGTACTTGTGCGTCCGTAATACCTCGAATGACAATTGCGACCATTAAATCATCGCTTAACCCTCTAACAATATTTAATCTCAGGATTGAACGCCTAGCATATTCGGCATATGTAGAATATTTGTCGGAATTAGTACTCATGACGTCAAACAAAATATTTGCGACATCGATTCGTCGCGAGCAAAGAGGTTTGAACTCGATCTTAAAGTTAGACCACGTGCGGTCGTTTGTGACCCAGTCATTTAACCAGCTACGAGCATCTCCTTTCAAGCAGTTAGCAATTCGGGATAAACACTCGTTGTCGTCCCATCTATTAATATCACGTGCCCTTTCAACCTCCTCACACCAAGAATCAATATCATGTATGCTAGGATCAAAGTTTGATATGTAATAATGGGTGGATCTGACCTTGGTTAAAGCGCTCAACGCTCCAATGAGGCGGTCTGTAGCGTCCAGTGATGTCGAAGCACTTGCGAGCGTTTCTTCAGCGATGCTGGCGTTAGACTCGGGCACTGCTGGTTGTAGCTCCTGAGGCGTACACGCGACGATCTGCCCAGGTGCCGCAGAGCCACATGCTTCCGGATTTGCTGTCGCCGACTCGGTGACAGTTGCGGGTGGGCTGGTATTTTCCAGCGCGGTCAGTCGCGCCAGAATAGCTCCAAGGGTTTCTTGGAGTTGGGTTGCATCACTATTTTGATCACGCCTACTTCTTCCTCTCCGAGTACGAGGTGTAGCTCTTTCGGACATGATTCAAAAGTTTTTCAAGTGACACGAAATAGAATAAAATAGTACCGGCAATGGGGCCTATCCCACTTCTGATATTAGCGGTTGATATTAATTTTACTTAAAAAAAAATGAACAGAATGACCAATTATTTAGTCTTTATTTAATTTACAGCAATTACAGTAGAACTTATGTAAAATATAGGTACTTCCTAAAATAATTCACAATACGCAAGGTATTAATAGAAGTTGTCACGACGACTGCTGGAGACGAAGTAAGGGGCGAGTACTGTTGCGCTCGGCTTTTATAGACTCGACCACGTGGTACTTTAAAAATAACGTTTTGACGCTAATAATAGATTTAATAAAGTATAAAATACGTGTCAAATATATTTTTCGATAATTTAGGTGACGGACTAAATAGAATCATATTTGGGGTCGGCACCCAGCATAAAAATAAAATAAAAATGCTTTTCATTTCTTTCTTCACAGTAGAGGTTGACAATCAGTGTGCATGGAAAACTAATTAATCCAATGTTACAAATCTTAGTATTTTGGTATATCTTACTTTTGAAAGTTAGATGTTTGTATTTGAAGAAAATGTAAACTTTCAATTTCATAATTAATTAATTGCAATAAATTGCTTTCATGCTTCTAGTACCTATTTTTTGTAGACAATTATAAGAATACAAATTGTCGTATGCACACATAGACGCGTATCTACGTAGATAAGATGAATTTTGAAACAAATGCCGTGCGTTTGCCCTCACTGAGCGTAAAGCATGTCTATGTGTGTGTGTGTTACCTCGTTTTAGAGAGTCGACCTTCTGCATCGAACTATTCTGTGGCGTTCGTTTAGTAAACGATGCCCGGCGGGCTACTGTGCGCAATTGGGCACGGACGATAGATGATTGAAAGGAGGGAATATTGATGGACTTGTTGAGATGTGCTCTCGTAGACTTTATCCAACTGGTTGACCATTACCAACAGGCAGCAGATAATTTGCTGTTCCAATAGGGATCAATTCTACGTATTTTAAGACCCATCTAATTCTCCTACATTTCAGAAAGATTGCAATTGGCGCTTAGAAGTTCTTTCTGGTTTTCAGAAAAAGGATCAGTAGTAAGAGCGTATACGCCAAACGGCATTTCATACAAATTTTCAAGTCGTTATTTTCCGAAATGACTGAACCGATTTTAATGAAACTTCACACATACATATAAGCAGGGTATATAGGTCTAAAAAGTTAGTTGAAAACATTTTCGATAAATAGTGTTACAGTTAAATTAGACCCATTTTAAATTTTACATAAAAACATCAATTTCCAGTTATCTTTTTTGAAATAGGATATTTCGAAAATGTTTTTAACTTTTGCTGTTGCCCGCGACTTTATCCACGTCTATTAACTCTTACATTGGTTTCAAGTTTTTACAAAGCAGACTTATTCTATTTCTAAGAAGTAGACTTACATACTACTTATACCATCAACTATTTGCCAGTGAAATTCCCGTCAAATTCAATATAGCCCCTTCGGAGATTAGCAGTAAAAAAGCAGAGAGATCGACAGGAACAGACAACTTTAAAAACTCGTTGTTTTGTTATTACTAACAGTCTCAGCAGATCTCGTCTAGTCTCTATTGAGCCACCGTACAAAAAATAATGCCAGGATTGTAGAATTTATTATATCGAGTCACCGCGGCCCTGGAATGCAAATGGAGGAGGGACAGAGATGGGTTTTAGTCAGTAAGAGTCTGTATCTGTGTCTGAGTTAATGGGTTGTGGAGGTCTGGTAGGCATCCGCTCCATGTATAAAATACTGGTATTCAGCTGAATCGGGTTTGACTGGGAGCCGACCCCAATACAGTTGAGAAAGGCTAGGCAGATGATGTTGAGTCTGACACTCCCTTCCGCTCCGCCCAGAGCGGGAGAAATCATTTGATGATATCCCATCCATAAAAAAGGTACAAAAATTATAGGAAACCTCTTTCCAAAAACAAATTAGTAAAACCTCTTTCCAAAAACAAATTAGGAACAGGTGTGTCCAAGCCAGACAATAGCCTCAACGTAATCTACCTGAATATGTACATACATAAGTATGTAGGCCAGCTGAAATATGGGTAAAATATGCAGGAACTTGCGTTACTGAACAGGTACTTAGTATTCCGTGAAACGAGTAATTCTCTCCAAATACGTTTAAATGTAAGCGGTTCATGAAAATTTAGGTACGGCCGGTGTAGAGTACCAGTATTTAGTATAAATAGAGTACCAGTATTTAGTATAAATATTGTATTTAGTATAAATAACTCAACTTTGCATACGGTGTTTTGTGAGTTTCGGAAAGTATTTTGTTAGTTTTAAACTTAAACGTTCTTGACTGTTCAAGTCATTGATATATTAAACTACTAGCAGCCCGCCCCGGCTTCACACGGGTGCAATGCTGAAAAAATGTGTTTATTTACGATAGCAGCGCCCCGCGGTTTCACACGCGTAGTTCCCGTTCCCGTGGGAATACGGGGATAAAATATAGCCTATGTTACTCAGGTTGAATTTAGCTTTATAATGGTGAAAGAATTTTTGAAATCAGTCCTGATATTTTTGAGTTTATTCGTTACATTCAAAAATATAAAAATACAAATCTTTTCTCTTTATAATATTAGTATAGAAGGATATGCACATGGAGGACATTTTCGGCTACCGTGCAATATGCACGGTAGCCGAAAATGTATCGGAGACCTACGAGTATATCTGCTGTTTGCCCCCACCACACGGCAACTACTAAACTTCATGCGATCAGTAAGAGCTATAGATACGCAGTCGCGCATACTCACATTTTTAAAATAAAAATTTCTATGGTTCAGGTTGTTTTATTCAGAATGCAGCTGAATTTCAGCATTTTATATGGAGCAGCTAGCTACTATACTTGCGGAATTTGTTCGAAAACATAAATAAATAAATAAAAGTCACCGCGGCCCAGGAACACGGCGAGCACAAGAAGGATCACGGGCGGGTTTTAGTCAGTAAGAGTCTGATACTCCCTTCCGCTCCGCCCAGAGCGGGAGAAGTCATTTAATGATATCCCAGTCGGCTAGGAAACACCGGCTTCATCTAGCTTAAAATGACCAGAAATATTTGACGTGTAAAAGTGTTATGTTTAACCTACTTACAAAATAAATATCAATTATCATAATCACCCATACGTTATAGTTAAAGTTAAATGCTTTTATCTTTCAAACTTTATTAATAAGATAAGAAAGCTCTTTAAAGAACTTTAAACACGCAATCTGCACACTTATCCAATAAAAGAACACAAAGTTTTTATTAAAGCAGGATGAAAGCTCACAAAAGAATTTTCTCAAACTTTTCCAAGCGACTTGCAAACACAGTTCTCATATGCAGCACAAACATAACCACAGAACCTTGACCTCTTTAATTTCGATTTTAAAACAGAACGAAAATTATTCAAAATACGAATCTTTTGATGTTTCGAAATGCTTCACATTTACAGACTGTGAAAAAAAAACGGGCAAGTGCGAGTCGGACTCTCACACGACGGGTTCCGTGCCATAAACCGAAAATAACACGTTTCTTGTGTGGGCCTCCCACACAATTTACTTAATCTATACTAATATTATAAAGCTGAAGAGTTTGTTTGTTTGTTTGTTTGTTTGAACGCGCTAATCTCAGGAACTACTGGTTCGAATTGAAAAATTCTTTTTGGGTTGAATAGACCATTTCTCGAGGAAGGCTTTAGGCTATATATCATCACGCTTAAGCCAATAGGAGCGGAGCAGCGATAAAGAATGTTTTAAAATCGGTGATTCCACGGGGACGAAGTCGCGGGCAGCAGCTAGTCTATACTAATATTATAAAGCTGAAGAGTTTGTTTGTTTGTTTGAACGCGCTAATCTCAGGAACTACTGGTTCGAATTGAAAAATTCTTTTTGGGTTGAATAGACCATTTATCGAGGAAGGCTTTAGGCTATAAATCATCACGCTTAAGCCAATAGGAGCGGAGCAGCGATAAAGAATGTTTTAAAATCGGGAATTCCACGGGGACGAAGTCGCGGGCAGCAGCTAGTTGATGATAAAAAAACATGTGGAAAACTTCAACTGTCTGCCTATGTTCTTGAAATACAGCCTGCTGACAATCAGACGAACGGATAGACAGCGAAGGCTTAGTAATAGGGTTCCGTTGATTAAACTTCTTGTACGGAACGCGAAAATTGAAAATATCAACCCCAGAAAAAAAACAAATTGTATAGTTACCTCTTACTTTGTCGTAAAATTTGTAGAAGTGAACGAGACATTTTTCTGTCGGATCATAATGCCAAGTGCTTTCAATCAACTTGTCAAAGGGTTGGAAACTATTTAGTTTCAACCCTTCCACGTTGTTGATATATGTTGTCTTTGATTCAAATCTTTTGGGATTTCTGAGTATATTGAGTTTTTTCTCTACACACTAATACCTACGGTTAAAGATATTTATTTCTCAAAAGAAATTCATTCTTAGAGAAATCCAAGGAGGGCACCATTTATTATTTGTTATAGGTGTTAGTAGTAGTTGAAGATAAGCGCATGTATCGCATTGGGTAAAAAAACAAAACCTGTAAAGATAGATGTAAGGTGAATAAATAAATAAGTGTCTATCTGTTTGTGTACACTTTACGTCTTAACGGCTGAACGGATATTGATGAAACTTGACACATGTCAGGGAATAGGACTTGGATTTATTTCTATCTGGGGAATAGAGAGATATAACAGGGTTAGAAAGATTTTCCTTTCATGTCTTAGCCATTAATAATAACCAACAATGATATTCTCAAAAACGATAGTATTTTTGTCACCTTTTCACACTAACACTTTAGGCACTGAAATCGATTGAATAAAAATATAAACAGACCAAAACCGTTCAAACTGTACGATACATCTCAAATAGTTTCCAAACAATTGCATATCTCACACAAGTTGTATGGTCCACAACCACGTTGTATCGCTATTGGAAACTAAACACATCAAAAGTATCTAGGGATCAACATATATTTTTGCAATAACTTTTCTCCTGATTGATATTAATTAAAATTTTCTTTAAGGATTCATCAAATAAAGTGTTTTCGTTTGTCACAGTAACGATAAACCAAGTCACCTTTGCATTAATAAAGAAATTTGCCATTTTCCTAATAAAGGGATTTTTGACATTTGAACCACTAACATTAAAGTTCGAAAAAAAGACTGAAATAACAGTTTTCTTTAAAATTTTATTGGGTAACTTAAACAATTAATAATCCGTGTTTCTACCGCGAACACTAACAACACAAGAACATCGGTTTGGCATACTCAAAATGAGTTCATCCAAATCACGCTGTGGAATGGCCGCCCATGTTCGTTGCAACAACAAAAAAAGGTCTTCTTGCGACTGGATACCCTCCATATTCGGCAGAGCTCTTCTCTGTAGCATATCCCATGCATGCTCAATCGGGTTCAAGTCTGGCGACTGAGCAGGCCAGGGCAGGACATTGATGTTAGCTGCGGCGAGAGTCTGTCTTACAACTCTTGCGGTGTGCGGTCGTGCATTATCATGCATTAACTGAAATAAGGGACCGATTTGCACTTGTAGAGGAACGATGACGTCTGATACAATCGTCTCAGCATAAATTTGAGCGTTGAGGTTGCCTCTGATCCAAATCAACTCAGTTCTTCCGCCGATCCAAATACCCGCCCATACTATGATGGTTCCACCACTATAAGGATGGACTTCCTGGCAGGATTTTAATCGCTGTTGGCGTCCAGGGGTTCTCCAGTGTCGTATACGTCTTGTATCCGGTCTCATACCAAAACGAGACTCATCAGAAAAGCACACGAAACGCCATTGTTCTTCTGCCCAATTTCTGTGTTCAAGAGCCCATTGATATCGAATCCTACGATTGTGCATTGCTATAGGTGGTACCCGTAGCGGTCTTCGGGAATGAAGGTTCACTTCATGCAAGCGGTTTCTGACTGTTTGGTCGCTAATTAAGTTCCCTGAAGAGTGATGAAGCCTCACGGCTAACATCATGGCGGTTATTGTTGGAGCTCTTCGAGTTAAGATTTGAATGTATCGGTCTTGTCTCCGTGTGGTGCAGCGATACCGTCCTCCATGTCGCTCAGCCAAGGTACCAGTGCTTCGGTAACGTGTCCAAAGTCGACTGATAACACTCTGACTTGTATTCAGAGCTAAAGCCACAGTACGTTGCCGGGAACCAGCTTCTATCATTCCCACGGCTCTGAGCATTTCTTCCCTGCTTAAATGACGTCGCCGCTCCATAATAACGTTGGTTTTAATCAGTAGTAGGGAAACAGTAGCACTAATAATGTCTTCAATGCGTTGTATGTTTTTATAGGGAAAATATTGACAGCTTATTTTCATCTTTTACTCGAATTTGATTGAGAGTTCCTGATTCAAATTATGAAATGCACCAAAAAGGATCCATATAAATTTATAAAATCATAAATTTATTACAAAGCCACATCTCAATCTCAAGAAATCCGCATAAAAATGCTTGATCCCTAGACACTTTTGATGTGTTTAGATATATATTGGTTCAAAAGCTTGGCCAACACTTTGAGAGCGGAACTTCAAGTTTTATGGAAAGAAGTCGAAAGTATTTTTGAAGAAAATCTGTTGGACATCTGTTTGCTACAAAATGTGGATTTGACCGAATTTTTTTGAAAGTTTAGTAATGGGAGTTTTTCTATGACTTAGACCTTATTCTCTTATCATAGTCTATGTGCAGCTTGTGGGTAGACTATTTGCAGAGGGCATACAGTGACCTGAGAGTGCAGTATAATAATGCAGTCAGGGTGCTGATGGGGAGGTATGGAGACAGCGACTGCTGTAACCCAGCGCTGGGCACGCCACCATTGCGGTGATAAGTCCCCTCTTTGAGGAGTGGTTGAAGAGACGCCATTCTGCGAAGCAGTAATGCTAGCGAAGAAGGAGGCGGAACACGTGCGAGAGAGGGAAACCCCAGGCCCCAGCCGCCGCAACAGAAGAAGACGCCCCGGGCGTTGGGAAACACAGGGCGATTTCCTGTCACCGTAGGCGCGGGCCTGCGGATGGTGAGCTATGGGTGGCTCGCTATCCGATAGCAACCAGGCCCGAGTCGAGGGCGCGTCGTGTTCCACGCGCGCCTCAAAGAGCCGTCAGCAACGAAAACGGGGCCCCATAGGGTCAGTGCCTGCTAGGGTTGCGGAATTTGTTCGAAAGAGTCACTGCGGCCCTGGAACGCAAAGGGCACAAGAAGGATCACAGGTGGGTTTTAGTCAGTAAGAGTCTGACAGTCCCTTCCACTCCGCCCAGAGCGGGAGAAGTCATTTGATGATTTCCCATCCAGAAAAAAAAAGGACTGACAAGTTAAAGCACTTTTCGAAGCATAGAGAAGTGTCCGAAAACCACCGACTTTAGCAAGCGATAGAAGATCAACTCGGATAACTTAACCAGGAGCTCTTCAAACAAACCTATATTCACAAAATAATAAGAAGCAAATAACCTTCATTGTTTTCTATTTGAATCTCAAAGCGAGCTTGCGACAAAACAAAAGAATAACGTTCAGAAATCATTCAATGTGAGTTCGCGAATAGACATTCATACTGAATAGCGGTTTACAACGTTAACTTTACAATCGATATTGGACATTGTCGTTCAGCACGTTGGTTTAATGACTATGTAACATTTTATTGGCGATTCCGATTACTATCAAAAGTCCATTTGAAAATGTTTGCATTTCGACTGCGAATATAAATCTCATATGTACATTTTGATCATAATGTAACTTGCAGCCAAGTAAAAGTATTGTCACATTTCAACATTATCTCACATAAATACATACCTTCTAGTTTTTTCCAACGGCTTCGCCCTTGTGTATGTCGAAATTATTCCAAGATAGGTAACTCCCGGTAAAAAAAAACTAGCCTGCTGTGCTATTCCTAACTGTAATCTATCTTTGACCCAAATTTCACTGAACTCAACTCAACTCAAAGCATTTATTTCAATTAAACCGGCACTTTTGAATTGTCAAGGCCGATCAATTCAAAGAGGTGAAGCTATCTCCACGTTCCAAAGCGTCAATCTCTATGGAGAAGAACGTGCAAGAAACTCCACGGACACTCTTTTAAATCAATAAATTGTTACAAAACTGCGGTAACATTGTTCCTGTTGAATTTTTTCATAGGTATACGTGAGAACAATATAGAAAAGCATCCGGAGTAAACGGAACAATTCATAGTACAAATAATTAAAATAAACCGTGGCAGTTGAGGGATGACCAGTCCCAGCTGACGGAACAAAATGATGAATGAAACACATAAGCCACCATCAGCGAGACTTTTGAGTGAGCATGACACTCCCAAACGCTGGGTTTAAGTCCGATATCCACAAAAATGATAGTATAACTTTGAGATACATATACTTACACATGTACCGTTAATGCATGAAATTATACAATGCTAAATAGATTAAGTCAATTCAGTGAAAAACTTATGTTCTTACAATATTTAGCGCTTAGATCCGTACATATACTCTTACCCATATAATCTTTATCCCTTTAGCCATACCTGCGTGATTGTGTAACAAACATTCATCCAAACCTTCCCATTCATGACTAATTTTGTACTCTCCCACCATTGACATGATCGGACCGCGGTAATCACTCGCTCGCCCATACGTTTAGCCTATGAGAAGGCATTCAATAAATGGTCCTTCGAGCCGGATCATATGTTGAATGCCAAGCACTCATTCTTCAAGAACACAAAGAGCACAGGTGTGTTTGAGACTACTGCATTAAACTTCCTGACTTCTAGTGAAAATTGTATAGGTTTCGGCGAGCAGTGGAGCGTACGAAGCTTCGGTGGCCCGATGTGACGTCAGTAACATTGGTTGTATTATAAAACTTATTACATAAAATAAAAATTTATTGAGTCAGGCGTTACTTTGCGGAAATCCATTTTAATTTTGAAAATGAAAATAATATATCTAGTTTTAATTTCCGCGAACATTAGTGGGTTGCAGGTATGCACCTCCCTCCCGCCCGCTATATTATGCACATGCAAGATTACAAGGCAAATGCAAGGATTTGCCTTGTTTTTATTTATGCACATGCAGGAAGGCAAAGCAAAACCCAACACCAATACCGACACGTGTTTCGCCTCTCAACGGTCAGCGAGTCAACACGTCCCCTGAGGATGCCTCGTGGAGAAGACGCCCGGGGCGTCTTCTCCGGGGTTTTGCTTTGCCTTCCTGCATGTGCATAAAATCCTTGCATTTGCCTTGTAATCTTGCATGTGCATAATATAGCGGGCGGGAGGGAGGTGCATACCTGCAACCCACTAATGTTCGCGGAAATTAAAACTAGATATATTATTTTCATTTTCAAAACTTATTACAATTTTCAAGAATTTGTAAATTTAGGTGGTAAATAAATGCTTTACAGTGAATTGATAACCAACTTCCTATTATATAAGAGAACAATTCAGTTTTTAATATAATTTAAACCTTGCAGCTTCTGTCATAAGCTAGAACGAGTAGATAAACTCAGTCTAACACGAAGACTTCATTAACTACTGAATAAAGACACCCCTTTGAACGTTTTAATGAAGAGTTTTAATTATTTTTAAAACTAGGGTTGTGTTGCTCATGTGGAGTCGACTTGTCTTTGACTGCCCCAATACTGGTCAAATGGATCTCATATGGAAAAGGCATAAACAACACTACTCATCACATCGCTCCGTGAATGACACTCGTTGGATTTATGTCAATTTTTTTTTTATTATATCGGTAGTTAGTCTGGTAGTTTAATGTACTGCCATAAAAAAAATCAGACAATATATTAAAGGTTTTAAAGGGATTTACCTTAATATTAATAATTTCTAGTGTTTTATGATTTATGTGATTGTGCTTTTGTGTGTCCTCTGTACTTGCGCTGAATAAATGTTTTATCTATCTATCTATCTATCACTTTCACGACAACAGATGAATGAACATGACAAAAATAAGAATGTAAGGATCAGAGCAGAGTATGGTTTGTATGTAGGCGTGTGTGAAGTATGTATAAAAATCGACTTAGAAGAGACGTATGTCTGGCTGTAAATTTCAGGAAGCTGACTCTAGTCATAATGTAAATGATTTTGTATTTTTATCAAAATAAATACGATCTTTATCTCTCATAACGATCATTTTAATTTTACATAACGAATTGAAAAACTGAAAGATTATTGAAATAAAACAATGGGTTATTCATACGTTATTTTCCTGAAAAACAAGATATTAATACGATTTACCAATTTAAATTTTCAGTAGCAAATAATTTAAATCAAAGTAACCCAACTAAATTGGTAAACAAAATAAATCAAAGCCTCCAATCCTTCCCATCTAATTTGAATATTCGATAAATCACTGTCTCAAGGCTATCGACTAAGAATTAACGTCAAATAATTAGCACATCGCCCATCACTACGACGACTTGGGACCATTTTATTGGATTTCCCAACGAGGTAACATTACTCAGAGTTAGTGCCACAGATTTATAAGATAACTAGCAGCGCCCGCGGCTTCACCCACGTAGTTCCCAATCCCGTGGGAATACTGGGAAAAAATATAGCCTATGTTACTCGCTGATGAAGTAGCTTTCAGTTGGTGAAGAAAAGAACTAAAAACCTTTCCTCTTTATTATATTAAAACAGATAGAAGTGACACGGGAAACATTTTTTTTCTAATCACAAAGAATGATGGGAAATCATTGTGAAATCGACGGCAAACCCTCATAAATTGGAGTAAGAAGGAGAAAAGAAAGTAAGTTACTTACTACTTATACATAAATATTTAGATTCACCATCCATACATGAAGAACTCCCACCCATACGCACAAAACGTATTGGGAATTCTTTCACTATGCGTATAGCCAAAGACTGGAATTCTATGGCGGAATCTGAATCTCCTGATAGCGATAACCTTTTTTTTTTTGGATGGGAAAGCATCAAATGACTTCTTCCGCTCTGGGCAGAGCGGAAGGGAGTGTCAGATTCTTACTGACTAAAACCCACCCATGATCCTTCCTGTGCCCTTTGCGTTCCAGGGCCGCGGTGACTTTTTCGGATAAATTCCACAACCCTAGCAGGCACTGACCCTACTGGGCCCCGTCTTCGTTACTGACGGCTCTTTGAAGCGCGCGTGGAATACTACGCGCCGTCTACTCGGGTTTGGTTGCTATTGCACGGCGAGCCAGCTCGCCATCCGCAGGCCCGCGCCTACGGTGGCCGGGTATCGCCCTGCGTTTCCCGACGCCCGGTGCGTCTTCTTCTGTTGCGGCGGCTGGAGCGTGAGGTTTCCCTCTGATAGCGATAACCTGGGGGTTAAAAATGGGCCCACACGATACAGACCTCCTTTTCCTCTGGGCAACAAAGCAGTGCAGAAAAATGTCGATGGGATAGATTTTATTTATTTATTAGAGTTCCAACTCTGTGCAGACAAAAGTATGTATCGTGTGGGGCCAATATAAGTCAAGAGTGAATAGGTTACTTTTAGCAAGCGTGCTCGTCATGATCCAACGAGAGCCTATGAATAATAAAGAAAGTAAATGGCTAAAAGCTTTCGTAACAAGAATTAGTCAAAGTTCATGATCATCGGTAACGTAATTTGGGCACTCTTACCTTTAAAATGTACATATTAATATCAGCAAAAAATAAATGAAAACGTTTGCGGGCTCTTGTCACCGCTTGGAAGATGGGAAGAGGCCAGATGGGATGACCATAATACCTTGGAAGGTGGGTAGGTCTTTGGTGTGGGATGCAACATGTGTCGACACCCTTGCGCCATCCCATCTTCTTAGCATGGCGGGTTGTGCTGGGGCGGCTGCGGCAGCTGCAGAAAATCTCAAACGGCGCAAATACAACAATCTTATTGGGAACTAGCTTCTGCCAGCGACTTCGTCCGCGTGGAATAGTTACTTTACCCCTTCTACTCGATTTTGAAACTCTCAGCCCGATCGGTTTAAAATTGACAAAAGATAGACATAATTATGCTGTTTCGGGATATTTTTTAGATAATTTTATGTAGAACATTTCCTTAATACATGATTTCTATGTAACTTTAACCATTAAGGCTACACACGCGACGGAAGCTTAAAAAATGGAGTAACTTCTCCCGTTTTCCCAACATTTTCCTTCACTGCTCTGCTCCTATTGATTGTAGCGTGATGAAAAGTATACTATAACCTGCCCAGGAGTATGAAGAATAATTGCACCAAGTTTCGTTAAAATCGGTCGAGTAGTTTTTGTTTCTATAAAGAACATACAGACAGACAGACAGACAGACAGACAGACAGACAAAAATTTTACTGATTGCATTTTTGGCACCAGTATCGATCACTAATCACCCCCTGATAGTTATTTTGAAAATATATTCCTTGTACAGAATTGACCTCTCTACAGATTTATTATAAGTATAGAAGATTATGTATTTGAGCCGTTTGGGGTTGAAACACTAGAGCCGTGGGGTCCGAGTGCTCATCGACTTTCTCATGAAATCAGCAAGCAGTTAGTCGACTCTTCACATGACCAGAGGGCTGGCTTTTTCTTTGGTCAACGAATCAGCATTGCCATTCAACGTGGCAATGCGGCCAGTGTTCTGGGCACTTTTCCTGTTGAGAGCGATGTGGACGAATTTTTCGATGCTCTATGAGTCTTTCCCCCTTTTTACTCCGCTTGTAAATATATATATATATACTTACTTACTTACGTTTTGCGCAAATGTGACGCATACCTTCCCAACTTTTAACTATTCTTTTTGTTTTAGTTTTAAGCTTTATTTTTAAATTCTTTGGTGTGCGTGATGCTTGGCGCAAATAAACAGTTTTTCTCCTTCTTTACTTTCTATATTATAGCTTATTTACTTGTATTTTGTAAATAAATGTTTTTTCTGACTTTAACGATAAAATTGCTTATACTAGTTTGGTCCAATACAAGCATTGCATTCAACACAACTAATCTACGCGATATTTTCCAATAATTTATCGCCAGACTTTTGACAAATTTGTTGTGCTGGTGGTTGGTGTACGCACAAACGAATGCCACTTCCAGTCAGTCATAAAGATCGCTATGTGACTAACGCTGGGAAGAACACCCCTTTGTTTGCGTTCACGGCAAGCCAACGTTATTTTTGTTTAAGTCGATGAAATTCTATCGTCCTTTGTGTTGTATGTTTAATTTCCGCAATATTGACAAACTTTGTGGATAGGGTTTAAGTTTTGTGTGTTATTTGCATGTAGGGTCGTAATTGTTACTACACTTTAAGATACTGAAAGGTATAATAAGCGGAGTTGAATAACTCAAGGTTACATTGTCAAGAACTTTCATAACATCTCGACTGTTTTCCGCGAAGACTGGGGCAGAGGAGTAGGTATAAAATGTATGTTTGTTTGTGTGAATATCTGTTGCACATTCACATTGACAGGGCCCAACCTTTTGCCAGCAAAACGGTATAAATCTAGTCTACTGGCTTTATTTCTATAGTGGGAAATTCTCAAATAAAAACTCCCGCTCTAGGCAGAGCCGAAGAGGTTTCAGATTTTTACTGATTAAAACCCACCCTCCAAATGCCTTTTCGTTCCAGGGCAGTGGAAGCTCTTTGGAACAATTCCGCTACTCCAGGCTAATAGTAATTCATTGATTTTGATATCATCAAAG
This sequence comes from Hecatera dysodea, assembly GCA_905332915.2. Lineage (NCBI taxonomy): Eukaryota > Metazoa > Arthropoda > Insecta > Lepidoptera > Noctuidae > Hecatera > Hecatera dysodea. The sequence goes on from HG995307.1 coordinate 18,306,782, forward strand.
TATCAAGTTTATATGTTGGCAAAGTGATACATACGATAGAACAACAAGATAGCGTATTGCCTTTTCAGTTCTTTGGAATTTTAGGCATAGAATTAAACATGGACTATTAAAACTTTGCAGAATCTCAAACTTTCGTCTCTAGTCACGAACTACATATTAACTGCATGCATCAAACATTAAAATGTCCCATTCTGAAGTGAACCCTAAGTATTCAACTCACGTGACTTTCAAAACTTTTAGCGCTAAAACTTGGCAAGTTTAGCTGTAAGTTTGTTGAGGGAATATCTCCGGAGTAGGTGCTCTTAGAGGCCGAATGAGAGTGTAGGCAGGTGTTTTTATGTGCTAAGTAGTATATTGTGCAGTAAAAGGAACTTGGCAGTTACTTAAAAGTTTAGTTTAGCTGAATTATGTACAGGAAAATTGGTGTTCTAGGTCAGAGGTCCTCAGAGACCACATATGTGCTTGAATATTAACGTTGAAAATTTTAAAACAGAGTATTGTGTTCCTTATAAGGAACTGGCTTTTTCCGCGACAGTGGCATTCCCAGGGGTACCGTGAATTCTAAAAAGGTACAGCAAATGAAATATATGTATATATTTTTTTGATTGGAGCAGTAATACCAGTACTCCTGACAGACAAAAATGATACCGTTTTACAGCTCAGCTAAACAAGGACAGCCCAAAGGGTCGCTTAATATCTTCAAGGTTAAACAACGCGTGCAGAGTATCTGACAGAGGTGGACCTCTGTCAGATAAAACAATATGGCTGGTTAATACGATCCCCATTTCATGGATGAAATGGGGATCGTATTACCCAGTCATATTGTTTATTTTTTATTTTTTTGTTACTGATGTATCTTAGTTACTCCTTATCTAAGTAAGAGTTCTTGGCATATGTCGTACATATACTGGAAGAGCACTGATTCCCAAGATACAGGTTTTTACCTAGTTTGGAAATCAGGACTTCATTAAGGTTCTAGCCTCTTATACGTTACATTATTAGAACTGAAACTGTTGTAAGCTTTGTCTGATTTTGTCCAATAAACGTTATTATTATTAATTGTGGTCCACGTGAAGGTCAGATAGCCAGTCGTTCCATGGAAATTCTGGTACACAGCTGCTTCTTAGCTGTTACAGCGGAGGCCGACACCAACATAATAGGGATGTTTCAGATTAAAAAAAATGATTCCATTTAGTCCGTCAGTCAGCAGTTATCTAAAAATATTGGACAACTTGGACAAGTATTTTTTGCATTATCAAATCTATAAAATTTGACGAAAAAAAGCACTAACGATCTCTCTGAACGGGGCTTGTGGCGTCACGTCGTGGTAAAAATTGTAGCGAATCATGATGTCACACGAATATTCAACGCACTTCATCGTCTTCATTTTTTGATTACGTGAATAAAGAAAAAATACCTGTCCAATATGTTTTGGAAATCTATCTCACGGACTACTTAGATTTATGTAGTCAACTACACTATTGAGCAGACTAGATATGCAGTTAATATTAGTTTTGTTGACATAATAATCCCTTCTATATTCATCAATATACGTAGCAATACCGAAACAAAGAAGTAACTGAAAAGCTTTCTAATTCACCCTTTTATGAAGTTATCTTCAGTCCTTTATTTACATCAAAAGGGTTCGTCCGAGCGACGCATCCTCCACGTACACAAAGCAATCTTCGGCCTTTGACCAATACTATATATTGTCTCGTACCACGCCTCGTACCACGCCACGTGACACGCCTCGCACGCCCGGCTCCTTTTAATATAATACTACCGATAACTGCCTTTCTGTATGTATAGTTCGACACTGAAAAAGTAGGCTCGGCCCTGGAACGTAAAGGGCACTAGGAAGATCACGGGTGGGTTATAGTCAGTAAGAGTCTGACACTCCCTTCCGCTCCGCCTAGAGCGGGAGAAGTCATTATATGATTTCCCATCCAGAAAAAAGGGCCCAGAAATTAATGCTTTGGCACAGAATTTAATGGTTTACTCCCGATATCTACATTAATAATTTGGAGTTGTGTATTTGCTAAATTTTATCCTGAAAACCTCTCAGTCTGGCATTAAAATAGGGTTTAACAGATTCTCAGAAATCGGTCCTTTTATTTTGAGAGTATTAGACTGGATTTCAAATCCTGTTCCAAATCCAAGTGTTAAATACTTTAACTTACATATACGTAGCATGTACGCTGGCTGAGTATGGCACTCGGAAGGAGCCGCGCCGTGCTCGCGTTTCGGAAGTGACCTGTCTATGCCTATCGTGGTTAATTAAATGGTGGGCAGTGCAGACTTTTGGAATTCAGAGATCAACTCGATAGCTAACTCCATTGGCTTTATCAGGTCTTCAGAGCCTGGTTGTTGACCTTCTGAGCCCGCCTTCTTAATAGCAGAAATGGCTTTGTCCAGTAATCGAAGAGCGTCAGAAGAACTTTGCACTCCGTCCAGATAGTTAAGCTTTGGTACTGCCGTGCCGGTTGAATTGTGCTCGCTTAGACTGTAGACCGTCGTAGGCAGAACTGTACCTAGGAATATTGGCGGTCAAATATATAGATTTAGATAGATTCACTTTGTTTAAAACAATATCCATAACTATAAAGTAAGCGGATAAAGATAAATGCTGTACCAATAGGTGGATACTTCCATACTGAATTCGATAATCATTTCTAATAATTAAGGGCATTTGGAGAAACACGGATAGGTAACTAAGAGTCTGATACTCTTTTACGCTCCGCCCAGAGCGGAAGAAAGACTCATTGCATCTATTAGATTTTTCATTGTTCCCATGTTATTGCTGTCTTTTATGAAAACTACGGAAAAACATTTATATATTATAATAGTAGGGGAGCCCACGATGCTAAATGGGGATTTACTCGAGCGTCGTAGAGACCTATTGGGTTGCAAAGCTATACATTTTTAAATATGTAAAAAAAAACTGTTGCATGGACATCCTCGAGCGCGTCAGATATTGATAGCATCAATGCCCTACGTATTTTTAATAATGTACGTATGTTAATCTGATCGTTTGCATGATGAGGGTGGTTGTATTTAAGGGTTGAAAATGAAAAAAAATAAAAATTAATCGAGCGCGTCAGATTTTCTAAGGGAGTGTTAAGTGCACTAAAAAAAAGCTCTCATTCACTAATCTGACGATTTCGATGGGACGCAAACTCGCGGCCATTTTCATAATGTGCAAAAAAAAATCGCCATTTTGAAATACTCAAGCGCGTCAGATTAAGATATATATGGTTCATCTTTATGTTCTAAACGTACTATCTCATAATCTGACGATTATCTAGAGGGATTCGCCTGATCTGACAAAAAAAAATAGAAAAACGGTTCACCCTAAAGGCCATCCCTGCAACTTCTCGCTAATTCCATTGCTTAAAATTGTACTTATGACATTTTTGAGCTCAAAATATAATTTATGTGATATTTTGAGCACGCTGAGTTCAAAGAAATAATATTTCTATGCATTTGAGTTCTCCCAGCTCGAAAGTCTGATAGAAGTTTCATAGAACACTATTTTTGGAATTTTCAAACCGCAATAACTTTTGAATGGATCAAGCAATTTTCACCCGTTGGCGGCATTCGACGTAGTTTTATCATCCTCATAAGTAATTTTCTAGTTTTAATTGATCGAACCAAAAATTTCGGAGTAATCCCGAAAAAACACTTTTTCGGGTTTCTTTCGTTCACGATATCTCTCGAACGAATCAACCGATTTGGACCAGCATAGTGGCGATCGACGTGGTTTTTCAAGCTCAAGAGCGGATTATAGTTTTTTGTAGTTGATCGATAAAGCCGTTTAAAAGTTATTCCAAAAAAACCACTTAAAAAAAAAACTTATTTTCTTTGAGATTTTTCAATATTTCTCAAAATTAGATTTCTTGTGAATTTGAACCGATTTGGACTGATAGTCCAAATCGGTTCAAATTCACAAGAAATCTAATTTTGAGGGAACTCTTTAGAACGCCGTTTAGTAGATTCCGATCGGTTTATTTGTTCAAAAGTTATAAGCCAGTCACATAGTCACACACATACATACAGACATAGTGACAACATCGCGGGGGTAGTCAGGGAAGCTTCCTATGACCTTAAAACGTCGAGATCTGATGAAAACTAGATTTTTGCAAAACGGGGTGAAAACAATAACTTCCCGATTTTTGATTCGCTCTTCGATTTTCTTAGCGGGAAGTTATTTTTTTTTTAAATCATTGATCTTAATTAATTGAAAAGCTCAGGAAGAGAAAAGGTGAGAGAGGAATAGAAACGTGGAGAAGGAAATGTAGGCATCACGCAGCGGCACGCATTTAACTTTATCGACGAATTTTTGTTATTTCGGCTTGCGGAAATCGTCAGATTATATATTTTTCATTATTCTTGAATTATTTCCTTCAAAATAAAAAAAAAATTAGCTACGCTCGAGAATGTCGAGATGACGTTTTTTTTTTTACAACTTTGCTGCCCTCCCCTTTCTTTACGTCACTATCAAATTGTCAGATTAGTGGAATATACACTTTTTAGGATGTAACTAACTCACCCTACCTTAATCTGACGCGCTCGAGAATTTCTGATGGTCAATTTTTTTTTACTAATCTGATCCTGTATCCTTCACGGGCGGCCTTACATATGGGCCTCATGTTTGGTGGAGGTACTTAACCGGGTACAAGGTATCCCCCTGTATATTAATCTGCCGCGCGCGCTTTAGAAAATCCCGAAATCCCCGCATGGGCTCCCCTACTATAAAGACCCAAAACAGATTTTGAAAATCTAGACAGCAACGAACGTCACTGTCACAAAAACTAAATCTAGTTATTACTAAAAGAAGTCGTTCTTACAGAGCAAAAATATAAGTGACACGACGCATGAGCGAAGTTGGGAACTATCCTCAGAGCTCGCGTGTATGTCTCCATTACTTAGCTTTACTTGTGAAAGAGTTTCCAACTAGTTAGTGCCGTGGAACTTTTCTTTTAGCTTTTTATCAGTAACATCTGGCTGTGTTAAAAAAAGCCTGCTACGTAGTTATGCTTGCCTGGTACCTCGGTGGTAATTGACTTTTACGATACTTCTAATTTGACGTTTTTGGGGGTTAGATAGGCACAAAAACATGTCTTAGCAAAAAATCAATACCGTAAAACAAGTGATGATGCATCTTTACTTTAATGTACACTAAAAAAAAATATTTTTCAATTTTTAGTAACCTAAACGTACCAATCACATTGGTATAAACAAACATGCGATTTCAAATTTAAATGGGACCATTTCGGAATAAATTCAAATAAAAAAATAATTTTGCAAAACCATCTAATATATTTGACGGAGTTATGCCCGAACATACATAAAAAAATACAAACATCCGAATTGAGAAACTCCTCCTTTTTTGGAAGTCGGTTAAAAAATATAACTAATACAATAAAATATAATAAAATAGTAAAAGTTGTTCATAATGATTAATACAATGACCTCTTAAGAGGTTGTTACAAATGACCGTGTATACATTTTCTAAAATATGCGATAGACCCAGACAAGACTTTGCAAGTAAAAAATTACATATCTTACGCAACGACGGAAGCCAGGTGCACGATTACACTTAGAAACAGAAAAACAATCCATCTTGTGTCCGCCTACCAATATATCAAATCTGCCAAACTATGTGTTGTTAACACACTGCTGAAAAATATGCCTATAGGTACCTTATAGAAATGGCCGTTTTATAAGTCCATCCGTATATTGAACAGCGAGCGTTATCGGAGCGCGCGCGGATTGCAAAGTTACATCGTTGACGTTTTAGCGCAAAAGCCGTTGATGGGTTTGTGCCCATTAGAACTGAGGTGACGGAAGCGGATAAAAATTTTAGAAAGCTTCTTAATTTATGTAAAGTTGGATATTAACACCTTTGGAGAATAGCCTCATATGTTAGACGAAATAAATACGGTCAGTGTTTATTTTATTTAAACTTTATGTACAATAGTGGCACATGGGCGGACTTAATGCAACAAGGCATTCTCTACCAGTCAACCTTTGGGTTAAAAAGACAACACTGTGGTAGGTGTACAACAAATAAATAAAACACAAAATGTTTTTTTTTTTTTGGGAAAGAAATTACAAATAATACTCGTATATAGGTATATAATACTAATAAATATGATGTTTTATAATAATTTTTATGTATAAGAGAACTTTTAATAATTATGACGAAGACTGACTGAACTAAGAATTACAGGCTTTTAAGTAGTGTTTACGGATTTTACGCTTAAAGGAATATTTAGACTCTGCCTTCTTGATATCAAGGAGTAGCATATTCCAGAGTTGCGATATAAAGAAGTAAGTTTTTGGATTCACGAAGGTTAAGACTGTGAGAACTGCCCAACAATTTGAAATATTGTATCCGTAACTTTATGTGCGCCCGCCAACACGGGTGAAACCGCGGGGTGCTATTCCCGTTGCCGTGGCAATACGGAGATAAAATATAGCCTATGACACTCCATAGTAACGTAGCTTTCTATTGGTGAAATAATTTTGAAAATCGGTTTAGTAAATCAGAGATTACCCCTTACAACGTCACAAACTCACAAACGTTACCTCTTTATAATATTAAGTATAGATAACTAGAGCACAGAGTGAGGTATCACATAACGATCATTCTCAGATCTACACCAAAAACAAATAAAAAGTGCTATTTAATCGCAAACAAAACCCTCCGGAAGATCTACTCTTTGTCGGACGAATGAATCTCAAAAAGATCTTTTGGAAATGATTTGATTTAAAAGAGCATATGGATTAGATTACTAGATGCTGAAGACTAAAAATGGGGCGTTGTAAAATAATATTCTATATGAAGCGAAATTTTATCGGCTACAACGATTTTTAAAATGTATCGAATAGACTGAAGCAAAGACGAGGCTAAATAAATAATTTAAACACAAGGCTTAAAGTTTAATAACAGACACTATTTTACAGTGTATTCTTTTGTTTCGTAGCCCCATACCGACTAGGTGTGAATGTGGACGCAGGCACATCCTATAACACGGCGCGAGCCAGCGTGGCGCACTGTTAAATGGGCGAGTACACACTGGCCACCAGCCGACGCTTTACACTCCATTGCTCCATCTGTTTACTTTTATAGCCGGGTTTAATGTTATATTGCTGTAGACAGAGTATCCCGTAGCAGAGCATATTAAAAGCCAGAGGTTCCGAAAGAATCATAATCTTTAAATTTTTCCGAATTCTATAGGGTGGATTTAGATGTACACAACTTTGTTTCTCCAACATTTCAATATACGGCCAAATTTGTAGTTTGTCAATATCCTTACTTTAGTTATAGAGCCGCTATCTTGATTTGGATAGTTATTACGTCCAGGGCTACTGTATTAATATCAGTAATGTAACCTCGAAATTACTTAAATAAATAGATTAACGAACAAATTTTGTCAGATGTGTTTAGAAAAAAAAAACACTGTTGTAGGCTAAAACATCCTTTTACTGATCAACTTAAGTTCCCTTTATCTTTATTTTTATAAGGAGTTGTTTAAATAAACATTTTGTAGAGTAATTAAATTCTAAAAGCAGAATATTTATAATGTTATTGGGATACTCACCTAGAGCTATTGCGAAAATTTGATGACTTTATGAAAAACGCGACCAAACAGTATCACATTTTTATGCAGAAAAACGGCACATTTTAGTATCTCACAAAATCGCAAAGCCTGTAATATAACCATGGACATATGCCTGGAAAAATTATAGCTGAATCGGGTTTTTCCACCCTGTATAAGAAAAAAACAATTAATAAATGTGTTGTTTCAATATTTTGCGTTTCAATAGTTTTGGAGATAAAGGAGGGGGAAATCTACAATTTTTTTAAATAACTTTAATACTTTTGAAAATGAAAACAATATATCTAGTTTTAATTCCCGCGAATATTAGTGGGTTGCAGGAATGCACCTCCCTCCCGCCCGCTATATTATGCACATGCGAGATTACTGGGCAAATGCAAGGATTTTAAGCACATGCAGGAAGGCAATGCAAAACCCAACACCATTACCGACACGTGTTTCGCCTCTCCACGAGGCATCCTCAGGGGACGTGTTGACTCGCTGACCGTTGAGTTGCGACTGAGCATTTAGTACAAGGCACCCCCCTTGCCGGTATCAATTAGATGTTTCGCGAAATTCGATTTGTCCGAATGGCCATTTCTATACGCGGCAACATGTTCCCCATACCTTATGTCAAAGTTAATAATTGTTGTTAGTAATTGATACCGGCCATTCTTTGCGCGACAACAATAGTTTTAATATACTACATATTTGTGATAAGGGTTTCCGGCTGTGTGTTTTAGAACAATTAGAGATTTTTAAACATAGTAATAATAATAATTTTGCACTGTTGAATGACCAGACGAATTTGGTTTCTTCCCCTTTACTGCGAATGTTTGTGGGTAGTTGTACACAAATAACCAACGGTGGCAGTGTATAAAAGGGGGGTGCCTTGTACTAAATGCTCAGTCGCAACTCAACGGTCAGCGAGTCAACACGTCCCCTGAGGATGCCTCGTGGAGAGGCGAAACACGTGTCGGTAATGGTGTTGGGTTTTGCATTGCCTTCCTGCATGTGCTTAAAATCCTTGCATTTGCCCAGTAATCTCGCATGTGCATAATATAGCGGGCGGGAGGGAGGTGCATTCCTGCAACCCACTAATATTCGCGGGAATTAAAACTAGATATATTGTTTTCATTTTCAAATTTAAAATGGATTTCCGCAAAGTAACGCCTGACTCAATCAATTTTTTTTTTTTTTTTTTAACTTTAATACTGTTAAATCTAAAACTATTTCAAAACTGGGTAACAGATTGAGTATCTGGCAAGACAGGTGTAATATTTTTTTACTTTCGAGTTATAGAAAAAGTTAGGCTTAGCACTTAGCTGTCTCATTGTCAGTTGACTACCCCAGAACCAGGGTAATAGTTTTACTCGACTGTCCAAAACAAGATTATCTACGTATAGCGTTTTTTTTTAAGAAGTTGCCCCACTCTATTAATCTTTCCTGTATCATGGGTGCATTTACAAACATACAAACTCACATACACAAACAGCCAGGCCCAAAAAAACTATCTGCAGACCATTCAAAAAATTGTTCCGTGCGGGAATCGAATCGTGACATGCAGCGCAACAGTCAATAGCTCAACCACTGCGCCAACCGTGTCAAAAAATGTTTGCATTAGCGATTCATTTGGTTGCATCACAACTGTAATTGAACTAAAATAACTTTTACCAATTGCATCAAACTATTTAAAAAAATGACTTACTTATTATAGTGCATTCGCGTTAAGAATGCAGTGAGTCATCATTGTCTGTCGGCTTAGCCCCGCCCCCTAACCAATAAAATCTTTTCAAATTACAAAGTCAAGGTTACAATGACAGTTGAAGGCATTGCTTCGAATGTTTGAATTTAACACCACTGTGAATACACCTTTATCTTGCAGTTGCACTGATGAGTCACTGCATTCTTAAAGCGAACGAACTATAGGAACTTTTAAGTCGCTATTTGCATTCAACTGTTTTTGACTGAAACTTTGTGTGCTCGAAATCTGTACCATCGACTTCTATTTGATTAATTTTCAAGCCAATCACGATCACTTATTCTCATGACGTCAGCTGATTCACAATGAAACTGAGCCACAGTGAGGGGTTCAAAAGTTCGTGCTCGAGTATCTTGAGTGCTCGACCTACTTCCCGTAATCGACGGGCCCCCGAGACCAGATACATTTGGGTCTGTTTACCGATTGCACTGGAAGAAGAGGTTCTTCTGTTATCTGTTGTGGGAAGTCGTATGGTCGTATTATTAGAAAGGCAGAAGTAGATACAAATGTGATGTGTGTATGTTCATTCACTGTTATAAGTTATAATAGCATGAGCATAATCAGCCTTTTAATGTTTCCACTGCTGAGACACAGGCCTCCTCTCTAGGAGAGGGAATGGGGCCACGCGGGACCAGTGCGGATAGGTTAATGTGACATGTCTTCGATTTTTTGGTTCTAGGACATGCCGGTTTCCTCACGATGTTTTCCTTAACCGTTTTGAGAGCAGCGTAAAAGCAAAGTAATGCGCTTGGTTAGGTTTGAACCCGCGACCTACAATTCGTAAGTTGAGGCCGTAACCACTCGGCCACCACTGCTCTCTATTATAAGTTGCACGTAAGATATTACAAATGAATTCTCGTTATGGTAACATATTATCGACAAAAATACTTTTTTTTATAAAAAAATACAACCGACAAATAGTATAAACTAACTTTAATTTCGGAAGTCGGTGTTTTTGGTTGTGTGTTCGTTTTATTAGACCGTCGTCCAAGTGGTGAAACCCCACAGCTAAACGTACCCATCACAGCGTACGTGTTATAAACTGGTGTAAACAATAAACATATGTATGTACATGCGATTTCAACAATCCCGGAAGATTTGCTATCATTTCAATTTCTAAGACCCCGTCGTTTTTGCGACAATGAGAAAACGAGAACATCATCAATGTAGTCGAAGCCACGCATTATTAGGGACAACTCAACAACTCGTCGTTAGATCTCAATCAAATTAAATGGGACCACACGACAAGCACCAGCTTTCGAATAAAAAAAGAATCATCAAAATCGGTACACCCAGTAAAAAGTTATGAGGTAACACACCAAAACAAATACAGTTTAACAGTTGACTTGAGAACCTCTTCTTTGTTTGAAGTCGGTTAATAGGTGATGGTCTGTCCAGATGGAAAAACTTCATCAGCGGTTTGTTGGATCGGGCAATTGAAACCAGGACCTCGTGCTCAAACCATCAAAAGGCACGTTTTTCAAATCAATCAATATTTTCCCACTACTGAACAAAGGGCGCCATCATAGTATTCCAATCTTGCCGATGTGTGCCCTTCTCCAACCAAACCATCGTGAACGCTTCTTAGGCAGATCATTAAAATATTGAACAAATCAATAAGTGCTCGCTTTGGAAACTGCTAGCCCGACGAAGCCGTCACTTTCATGTTTATTTTTGTAACCACAATGTCATTGTATTCATACTTCTACTCAAAAAGAAAATCCTATCTAATGAACCGTTCCAAGAAACGCGCATAAAAGACAGAATATTTATGGAAATTGTTACTTCATTGCAGATAGTAACAACATCAAATCATGTTCAAGTATCGAGCCATCTAATTTGTACTGAACTTTAGTCTGACTGAGTTTTAGTACAAATAGCTGTACAGTAGTGAACATTACAGATCTTCTTAGCATCTTGAGTCCACGCCATACAGAACGCGGGTAGCGGACGCGGAAAGCATAGCTAGAGCGGAGTAACTCTAAATCTCTCTTTTGGATATGAAAGCAGCCTTTTTTTATGGATGGAGTGGAAAGGAGTGTCAGACTCTTACTGACTAAAACCCATCCGTGTTCCTTCTAATACCCTTTGCATTCCAGGGCCGCGGTGAATTTTTATAACAAATTGCGCAACATGAAAACAGCCTACGTTCGCGCCCAAATACAAGCTAACGAGCGAAATGGTAGCAGAAGAATATTACGCGATGAATAATACGATACATCAACGATATTGTGAATAGATACATTAACTGGCTACATAACCTTTTCTCATCAAAAGACGTCCCTATATTTCACGCTGGTTGCGAATTTCTTTGACATAAAGAAAAGTGTGAAAGCATATTATCTATCCTTTTGCCAAGTATAGGATAATCCCGGCATTTAGAACTTTTCCTTCTATGTTGCTCACAAAAACTTACAGACACAAATATAATATAAAAGCATATTTACAAAAGTGAACTAAACCATTAATTGACATTACTCATGACTTTAATTGACATTAACGCTAACAGTTTTTTGTATAAATAAACAGTCGTCTATACTTATAATAAATCTGTAGAGAGGTCAATTCTGTACAAGGAATATATTTTCAAAATAACTATCAGGGGGTGATTAGTGATCGATACTGGTGCCAAAAATGCAATCAGTAAAATTTTTGTCTGTCTGTCTGTCTGTATGTTCTTTATAGAAACAAAAACTACTCGACCGATTTTAACGAAACTTGGTGCAATTATTCTTCATACTCCTGGGCAGGTTATAGTATACTTTTCATCACGCTACAATCAATAGGAGCAGATCAGCGAAGGAAAATGTTGGGAAAACGGGATCACATAGTGATCTATCAATGCACAGCCCAAACCACTGAACGGATCGAGCTGAAATTTGGCATGCAGGTAGATGTTATGACGTAGGCATCCGCTAAGAAAGGATTTTGATTAATTCTACCCCCAAGGGGATAAAATAATGAACGTTTAAGATGAACGTTTGTATGAAACTTTGTCAATTTTAAACCGATCGGGCTGAGAGTTTCAAAATCGAGGTAAAGTAACTATTCCACGCGGACGAAGTCGCGAGCAGCAGCTAGTATAGAATAAAGATGCAATATGCGACGAGCAATGTCGGTTCAACAAATGACATACTGATTTAACGGCGAACTTCGATTTATAAAACACTTCTGCCGAGTCGTTTAAACCACGAGCGATAGCGGGCAGTGTAAATAGTTTTCAGCTTAGCCAAGCCTTACACTCGCCGTGGTCCGCCCGCGCTATCGGGGCAATTATCTCGATCGACATTTTTGCACTGAGGCAACTGAAGTCTGAAGGAAACAACCGACTTTCACTGCTACCACTGTTTATTAGCGTCCTGGGACTTTCAATTGAAGATGATAAAGAAAAATATAATTATCTGTTTTCGTTTTCTACAGTGTTTTGTTTTTGTGATGGAAGTTTTTAGAAAGAGGGAACAGACAAGATGCTTAGTATTTTTTTCTTTCAAACGTACTTTTTGGCCGATTGAACAGAAAAGGTAAGAGTGCTAGAACGATGTTATATTTGTCTAGCACTGAGACGGTCAAGTATTGGTGGATTAGCAGTACTAGAGGGCTTATATGGTAGTGACGTTACATCAGCGATTGTCAAACAGTACAAAATGTATGAGATTAACATGCGTCAGAAAGTTTGAATAGTGTTGTAGCTGAAAAATGTCACCTCTGACACTTTCAAAAATAACCATCATTCAATCCATCCGCCTAGCCTTTTCTTAACTACCTTTTTTGTAACACATTCCGCTACTCTAGCAGACACTGACCTTGTAGGGCCCCGTCTCCTTTGTTGACATCTTCATTTCCATCTCTTTGAGGCGCACGTGGAACACGACGCGTCGTCGACCCGGACCTAGTTATTATCGGACGGCGAGCCACCCAAAGCTCGCCATCCAACGTTGGCCGTGAATCACCCTGCAACTTTCAGTCTAGCCGGACGCAGCTAAGCACCAGTATTTTATAACTATCTGGCCTCCAGCTGAGTCAAATAATACCCCTGATAAGACTGGTGTAAGATTCATTCTTGCCTTCTGTTACTACTATCAAATATTTACAAATGACAGCCGGAACCAATAACTTAACGTGTTTTCCGCGGCAAGGAATCTCAGTGGTGGTGGATGGTGGGTGGTGGTTGGTATCCACGTACTGACTTCAGCAAACGTTGCTTAACCTTGAAGATCAATCTGTCTGTTATTATTTGAGCTCCATATATGCAACATTATAAAGATAAGAGCAATGACATGGCAATGACAAAGAAGAAGAAAGAATGTTTTATTACGTATGTATTATTTTATATAGAAGTATGTATTTAGGTGTATTTATTTGTGTATATTTGTTTGTATGTTTATTTTAATTTAATTTGCATGTATAAATAGTTGATAATAGGTCTTATTTAAATTAGTATAGGCTATTTTAAGTTTCCTTCTCTGTCTCTTTACATACTATGTCTACTTTTTTATCCCACTCTTCTGTCGCAGGGCTGCTGGAAGAAATTTCTATTGAAATAAGCAGTACAATTGTGCTCTCGATTTTGTACAATTATTTTCTTTATTTTAAAGAAACGTGTGTGTACATAAATAAATAAATACATAAATGACACAAAGAAACAAACCAATCCTGAGTAACATCACACAAGTCTTTTTTATTTAGACACGTTTTCACGCAGAAAATCATATTATTATCATGTTCGTTCGCCAATATTTCTTCAGAGAAGGCTCTAATAAAAAGTGTTCGCGTGTAATCGTCTCGTCATACTTACAATAAGGTGACGCCTGTAGGCTCTCTCGATTGCCCCCCGGCGCCCCTCGCGGCTGTATATAGGATTTGGTGAGAAGCCCCTACTAAACGCTCAAAGTTAATACAATTGGCTATATTTTTCTGAATTAGTATTAAGTTCTAACTATCTAATTGTATTAAGTTTTAAAAATTCAGATAAAAAATAAACTAGTGTGCTTTAGACCACACGACTGAAGTAAAACATCTTTAGCTCAAAGTCAAAGTCAAAGTCAAATCTTTATTGCAGAAACACAATACAATAAATTATACATTTCTAGATGTCACGTGAATGCTGAGTTAATTGTGTTTTACCAAATTAGGCATGCAAAATTGTAATTAATTCAATATTTTGTAAGTTATAATATATGTAAGTCAAAAATATGTCAAAGATTAAGATAATTTCAATATAGAACAAATCAAAAGTACTACAGTCAAATAATAATGATCATCCAAAACAATAACAAACTTAACGTAAACAACAGCGATCATTTAACATGGTAACACAATAAATAAATTCATTTAAGTTAAGTAAAGTAAAGTAAGTCGGACTTAGAAAAAAGCAACCAGTATCATTCATATTACACACAGATTCCTGTCTGAGACTCACTGTATAGTATGTCTTATTAACCAGGACATTATACAATTGTTTTTTAAATAAATTAAAATCGTTGCATTCTATCAATAATTTATTGTATATCCGTGGGGCCATTCCTAAGAAGCTTTTATGAAATATGGATCGATCTATATGTATGTATATATTTATACATACATATATGTTTATAAAAATATATAGGGTTATTTGTAAAACACCAAAAACCTCTTAAGAGGTTATTATACTGATCATTATGAACAACATTTAGTATGCGACCAAACCTGAAATCGCGAAAAAAAAATCAACAGCTGATTTTTTTACCGACTACCAGTTAAGTAGGACGACTTAAAACAGAACAATTTCCCTAAGAACTTTTTAATATAATTTCATAATCCTTGTAGCGAGCCGTTAGTAGGGATCAAGTCATCTCGCTCCCTCCACAGCGGAGTTCATAAACGGTTAGTGGCTGTCACAGCGGTGACAGCTACTAGACGATAATGTTTCATATTCGCTGAGTAAACGGAAATATGAAGCTAACTAACTGCTGTGTTTTTTATGAGGAATTGTGGCTCGTGGCAAAACAATAATAATAATAACTTGGACCCCGTTCCCGATACCAGTGGGCTACTATTTTTTATATTTTTAAATGTTTTTTTATAGAAATATTGAAAAATGTAATAAGTATGTACAGTAAATAAATAAATAGAATAATAATAAAATTCATACAGACAATGAAGTAGGACCTCATTACACAATGCATTAAACACACCCCACGCTACATTTACTTTGCTTGACCTGTAAATGTGTTCTAAACTAGCCAAAACAGCTGAGTAAAAAAGATAACTGTAAATAATAATCTTTATTAAAATCTTTTACACAATATAGTTACATATTATTTTGAAATCAGTAGATTTAAAAACACAAAAATAATCTTAACTAAAAAGAACACAAATGGTATAAAATAACTTTATGTCGGTATTTTTAGTTGTTTCTTCGTTTTTTGAACACCGAGTTCGGAAATTAAAGTTGTTTTATACTTTTTGCATTTTTTTTTTGTTTACAAGCCGGTTGTATTTCACTTTTTAGTGGCACCCAATTAAGACGTACCCATCACAGCGTATCAGCAATCCCGAAAGATTTGCTATCATTTATATTTTGTATTTTTTAACTGATTTTCAAAACATGAGCACGCCGGTTTCAAATAAACAGGACAACATCCAGTAAACAATTTTAGTTTTTCCTAAATCGATCGTTCAGCATGACTGAACTAGGTACATGTAGCTGACAGGAGTGTGTAACAACGACGAATCGTTCACGGCGGCCGGACAGCCGGTGGGCCGGTCAGTCGGCCGGTCGACCGGGAAACCGGACCGAGGCGGCTGTGTGGTAATGAGTGATGGATTTACACGTTTCGTAGAGCTGTCTACAGATTGAATGCAGATTGGAAATAAATTCAGAAACTTATTAAAGTATATAATGGTGGCGGTGGAATAAAAACACTTGACAGACTTATGCAAACAAAGTTATACTGAAGTGAGACCTATTAGTGGTCCTAGGGATGGACTGCGGGGCTATCCTATCCCTTTAACCTCCTAGCTCGGCTGTTCCTGAGAGCCACGGGGCCTCCGCTCAGGTCAAGCTTAGGACAACAGTGGTGACTGCGGGGCTATCGGCCACTGTGCCTTCTAACGGCCGAAACCAATATCCGATCTATCACATACTGGAGATAGAAAAACAAATGAAACAACAGAAAACCTACATAATTTTTCTGTTGTTTCATTTGTTTTTCTATCTCCAGTATGTGATAGATCGGTTATTGGTTTCGGCCGTTAGTAGCGAGTGTTCTTAGTTCCTCATGGTGTCCGTTTATATAGGCGGTTTGACAGATTAGTGTGTGTCTTCACTATCTCATGCCTGCATGTGGATGTAACCTTCGATGACGTCACGGACATTTCATAGGTCGTATGCTAGATGTCGCTAGTAGTCTGCAGGTACTGTTTCTATGTTATCGTCTTATTGATGAGTGATCTCGTATGTGTTATGATCATAGAATGATATATATTTTATATTTTTATGGTTATGATCTATTCGGGTGGCGTAGTGTTGTGCACACAATCCTATAGATGGCGTGAGGTGTCGTGTTATAAGTATAATTTTATATGATCAGGCGACCATCATGATTTCTGTGTCAGAGAGAGACGGAGTTCCACAAGACAAATAGCACTATCTCTTTCCCTCACACAAATCATGATAGCATTGGCACTTTGTAATACGGCCACAGGCCCTTAGAGCTTGCATGGCATATATGTACATAACACGATGTGTCAGAGTGTTGATGATCTTGACTTGTTCTCTACCAGTATTCCGAAACTTAAAAAAATACTGTGTAGTAGCTTCTTTGAAGTTCACTAAAACCTTTTCTTGATTGTCTCCGAGTGCTCACTAATTCTTACTTTCTCTTGCCTGTCTACTATTTCTTGTGCTACGCTAATATTGTTAGTGAAAACTTTTAATTGGCCTTCTTTCACTAACCTACTGTAAACTATCTGTATCCTAGCTGTGAGTTTTCTTAAGAAATAAAATAAATAAAATTATAATTTTGACAATCGTATTCCTTGATACAATGGCACATTGTCAAAAGCCTCAGGACAATTTAGATCAGTACCATAGGGTAGGGTAGTGCCGTTTCAAAACCAGGTATGGTATAGCATACCTGGTTTTGAAACGGCACTACTAAATACATAATATTCGATGTCAACGTTTGAGAAAGTCCATAAGTCAAGCAGTGGACATCTTTCGACCGAAACGATGATGATGGAATAATATTCAGTACAAACACTCACCACAGCAGCTCGCGACTAAGGACTTACCTGTAAAAAATAAACAAAACCAATTAAAACAAAACGCAAACGATATTGTTTACGTTCAACAACAACACGTTTGTACAGCCAGCATGCGAACTGATAATCACTTGGTATCTACAATTAGTGTTTATTATAAATTGTTTTTAGACAGACGACAAATGTACACTACAGTTATTGACTACTTTTATGTAGTTAGAATTTGTTATATTAACTAAAGAAAAATGCAAAATAGAGTTATAAAAAGCAGTATAAGAACAACATCTATGTACTAAAATATTCAGAAGAACGCTGGTAACCAGAAGGCCAATTCTGCTTAAGCATCCAAATTCAAGTCTCAACTAGATTTTAGCGACAATCAATGTGAAAGTGTACAATAATCTATAACTTTGAAAGATTATTTTGTTTGCTTTTACCGAATAAGCTCCGAAACTACTGAACCGATTTTAATATTTTTTTTCACCAATGTAAACCTACATTATTATATGTTATATTTAACCCCGTATTCTCACGGGAATGGGAAAAACTCGGATGAAACAGCGAACTATGATTCGCCTGCGGACCCTTTTTAAAAATACGAGAATTGCACTTAGAACCCTTTCTACATTTTACATGTTTTAAAGACAGTTAACAGCCTCTTTCAGGGTGTATTTATGTACTATCATATGAACGCCATAAAGTAGTTGACTAAAAAAATCTAATTAGTCCGTCAGATAGATTTCCAAAAAATATTGGATACGTATTTTTTCATTTGGTGTACCGATTTTGATAATTCTTTTTATATTCAAAAGCTGGTGCTTGTCATGTGACCATTTAAATTAGAGTGAGATCTGACGATTAGAGATAACTCCAAAACTAGTGTATTGGAGTTATCTATACTAATATTATAAAGCTGAAGAGTTTGTTTGTTTGAACGCGCTAATCTCAGGAACTACTGGTTCGAATTTTCGTGGTGGTCCTTTTCTGGTTTGCTGAAGATCTGATGAAGAACCGAGATAGGAGACGGAACTCTTCAATAAATGATAGAAAATGAAAATCTTTTGGGATTGCTGAAATCGCATGTTTGTTTATTGTTTACCCCAAGTATGGACCTGTGAATATGTGTATATTTATGACGCAACTGTGTATCTGACCTCCACACGAAATCCTGACTAATGTCGACACACGCGGCTGTTTCTATTTAGCCACGAGCTCCTAGAAATTTAGTACAATAGGGATGTTTCCTGAGGAATAAGAATATGATCCTATTTATTCCGTCAGTTAGATTATCGAAAAATATTGGATACGTATTTTTAGCTTTCTGAAATCTCTAAAATTTGACGAAGATAAAAAGCTTCAAAGATCATGAGTGGGAGCTTGTGACATCACGGCGTGGTAAAAATTGTCGCACGAAGTGACGTCACACGAGTTTTCAACGCACTATATCGTCTTCGTTTTTTGTTTACGTGAAAAAATAAAAAAATACGTGTCCAATATTTTTGGGAAGTCTATCTTACGGACTAATTAGTTTTTTTTAGGCAACTACCCTATTCTACCATACAGAAAAAAAAAACCAAAACATCCTCTTTCCTTTCTAAAAGTCCCTGCATAATTTGTCCTAACTATTTGTCTGTAATATCCACTTGCTAATCGTAATGAGTTCTGAAGAGGCATTCAGAACTCAAAGGGATCCTATATCTCAGGTCCCGGTCTTAGAACGGTGCCGGATATGAGGTCGTCTGCCGGAAATACAGCGGGCTCAGTTAGCCGCCCTGACGGAACAGGATGGCTTATTTGCTGGCTGTATTAGGTGTGTGTACCTATTGTCTTGTAGAAGGAAGGATATGTTTCCTGGCGCTTTGTGTGGAAGATAAGATGTTGATTGAAATCATTGTTATGATTGCTTTTTGTACTGACAAGGGACTTAACAGTGAATAATCTTTAATCATTCATTGTTAAGCTCTTCTTGGTGTTCTGTTAAATGTATTTTTAAATGTTTTTGTCTTCAGTTTTATTGTTTTTGTTTTGTATAAATTATCATGAAGACATTTTTTTTCTGACTGTCTTTTGTTTTGTGTACACTAGTACCTACGTAGTCTATGTTGCTAATGCTTATTTGGGAATCGAAGAGTACTCGAACCAAGATTTCACATTTTTTTTACACCTGTGGTAACTTTTGTTATTAATTAAATATTCTTTAATCAGTATTCTGTTTTCAAAATTATCTCGTTAGCAAGGTATCTTTCAGTCAAAATTTGCCTAAAAGCTTTTATATAAGGTCTTAATTAATGTAATTTTCGTAATAGGAGTTTCTACGAATCTAAATATTGTGCAAAGCCGACGCAAGATAACAAACTGTGACTTAATTAATATAATGAGTGCGAATGTAACTCTGTCTGCATGTGTGTATTTTATCTCATCATCATCTGCC
Organism: Hecatera dysodea; assembly: GCA_905332915.2. NCBI lineage: Eukaryota > Metazoa > Arthropoda > Insecta > Lepidoptera > Noctuidae > Hecatera > Hecatera dysodea. The sequence goes on from HG995307.1 coordinate 18,326,823, forward strand.
TGATGGACGGCGCGGGGAGATCATATCCTTGAATATGACATGGGATACCTTTTATCCCGAATGTATGTTCCCGTGAGAAGCCGTGCCTCGAAAAGCACGTTAAGCCGTTGGTCCCGGCTGTCATATGTAGATCTTTGGCAGTCTTTACGGATTGTCAGAAGCCAGAAAATCTGACAGCAGTCTTGCCAAGAAGTACCGTGTTCCCCAGTTATTGGGTTGTAGAGGTCTGGTAGGCAGCCGCTCCACGTAAAACACTGGTATTCAGCTGAATCCGGTATGACTGGAAGCCGAACCCAATATAGTTGGGAAAAGGCTAGGCAGATGATGTATGTCCCCGTAAGATAATTTCAATATTCACGCAGTCGAAGTCGCCGTCATACGCTAGTTCTGTATAAAAGTCAAAAGCAAACATTTCATTGACAGACAACGGATCTGTAGAGGATCGGTAAAATAATCTATATATATAAAACAAAGTCGGGTTTGTTACAACACTTATAACTCGAGATCTGCTGGACCAATTTTCTTGGTTTTTGTTTCGTTGGATTCGTCTCTGCCCTATACATCTTAAAAACAATGAAAATTCGACGAATAAACAATTATGAAAGATGAATCATTTTCCCTAAATGTTCCTTTGTTTCGTACCTGTCAAACATTTGTAAGTAAGGATTTACGTGTACCAGCAGACCATAAACATGTCGAAGCATTTCTGGGGCTGGAATTGTGAGTAAAGACTTACAAAGTACCAGGAACCATAATTATTTAACATCAAGCTATGATCCTTAGGAGACGAAAGAAAGAACACTGAGCCAGAAATAATAAATGGCGCAGGCATAGGATATATTTATATAAGAGGACATTTTATCCCGTTTTCGTGGGACGTGATCAATCTAGCCGTTTATTTGTTAAAAATGATAGTTTCCGGGGCTAAAATTGCATGCGCTAAAGATTGACCTGAATGAAGAATGTCGAAGTATTTCAGGGGCTGAAAATTTGAGAAGTAAGGATTCACGTGTACCAGCCGACCATAAACATGTCAAAGCATTTCTGGGGCTGGAATTGTGGGTGAAGACTTACAAATTACCAGGATACCAGAACCATAATTATTTGACATCAAGCTATGATCCATAGGAGACGAAAGAAAGAACACTGAGCCGGAAAGAATGAATGGCGCAGGCAGGTGAAACCGCGGGATACAGCTACGTACAACGTTTGCTGACCCAGCAAACGTTGTTTTGCCATATAAAATAAACACAATATTTAGGGGTATGAATGTTGTTCTATATATATAAAAGAAAGTCGCAGGTGAAATTTAGCTTTCTATTTGTGAAATAATTTTTAAAATAGAAAACTTAAAGCTAAACTACTTCTTAGCTGTAGCCCGCGGTTTCACCTGCCTGCGCCATTTATTCTTTCTGGCTCAGTGTTCTTTCTTTCGTCTCCTATGGATCATAGCTTGATTTAACATCAAGCTATAATTATGGTTCTGGTATCCTGGTACTTTGTAAGTCTTCACTCACAATTCCAGCCCCAGAAATGCTTCGACATGTTTATGGTCTGCTGGTACACGTGAATCCTTACTTCTCAAATTTTCAGCCCCTGAAATACTTCGACATTCCTCATTCTGGTCAATTTTTAGCGCATCCAATTTTAGCCCCGGAAACTACAATTTTTAACAAATAAACGGCTAGACTGATCACTTCCCACGGAAATGGGATAAAATGTCCTATATAAATATATCCTATGCCTGCGCCATTTATTCTTTCTGGCTCAGTGTTCTTTCGTCTCCTAAGGATCATAGCTTGATGTTAAATAATTATGGTTCCTGGTATCCTGGTACTATGTAAGTCTTCACTCACAATTCCAGCCCCAGAAATGCTTCGACATGTTTATGGTCTGCTGGTACACGTAAATCCTTACTTACAAATGTTTGACAGGTACGAAACTAAGGAACATCGAAGGAAAATGATTCATCTTTCATAATTATTTATTCGTCGAATTTTCATTGTTTTTAAGATGTATTCTGCTATTCGGGGCAGAGACAAATGCAACGAAACAAAAACCAAGAAAATTGGTCCAGCAGATCTGGAGTTACAAGTGTTGTAACAAACCCGACTTTGTTTTATATATATAGATTTCATGTACCGTAACACCATTAACAATAATGCGGCCATTTTTTCTGGGAGAATCATCAAATGACTTCTCCCGCTCTGGGCGGAGCGGAAGGGAGTATCAGACTCTTACTGACTAAAACCCACCCGTGTTCCTCCTAGTGCCCGCCGCGTTCCAGGGCCGCGGTGACGCTTACGAATAAATTCCTCAACACAAGTACGTGACGTTTGTTAAGGGTGGACGTACTAGAATACCTACTAACATTGTGCAGAAGTAAAATCGTTATTTAATAAAAAAAACATAACTGTTAATTGCTAGGATCAATTATTCTGAGATTTGAGAGCAGCTATTACCATTGTTCAAGTTTAGATAAATACCCATACTGTAGTTTTCCAAACTCTCGACACGATTAATTCTTCAGTTGCAGAATGTAGAAGTAATCCTCTCAAATTAGACACTTCGTCTGTAGAACATTAAATTTAAATGAATGTTAAAGCCGCTTTCCTTCATAAATATAGCGTGGGACGATTTTTATAGCCCGTGTCGGTGCTTTGAAGCACTTCACTTAATTACACCGTTATCTCTTTACGTCCTAAGAGGCTAAGGTTGTGGGCTATGTGACAGTGGGGAGCGGGGCAATAAGCGGTAGCGATTCACCATTTGCCTAGCCTTTTCCCAACTATATTGGGGTTGGCTTTCCAGTCAAACCGTATTCAGATGCATACCAGTATTTTACGTGAAGCGGCTGCCTACCAGATCTCCACAACCCATTACCTGGGTAATACGGTACTTCTTGGCAAGACTGGAGTCATATTTACTGGCTACGTAACGACTGTCAAAGATCTGCAAATGACAGCCGGGACCAACGGCTTAACGTGCTTTCCGACGTACGGAGGAAACTCGGTATGTTAAGATGGTTCCACCCACAGGCCAACCTTGGCAAGCGTTGCTTAATTTGAAGATCGACCCGTGCGGCTGTTATTCTTTAGCCACGAGCTCTTCAGCGATAAGTGGTAGCGATTGTAGTTCTTTTTTCCAACTCTGTTTAGGTTTAGCATCTAGTTTGACTTAGTGTAGCGGAGTTTTAAATGGAGCGCAACGTTGAAAGGCCCAAAAGGTGGACCTATGAGGTGGTGAGGGTCGCGGGTAGCCAATGGATGCGAGACGCACAAGACCGGTTGTTGGTGACACTTGGGGAGGCCTATGTCCAGCAGTGGACGATTTTCAGACGTTTGGCGTTCTGATTATCTGTAACGACTAAAGATCTTCTTGTAACAGACATACTTAAGTACCTAACAGTTTACTGTACCTTTTCAAAGGAGAATTTATTAACCAGGAAAAACTGTTAATGAGAGACTTTAATACTAAACCAAGCGGTGTTAAATTATGTTTACGAAAAATTAACTTAACTGGAAATGTATATTTTTTTTAATAAATTTTATTTTTATTTTTTAATAATTATGAATGTTTAAAATTTGTAAAGTACTGCAGCCTTGGGAACTAGTTAATCTAAATTAACAACTAAAATTCCAAGTGTCTGAATTAAAATACAAATTTGGGCAATTAAAAAAATACTGAGTGGGCGAAAATATTAAGTGCACTCACTTAGTATTATTTTTGCCCACTCAGTATTTAGCAAAATAGTGGAAAACAGGGAGCTCGGGGCACTCCGTTACGGATAGATTAGGTTTTTTTTCTTTAAATTCAGCTGATAGAAATAGGATCCCCGCGCAAAGAGGCTCCACCGTCGAGGTTACTATGTTAAAATTTGTTATTGTTTGATCTTAGAATTCCCAAGATTGAGTATACTGTTCGTTTTAATACTCTATAGTATTTTTAAGTCGCCGTTTTCAATACTTGTGTTCGCCCTCACTTAGTATTTCGGGCCATAATCCGCATTTTTGCATAGCATTCTTAGTATGAATTGAATGGTGACCCTTTCGCAGACCAACGGATGCATACAGGCTATTCTTTAATAACCTTTTTTTTTTCTGGATGGGAAATCATCAAATGACCCCTCCCGCCCTGGGTGGAGCGGTAGGGAGTGTCAGACTTTTACTGACTAAAACCCACCCGTGATCCTTCTTGTGCCCTATGCGTTCCAGGGCCGCGGTAACTCTTTCGAACAAATTCCGCAACCCTAGCAGGCACCGACCCTATGGGGTCCCGTCCTTGGTGCTGACGGCTCCTTCGGCGCGCGTGGAACACAACGCGTCGTCGACTCAACCTGGTATCGGACGGCGAGCCACCCACGCTCACCGTCCCCAGGCATCAGCCACTGCGCAGCAGCACAGCGGCCGACTTGTCTCTGGAGGAGGCCGAAATGGGACCATTACTGGCACTCCATCTCAGCACCCTCCCGAGCGTTGGGAGTCGCAGCACCCGCAGCAGAAGCGGCAGAAGCGGCGACGGAAGCCGCGGCGGCGGCAGAGGCGGCGGCGGCGGCGGACCTCTTGCCCTTGGTCGGGGCGGATGGCGCGCAGGCCCTTCCCCCAGCCCAGTGCTCGGCCGGCTTGCCAGCAGCCGCACATGCACTGCAGTGCGGCGTGGCCTCACACGAGCCGGCCCGATGACCGGGCTGACCACAGCGGAAACAAAGACCGCTGCGGTCCACCTCCGAGGGGCACATAGCTCCCGTGTGGTTGCCCACATGGCAGCGGTAGCACCTCAGAGGCCTGGGTTCCAGCAGTTTTACCCGCGCAGACACCCATCCCACCAAGAGCCTTCGGCCCTCCGACACAGTTCTGGCCGCCGTCACGGGGCAGCTGACCACAAGGGTTTGCATGCCCGTGCTGTCAGGCCGGAGGGTGCCCGCCTTGACGAGCTCGGCAGAGCACCCCCCAGTCCTGGCGACGGCGGCCACAACCTCCTCCTCCGTCACGGAGTCATCCAGGCCCACTATGCGCATGTCGATGCGCTTAGTGGGCCTGACCGGGTGGGCCTTCCCGATGACCGGGCTGACCACAGCGGAAACAAAGACCGCTGCGGTCCACCTCCGAGGGGCACATAGCTCCCGTGTGGTTGCCCACATGGCAGCGGTAGCACCTCAGAGGCCTGGGTTCCAGCAGTTTTACCCGCGCAGACACCCATCCCACCAAGAGCCTTCGGCCCTCCGACACAGTTCTGGCCGCCGTCACGGGGCAGCTCACCACAAGGGTTTGCATGCCCGTGCTGTCAGGCCGGAGGGTGCCCGCCTTGACGAGCTCGGCAGAGCACCCCCCAGTCCTGGCGACGGCGGCCACAACCTCCTCCTCCGTCACGGAGTCATCCAGGCCCACTATGCGCATGTCGATGCGCTTAGTCGGCCTGGACACCCGGACCTCGTCCGCGGGTAAGACCGCCCTCAGCCTTTCGGCCAGGGCGTCCGCGAACGGGCCACTCTCCGCTCCGGCGAGCTCGAGCTTCCGGGCACCGGTCAAGGTCCTCCTGACCCCGATGCCCCCGCTGATGCCCAGCTCTTGGAGGCTCACCGCCTCCTTCGCCCGCTTCAATACGGCGAGGTAAGTCACGCCCCTCTGTTCCGCTTCCGGCTGCAGTGTTAATACTACAGCCGCGGACTTCGGGGCGCGAAGCCTCGCCGCAATGGCATTGGCCTTCCGCCGCTGCTTCCTCGCTTTCTTCTTGGCCGCCTCTTTGGCCTTTCTCTTCTGGCCAGCAACCTGCCACTCGGCCTCGGCCGCGGGAGGCTCCGAGGGTGGGGGTGGGGGCGGCTGCGGCACCACTGGCGCTGCAGCCTTAGCCGCTCCACCTCCAGCCTTCCTCCTACCCCTCTTTGCCGGGGCCGACTTGGTCATCGCCGGCGTCGCAGCCGCCGGCGTCACAGGCGCCGGCGCGGCTGCCCCCTTGGCCTTTGCCTTCGCCTGGCCGGACGTTCCCGGGCTGGCAGCCACGGCGGCCGCGTACGAAGCCGCCTTCTGCTGCTGGCCTGGGGCCTTCTGAGTTGCCACTGTTGGGGGACGCCGGACCATGTCCTCCAGCACGGAGAACTGCCTCCGGAAGGGAGCCAGCTCCTGCCGCACCAGGTCACGCACCTGGCTCAGCACTTGGCCCCCCTCCGGCGCTGCCGGACTCAGTCCCCCTCGCGGCTCCACAGAGGCCGCTCTGGCCGTCCCCGCAAGGTCCCTCCGGAGCGACTCATTCTCCCGAACGAGTCGCTCCGTAAGAACCGCGAGACGGGCGACCTCCGCCCGCAACTCCGACGCCTCCTTTGAGGCAGGCCCGCCAACGTTGGCCGCCGCTGCCGCCAGGATGGAGGCTTTGGCCGCGCCGATGGCCTCCCTCTTCGAGGACTGCTTCCTCTTGAAGGACACGGCGCGGATCGCGGCCTCCACCACCTCCTCAAAGTTCGCCCTCTGCTCCTCGGCAGCGGGTGGTACCTCTCCCGCGGGCTCTGAGTCGTCAGAGTCGAGAGGAGGCGGAAGAGTAGAGGGAGCCCCACGACCGCTCCCCCCAGGGCGACGCCCCTCCTCCACCACCCCCCCGGCCCGACGCTCCACCTCCCGGGTAGAGGGAGCCAGCCCCCTCCCTGCCTCACAGCCCCTGCCCCGCCTAGCTGTGGGGATTTTGCGGGCGGAGGCAAATTCGCCCTCGGAGGACGACCCCCCGGTATCCTCCCGTCTGGGCCGCTTGCGGAAGAACTTGACGTTCTCCGCAGCAGCCCCCTCTCTTCCGTTTCCAGAGCCCGCCGAGCTGACCGTTACTAGGTCTGGCGCGGAGCCGGAATCCGACTCCGCACCACCCCGGCGCTCAGGCGAACCCTCCTCTACAAACTCGTGCGCCATCAGCTCCTTAAAGGAGTCAGATCCGGATGACGACGATGACTCGGAGCCTCCTCGGCTCTTGTTGCCACTGGCAAGCGGAAGGTCTTTGTTGCCCACCCCATAGTACGAAGGGCAGCCCGCCGAAGCGGGGCGGGATTCCCCGACCGCTGAGCAGTCGGGACCCGCCTGGGGACTTATTTTACATCGGCCTTTTTTCATGGTTTTTCCTTTTAGAGGGTATGGTCCCTTGCTCCTCCGCCCTTTCTCCCTCACAGGGCCTCACCTCCTACCCGCTCACTGCCCTCTCAGCCACGTCTGATGAGCAGACGCGTACCAGAAGGCAGCGAGCGGGTGTGTCTCTCTTGGTCTGGTCCCTCACTTGCGACCTTCCGGCATGAGTGGCTCTACCGGGAAAGCTCGCAAGATCATTGGGACGCTCAAGCCCCACCACGACGACAACGTGGAGACACATTCGGTGGGGTTCTTTAATAACCTTGAGAGTGAATTGTGCAGCTGTTATTATTTAACCACGAGTCCTTACTTAAAATGCAGAGCAGTGGTGGCCGAGAGGTAATGGCCCCCACTTACGAATTGTACGTCGCGGGTTCAAACCCAGCTAGGCGCATTACTTTGTGTAATTAATTTCATCACAACTGCTCTTAAAACGGTGAAGGAAAACATCGTGAGGAAACTGGCATGTCCTAGAACCAAAAATTCGAAGATGTGTGACATTCACCAACCCGCACTGGGCCCGCGTGGTGGATTACGGCCCATTTCCTCTCCTAGAGAGGACGCCTGAGTCCCAGCAGTGGGAACATTAAAAGCCTGATTATGCTTATGCTAACTTAAAATGTGTAATTTATTTTAGTTTCCGGTATCATATATTTATGGGCAAAGGCCTGCCACCATCAGCGTCAGCCATGTCCTTAATTAAGTTGCAATATGACCTATAGCGATTCGTCGTGTTCGTGGTGCGCTCGCTGTTGACGTTGCCTAGCAACCTCATGAACTGACATCTCAACATGGCGGCGCAAACCATCGACTCGACGCTCCGCTAGACTGACCGGCGTCAAATCTAGTTTCCACGTATCTTCAACAATGGCGCTAGCAATGCGCCGTCACATTTATTTTGAACTAGCTTCTGCCCGCGACTTCGTCCGCATGGAATAGTTACTAACCCCCCGATTTTTTGTGATATTGATTCGTTGTTGGGAAAAGTGGTGGGAGGCGCCCGACGAGACGGCACAGTGGAGGCATGCGCGTGAGTTGCGCGCGGTACTGTACAGTACTTGGACATTGCAACTATAACTTTATTTTTCTAAAATAAAATATTTTTTCTAAAATAAATAAAAGTACTCTAAGTTACTCCTTATTACATCAGCTTCCTGCCAGTTAAATTCCCGTAAAAATCGGTCCAGCCATTTCAGAGATTAGCCAGAACAAACAGACAGACAGACAAAAATCATAAAAAAAAAATATTTTGGTGTGTGTACCGTATATTAATGTATGCATGTAGTAAAAACTTTTTACAAAAAATAAAACCGACTTCTAAACAAAAAACCCAAAAAGTATAAAATAACTTTAATTTCGGAACTCGGTGTTTTTGGTTGCTTTTTTTTTGTTGAACACACCGACTAAATACAAACATCCGAATTGAGAACCTCCTCCTTTTTAGAAGTCTGTTAAAAACGGTTATTTCAATATTACAAAAAAACACTCCACAATTATTTATATGTATAGGTGTATTGATGTATAGATTGGAAAAGTAATATTGCACCACGCTACACTTCAAAAGGTATTGAAACTGGAAGTAGGAAACGGTGTTTCAACTGTATACTATCGAATTTTATGATGTCAGAATATTGAACAAAAGTGTCACTGTAACATAACGAAGAAAAATTTTTAATATTCAAGCTTTGTGCAAAGGCTGTAAAAATAATTGTTCAGATTCAGGACTCGAAAGCACTCAGATTCAGTCAAGTAGCAAATTGTTTTCAGGTGCTGTCAGAGTTCGTAGGCGGCATGTATCTATAGTACTTGAGTTAATTCAACCGCAAGTAAATGTTTCTTTTACATTTTCTAGCCGTATCACAAGAAGAAGTATTGTAAAGACTAGCTTTTCCCGTTTTTCACTTTTTAGTGGTACCCCCCACCCCCCCACCTAAACGTACCAATGAAATTGGTGTAAATAATAAACAAACATGAGATTCCAGCAATCCCGAAAGATTTGCTATCATTTATTGGGGAGTTCCGCTGTCTGTCTCCGAAACCCATCATCAGATCTAAATGAAATTTTAATGGGATGATTTCGGAATAATCTCGTTTCGAATAAAAACAAAATTTTGCAAAAACGTCTATTGAAACACGAGTTATGCCCGAACATATACAAAAAAAAAATAGAATCATCCGAATTGAGAAACTCGACCATTTTTGGAAGTCGGTTAAAAATAAAAATAAGTGGTTTAGTAGGCCGTTCTAAACAAGTCTTTTGAATATTTTTTACGTGCCCTTCTTGATTTAATACTAAACGAGTAATAGCTTCTAATACTACACCTTCAAACTCACAACACACTTTTTTTAAAATAATATTTTATTTAGTAGCGAGTTCAGGGTGAGATGGTGGCCAAACACGTAGCTATCAATAATAATAAAAAACACCGAGAAACAAGCTCATGTATGTAAATCGAATAAGGTAAATCCAGATAACACTGGCTAAAAACCAAATGAAACTGGATAAAACCAGTCTTAACCGGAGCAAACCGGTTTTATTTTTCGAAATATACCGCAGACAGTCTAACTACGTTACGGTGACGTGTGGCAAATGGAAATAAATTGCTTCCACACTCGAACGGTTTTTTGTAAAATGACGTTAAAGGATGGTTAACACCCACTGACGGGACGTGCAGTGTGAACGGATCCGTAACGTTTGAATACGTAAAGGCAACGCGGCAACGTGTTACTGTTTGTAAGTAATGAGAAATCTAGCTAAATATAGAAAAGTTATGTGTATGTTACATATTGGCGATGAATATACTGGAGGATTTCTTTTCGAATGTGAAGTTTTGCATTAACTGCAACGTCGGTGGTTACAAGTGCGCAAGAGCGACTAATAAGTACGGGGTACGAGTTTATGCATAAGAAATTGCTTAATTACAGTCCATAACTTAGAATTTGATGATACAACGTCCCTTCGCCTCTGAAAGCACGTAAAGCCATTGGTCCTGCAACATTGTTGAAGTAATGTTCGAAGCATATGCATACGTAGTCATAATATTATAGCAGGGCTGAAATATTTTTTACCCTCAGGTATAAGTATAACTGCCAGCACAGCGGAATATGTTTGAAAGAGTCACCGCGGCCCTGGAACGCAAAAGGCATTAGGCGGAACACGGGTGGGTTTTAGTCAGTAAGAGTCTGACTCCCTTCCACTCCGTTCAGAGCGGAAGAAGTCTTTTGATGATTTCCCATCCAAACAAAAAAGGTATAGGAACAAAAGCATGCCTTCTCATTTAATACTTAAAATAATGACATACATAATACTAATAATCTATACTAATATTATAAAGCTGAAGAGTTTGTTTGTTTGTTTGAACGCGCTAATCTCAGGAACTACTGGTTCGAATTGAAAAATTCTTTTTGGGTTGAATAGACCATTTATCGAGGAAGGCCATCACGCTTAAGCCAATAGGAGCGGAGCAGCGATAAAGAATGTTTTAAAATCGGGGATTCCACGGGGACGAAGTCGCGGACAGCAGCTAGTGTTCCATAAAAATAGCAATTACAGAAACCGTACAACAAAACAAAAGGCAGTAATTATGAGAGTCATCCATTCATATTAATTCCAAGCTACCTTCACGTAATTTGTATGAATGAGAGCTCGCGCCGGTCGACAGAGGGCGAGCGAAGTTGGACAATTAAATTACGTCATCACCCTAGTCTGATTAGTACGATAGCTTAGCATTTAATACGCAACAAAGGTATTATCGGATTATGTGAATCCCCTTTACATTCTATCAAATAGAACCCCTATACATATAAATTGAAACAGTATTTGGGAATAAACAGTCTTGCGCTTTGCAAGCCTACGAGAGGCTAGCTAAGCTCAACTTTTTTCTGTACTCAAGAATGGCAAGCGGAAACAAGGCGGCCAATTTCTCAGATAAAAATATATATTAAGTTAAATAGGAATGTTTCCTGATTTAAAAAAATATGATTCTAATTAGTCCGTCACTTAGATTATAGAAAAATATTGGACACGTATTTTTTCCTTTATTAAATCTATAAAAACTGACGAAGATAAAAAGCATCAAAGATCAGGAGTGGGAGCGTGTGATGTCACTGCCCGGTAAAATTGTAGCGGGTAGTGACGTCACACGAGTTTTCAACGCACGGTATCGTCTTCATTTTTTGATTATGTGAAAAAAGAAAAAATACGTCTCCAATATTTTTTGGAAATCTATCTGACGGACTAATCAGATGTTTTTAGTTAACTATCCTATTATTAAGTTAAAATATGAGCTCGTGGCTAAATTATAACAGCCGCACGGGTCGATCTTCTAGGATAGGCAACGCTTGCCGAGGTTGGTCTGTGGATGGCTGACCATCTTAACATAACGAGACTTCTCCGTGCCTCGGAAAGCACGTTAAGCCGTTGGTCCCAGTTGTCATTTGGAGATCTTTACCAGTCGTAATGGATTGTCAGAAGCCAAAAAATCTGACACCAGTCTTGCCAAGAAGTACCGTGTTCCCCAGTTAATGGGTTGTGGAGGTCTGGTAGGCAGCCGCTTCATGTAAAATACTAGTATTCAGCTGAATCTGGCTTAACTGGGAGCCGACCCCAATATAATTGGGAAAGGGCTAGGCAGATGATGATGATATTAAGTTAAATATGTAATATACATACATATATTAAGATAAAAAAGATATATGTAGAGGTACAATTTAAACTCTTCTTGCTTGGAGGAAACTTTGAAAACCAGTGGATGAATAACCTCTTCATTACGTGCCTGCATTGTGTTCGTACTTTCAATGCAAAAATTGGCCGTTTAAGCCATATTAGAACACATACTTGCAAACCTTTCACAGCCAACAAAAAACAGTAATCGTAGTCGAAATTGGCGTCCCATGTTTATTATATTTTTAGAGGTTGACCGCTGACCACGTGGTAGACAACAGTTACCAAAGATTAGAAAGGGGCACAGAACTCACAGACAACCCAGGTTAGAGTGTCCTGGCACCCACAAACGAGGAGAGCTGACCTGAACTTCTACGCGTTTATTACTAAGGGCATAAAGTTTTAACTTATGGGATGCAGTGACATCTCCTTTGTTCTGTAAATATTATAAACTGTGAATATAATCTCTCTTAGTTTGCTGTTATTGTACGAAAAATACCTTCACTCAACAGTTTACGTTATCAGGCAAGAACCTATGATCTGTTACCGAAATTAAGGACTTCCCAAATAAAACTGTGGTCACGATTACATACTGAACAACAAAGAAATTAAAATCCTGACCCATTTTTACAGCCTTTGCAACAATAAAAACAGACGAGCAATAAAATTGCCCATTAATTTTATTGTTAATTATAAAATTGCTCACCGAGGCGTAGGCGGCCACGTACGAACGAATGGAAATAAATACCCTTACCGTGTGATGTGGGATTTTATTATTATCACGCATATTGTTACTTATTAATAAGATGAAACGTGTTAAATAGACAATCATTTTGTTAGCAAAATTTACAACAAATTAACAGTGGTATAAGTTAACTTTCGGGAGCGGCAGGGTGGTTCCCGCCACCGCGCGCGCGGGATTACGGGCGGCAAACGATAGCTCGCGCCTCAAAGAGCTGTCAGCAAAGAAGACGGGCCCAATAAGGTCAGTACCTGCTAAGGTTGCGGAATTTATTCGAAAGACTCACCGCGAGCCTGGAACGCAAGGGCACAAGAAGAATCACGGGTGGGTTTTAGTCAGTAAGAGTCTGACACTCTCTTCCGATCCGCTCAGAGTGGAAGAAGTCATTTGATGACATCCCATCCAAAAAAAAGGTGTGTGTCTCTAGCTTCATAACAATAGCTTCTAAGTGGCACTAAATGGGAGTCCAGCTCACCACGTGCCACGTAAATGTATCAGATAGATTTCCCATTTTCCGGAGAGATAAGTTGTTTTGAAAAACTAAACTCACACTATTTCCATTTACATATCGATTGTGTAGGTCTAAAGCAGTAAATGTCTCTATAAAACATAATGTCTAAAATGAATAAAATGCATTGTTATCACATACTTTAATTTACTTTTAGTATATGTTCGAAGTGACCACCGTGTTTTTTTTTTTTTTCAATACAATAATTAACATGTTTAGGTTAATGCGTTATGTATCTTCATGTGGAGGATTTGCGTTAAAAATTACTCTATGGCTGCTTTGCCACCCTGTATAACTGCAATGAATTGCCCTGATTGGCTACATCTTTCGCAACTAATAAGGGTTCCAATTTCGAACTTCATGCACGCGAGCTGGGACTCAATTAGGTCTCAAACGTCCTTGGGGACGGACGTGTCACAGTGAGTTAAGATGACTGTACAGAGACGCACCATTGCCAATCAAGCTGAACCCAATATGATAGCTTAGTATATTGTCCTACCGATCGAGGTGTCATTTCCAATAATAATCCCTTATCAGTCCAGGTTTTATTTCGAATCGTTCTAAAAGACGATATTAATCATCATCATAATATCTTAATTAAAATGTAAGTTTATTATATATATATATATTTCAGAATAGAATACTCTTTGTTAAGTACACCATATAATAAGTTACAGAATTTTTTTATTTATTAATTGGTGCTCTGAAATCACGAGATAGGGCCGCGGCAGACCACGAAGGAGATGGCGGGACGACATGGATGTCTTCCTTGGGAATCGGCAGAATGTGGCACAGGATCGGGAACAGTGGAAGGAGTGGAGGGAGGCCTTTGCCCAGCAGTGGGACATTTCAGGCTAGCTATAATAACTTCGTCGGCTTACTGCAAGAACTCATTAAGTGACTACACAAAACTTTGAGAAATAATTTAATAACTTTAAATAGCGCATTTTAAAACTACCACAATTATGATTTTATAAGGCATCTAATGGAATCATAAGGATCTTTGTTATCTGATAAATAAATGATAATAATAAATAAATAAGTAATAAGATGATTTCTCAAAGCTTTGTATTGTCACTTAATGAGTTCTTGCAGCAAGCCGACGATTTATTCACTCTAGACATACAAATATCCTTACAGGCTAGAGTCTAGACCCAATGCGTTATTGTAGCATATTTAGAATTAAAAAAAAGAACATTATTTCTACCATATCAAATTTTATAAGCAACAGGATATGTCTATGTCATCAGCAATGAGGTTGAGAGCGGCGCCTCGCGCAGATAATTAGTTAACGCGCGCGACAATATAGATTAAAACATTACATAGGGTGACGGGCGATCTTATCGCTAAAAGCAATCTTTTCCAGACAACCTTTGGATGAGAGGAAAGGAAAGACAGTACTGTGAGTACTGTCTTTACTGTGATTAGATGTACTAATTATGTAAACAATAAATAAATTACAGAAGGAATATATGCAATAATAATTATGAAACAAAAAGCATAGAACCCAAATAAAAACGATTAATGTGAGAGGTAGTGATTTTTGACCATTGTTTTAAAAATTGACAAAGTTTGATGACGCCTTACCGACACGGGCAAGGCATTTCATAACCGCACCACTTGAACCGTAAATTTTATTTGTGTTTTATTAGGAACTTTACATTTGAAAATAATTTATTTTAAACTAATATAATAAAATCGCATAATCGCCAATCGTCTGTACATTGTATATTTTTGGATAAAAATAACTGTAAAACGTTAGAATAAAGACATAGAACAAAATAATGCAATTTTTGACATTTTTGTTTGTTTGTGGAAGCATCTCGCAAGAACGACTAATTGGATCAAAAATCTAGATACTTATATTCAAAGATTCAAGATTCAAGATTCAAAGATTCAAAGCATTTATTTCAATTAAACCCTTTACAGGCACTTTTGAATTGTCAAGTCGAAAGAGGTGAAGCTATCTGCACGTTCCAAAGCGTAGATCTCTATGGAGAAGAACGTGCAAGAAACTCCACGGACACTCTTTTAAATCATGTTCTGTATTACATAACCTTGGTCGCTTCTATATGTGAGGACAATGCAAAGAAAAAAAAAAATAGAAAACTATAAAAACAATTCAAAGTATAAAGATTAAAACAAGTCAGTGGCAGTTAAGAGGTGACCAGTCTCAACCGACGGCGCCCGTTCACGAACATGACGCGTGTATTGGCACCATTTAGCTCAACCATTTTGAAGGGAACCGAATGATCCAACACACACGCCACCATCAGCGAAACATTTGAGCGAGCATGACATGCTCTCAACTGCCATTTTAGTTCAAGTCACAAGGTAAACTATAACCTATAACATGTAAATGGCTCCATGGTACTCACATTTACAATATTTGAAAATAAAATGCTTCTACATTATACAAAACTATGGTTTACAAAAACCAAGCAACTACAAGTAAAAAAAAAGAGAAATTATTTATCATCAAACTAATATTATATAAAAAAAAAAGAATAAATAAATGAGATAAAAAAAGGCGAGCATCTCTTCCAAATATAAATCCTAACTTGTTTATCCAAGTGGTTGAGGCTGTGGAGCAGGACCGGCATTTAGCCAAGCATTATTATCTTCAATGTAATCCCCCAACTTATAATATGCTTGCCTGCATAATGTGCGTTTAATACAAGTTTTAAATTTCGTTTCATTCAGTTCTAATATATGGGGAGGAATTTTATTATAACATTTTAAACAATACCCCATGAAAGATGTGGCTACTTTAGCTAGTCTGAAACCTGGTTGAACTAATTGATCCCTATTTCTAGTAGCATATATATATTAAATGTTATCCCAAGTTATATTTAGCGTTTATTTCATCAAAATCAATCCACAATATCAAATGATATTGTATTCTAAACTTAGTAAGAAGCCTTATAGAGTCGCGAGTCCTGCCCGTGTCACGTAAACCGTACAAAACGAATATAGAATTGTTTTATAAATAAGAAAGTTGCGTAACTCTGAGTTCAACTTAATTTTTGTTTCGTCGCGATCAGTTTACTCTATAAAAATATGTGAATTATAGATTGTTCAATAAAAAAATAAAATAAAATGAAATGCATGAAAATAACGCTAAAACATATTGTTATTGGTGAAAACTTTTATTCATTATAAGGAAGAGTATTATGGGATCTTATCTAATATTATACTACCTTATTAGTTAAAATTCCATAGGCAAACAATTTAGCAAATGATCCCAAGGTAAGTATTAAGTAGCTCCTCAGTCTGAGTACAAAGTTGAAATTTTATTAGTCACAAAATCCTCCGGCCCAACTTCCGAAACGTAAGTCGGAACTCATCTCGAATACCGACTAAATCAGAGCATCAAACTGTGAATAAAGCTTATCATGAATTGAAGTTTTCGTGCTCGAGAGATGAGCAAGCAAATGCGTACAACGCGCTTGCTTAGCTAAAACTCATGTTCTCAAGTTCAATCTTAGCTTGGGTGTCAGAGGTGTATATAACTATGTGTAACTTTACAATATTTAACATATTTTATGTTTTGTTTAATAACGTAGTGATTACTTATTGTAAGTTTGGAAAAATAAAAATTTATTATTTTTATAAATTATTTATTTATAGTATTATGTCTCGAGCACGAAACTTCAATTTATAACGTCGATTAGACAAGCCTTTTTTCTGGATGGGAGTTCATCAAATTACTTTTCTCGCTCTGGGTGGAGCAAAATTGAGTGCCAGATTCTTTCTGACTAAAACAGAGCCGCGGTGACTCTTTCAAGCAAATTCCGCAACCCTAGCAGGTACTGACACTCTTCTTTGCTGACAGCTCTTTGCGGCGCGCGTAGAACACGACGAGCCGGAGATGGCCTGGTTGCAAAGACAATATAACCACTTGACTGCGCATACAGTGCCCCGACGCTCGAAAACTATTAGCGTTTTGTCGCCTATAAATAGGCTACGGTAAGAGTAACCATTTTAGTTGTGCCCAAGTGTCAGACCTGTGTGCACGCTAGATTAATACAAATTTTGATAACTTTTTATGCAATTTCATCGTATCCAAATGCCTGCATGCGCGGTGAAATGGTGCGGGAAGCATTCCAAGACATCTAGATACAAAAAGGATGACATAACTTTTCATCGATAATTAAAGCGAACGAAAATTATGTTTGATTTAATCAGATTATGAGTCACCGCAGGGGTCTATTTAAAATGGTGTTTGGGGTAAACGAGTACACTGTCGAGTTCCGCGTTGATGTCTTTTGGAAACGTCTCGTTCTTTCATTAGACAATTCTAATGCTTCTATCCCTTTTTTTCTCTTTGTATTTTTATCGAGAAAAATAGTGGTGTCAATAATAGTTAGCTGAAAGTCGATATCGAAAAAACTATTTGTTTTTATTCTATTCACATATTGTGATAAAATACCTGAACTTTTAACCGATTTCAAAAAAGGAGGAGTTTCAGTTCGTCAGTATTTTCTATGCAAGTTTCTTTGTTTTTCGATTTATTTGTATCTCTCTGTCCCCGACCGGGACCGATCGGTTATTTTATTATTTTTTTAGATCGGTTTTAAAATCTCTGATTGGATATAATTTAATAATATAATTATATATAATGTATAATAAGCAAGATGCATAATTCAGAAATATGTAGACGCTCGTTTATCTTTTTTACAAAGAACAAGAACCCTAAAACTTTGATTCAAAAAACATAAATAATTCATTTTAAAAATCAATAATAACAGGATACGTCTGTTTATTTTTGTAATTGATTGATTTTGATTAAATATTGTTTCTATGATTTTAATTGAGTATTTTTCATAATGTTAAAATCCATTTTATCGATATCGATTATTTTCCCCTAATGAAGTAGTGCAACCCTAACGATAGGCATACCTACGCAACTTGACCTTGAACTGACCAATTGCAGTCGCGCATTCTTCCTCGTTCCCCGGCCCGCAGTAGTGAGTCGTGTGCTTAGAAGAAATCAGCCTATACGTTCTCTAGTGGTTACATTCTCTATGCCTGGTTGCCATCAGACGGCGAGCCACCCAAAGCTCGCCATCCGCAGGCCCGAATTAGATAAGCTCTCAGTGACGTTTTCGTGCTCATATTGGAGTTAAGTTGGAGTTTACTAATTTTTTTTTGGAATATGGGCCTCGGTATCAGGTCGGAGTTTAGAACTAAGCCCGTTGTGTGTCAACAGGCTTAGCCCCTATCTCGGGAGACTCAATTCAGCGCCGCCGTTGAAATGTTAGAGCCCTATAAAATTATAATACACATCTGTCTTTTGGAATATTTGGCTTTAGCACGTCGCTCGCAAGATTTCGTACAAACAATTTTCTTCTTAAATATTGAATTTCCTAAAATCTCTTCTTATTGCTCGCTTACATCATAAAAAGTAATCCTTTAGCAAAATTTCATGTATGTCAGTTATTTCCCTTTTATAGATGCCTAGCTTCTTTAACATAACATAAACATAACATAATCAGCCTTTTAATGTTCCCACCGCTCTCCTCCTCCGCCGGCCTCCTCTCTAGGAGAGGGAATGGGCCGTAATCCAGCACGCGGGCCCAGTGCGGGTTGGTGAATGTCACATGTCTTCGAATTTTGGGTTCTAGGACATGCCAGTTTCCTCACGATGTTTACCTTCACTGTTTTGAGAGCAATGGTGATGAAGTTAATTACACAAAGTAATGCGCCTGGCTGGGTTTGAACCCGCGACCTACAATTCGTAAGTCGGGGCCGTTACCACTCGGCCACCACTGCTCTAATTTTAAACAGCCGCACGCTTTGATCTCCAAAATTAAGCAACGCTTGACAAGGTGAATGGTTCATCATCTTAGCATACCAAGTTTCCTCCGTGCCTCGGAAAGCACATTAAGCCGTTGATCCCGACTGTCTTTGTAGATCTTTGGCAGTCGTTATGAACTGTAAAAACCAGACATTTTGACTCCAGTCTCACAAAGGTAGTTATTGACTACCTTTTTACCGATCTAATGGGTTGTAGAGGTCTGGTAGGCAACCGCTAAATATAAAATACTGGTATTCAGCTGAATCCGGTTTGACTGGGAGCCGCACTCAATATAGCTTGGTAAAGGCTAGGCAGGTGCTTCTTATAATACATATTACTAGTTGATACTAAGAACTCTTTTATCAAAATCATAACGAGCCGTTTCACTAACAGGAAATCTACTCATCTTCAATTCATCAGCAGTTTTCAAAGAAAAACTCTTCCTTCAAAACCAACACAAAATTTAATCAAACACAGCTTCCTTAACAAGTCGACCTATAAGAAGCGCAGTTGATTTATTCTTATTTCTTTCCAGCCAATCAGCGCGGGACGTAATCCGACGGTGGCATCTAATTGGCTGGTGGGACGAGTGCAAAACGTGGAGGAAGAAGTAATGAGATTGCTGCGAGTCGCGACTGCTTGAGGTTATTCCATTGCTGTGTATATTATTTTATTCTTAAGATTTTCTGTGCTGCCAATGAGATTTCATCTCAGATTCACTGTATTTCTTGAAAACCGGACAACCAAGATCAAAAACAACTAAGCAGCATCACCGCAGTCCGATTTAAAAACTAACCTGCCGCTTGAAACACAAGGAACCTGCCGCTTGAGAACGCAGACCGAATCTCGTATCTTGAAAAGTATTACATACTTAAATCTTAAAACAAAGACCTCTTTCATCTCATAAGCGTCTATTCTTTATGAAAATATTCTGAATATATTCAGTGGAGTGGAGACTGTAGACGCTCGTTTCATCGTGTATATCATTATTTGCTCGCGCTGTTTCAACATTCATGTACTGCTTCCATTCTCTTGGCATTCTAAACATGCCGCTTACTTAATTATGAAAGTTGTTTAGAATTCTAGACTGATATTTTTATTCTGCTGGGAGTTGTAATATGGGACATGTAGGCGTAATATTATACAAGCCTAATTACCTACCTACGTACTAGAAATTACATTATTAACCGACTTCTAAAAAAGGAGGAGGTTCTCAATTCGGATGTTTGTCGAAGTCGGTGTTCAAAAAACGAAAAAGCAACCACAAACACCGAGTTCCGAAATTAAAGTTATTTTGCACGTTTTTTATTTTTTGTGTAAAAGTCGGTTGTATTTTTTTGTAAAAAGTTTTTTTTGAAACGTAAACTGCCCTTGAAAAGCTCGGCATGCATGAAGTACTTTTAACTCACGACGGAACGGAGACAGTGTAGGTATGCGTTTGGGGTGAGAGGATGTTTGTTTATTTGTGCAAACCAATGTTCCCATTTATCTCAGTACTACTATTCCAATTTTGATGCAGTTTTCAGAGATGGGTTAAGGTTTGATTGGTGTATGTTCTTAAATATGTGTTACGGTGACAACTCACGAGGGCGCTGCAGTAAACATATGTTTATGCAAAAAAACAAAACTACTCCGATTGTGATGTAGTAGTTATATCTATATGTAGTACAATGTTCATAATAAAGTTCTCTCTAAAAAGTTTGAAATAAAAGGCAAAACTCAAAATTTTGAAAAACCCACGAAGGTAAAAGCATAATTGAAAAAGAATTAAATAATTAATAAAAACCCCCGAATTACAGAATTAATGTAACCCAAGAATATCCGTCAGGGCTGCCATTAAATGAGCTAGTTTTGCAGATAGTGATGGCAGCTCCCGACGGATATTCTTGGTTTACATTAATTCTGTGAGTTGCCTTTTTATACATTGCAATAGATTTTATTTTATTTTTTTCAGATGGATATGCTCTTGACTCTAGTCTAGGTCGCAGGTAACAGAGACAAAGTCGACGTTGGAATGAGCTTACCCAGAAGAAGCCTGTTCACTCTAACTTTGAAGAGATCAGGGTTGAATGTGTTCGGAAACACAGACGCAGGCAAAGAGTTACCGACATATAGGTTTGCTTGATTTGTTGGATCGCATATCCAAGCCATTTAATCACAATTAAATTAGGTAGTCGCTTCTGCCCGTGACTTCTTCCTCGCGGAATTGCTACCTACTAACCCCCCGATTTTGAATCATTCTTCATTGGTGCTCTGCTCCTATTGGTCTTAGCGTGATGATAGCTTTATAGCCTTCCTCAATAAATGGGTTATCTAACATTGAAATAATTTTTCAAATCGGACCAGTAGTTCCTGAGATTTGCGCGTTCAAGCAAACAAACAAACTTTATACCTACTCTTCAGATTTACACTGCTTTTTTTACCCGACTTCTCAATTCGATTGTAAGTTTTTGTATTGAGTGTGTCACCTCATAAATTTTTATTGGGTGTACCGATTTTGATGATTCTTTTTATATTCGGAAGTTGGTGCTTGTCATGTGGTCGCATTTCAGTTTGATCTGACGACTAGTATTTGAGTTATCCCTAATAATGCGTATTTAATTGGCTTCGACTACATTGATGATGTTCTCATTCACTCTTGTCGATGTAAAATGAAAAATAAAAGAACTATATACAATGGCTTGGAAGAGCATCTTAGTATTTCGAGGAGGTCCCTTTCTACTCGTAGTTTGGTGAATATATATGATAGCAAATATTCCGGGATTGCTGAAATCGCATGTTTATTGTTTAAACCAGTTTATAACACGCCGGTGTCAGTACTAGAAAGTGAAATATAAAAACTTTTTAACAAAAAAATACAAACGACTTCTAAATAAAAAACTTTTTACAAAAAAATACAACCGACTTTTCCACAAAAAATCAAAAAGTACAAAATAACTTTAATTTCGGAACTCGGTGTTTGTGGTTCCTTTTTCATTTTTTGAACACCGACTTCCGAAATTAAAGTTATTTTGTACTTTTTGATTTTTTGTGGAAAAGTCGGTTGTATTTTTTTGTAAAAAGTTTTTTATTTAGAAGTCGTTTGTATTTTTTTGTTAAAAAGTTTTTACATTAGTGTAAAAAAAAACGCACTGCTCCAATTACATTAGTGTAAAAAAAAACGCACTGCTCCAATGCAGAGTAAACTAAAAGGTCGTCAATGTAGACAGTGTAGATATTTTTTTATATTTTTGTTGATTTTTCAAAAACCGCTTGTTCGATTTCGATAAAATTTTCATGGGACCATTTGGGAAGTATACCCTTGACAACAAAAAAAGAATTTTTCAAATTGGTTGGCAAGCGACGGAGTTATGCGCGAACAAACAATAAAAAAAACATACAAACATCCGAATTGAGAACCTCCTCCTTTTTTAGAAGTCGGTTAAAAATAGGTATAAAATAACTTTAATTTCCGAATTGGTGTCAAAAAACTTTTTTTTTCTTTGTTCATATGTAAGTATACCTTTTGCGAGTCATACAAAAGACATAAAAAAAAAACAAAACAAACAACTATTATAGATCACAGCTCCATCAGATGAGATTCAGAAAAAGATTGCTTTCAATTCCATTCAAAAGAACGATGAATGGGACCGAACGACTGAACGAATAATGGAATTCATTCGCGAGCTGATTGACTCGCTTGCGATAACTTTCGGAATAAAACCGACGTTTGGTCGGTCATAAATTTAGCGAGATTAGATTTAACCGACTGTGCGGAAGTTAGTACGTACGTTGAATGACAACTTTGCAAATGCTCGACCCAGTTAAGTGAGTTTGGCTTTCAATTTAATTGAGTTAACGTTTGTGCTTATGTGTTGAGTTTATTCCACTTTTCATGAGCGCTGCGGAAAGTGAAAGTGGTTTTACAAAATGAAGTATTTTTCTAGCAAAATATGATCAAACACATTGGTGTTTATCACCAATGCGTTTGCAAACAATTGGTGCAAACGCATTGGTGCTTTCTATGCTCATGATAGCTTTCAGCTAAAGAGTAGTCTTCCCCGTCGGTGTCTGTGTTTCCTAAAATCTATAACCTGGCGATACTCAAGTCGACTTATTCGTCAACCGGCGAGCATAACACATTTTACCTATTTTTTTCGTCGACGTGTAAATCTGACGTATTTATGTACAGTCAGCTACAAAAACGTCTTATAAAAATGTAATATAGTACCTATTATAAATCTTTAAGACATCTTATACGACGAATTTAAAATAAAACAAATACTGTTTTTGTGATAAATATATTATTTTATGTTATAAATATTATGTCATTTAGTATAATACCGAAATCATAGTAAATAGTCGATACTAAACTAAAACAGCCAACACAGGCTTAGCCGCGGGTATCTGCTAGTAATTTATATGTAGTTATTGGTTTCAATCTTTTTTATTAGACCGTACTTTATATGTGCGAGTTGAAGACAGCAAAAAGGTAACATTGGAAGGGGCCAACTCGCAAAGACGCGCGAGTTTCACGCTCGCCAGTTGACGAAAAAGTCCTCAAGTCAAGAGTGAACCTACTTACTATGAGATTGTGGTCAAACGGGAGCCTATCATCAATAAGACATATAATAAGTCTTCCTTTACTGAGTGACTGACAGACAACGCACACCAGAAACTACTGTTCGTAGAAATAAACTTGGCGTGTAGGTCCCTTCAGGAGTTGAGGATTTTGTTCGAAAGAGTCATCGCGGCCCTGGAATGCAGTGCGTATTAGGAGGTACACGGGCGGGTTTTAGTCAGTAAGAGTCTGGCACTCCCTTCCACTCCGCCCAGAGCGGGAGAAGTCATTTGATAATTTCCCATACAGAAAAAAAAGGCTCCTTGGGGAGTGAGAGAGGATCCCGAAGTTCATACGGAAACGAAAATAAAACTCAATGTTCGCGTACCGTTAGTCGCCGGCAAAAGCTAATCAGTAAAATATAATAAAAGAAAATAGTTTCGTTTTTCTGTGGAGTCTGTTTTAGACAAAATCTTGTGACAGTAATCTTGTTTTAGTCAGACAGTTCGCATTCAGCCAACTTAGCAACGACGCTAACTTTGTGACACTGCCTTGCCGGAGCCCGTCTCGAAACTTGCAACAAAGCATCTGCTAAGTTCGCACGGAAATTGCTAATTAAGAGGATCAAAACTTTTTGTCCTCATCCTATCCTAACTAATATTATAATTGCGAAAGTCAGTTTGTTTGTTGTGCTTTCATGTCTAAGTCGCTGAAGTGATTTTGACGAATTTAAGTACAGACATAGACTGTAGAGGAGCTCGTGGCCAATGAATAACAGCCGCACGGGTTGATCTTCAAGGTTAAGCAACGCTTGTCAAGGTTGATCTGTGGATGGGGGGTGACCATCTTAACATACCGAGTTTCCTCCATGCCTCGGAAAGCACGTTAAGCCGTTGGTCCCGGCTGTCATTTGTAGATCTTTGGCAGTCATTACCGATTGTCAGAAGTCAGTAAATCTGACTCCAGTCTCGCCAAGAAGTACCGTGTTACCCAGTTAACGGGTTATGGAGTCGCTCCACGTCAAATACTGGTATTCAGCTGAATCCGGTATGACTGGAAGCCGACCCCAATATTGTTGGGAAAAGGCTAAGTAGTTAATGATGAAGTACAGACATAGATACGCTAGAAATCGTTATGGCTTTTTCCTGTGAAAATCTATATGAAGGCTAGCGAGAAAAAAGGTTAAAAGCTAGTTTCAATACAAATCCATCACATGGCCGCCAGAATCCTCCATGATTGCAAGACCCGCTTCAATGGGAACTTGTCGCGTCCCACGTCAGCCGCATAGTATCGCTTCAGCAAAGCACTGTATTGCATACATGCCTCGTTTCCGTACTTCACTCGCATTCATGTCATGCCAACCACTCTTCAAACGATCAAATACTTCAGCAGTCACCACAGTCAAAACCGAACCCTATTTTGAAGACTCGAAAGTGTATATTGGTATGGTCCAGTTTCATTTGGATGGGAAGCATTGATTGCTTGGCGATTAAAAAGTGGAATCGGACGTTTTATGCATGAGTTGGTATGTGTTTGTGTTGAACAGAACAGTTTAGACGCAAATATAGGGGAATGGACCGAAAATTGATGATGATTTTCAGTTTCTTCTTTTTTTTTTAGGGACTTTTATCCTTACAAGGCATGTCAGCTATCATAACCTAATCAACCAACTTCCAAAAAAGGAGGAGGTTCTCAAAAGGAGTTCTCAATGCACACCAAAGGGAGGAATTAGAGGTTTAACACTTGGTAATTTGCGACATAGCTTTGTCTATTTATGGGATTTAGCTATGAATCTGCTAGAGACACCCTGTATCTTCCAAAGGCAGACTCATTATAAAGTATTAGTAAGGGTCAGGAAGGTCTAATGCTAAGCCTTTTAGGGATTATAATCCTGTGCGGGTAAGTCGATACTGTTCCTATATGTACATAACGTTTATACATCGTTGTATAATTATAGCATTCATAATTTTATGTATTGTATTTGTAGCTTACGTATTACGTTTACGTACTTATTGTAGTTATGTAGTTGTTGTGTACCACACCTCAAAAGTTAAAAACTCTCAGTGTCAGTATAAAAAACACGCGCACACGAAGGGGTCCGTAACATAAAACATAAAAATCGAGTGCCCCCTTTTATCTACACTAATCTAACCTAATATTATAAAGAGGACAGATTTATATTTTTGTATGTAACGAATTAACTCAAAAACTACTGGACCGATTTCAAAAATTCTTTCACCAGTAGAAAGATACATTCACCCTGAGTAACATAGGCTACATTTTATCCCCGTATTCCTACGGGAACGGGAACTACGCAGGTGAAACCGCGGGGCGCTGCTAGTCGTTGTATATAGCATTCATAATTTTAAGTATCGTAATTGTAGCTTACGTATTACGTTTACCTACTTATTGTAGTTATATAGTTTTTGTGTACTACAACTCAAAAATTAAAAACTCTCAGTGTCGGTGTAAAAAAACCGCGCACACGAAGGGGTATAGTAGAACCCCACCGAATGTGTCTCCACGTTGTCGTCGTGGTGGGGCTTGAGCGTCCCAATGATCTTGCGAGCTTTCCCGGTAGAGCCACTCATGCCGGAAGGTCGCAAGTGAGGGATCAGACCAAGAGAGACACACACCCGCTTGCTCGCTGCTCTCTGGTACGCGTCTGATCATCAGACGTGACTGTGGGAGCAGCGAGCAAGCAGAGAGGAGAGGTGAGAAGAGGGCCCTGAGAAGGGGCGGAGCAAGCAGGGACCGCACCCTTAAAAGGAAAACTATGAAAAAAGGCGAATGTAAAATGAGTCCCCAGGTGGGTCCCGACTGCTCAGCGGTCGGGGAATCCCACCCCGCTTCGGCGGGCTGCCCTCCGTACTCTGGGGTGGGCACCAAACGTCTTCCGCTTGCCAGTGGCAACACGAGCCGAGGAGGCTCCCAATCGTCGTCATCCGAGTCCGCTTCCTTTAAGGAGCTGATGGCGTACGGTTGTGTAGAGGAGGGTTCGCCTGAGCGCCGGGGTGGTGCGGAGTCGGATTCCGGCTCCGCGCCAGACCTAGTAACGGTCAGCTCGGCGGGCTCTGGAGAGGAAGGAGGGGGGGCTGCTGCGGAGAACGTGAAGTTCTTCCGCAAGCGGCCGCGACGGGAGGAAGACGGGGAGTCGACCTCCGAGGGCGAGTTTGCCTCCGCCCGCAAGATCCCCACCGCTAGGCGGGGCAGGGGCTGTGAGGCGGGGAGGGGGCTGGCTCCCTCTACCTGGGAGGTGGAGAGTCGGGCCGGGAAGTTGGTGGAGGAGGGGCGTCGCCCTGGAGGGAGCGGTCGTAGGGCTCCCTCTACTCTTCCGCCTACTCTCGACTCCGATGACTCGGTGTCCCCGGGAGAGGTACCTCCCACTGTCGAGGAGAAGAGGGCCAAGCTGGAGGAGGTCGTGGAGGCCGCGATCCGCGCTGTGGCCTTCAAGAGGAAGCAGTCCTCTAAGCGGGAGGCCATTAGCGCCGCCAAGGCCTCCATTATGGCGGCGGCGGCGGCCAACGTCGGCGGGTCCGGAGAGGCGACAGAGTTGCGGGCGGAAGTCGCCCGCCTCGCGGCCATAACGGAGAGACTCATAGCGGAGAACGAGTCGCTCCGGAGGGACCTGGCTGACATGGCCAGAGCGGCCTCTGAGGGGCCGCAGGGGGGGCTGAGTCCGGCGGCGCTGGAGGGGAGCCAAGTGCTGAGCCAGGTGCGGAGCCTGGTGCGGCAGGAGCTGGCTCCCTTCCGGAAGCAGTTCTCCGTTTTGGAGGACATGGTCCGGCGTCCCCCGTTAGCGGCGGCACAGAGGCCCCCGGGACAGCAGAAGGCGGCTTCGTACGCAGCCGCGGTGGCTGCTGGCCCGGGAACGTCCGGCCAGGCGAAGGCCAAGGCGGGAGCCGCGCCAGCGCCTGTGGCGCCGGCGCCTGCGACGCCGGCGACGACCAAGTCGGCCCCGGCGAAGAGGGGAAGGCGGAAGGCTGGAGGGGGAGCGGCTAAAGCTGCTGCGTCAGCGGCGCCGCAGCCGCCCCCACCCCCAACCTCGGACCCTCCTGCGACCGGGGCCGGGTGGCAGGTTGCTGGAGAAAAGCGGCAGGCCAAAAAGGCGGCCAGGAGCAAGGCCAAGAGGCAGCGGCGGAAGGCCAACGCCATCGCGGCGAGGCTTCGCGCCCCGAAGTCCGCGGCTGTGGTTTTAACACTGCAGCCGGAAGCGGAACAGAGGGGTGTGACGTACCTCGCCCTGATGAAGCGGGCGAAGGAGGCGGTGAACCTCCGGGAGCTGGGCATCACTGGGGGCCTCGGGATCAGGAGAACCCTGACCGGTGCCCGGAAGCTCGAGCTCGCCGGAGCGGAGAGTGGCCCGTTCGCGGACGCCCTGGCCGAAAGGCTGAAGGAGGTCCTCCCCGCGGACGAGGTTCGAGTGTCCAGGCCGACTAAGTGCATTGACATGCGCGTGGTGGGCCTGGACGACTCCGTGACGGAGGAGGAGGTTGTGGCCGCCGTCGCCAGGACTGGGGGGTGCTCTGCCGAGCTCGTCAAGGCGGGCACCCTCCGGCCTGACAACACGGGCATGCAAACCCTTGTGGTGAGCTGCCCCGTGACGGCGGCCAGAACAGTGTCGGAGGGTCGAAGGCTCTTGGTGGGGTGGGTTTCTGCGCGGGTAAAACTGCTGGAACCCAGACCTCTGAGGTGCTACCGCTGCCATGTGGGCAACCACACGGGAGCTATGTGCCCCTCGGAGGTGGACCGCAGTGGACTTTGTTTCCGCTGTGGTCAGCCCGGTCATCGGGCCGGCTCGTGCGAGGCCACGCCGCACTGCAGTGCATGTGCGGCTGTTGGCAAGCCGGCCGAGCACTGGGCTGGGGGAAGGGCCTGCGCGCCATCCGCCCCGACCAAGGGCAAGAGGTCCGCCGCCGCCGCCGCCTCTGCCGCCGCCGCGGCTTCCGTCGCCGCTTCTGCCGCTTCTGCTGTGGGTACTGCGACTCCCGGTACTCGGGAGGGGGCTGAAATGGAGTGCCAGTAATGGTCCCATTTCGGCCTCCTCCAGAGACAAGTCGGCCGCTGTGCTATTGCGCAGTGGCTGATGCCTGTGGACGGTGAGCGTGGGTGGCTCGCCGTCCGATACCAGGCTGAGTCGACGACGCGTTGTGCTTCACGCGCGCCTCAAGGAGCCGTCAGCACCAGAGACGGGGCCCCATAGGGTCGGTGCCTGCTAGGGTTGCGGAATTTGTTCGAGAGAGTTGCCGCGGCCCTGGAACGCAAAGGGCACATGGAGGAGCACGGGTGGGTTTTAGTCAGTAAAAGTCTGACACTCCCTACCGCTCCACCCAGGGCGGGAGGGGTCATTTGATGATTTCCCATCAAAAAAAAAAAAAAAAAAAAAAAAAAAAAAAAAAAAAAAAAAAAAGGGGTATAGTAGAAGGACCATATCGAAAAAATCTAGTGCCCCCTTTTATCTACAGTAATGTATTATAATGTGATAAAGAGGAAAGATTTTTTTTGATCGTGTGTTTGTAACGAATAAGCTCCGAACCTCCTGGACCGATTTTAATCACTTTTTTATCGACTTCTAAAAAAGGAGGAGGTTCTCAATTCGGATGTTTGTATTTTTTTTTTTTATGTTTGTTCGCGCATAACTCCGTCGCTTGTCTACCGATTTGAAAAATTCTTTTTTTGTTGGAAAGGGTATACTTCCCAAATGGTCCCATGAAAATTTTATCGAAATCGACCAAGCGGTTTTCGAAAAATCTAAAAAAAATATGTACATTGTCTACATTGATGACCTCTTAGTTTACTCTGCAAAGGAGCAGTGCGTTTTTTTTACACCAATGTGATTGGTTCGTTTAGGTGGGGGGAGGGCAGTGGCGTGCAGTGGTTCGAGTTAGGGTAGGCCAGAAAATAATGTCCAAAAAAAAAACACACCACATTATTCAGGGTTGAAATTTGGAGTCTTTTTTTTTAAATAGTCAATTAAAAAAAAATTAAAAAAAACTTATTCCATTAAAAATCAACCCTGAATAATGTGGTTATTTTTTAAAATTTATTTGGACATTTTCTCTGGCCTACCCTAACTCGAACCACTGCACGCCACTGGGGGAGGGGAGGGGATGTAGGTACCACTAAAAAGTGAAAAATAAAAAACTTTTTACAAAAAAATACAACCGACTTTTACACAAAAAATCAAAAAAGTGCAAAATAACTTTAATTTCGGAAGTCGGTGTTCAAAAAACGAAAAAGCAACCTCCAACACCGAGTTCCGAAATTAAAGTTATTTTGCACTTTTTTGATTTTTTGTGTAAAAGTCGGTTGTATTTTTTTGTAAAAAGTTTTTTTTTCACATAATAAGAGTAACATAGGCTGTATTTATATTCCCACGGGAAGATGTACGCGAGTGAAACTGCGGGGCACTGCTATTTCTAAATATTGTAGAATTTGTTATCACAGCGGCATTAAAAATACACTCTGAATAATTTCAAATATCTATCTATTACAGTTCATGAGATATAGATTTATAAAAGACAGACGGACAGTCGGAAACGGAGGCTTAGTAATAGGGTTCCGTTAGTTATCCCACGGCGACAGAAACCAAAGATAAAGGAGATAACTACATAATATATTAAACTTCATGTTTGGTCTGAATTTGAGAACCAAATATTAGGAATACACTAAACCCCGCACACCACAGTTGAATCGCATTCATTCTCCCGTCAGCGTACAATAATGAAGTTACCATTTAACAGGAATATCCATTATCCAGTAACCCACGCCAGTAACGCGTAACAGCCACTGGCGCGAGTAAATTGACTCGCCCGCGTCGGTCGTCAACCCGTACGTATTGAAAGGTATTTAGGACAGGATTATTAATTCCGGATAAGGCCTGTCTAGCTATAAGCAGGGTTATTTTTCAGTGATTCTTCTTATATTTGTGTCATTGACTTTCTCTTTTTGTTATTAGCAGCTTGGAGTCAGGATGTGGGCTCGGCGGATGACATAAGCTTGCAGTTTGCATTCCACTCCAATAGACTCGGTTGCCATGACAACGGATAAACACCCCCGATTAATAATGTCACCAGAAAATAACAGACACCGTAATACTCCGATTGTAATAAATCTTTATTAGAAAAGATCGTTTTGTGTACAATAAATCCCATCCAAATTCAATAGTTTCTATTCGGATATATTGGGATAGGTATCTTTAAGAAAAATAGTTTACAATTTTACGAGATATTTTACAATCTTTCGGTTTTCAATTTTCCGGTGACAGTTACAAGCTCCTACTGTCAATTTGATTGACTCAAGTGGAGGAATTGATTAATAAAAAACTAGATCCAGGCTTGCTGATTTACTCGATGACGACGTGCTGTACCTACTCACTCAGTAAAAAACACGAATAAGTTTACCAAAGCCGTAACATGTACCAATTCTATCGAAAACTATCCATTTCTCACAAATTCAAGAATGCTATTCATGTCGATATGATAAAATGCAATTTTATTTTACTGCAGGTTATTTTATCGTAGATTATTTTATTGCAGGTCATTTTACCGCAGGTCAAGTTACTGCAGGTCATTTTACTGTAGGTTATTTTACTGCAGGTCATTTTAACGCATGTAATTTTACCGTAGGTCATTTTACCGTAGGTTATTTTACTGCAAGTCATATAAGTGTAGAATATTTTAATGCAGTTCATTTTATTGTAGGATATTTTAACGTTAGTTATTTTACTGTAGGTTATTGTACTTTAGGTTATCTTAACGTAGGTTATTTTACCCTAGGTTATTTTACTGAAGGTTATTTTACCGCAGGTTATTTTACTGCAGGTCATTTTATCGTAGGTTATTTTATTGCACGTCATTTTATCGTAGGTTATTTTACTGCAGGTAATTTTACTGTCAGTTACAACGTCGTATCGCGATAGTAGTAGAAGCGCTATGTGGCCCAAGAAGAAAAAAAGTATAGTAGGGCTGATTAAGAATACTTGTATGGTTAAAATTACTTTTGTGTAATACATGTATTATAAGGTATTTCACCATCGTTTTAGTAGAACGAGCTATAAATAAATGTTAGCCAGTCAGCCGTAGTGAATTAGTGATAATGAGATTGACAAGGCTAGGGCGCGTCGGATGTGGGCACTAATGTATCTTATCTCTCGCACGATATATTGTAGTATATAGTAGACTAATCTGTTAGATGCATCGGTTTTTGGTATCATACCTAAGTGATTGGTTTTTGGTAAACCAATAACGCAACCAAGCTTTTTAATACATTCCAAGGAGCCAAAAATTAACACACATAAAGCTGTCACTTGTACAAAAATGTTTTTATTCTTGTCAACAATCGGAAGTAATTCCGCCATTTTGTTTATTTATAGTTGCAAAATGTTAAACTTCTAAAATGCCAATAAGTCTTTGTAGCAATGCAATTGCTTGCACTGTAAAAAATATCGATATCCCAAAGTTTCAGTAGTGAACTCCGTACATAGTAACAGTATTGTATAAATTTACATACCCTGTAGTAAGAACTTCAACTAACTAAGTCAACTACCTCACACAGCACACATGCAGTCAGCCATAAATACATGCTATTTTTTAAAATATTTATTGATAGGCTCGCGTGCCGAGATTCCTCCGTGCTTCGACAAGCACGTTAAGCCGTTGGTCTCAGCTTTCATTTGCAGATCTTAAGCAGTCGTTACGGATTTTCAGAAGCAAGAAAATCTGACTCCAATATTGCCAAGAAGTACCGTGTTATTCAGTAAATGGGCTGTGGAGGTCTGGTAGGCAGGTACTCCACATAAAACACTGGTATTCAGCTAAATCCACTCGACTGACACATTCTGGAAGCCGAACCCAATGTAGTTGATAAAAGGCTAGACAAATGATGATAGGCTCGCGGTTGAGCAAATCTCACCTGATGGCATTTTTGCCTAGAAGTAACCAGTTGCGTTAACTCTTGACTTAATGACAACTAAGATATTGATATCAGTACACACAGACTCCGGCGGGATATTCCACTCCTTAGTTGTACGCACAAGTATTCCCAAATCATTTTGTGTGTAAGGGTGGGATGTCCCCAGTGAACTGATTAACCACTCACAGAGCTGGCCAGAAGGGGATCTGAAAAGGTGGCTGTTGGACCTGAATCCATAGTTCTATTCCCTTTCACCCATCTCAGTAGGTACATGGCTACAAGCAGAACGATGGTGGTCCTCGGTACCAGACTGCATGCAGTTCAAGCAGTTCATACCAACCCTGGACAGGAAACTGATCAGGCGCTTTTTGCGTTTGTATAGAGGCAGCCTACGAATGGTGGCGGGGACCATCACCGGACACTGCTCACTGAACAAACACTTACACACGATAGGTATAACGGACAGCCCTCTATGCAGAGCATGCATGGAGGATGAGGAAACGGTATCGCAGGTACTCCTTGAGCGCACAGGCGTCGCTGAAATACGGAGGCAAACAATAGGGAGACCGAATTCACTTACAGAAATGCTGAACAGACTGAGTGGACTGATCTGCTTCTGGAGGGAGGTCGGCTGGTTGGAGTGACGGCCGCCATGGCTCACGCACAATGGTCTAACACTAGGACTAAGTGCGGAAACCAAACCCTAATAGATAGAACTCGAGTAGATAGATATCACTCACAATTCTTTTTCATTATCTACACTAATATTATTAAGAGGAAATTGAATTTGATTATTTTTTTGTTTGTTTGTAATAGGCTCCGAAACTACTTGACCAATTTGAAAAATTCTTTCACTGTTGGGAAGCTATACTATCCCCGGGTCACATAGGCTATATTTTATCCCCATATTCCCCCGGAAACGGGAACTACGCGGGTGAAATATTCGATATTAAGATGGTTTTAGATCCCAAGAGTGGCTATGATCATGCGGCTGATCGTATAAAACCACATGTAATGGTATTGGCCGCGGGCGCGGTGGCCGACGTCATAATTGATTGATGATGCACTGCTACTCTATCATATTAGATTATGTACTATGGCGACTAGCTTTTGCTATAGATAGGGAGTTTTTTGTTGATGAACGGCTATTTTTGCTGGACGGTCAACTTGGGTGAAATATTATACAAAAGATTGCTGTGTCTAACACTCACGTTAAAGATATTTTTTCAAGGTTTATGAAATAAATCATTTGGTCCTAAAACTAAAATTGTTTCATTTTCAAGACTTTTTTTATTTAAAAAGGGTGATTTTTTAAAGTGTGCATGCCTGACTTCATTCAATAAAAAAAAAATAGCGATAAATACACTCAACTCTGAGAGGAAGTCGCGAGCCCAATTTTGACGAAAACTAAAAAAGCATCATTGTTATTTTGAAAAATCGATACTCCTACTCCAGGAATCTAACCAGTTGATTTTGAAAAAAACAACACACTTTATTATTATACCAGCTGAAAGTGTCACTACTAAGAATCTCATTCTGGGAATAAAACATGGCAACTAAAATAATGAGCTCATTTTAAACAAATAACTTTTAAATTTTCTGTTAGTTCATCGTTTCAATGACTTAGTTAAATACCTACGGAACAGACAACAGTGTCAAAAAGACTAATCGATTTCCCAGTGCTATTAAACGTCGCGGTTAATTGACAGCTAATCTAATTAATTGATAGCCACAGAACGAGACGTTGTGACAAGTTGACAAACCGACGCTTTTGCCTTTTCTTTTTATTCTTCAATTTCAATGTATCAGTTAGTCAAACTATATGGCCGTGTACTATAAAAACTAATTTTCTATTTGACAATATTCAGCTTTCAAGAAGGCGAATCCGCTAACAAGCGTAAGCAATACCAACAGCTCGAACTATTCCACGATCAAACATCAATATAGCCACAAGACATTCCGACGCAATACCTTACATTATTTCCCGCTATGTCTCGCAGCGATAACACCAACCTGCCGAACTATTTCAATGTATGCAAACTATATTCTATACTGTACAGATAATTCCATACAGACTATAATATGAATAGTTATAGTGTTTGAAGTTATCTGCAGTTATACGCTCCGTCACACATCGCTGGTGAACTGACTGCATTTTGATCGTTAATGCGTTCTATAGAAATAATGTGTTATTTCTAGAATAGTGGCCTAGGTTTTAAAGTTTCAGAGTATTAGAATTGTTTGTATTAACGTTGTACACATCTGTATAATCTTTTGTGCAATGAGTGAGAATTTGTGACCAACTTCTTCGATTTTAAGAGTACACCGTACATTTTTGATCTTGTTTAGATTCAACAACTGAATGCATCTCACAGAGAGGTGACCGCGACCAACAATAAATTGCATGCTGTTATTTATATCTTAAACCGATTGCTCCTTTGACTGGTAGAAAATGCCTAAGGCATTAAGTCCGCTTCTATACATATTGTGCGTAATGTCCTTTTTTTGGATAGGAAATCATCAAATAACTTCTCCCGCTCTGGGCGGAGCGGAAGGGAGTTTCAGACTCTTACTGACTAAAACCCACCCGTGTTCCTCCTAGTGCAATTTACAATCCAGGGCCGCAGTGACTTTTTCGAACAAATTCCGCAACCCTATCAATGTATTAGGTCCTTACATAAGAAATTGGCGTTTTGTCTGAGAAGAACATAAAGTCGTTTTTTTTTTAATATAAGTAATTTAATTACTCAGAGTATGTGTCATTGCTATCTATGCACTTTTGCCATCACATAGGTACAGCAGAACGACTATAATCAAACTGGAATTTGGAATTCCTAACCAAAGAGCAGTTATTTGAGATCAAAATGGCCAGTGCGACAAAACGCCAATTTCATATTACGGCCCTAATATTAAATGAATAAATAAATGCTCTAAATTGAGTAGCACTAAATTTCATGGACTCAGCTCAAGATCTATAATCCTTAAAGCCAAACGATGTGCTAAAACCACGCCACCTACTTACGAACGAGCAGATAGGAGCGGTTTATCTGCAATGAACGCTTCAGAGCTGAGCCACTGGACACGAGTGCATTCTTATCACTGTGGGACGGGGGATCAATTCGGTGGACCGAAATACATTATCATGGTAAATGAAAATAAATAATTGTGTGAGGAGTGATATGAAAGAAAAAGTAGTTAGTGATAGCGTGACGGCTGGCAGGACAGAATGGAAGAAAAAAACATGTTGCGCCGACCACAAGTAACATTGGATAAGGGCAGGAAGATGATGATGGTAAATGAAAATAAAAGTAAGGGTTGACTTTAGCGATCATATTTAAGTTTCCTAAACAATAAGATTTAATATCAGACATTCGTTCAGCGAAAGTGCAATTTAGAATTTCAAAATATTTGACAAAGTTTCACACATTACGTGTCAGGCCTTGTACCAATTTTATTGGAATCAACCAGCCTAATGAAATGCATCTAACATCAGTATACAGGATTATATGTAAAACACCAACAACCTCTTAAGAGGTCATTGTACTCATCATTATGAACAACTTCTACTACGGGACCAAACCTAAAATCGCGAAAAAAAAAACAGCTGTCCCCTACGTTTTGATGAATTATATGAACATAAATCTAAGGAACATCTGATTTTTTTTTCGCGATTTGGTCCCATAGTAAAAGTTGATCATAATGCTGAGTACAATGACCTCTTAAGAGGTTGTTGGTGTTTTAAAAATATCCCTGTATAATGGGAAGTGACTGCTTATCTGACCAACACAAACTAAAACTCCGCCTTCTTAAGAAAAATGCTCATAAAAAGTTCGTGGTCTAAACACAAGATCTCTAAGCCATAAAGCAAAACGATGTGCTAAACTATACTACCTACTTACGTGCAGACAGAAGCAGTTATCTGCAGTGAACGCTTCAGAGCACTAAGCCATTGAACACCAGTGCATTCTCATCATCGTGGGACGGGCGGGCAGTACACCGAAATCCGTTATCAAGTTAGATAGAAACAAATCGAGGACTTGACTTTTATAGCAAACCTTTAAGACTGCTACGATGACGTTCAGCTAAAAAATGACGCGAATGAGGGGATTTCACCAAGAAAGAATTGATTGGCGAAACTGCTTTTCGAAATATAAAAATGTTTTGACTTGTGTCTGTTTTTCTGGCTGCGGATAATCCGTAACGAGGATCTAAAAATGGCAGCCGGAACCACTTTCGAGGCACGGTGGAGCGTCGCCGTGTGTTTCTTAAGATGATCACCCATCCGTAGACCGACCTCAGCAAGCGTTTAAGCTTGAAGATTGACCCGTGTGGCTGTTAGTATGTAGCCATGAGGTTAATATTGGTAAAACCAACACGAAATACGTACATAAATATATAATTTGAAAGTAAGCAAGTATCATGTTAAATTAAGATCCGTATGGAAAACTTTGTGCGAGATTCCGACTCGCCAAGAAAAAAACCATCCGAGCGATTTTTTTTATTCGAATGAACGGAAATCTAACAAACCTTTATAAAAAGAATATTAATCACTTTTCTTTTACCATACTGTGATTTAGACTTTATTGAAGTCATAATCACAGACCTATCAAACGTAATTGTAGCGTAATCTGGCGGCCACACTATTCTGCTCACTCCCTGCGTCTTGAACGAGTACAAAAGCGTTTTCTTTGGCACCTGGCGTTTTCTTTCGGAATTTCTAAAAAGGTACATTCGTACAGTGACCGTCTCAAGCACTTTAGAATGGTTTCATTGGACAAACGCCGAAGCATTAATGACGCAGTGTTTGTATGCAAAGTAATGGCCCATAAAATTGACTGTCCACAAATACTGCGACTATTTAATTTCCGTGCTCCCTCAAGAATTCCTCGCAGTCTAATAACACCTCTGTGCCCACCGCTGAGAAGAACAGTTCTAGGCGCAAATTCTCCGTTGGCGAGATTCTGCAAGGTAGTTAATAGCTGTAGTGATGAAATCGATTTACACTTTGACAGTTTGGGCAAATTGAAAGCCTATTTTCATGATAATCTCCCTTAATGGTCTTTCATTAACTCGCGTGAAAGGAAATGAAATTGTGATTTGTGTGAACTAGATTAGTTTTTTTTTTTTTTGTTTGTACAACTTCCTTATGCATGCGGTGTTTACCTGTAAGTGATTGTTGCACTGATGTATAATAATAATTTAATGCATGCTATTTTTAACACAAAACCAGTGTAAACAATTGTTGGTGAACCAATAAATAAATAAATAAATAAATAATTATATCCCTCCCGGCATTACGTTCAGCCTTTTCTTCGAAGTCGTAAAATAACACCGCTAATGTCTTTAAAATTCTAGGTTTCTTTCATTTTTACCTTTCAGTTCCGATAAAGCAGTTTTACTTCTAATGAAAGTTATTGAAACCATTTAAAAAGGCTAGACTTTCAATGATTTTATTACTTGCGCTCTCGATATCGGAAATTCTATTTAGGTATCTATCTCCCTGACAAACATCATTGCTCAACAAAAACGTAATCACACGTCCCCTGAGGATGCCTCGTGGAGAGGCGAAACACGTGTCGGTAATGGTGTTGGGTTTTGCTTTGCCTTCCTGCATGTGCATAAAATCCTTGCATTTGCCTTGTAATCTTGCATGTGCATAATATAGCGGGCGGGAGGGAGGTGCATAACTGCTACCCACTATTATTCGCGGAAATTAAAACTAGATATATTGTTTTCGTTTTCAAATTTAAAATGGATTTCCGCAAAGTAACGCCTGACTCAATCAATTTTTTTTTTTTTCTTAAAACGTAATCGTCGACTCAATAGTCTGCTGAATGCTGAATTTTGGAATGAAGAATAGAATGACGTAAGCATCGGCTAATGTGGGGGTAAGGGGAGGGAGAACTTCGTACACTGGAAAGTATATGCAATATACGCGGACGCGTATATGTCTAAAGTCTTTAAATAAAAAGTGAACAGGTTACTTCTGGGCAAGCGTGCTTCATCTTCGACCACATCATCGCTTACCATCAGGTGAGATAGTGGTCACACGCGTGCCTATCAATAGTAAACAAAATAGGGAACGTGAGTCTCTGTATTTATTGTCTGTGTATTTTTTAACTTTTTTTTTCATCGTTTTGAGAGCAGTGGCGATGAAATTAATTACACAAAGTAATGCGCCTGGCTGGGTTTGAACCCGCGACCTACAATTCGTAGGTCGGGGCCGTAACCACTCGGCCACTACTGCTCTCTAAACGGTGAAGAAAAACATCGTGAAGGAACGGGATCGGGAAAGGGATCGTGAGGGGAGGGATGAAGGGAGGGGGCATGTCCTAGAACCAAAAATTCGAAGACATCTGACATTCACCAACTCGCACTGGGCCCGCGTGGTGGATTTCAGCCCATTCCCTCTCCTAGAGAGGAAGCCTGTGTCCCAGCAGTGGGAATGTTAAAAGGCTGATTATATTTTTTTTTTCCATTTTGTTTTATATTCGTATAAGTTATAATGATGTCATGAGCGTCTAATCGGGACGAATAAACTATTTTTCTTCCAATTCAACTAACCTAAATACTCTTTAAAAATTTCCTATTCCTTAAGTTAATTCTCTCAGTACCCACGTAGTTCGCCATATCATGATCATCAAAAACATGACGCATGTCATTCGTCAGAGCTGAACCAAGCCCACGTTGTTTGCAGAACAAATACACTCCGTATTCCCGGCTTATTACGTACACATGCTCATTATGGCTTCTTTCATAATAACGTCTTTTGTCGTAGCAATAAGAGTGGTTTTCGTATAACCTGTGTAAACTCAGATATGTGGTTGGTTGGTAGATATACTTATATTATTTCTATGTTTAGTACAAATACTACATTATGACTTGTTGTTTTTATATTCATCGCCGAACGTTTGTTAGTGTAGTTCAGTGAAAATAATGTTTGTTTTGGTCTGAATCCAGCGAATAGATTGAATAGCATTATGGGTAGATTATTGAATGATGTTAATAAAGTTGAATATAATAAATTATGTAGTTACGATGTGCGTGTTCTGTTTGCATGATTTCAGTATTGTTTTGTTTGAATTGCCTGTTTCTTTATCTCTTGAAATTAAATAAAACAATTTGAAACGTATGAAATGCTTGGCCATCGTTGTGGTTAGTCAGAAGCCAGTAAATCTGACTCCAGTCTTGCCAAGATGTACTGTGTTCCCCAGTTGATGGGTTGTGGAGGTCTAGTAGACAGTCGCTCTACGTAAAATACTGGACCACAATATATTTGAGAAAAGGCAGACAGATGATGACTATTATATATGTGATTCCAAAGAAGTTCAATGCTAAGGTATTATCCGTTCCTAGATTCCAAAAAAAAACCAAGAAAAGAAAACACATCACACAAGAAAACTGCATTTCATAACTGAGGGAACAAAACATTTACTTTAATCGTATCGTCCGTACATAATCAAAGCACCGAGGTGCAAACAAAAAGTATTAAAACGTACATTCTTCGGGAATCTTTGAGTTAAGCGCTGCAAGCGAGCTGGAAAATGTGAAGCAAATGAACCGCGCTAATCTCAGGCAGCACGACCGAGGTATTTGATGTTCTGTTCGTTGAACGTGCTGACAACGCTGCTACTTTTAATATGATGAGGTTTTTGGCTTCAGCAATCTTTGTCGAGACAAAGGTGGTATGTAAAGTATCCCTTTTGTAGAGATACGAAAAGCTGAGAGGGTTGCTTAACATCTTTAGCTTTGTTTTTCTGTAAAGTATATTCTGTAGCCTTTTTTGCTTGCTGAAGTGCACATTAGCGAAATATACTCGTTTGTTTTTAAAGATAACAAGTTCTTAAGATAGAGACTTCTTAGATCTTAGAACTAAGTATGGATGAGCTACTGCAGAGTTTGTTTGGGTACATGGGCGGACTTAATGCAACAAGGCATTCTCTACCAGTCAACCTTTGGGTTAAAAGACAACACTGTGGTACGTGTACAACAAATAAATTGGTTGGTTCTTAAAGGGCATCTGTGACGTAGTATTGTTCGCGGATGATACGTCTCTTATTTTTAAAGTAGAAAGGAATAGACAAGAATTCAGTAACGTAAACAGCGCTCTCTCAATGGTTACGGATTGGTTTACGACCAATAATCTAGTTTTAAATGCCAAGAAAACGAAATGTATAAAGTTTGCTTTAC
Source organism: Hecatera dysodea (assembly GCA_905332915.2). Lineage (NCBI taxonomy): Eukaryota > Metazoa > Arthropoda > Insecta > Lepidoptera > Noctuidae > Hecatera > Hecatera dysodea. Next base: position 18,367,279 of record HG995307.1, read on the forward strand.
CAAATGTTAGAAATCTAGGACCCAATATCACCTTAAGTGGCGAAGTACTTGAAACTGTGGACTCGGCAGTTTTTTTGGGAATTGCTGTCGATTCCAAACTACAATGGGGCCCACATATATCAAGTTTATCGGGAAGGCTCAGTTCTGCCGCATACGCTGTCAGGAAAGTGAGACAGTATACTGACGTTGAGACAGCTCGGTTAGTCTATTTTAGTTATTTCCATAGCGTTATGTCCTACGGTATTCTATTGTGGGGAAAAGCTGCTGATATACAAAATGTATTTGTCTTACAAAAACGTGCTGTGCGAGCAATATATCAGCTAGGGCCTAGAGTTTCATTAAGAGAACTTTTTAAAGACATTGGAATTCTTACAGTAGCATCTCAATTCATTTTTGCAAACATTCTATATATTAGGCAAAATATACATCTATACTGTAAAATGAGCGACATCCACAACTTTAACACCAGAAACAAGCACAAGCTACATGCTCCTTCCCACCGACTTCGTAAGGTCCATGAGTCATTTGTGGGGCTCGGTATCCGTTTTTACAATAAACTTCCGCTTTCTTTTCTTGACCTGCCTTTTAACTCATTTAAAGCTAAAGTTAAATCTAACCTTTGTTCGAAGGCATACTATTCTATTAATGACTATTTAGACGACAAAGATAGTTGGTCGCTGTGTTGAACGCAAGACAATGTCATATTTATCATGTTCTTTCTCTATAAGTTAGCTTATGACGGGTTATATGAGTTCGTAATTATATATATATATATATATATTTTTTTTTTTTTGTTTTTGTGTAATTTTTTATGACTATGTAGGTCAATCTATTTTTATTTAAATGACTTAATCTAATCTTTACAATGTTTTTATAGTGAATATTTAATATTTCCATGTTGGATAATTGATTTTTTTCCTACCTTTGGCATGTAATGACTTTGCATACTACTGTATAAATTCAAGTTCTTAAAACGCAACAGACAGATGTGTTGCTGGGGAGTTTGTTGCGCCACTTCTTCTTCCCAGCTAAAACACTAGGAAGTGGTGACGGGTGGGCGTTTTGGGGGACTGTCTTTATGTAAAATTTGACGTTCAAAAAGTGCTGTCGCTCAGCCTAGTTTGAATAAATGACTTTTGATTTTGAAAAAAAAAAAAAATAAATAAAATTTAAAATACATTTTTTTGAAAAAAAAAATACAAATTATATATTATACTTTCTTATTACAAAGTTTCATTGATTTAAACACTGTTTAGCAGATTTATAAATGTAATCAAACGAATTGAAAGGGGCTATCACTTTATCCAAATTCTAGTGCGAAACAACATTTAAAACTAAAGTGTCACAAAGGTTGTACGTAGAAGTAGTAATTAACGTCCTTATAATTTAATTTTAAATCTTCAGGTCGCCTTTATTTTAGGAAGAAAATTAATAAAAATGGAGGTTAGGAATATTAAAATATCAGAACTAAGTGCTTGAAGTAATTTGGTGGCACCAGATGCTAAGAAAGTGAACTATTGCTGAAAATTTAGTGACAAGAGCGTTGAAGAGGTTCTTTTTGTAAAGATGTTAAGTAATTATGATGGCTGAAAGAGATTTGTGGTGGGATAAAACAGTTTGTTTTGGTGGGTTTCCCAAGGCTCATCAAAAAGACTTTGGAAGGTACATCAGCACTTTTACCATTTTATTTATATACATGAAAACACGAACCGCATACATATTCGATCAAATTTACATAAAAACACGCATATTCAAATACTGCCTGAATACCATACCCTACGCCCCTAGTATCGATAATCGATATTCATTGTGCATTTATTACGCTTCGATATCAGACAAAGTACCCACAGGCTGTATGATGTAGTAGTGGTGCCTCCGTCGGCCATTGTCATGATAAACAGTTGCGCCGCTCTGCGCGACATTCGTGAATGTGCGGAATGTGCAGATACGACCATTTTCGCGGACTGTGTGAGGTGTATTATTGCCGGTAGAGGTCAGCTGGGCTGTATGTTTTGTGCTGCTTATGATTTTTTGAATTATGACTGTAATCTTTAGCTTTCATCTCAGTCTTCATCTTCCCGACTGACCAATTCCTTGACATTCGATTGAATCACCTAGCCATCCAGTGAAACCAACACAAATTAATATCTAGGTTATAATATCCCAGATAACTCTTTTGTAGATAACTTGACGTTCAGTTAGTATCATAAAGGCTAGGGCAAGCAGCTTTATGAAATTGGCATGAATGCTTGTAGCAAACATAATCAGAAATGAGTTGTCAAAGGACATGAAGAAATATAAAATTTCGTGTTTCTATTTGATGAAACATTCTGATCGTACTGTTTGATCAAATTACCTACTTGAACGCCTAAGGCCTGCATTAGCAATGATGTTGAACAAATTATCAAACTTTACGACATCTTTCAAAAAAACGGAGTTCACACAGTAATGCTTGCGATGTCCGAGCTAACAACAATAGTCATATAACAGTAGCAATCGACCGTAAACTGAACAAAATACAATACATAACGGACAGCCTTGGAAAATTTAAATGCCTCCAAACCTACACAGAGCCGTGGTGGTCCTAGAGCAGTGGTGGCCGAAGTGGTAACGGCCCCGACTTACGAATTGTAGGTCGCGGGCTCAAACCCAGCCAGGCGCATTACTTTGTGTAATTAATTTCATCACCACTGCTCTCAAAACGGTGAAGTAAAACATCGTGAGGAAACCGGCATGTCCTAGAACGAAAAATTCAAAGACATATGGCATTCACCAACCCGCACTGGGCCCGCGTGGTGGATTACGGTCCATTCCCTCTCCTAGAGAGGAGGCCCGTGTCCCAGCAGTGGGAACGTTAAAAGGCTGATTACGCTTAAACCTACACAAAATCTACTGCTTAACATTTTATACGCAAAAAGTAAAGGCTGTAAAGCACATAAGCCTTTTTTTTTTCTGGATAGGAAATCATCAAATGTCTTCTCCCACTCTGGGCTGAGCGGAAGGGAGTGTCAGACTCTTACTGACTAAAACCCACCCGTGTTCTTTCTAATGCCCATTGCTTTCCAGGGCCGCGGTGACTCTTTCGAACTAATTCCGCAACCAAAGCACCTAAGCCTGCAGCCATATTTTGATTGATTGCACAAACGGGTTTATTCATCAAAGTTACGTAATGTGTAAACATGTATACAGGGTGTACGTTTCGTCGGTAACACCCGCTTATGACGTCATTCTACCCGGAAAGATAAAAATCATCGGAGGCGCTTCGGATATGAAATTACGATGTTTACTTTTGAAGCAATAATCTTGATGCATGGGTACGTAGATACCGTTTCATTACGAAAGTTATTTCACTTTTGTTTGGAAAAAAGTTCAGTATCAAAAGCTTTAGGGCCTCTGTGAAGTAATTGTATTCGATTCGTATTTTTTATATTTTACGTCATTATAAAAACTAATAAGAATATATTCTCCTGCTAGCTAGTGTATTTATGTCACTGATCTCTTTTTAAACGGCTCGACTAATTTTGATGATTTTATGTGTGTTTGTGCGAGCCCCTGGATAGTTTGGATTCACAATTGGGCGATTTTCAAAGTAGGCAGCACTGAGCACTGCAATCGAGTTCTAGATTATTTTTGTCTTCTGAAAAGCTAACGTTTGCCCAGGATAATGGCTCTCAGGACCGCAAATTTTTATTCATGAATACTGATTGAATACACAACCAGCTCTATGAGTACTGCAGAATATGTCAACTAAGTAAATCAACATTTTACGTGAATACATTACAAACTGCTCAGCGTCTTATAACACACTCTGTAACTGATCTCTGAACTGAACTGAACTCTGTATGGAACTGATGAAATTAAGGAAAATATAAAAAGTTCCGAAGAAATAACCTTTCAATTAAATTGTTACAGTTGGCATTAAATTTAGTTCAATCACAGATTTGATTTGAGAACTTTTTACACGACTGCCCAAGAAAAGAGTGTTATGTTTTCAGGGTACATGTATGTTTGAGAGTTTCTTTAATCCACCATAATTTCTAAACGGCTTTACCGATATCGATGTATGTGGTATCGGTAGAAGCGTTGAGTTATCCTGGGTAACACAGACATTTTGAAAATAAAAAGGGTTTGAAAACAAAATATTTTAGATTACGAACGTAAATAAAATCTATATAGTATACTGTCATCGTCTATAGCTTACTAACTGCATAGCAAAAATTATATCAAATAAAAAAACAAACAATTAAAACTAATAAAAAAACACGCTCACCATGTCAAAACATGAACTAAAATATTAAAAACAAGATAGATACTGATAGAGATAGAGACTGCAATGAAAATATTGTTTATAACTTTTAAGTTCACGTTTTGACATGGCAGGCGTGTTTATTTTATTACGTTAGTCATTTTTGCAGTACGATTAAAAAAGAAAAGTTTTATTTTATTTTACTATCTTTTCCTTCGTGTATATTAGCTACCTTACACCATCCTTAAGTATGACCATGTACTTCTGAAACACTCTGTATGCAACAGAATACATTATAATATATACTAAGATTAAAAATATACGTACATATAAGAATGCACGGTTGGCTCAGTGGTTGAGCGATTGGCTGCTGCGCTACGTGTCGTGGGTTCGATTACCGCACGGAACAAATATTAGTACGGCCTAAAGATAGTTGTTCCGTGTCTGGCTGTTTGTGGTTGTGCATAAATGAGTTTATGTATTTGTAAACGCACCCATGAACAGGAGAAATTCCTAGCGTGAGGCACGTTTTTCTAAAACAAACAAACAATCAGTTTTCCTTAGACTAACAAATATAGAATATAATTTTTCTGAGGATAGGCAGAAACTACCGATTACCAACATAACACAACGTGTAAAACCCAATATTATGAACAACTTTTACTATGGGACCAACACTGAAATCGTGGAAAAAACTCCATATACCTACATACGTTTATGTGTATAAGACTTACGATTTTTAGGCTCCGTAAGTGAAACTTATTTTTTTTATTTATAGTTATATACATAATGAGTTCAAACATACTGATGTCTTCACATGCTCCTTACATACGTTTCGTAGATTTTTGTTCGAGACACTTTTGGACTAATTTTTATACATAGTCTAAATTTTTTTTATTTTTGTATTTATATTTTTATATTAGTGTAACTGTCATGCATGTACAGCTTACCCCCTAGCAACATACAGTACTAATATTAATGGTAACCTTTGGACTACTTATTAAGTTATTGTTATTTCTGTTTGTAATATTTTATAATGTAGCTGTTTATTGTTCCTTTTCTAAAATAAAAATAAAATATAATAATGAACCCTTTCCAGGTTTCACCATTATTCTGTTTGATGTTTCGTATTATTTAGAGTAATAAAATAAAGATATTTTAAAAATAAAAATAGGCTTTTATCTACACCTGCATACGGATTTTTACATAAACTTCAATTTGAAAAATATCGCAGTTATTGGACATCGGTTATCTTCGTCAGCCATTCACTAAAACCTGTCGAAATAAAATATATTGGATTCGCATGAAATAGGATTTCTATTTGTCATTGGCGTAGCCTTTAATCAATAGTTGGAAAATAAAATAGAGAACGTTATTTTCATTTTATGTTGTCTACCTATAATTTATCGCCAAAAAATCATTTAATTTAAATTACTCTCTGCACTTTCAGTAAGTACCAACACGTGTGGAGAGAGCAACAATCTAAGTATTACATTGGATACCACTGCATCAATTTATTAAAAGTAAATAAAAACAATAAGTAAAACAACAAATAGTTTAAATACCAATCAACAAAATAAAATGAATGAGTGATCAAAATTTAAAAGAAATAATCTATTGTACAGTAGGCCGCACGTCAGCGGTAACATCATGACCTTGAAATGGTTCGATAGAAGACGAGGTCAGTTTATACGGGTGTTTAGAATATGTAGTCAACTATACCTTTAAGAATGTTTCAAAGTTTAAAATATAGTACCTACGATGTATATAAATGAGGCGAAATAAAGTCGGATGGATAGAATAAAAAATGTATCTACATTTCAAGCAAACCCATCTAAAAAGAGGAGCGATATTTCATAAGTTTTTAAACTTCAATCACGTGGAATACTTAATTTCAATTGGGAAAAAAATATCCTGAAACTTTCCTATTTCCTAAATTTTTCGTACGCATGGTAAAGTTGTGAGGTGAATGCCCTCTGGCGGCGACTGAACAGGCGGCGTTTGTTTCTTTTCCTTTCATCTCACTTGTTCAGTGTTCAGGCTCGGAGTACTTTGTAATGATCAAGGTTATCTTACTCGTGGACGAATATGGAGAAGTTTTTTCCACGCTTCGAAGTAGGCAGATAAAACTTTGTATCGTTATTTTTTAAGACGATTTTTAGCCCTGATACTTCATTTGAAATTCAATTAAATACTTCAATTAAGTTTTTGCTTCTCCTATTTTATGAATGGTAAATCATCAAATGACTCTTAATGATTAAAACCCATCCGTGTTCCTCATGCCCTTTGCGTTCCAGAGCCGCGGTATCTTTCAAACAAATTCCGTGACCCTGGTGCACACTGGAGCTAGCGGGCTAGCGGCCCAGTCTTTTATGCTTCACCCAAATACCCTATTTGGGTGAAACATACTCTCTCCTAAGGCAAGATAGCGAATTCTAATAAATCCTCCGGACTGAATATCGGTCACGTTGCTCAATTTCAACAGAGATTATTAATCAAGTACGTCGGCGATCTAGTGCACAAATGCGTGACAGTTTTGAAGGGTTACCCCTAATACTTAGCCCCGGCTGTCGGTCCGTCTGTCTGTCAGCGGACTATCTTATGCAGATTTATAACATACTAGATCCCACAGTTTCACCTGCGCACTTTCTGTTCCCATAGGAATGCAGGAATAAAATATAACTCATGTTACTCGCTGATAATGTAGGTTTCCTTTGGTGAAGAAATGGTTAAAATCAGTCCAGTAGTTTCGGAGCTTATTCGGTACAAACAAAAATAATTCCTTTTTATAATATTACTAGCAGCGCCCCGCGGTTTTACCCGAATATGTTTCGAACCCGTAGGAATATCAGGGTGAAAAATATCCTATATGTTAATCCTGGTTACAAACCAGCTTTGTGTGTTAAACCTTTGTGTACAAATATGTCTTGCATTTGACCAATATTTTAGAATGCTTTTGGACCAAAGACTTTCACAGTAGAGACAACTTTCTAACAAAACAAATTCTAACAAAACATTTATTGTAGGCATCAAAAACCATTTCGCAAAATTTATCCGTTACAAAGTACAGACATCGTAAATATTCGTCCGAAATCCCCTTATTTCTCCCAACACAAAGATTACCGACACATCCACTTATCTCTTGGATAAAACTCCACTCGGCATAGATCGGCTAAATCCGCGTGCATTCGGAAGCGTTCGGAAGTCGCTCCTGTGACGGCTATTAGGTTCAACTGATTTATTGAGCGCTTAAATCTTAGGAAGTAACGTGAAACGAAATAAGGATCGTTTTATTGCTAATTCAGGGAGAAGTACCTACTATTCAATTAACCAGAGAAAAAATATGTTCCAGAATAAAGTATATGTTTTTACCTCTAATTTGACATTCTTTAAAGAATAATTTGGATAACATTAGTTTACCTAAATCTCGATCTTATATCAGATTTTTCAATAATTGGATAAGTTTTAGCAGATGCTGTTTGATATATTTTTGATTTAGCTGTAATTTTTATTCCAAAGGTCCTTGAATTACTCGCAACTCGCTAGGGTCAGTGCCTGCCAGGGGTGCTGAATTTGTTCGAAAAAAAACACCGTGACCTTGGAACGCAAAGGGCATTAGGAGGAACTCGGGTGGGTTTTAGTCAGTAAGAGTCTGACACTCCCTTCGGCTCCGCTCAGAGCGAAAGAAGTCATTTGATGATTTCTCATCCTCAAAAAGGTATTCATTCAAGGTCATTTATTCAAGGAAGGTCCTCGAATAAATGAAAAAAGTAGAAATAGTAATAGCTTTACTATTTAATATTTTACAATCGCGTTAAATTTTATTTGCGTTTGGCATTTGCACAGCATTTTTAATCATAATACTTCGGCTATTATGACTACACTAAACTTGTCTATCTATTTCTCGAGAGTGGTCGTAGCAGTTTTATAAGGTACTTTGCTTACGCGCGTACGAGCGTGCTACGCTGCTACGGCGTAGCAACTCGTAGCACGTTAGCAGCAATAATTAATTAATGGCATATTTTTAGTTGTTTTACTGTTTATGTTAACCATTATGTTTTACTATACCTGTGTATTTGACTTTTAATTATTTTGTATTTTAATTGTGTATAGTTGGTAATTGTGATAGCGTGACGGTTGCCCGAACAGAATGGAGGAAAATAATGTGTTGCGCTGACCAGAACTAAAGATAAGGGCAGATATGATGATTTCAGGGAGTAAACGCACTCATGATTATAAAAAAAAATCATAAATAATCATAAATTAATCATAAATATGGCGGTTTAGAAGGTACATCTATATTCGCAGCAAAATGTAGAAAACAGCAGATTTTTTGCCGCGATTTTCGTTTATGTATGTTACAAAAGAGTTTCATATTAATGAGTACCTAAATCTACATAATAATCACGCTGAGCTTAAGCGGTTACAGTGACCAACATCCTTATAATATTAGTAAATAGTTAAAACATCAAAATACATACATTTCTGACGTACTGATCAAAGGTCCTCACCGCAGTCCTCCCGAGGAGCAGCGCATCCATTTCACTCTCCGGCACCGGCACCACGGCCACCGTGGGCGCGGGACCTCCCTTCATTGGCACATTCATTTTGAACCGTATAATCCGCACACTAAGACACACAAT